>JAVXUP010000033.1:0-600000 GCA_033070095.1 Escallonia herrerae | reverse complement strand
GTTGGGGGGCACACCAACTCCATGGTGCGCTCTTACGCGTCAAGTGCTAGAAGGGTGTGATGAGTTCGGCCAATACAGGGATAAATCGACAGAGGTAAGAAACCTTGCCAAGGAAGCTCTTCAACTGTTTGGTGCTTTTGGAAGGGGGGGCATATCTTGAATGGATGCGGCCTTAGAAGGGTCAATGCCGATGCCCTGTCGACTGACCAGGAAGCTAAGGAATTTACTGGAGGAAACTCCGAAGGCACATTTCAGTGGATTCATCCGCATTTTGTACTGGCGACAACGATCAAAAACTGCTTGTAGGTCAGTGAGGTGATCACTTTCCTTTTTAGACTTGATGATGAGATTGTCGACATAGTCTTCCACTGTACGGTTTATCATGTCGTGGAAGATGGTCGTCATCGCCCTTTGATAGGTAGTACCCGCATTCTTGAGGCCGAACGGCATGACTTTCCAACAAAAGTTGCCTATGGGAGTTCAGAAGGCTGTCTTGATGTAGTCATCAAGATTCATTCGAATTTGGTTGTAGTCAGTGAAGCCATCCATGAAAGACAAGGTTTCATGTCCGGCAGCTGCCTCCGTAAGCATGTCAATGATGGGCAATGGGAACTCATCTTTGGGGCATGCTTTGTGTTCCCAACCTATTCTGGTCGCACTCAAAGGTCCACTTGGAGTCCCATTGTACATGACACGTCCGCACAAGCACAGTATTCAATGCTTCGAACAGGTCAAAGTGCGCGCGCCCAAGTCAGGTGCATTTCTTACTTCACATGCCTCACGCGCGACTTAGTCACCAATTATTTCACGTTATCGTGACAAACAGTACCACGTTCGTCGTGCCGCGACCACCTAAGCACCTTTTCACAAAAAAACATCGACCGTTGGTGCAACCGGAGCGACGGGGTCAAGGGCATAGCCTTTGGCCAACCCCATGGGGTCGGCCTCGGCCTCCATGGGGTGTTGGCCTTGGCCTTTCCCCCCCGGTTGTTCACTCTTCGCGCAAAGTCCCTTTCGCACTTTGATTGCTTCATACACTTCGTATGTGACTTTGGCACCTCGTTCGTCATGTGGGTACATTTCACGTCGACACGCTCGTCGCAATACAACTTTCAGATTTGTCATTGCCCATCAAAACATCTTCCGTCGGCACGCCCAAATTTCACCCAAAGGGGGAGTGGCCTTGGCCTCCCTTCATGGGAGTTGGCCATTGGCCTTGGCCACCCCCTAGGCTCGGCCTCGGCCTTCCCAATGGGTCTGCCTCGGCCTCACCAAGGGGTCGACCTCAACCTCCCTAGGGGTGGTGGCCTTGGCCTTCCCCCAATCCTTGGCCTATGGCCTCCCCTCTCGCGCGCACTTGTTTTCTCGAATCTTTGCACCTCCGCGATGTTTACGGACGTCCGTCGTGCACCAACCTCACGACGTCTGTCGTGCATCAACCTCATGACGTCCGTCGTGCATCAACCTTGAGACATCCGTCATGCACCAACCTCGCGACGTCCATCGTGCATGAAGCTCACGACGTCCGTCGTGCATCAACCTCGCTGCGTCCGACATGCATCAAGCTCGCGACGTCCGTCGTGCATCAATCTCACGACATTCGTCGTACATCAACCTCGCGACGTCCGTCATCCGTGACCGCGCACCGCTCCCGCAATGCCCGTCGCCCAAAGTCGCGGACTACCACCAAATGACTCGTCACTGACGACCGTGTACCATCACTTCCTACTTTGTCATTACTACATGTTGCATTCATCATTTTGTTATGACAGGTACACTCAGCTCAAATCCCATCTTTGGGACACCCGACGCGTGCCCGTGCGCTGCCTCCGCGACGTTCATCACCGTGCCTATGCGCCATTCTTATGACATGTGCCCCGGCACCAAGTATATGCTCCGCGACCTTCGTCGCTGTGCCCATGCGCCATTCTCATAACATGTGCCCCGGCACCAAGTATATGCTCCGCGACCTTCGTCGCCGCGCCCGTGCGCCATCTTCATGATACGTGCCCCGGCACTAAGTATATGCTCCGTGACGTTCGTCGCCACGCCCGTGCGCCATCTTCATGATACGTGGCCCCGGCACCAAGTATTGCTCCGCGACGTTCGTCGCCGCGCGCGTGCGACTTCTTCATGATACGTGGCCCCGACACCAAATATTGCTCCGCGACGTTCGTCGCCGCGCCCGTGAGCCATCTTCATGATACGTGCCCCCGGCACCATGTATTGCTTCGTGACATTTGTCGCCGCACCACTTTCATAACACGTGCCCGGCACCAAGTATTGCTCTACGACATTCGTTGCCGCTCCTGTGCTCCATCTTCATGATACGTGCCCCCGGCACCAAGTATTGTCTCCGCAATGTTCGTCGTCGCGCCCATGCGCCACAATCATGATATAGGCCTTCGGGCATCACACTTATTCATCACACCATCACCCCCGCCATGGACGTGAAACATGCTTCGACCCACTCTCTGGAGTGTGCAACATTCTGGGGGGCTCCGTTTGTAGTGCTCTAGCACAAAGACCCCTCACAGCGGGATGGACTCGTTACCACAAAGTCATCGCCGCCACGGGTTGGGCTCGTTACCACAAAGCCATCGCCGTCATAATCACGGGAGGGCTCCGTTCGTAGTGCTCTAGCACGAGGACCCTTCGCAGTGGGATGGACTCGTTACCACAAAGTCATCGCCGCCATGCGATGGGCTCGTTACCACAAAGCCATCACCGTCACAATCACAGGGGGGCTCCATTCGTAGTGCTCCGGCATGAGGACCCCTCGTAACGAGATGGACTTGTTACCACAAAGTCATCGCCACCACGGGATGGGCTCGTTACCACAAAGCCATCGTCGTCTTCATTCCGAGGGGCTCCGTTCGTAGTGCTCCGGCACGAGGATCCTTCGCAGCGGGATAGGTGACTCTTCCGGGACACTGTCTCCACCAGGGTGCCTGCGTGACTAGCCTACGTGCTACGGCACTGGGGGCTAGCGTCGGCACCCCTATGGTCTATGACCCCCAGGTCACTCCGCGACGGGAGCATGTCTTTGGAGGGCATCGCGCTTAGTCCGCTTGGTAGTTGGGCGTCAGGTCTTCCCTATCGCTGCCAGGCCTGTGAGACTCTGCAAGGGCTTGGATTGGAGGCTAGATTAAGGGGGTTCTTTGGCCACACCGAAGCTGTGGGAGCCAGTCTTTCCGGACAGACAGAACGACTCTGTACGGGGCAGACTGGGTGAATATGTGATTTGAGAGTCCGTGGAACACCGGCAGCTGTGGACCCCTCGGTGATGTGTCACTCCCGAAGAGTGCCACGTGTCGCGTGATGACATCACCATCTCAACCTCTATAAATAGAGTTATTGAGAATACATTTGGACGTTTGGACATTTTCAGAACACTTTCACTTTCTCAATCTAGAATCCTAGAGAGAGAAACATACAGGACCCTGACTTCGGACTTAAGCATCGGACTGTGACTGTTGTCGTATATTCATCCTGTGCCATCGCCCTCGCAGCACTGCCACCTTCAGGCTCTGTCTGGGATGCCCTTGGTCTCTAACCTTGCTCCGCCCTTGCTGTGTCTCACATCAACATACTTGGCATCTGACTCGGACTGTATTCCTTGTGGCACCTCCACGTCGACTGCAAACCCACTTTCCTTGGCATCATTTTGGCGACTCCGCTGGGGAGGTGAGCATCGCAGTGCAGTTCGTCCCGTGCCCGACACATCTAAGCAACCATGCCTCAGCAACGCAGGGCTACCAAGACTACCAGTCATAGCCTCAACCCAGCCATCCAAGAGGCCGTCATCTTCCATACTTAGAAAATTTTCAAGCCATAGGGCTCTTGCACAGGCCAACTGACACCACTCTTGATGCCATCAGCCACTACCTTGGGGGCTTCACCCCTTCCCAACCCCTCGAGCCACGTTACTAAGTCTCAACTCTATCACTTGACCCCCTCAGGTCTCGCGACCGCCTCTACCAGGTATGCATGCAACACGCCTCACCAACCCTCCCTACCTCCGTCACTCAGTCGGTCATCGATGCCAGCCCATCACCCTGAGTCTCCCATCCCGCTTATCTCAACCTCTCGTGCTTGCGGTCGCATGGCCACCCTTTATCAAATTTTTTTTTTTTGACACTTGGAAAAATTTTCATTTCTTTTGCAACCGGTCATCGATGATCACCCTCAGCGGTCTCCCTCGGTACCCTTGTCCGAGCTCAACACTAGAAAAATTTTGTTACAAAAAATTTTGCACGCCCCTTCTCCTTAGTCTTCGTCCAACTCTTGGAAAATTCCTCAACACTAAGAAAATTTTCTCATCTCCTTCGCACTCCTCCCTCTCAGTCGGCCTGCTCACGGTCGGGTCGCCACCCTCTCACCCTCGTTCTACACTTAGAAAATTTTTCAAAATTTTTATCTCCCTTCCCACCAACCGCCTCACTCTCCCTCTAACATTTTCCTCTCTTTGCTCCCACCATCCCACTCTTCTCTATCTTCTTGTAATTGTGAGGCTTCTCTTGGGGGCTCCTTCTTTAGGTTTGTAAAAATAAAATAATTAATTAATTAATTTTGAAATTCAGATTCAATATAAAATTTGGGCAGAACCCACCGGCGAGAATGCCCCGACCCGCTCGTTCTCTTTTTCTCTGTGCCGTGCCCAACCCAACCCGAACCCGACCCACCCAAACCTAAAACCCTAACCTTAATTCTCCTTATCTCTTTCTCTTCTCCCTCATGCCCGCCACAGCCCCCTTGGCGCCGCCGCCCTTCGGCCTCGCCCTCCACGGCACGCCCCTCACCAGCGTCGACCCCCATCCCCCTTCTACCTCGGCCCACTACCCCCCTCGGCCTCGGCCTTCACCCTCCTCCCCTGCCCTCTCTTCCCTTCCCCTTCCCCTTCTCCCCTTCCCCCTCGCCCATCACCCCGCCCACGCCTTGGTCTGCCTCGGCCACTTAGTTGGCCGGCCTTGGCCCTTCATCCCCATAGCCTCTCCCCTTTACTCCATGGCCATCCTCCATGCCACCCCTTTTGGCCTTCCCCAAGCCATGACCACCACCTTTACCAAGCCATGGCCACCACCTTCACCCACCTTCAACCTTCATCTTCTTTCCTTCACCCGCGGCCAACACTTTAAAGAAATTTTTAAAATTTTTTTGCAACATTGACCGCTGTGCGACGCCCGTCGCCCGGGCGCCGTCTCCATAACCCCGTCGCCAGCGCAAGTGCCCCGAGCATTCCAAGTTTTTGTAGGTGGTGCACGAGGTGGCTCGAGCCACCTACTCTTCATCACCATCATGCTTTGACGACCTCAATAACTCATTGGCCAAACAACATCAAAATCTTGCTAAGTGTTTATGCGTGCGGTGCCCGCTCGGGTTGCCCCTCTGTGCACACCACACGTAGGTGACTTATGTTCCCAACCTATTCTGGTCGCACTCAAAGGTCCACTTGGAGTCCCATTGTGCATGACACGTCTGCACAAGCATAGTATTCAACGCTTCGAAACGGTCAAAGTGCGCGTGCTCAAGTCACATGCGTTTCTTACTTCACATGCCTCACGCACGACTTAGTCACCAATTATTTCACGCTACCGTGACTCACAGTACCACGTTCATCACGCCGCGACCACCTAAGCACCTTTTCACAAAAAACATCGTCCGTTGGCGCAACTGGAGCGATGGGGTCAAGGGCATAGCCCCCCCCATGGGGTCGGCCTCGGCCTCCCTCAAGGTCATAGGGTCGGCTTCAGCCTCAATGGGGGGTCGGCCTCGGCCTCCATAGGGTGTTGGCCTTGGCCTTTCCCCCCGATTGTTCACTCTTCGTGCAAAGTCCCTTTCGCACTTTGATCGCTTAATACACTTCATATGTGACTTTGGCACCTTGTTCGTCGTGTGGGTACGTTTCACATCGACACGCTCGTCGCAATGAAACTTTCAGATTTGTCATTGCCCATCAAAACACCTTCCGTTGGCACGCCCAAATTTCACCCAAAGGGGGAGTGGCCATGGTCTCCCTTCATGGGAGTTGGCCATTGGCCTTGGCCACCCCCTAGGGTCAGTCTCGGCCTTCCCAAGGGGTCGGCCTCGGCCTCCCCAGGGGTGGTGCCTTGGCCTTCCCCCAATCCTTGGCCTATGGCCTCCCCTCCCGCGCACACTTGTTTTCTCAAATCTTTGCACCTCCGCGATATTTACGGACGTCCGTCGTGCACTAACCTCGCGACGTCCATCGTGCATCAACCTCGCGACGTCCGTCGTGCATCAACCTCAGGACGTCCATCGTGCACCAACCTCGTGACATCCATCGTGCATAAAGCTCGCGACGTCTGTCATGCATGAACCTCGGGACGTCTGTCATGCATCAACCACGCGACGTCCGTCGTGCATGAACCTTGCAGCGTCCGTCGTACATTAACCTCGTGATGTCCGTCATCTGCGACCGCACATCGCTCCCGCAATGCCCGTTGCCCAAAGTCGCGCACTACCACCGAATGACCCGTCACTGACGACCGCGTACCATCACTTCCAACTTTGTCATTACTACATGTTGCATTCATCATTTTGTTATGACATGTACACTCAGCTCAAATCCCATCTTCGAGACACCCGACGCGTGCCAGTGCGTGCCTCCGCGACGTTCGTCGCCACGCCCATGCACCATTCTTATGTCATGTGCCCCGGCACCAAGTATATGCTCCGCGACCTTCGTTCCGCGACCTTCATTGCACGCCCATGTGCCATTCTCATAACATGTGCCCCGGCACCAAGTATATGCTCCACGACCTTCGTCACCACGCCCATGCGCCATTCTCATAACATGAGCCCCGGCACCAAGTATATGCTCCATGACCTTCTTCGCCGCGCCCATGCGCCTTTCTCATAACATGTGCCCCGACACCAAGTATATGCTCCGCGACCTTTGTCGTCGCGCCTGTGCACCATCTTCATGATACGTGCCCCGGCACCAAGTATTGCTCCGCGACATTCGTCGCCGCGCTCGTGCACCATCTTCATGATACTTGCCCCCGACACCAAGTATTGCTCTGCGACGTTCGTCGCCGCGTCCGTGCGCCATCTTCATGATACGTGCCCCCTGCACTAAGTATTGCTTCGCGACGTTCGTTTCCGCACCACTTTCATAACACGTGCCCTAGCACCAAGTATTGCTTCGCGACGTTCGTCGCCGCGCCCGTGAGCCATCTTCATGATATGTGCCCCCGGCACCAAGTATTTCTTCGCGACGTTCGTCACCGCACCACTCTCATGACATGTGCTCCGGCACCAAGTATTGTCTCCGCGACGTTCGTCGCCGCGCCCATGCGCCACAATCATGATACAGGCCTTCGGGCATCACACTTTTTCATCACACCATGTGCCCCCGCCATGGACGTGGAACATGCTTCGACCCACTCTCTGGAGTGTGAAGCATTCCGGGTGGCTCTGTTCGTAGTGCTCTAGCACATGGACCCCTCGCAGCGGATGGACTCTTTACCACAAAGTCATCGCCGCCTCGGGATGGGCTCGTTACCACAAAGCCATCGCTGTCACAATCAAGGGAGGGCTCCGTTCGTAGTGCTCTGGCACGAGGACCCTTCGCAGCGGGATGGACTCGTTACCACAAAGTCATCGCCACCACGGGATGGGCTCGTTAGCACAAAGCCATCGCCGTCACAATCACGAGGGGCTCCGTTCGTAGTGCTCGGCACGAGGACCCCTCACAGCGAGATGGACTCGTTACCACAAAGTCATTGCCGCCACGGGATGGACTCGTTACCACAAAGCCATTGCCGTCTTCATTCTGGGGGGCTCCGTTCGTAGTGCTTGGCATGAGGACCCTTTGCAGCGGGATAGGTGACTCCTCCGGGACACTGTCTCCGCCAGGGTGCCTGCATGACTGGCCTACGTGCTACGGCACAGGGGGGCTTGCGTCGGCACCCCTATGGACTATGACCCCCGCCCGAGTCACTCCGAGATGGGAGCAGGTCTTTGGAGGGCATCGCGCCTAGTCCGCCTGGCAGTTGGGTGTCGGGTCTTCCCCACCGCTACTAGGCCTGTGGGACTCTACAAGGGCTTGGATTGGAGGCTAGATCAAGGGGTTCTCTAGCCACACCGAAGCTGTGGGAGCCAGTCTTTCTAGACAGATAGAGCGACGCTGTGTGGGGCAGGCTGGGTGAATATGCGATTTGAGAGTCCTTGGAATTCTGGCAGCTGTGAACCCCTCGGTGACGTGTCACTCCCGGGGAGCGCCACGTGTTGCGTGATGACATCACCATCTCAACCTCTATAAATAGAGGTCTTGAGAATTCATTTGGACGTTTGGACATTTTTAGAACACTTTTACTTTCTCACTCTAGAATCCTAGAGAGAGAAATATACAGGACCCTGACTTTGGACCTAAGCATCGAACTATGACTGTCGTCGTATATTTATCCTGTGCCATCGCCCTCGCAGCACTGCCCCCTCAGTCTTTGTCTGGGAAGCCCTTGGTCTCTGCCCTTGTTGTGTCTCACTTTGCCATTTTTGATGATGCGTTGGAAGGTAAGTTCAGGTTTTGTTTCTTAGACTTTGGGGATGTAGGTGGGGAGTTGGTGTTGACAACATGCGACATCATTGAGGTTGACCCCTTATTCTTGTTAGTCTTCTTGGTTTTGGTCTTGGGAGTCTTGTTTTCACACAGCTCATCTGAGTTGGGAAACTTGGTTGAATGGATGTGTGTGGCATTTTTACCATCCTCAGCAAGTTCCATAAAGAATGAGGCCTCGATAAAGTATGATTTGGCACATTCAAATAGGGCCTTGGTGGCTAGGATTGTCATTGCTACCTCACGTCTCGCAGGACTGGCCACCAGTTTTACACACTGATGGTACATTGAGGGAATAGCTTTTGTTGATATGAATCCACAGTCAACCAAGTAAGAGGTGGAATGCAGGATTGATGTCCATCACATGGAATGTGGTGTCAAAACAGACTTTTCCGACCATAAGGTCGATAGTGATATGGTCAAGAGTGGGCTGGTGACTTTGCCCTAAGCCGGTGATATTGATCAGGTCGTGTATGATTTTCTCATAGGGATGCCAACCCCTTGCAAAGTGATGAGGGGTATGATATTAACTGAGGCACCACAGTCAACTAAGGCACGACAGAAGCCCCGTGCCATTGATGGTACATTCCAAAAATAGTGGTCGGTTATGATGCTCGACCGGTGGTGAGTCTTCTTCTGAGAAAAGCAATACGGTAGAAGGGTTATGTCTGAGTTCGACCTGAGCAGCGAAGCATTTGGGACTGAGGCCTATAATGACCTCGATCAGACAGTTCAAGAGGTAGGTCCTTGTCGTGGGTAAAAACCCTATTTTATCAAAAAAAGCCCTTGATTTTTGACATCTGTCCAAACGAGGACGTTGGCTAACTAGCTGGAGGTACACGAGGTGCGACGGTGGGGATGGCCTCCATCGAGGCTTCCATAATGACAGGCTCTACATGGTCAGTGACAGCCATAAGGACCTGATGCTCCCTATTGTTGTTGTCGTGCAGCTAGTAAGGGTGCCCACACACATCATTGTTTTTCCTTAGCATGAGGTCATCCGAGGTGATCTTCCTTACAAAAATGTCTCTTAGCCCATTAAGTGCTTGAGGTGATGTTTGACGGCCCGGGGGTAGGGGCAGTAGTTGGGCTTGGCCTTATCCGCTTCAGTGACATTCGTCCTCATCGGAGGTAGTTAGAAATTTTGTCATGTGCTACCCAATCCGCCAGAAGCTCCTTCACTGCATTCAAGTCGGGGTAGGCTCTCGCTACCTTCTCTTATTCGGGCATCGTCCCCCTCTTGAAACTGACACTTGTAACTATTGTTGTTGTTGTTCTGAGCTTCAGATGTTTCTGTTGTTGCGAGGAGTGCATTCTACGGTCGAGGCTTCCACGGCTTGACGGGACTGACCGACTCGTAAGTACAGTGGGCTGTCTTCTTGAGGTGTCCCCATGACCTCAACTGCAAGTTCTCAATATGCACCTAGTAGACATCACTCATGTTCTTGATGCATATTGGAGCCGATGTTTTGTCATTGCTGAAGTCTGTACACTCGAGGCACTTAAGATGGAAGCGGTGCACATATTTGTTCAAGTCCTCTCCCGGATTCTGATATATGCCAGCAATATCAACAATGGTGACTCGTTCGGCCTCATAGTGAAATTTGACCAAGAAGAGCTGGACCATTTCACTCCAAGAATGGACAGTCCCAGCAGGGATCTGATGGTACCAAGTATATGCCAAGCCTGTGAGGGACTTGTAAACTCTTTCAACTTTAAACTATCTCTCAGGCCATATTGCTTTAACAAGCCTACAAATCTTATCAAATGCTCACGAGCATTGCCCTCACGTCCGTTAAAGAACACAAAGGTTGGTTGCTTGTACTTAAGGGGGTAAGGTGTGATGGCTATACCATTGGCATACAGGGCGTGGCCTGTCAGCCAGGCTGAGGAGTCAGGTTCGGTATTTCTCTACAGGTGATGTATAAGTGCTTCCAAATCTAATCGAGTGACATAGTTGGGGGATGGTTCCTCATTGTCGATCAAGGGATGGTGGCTAGCTAGGGCATTGAGAGCCCCCGAGCCTCCAGATGGGACAACTTGGTGAGCATGAGCAATAGAAGGTTGATTTATGATAGGTATTGGTAGTGTGGCAATTGTATGGGGGCTTGGGTGGGTAGGCGATACATATCCACCACTTGACCGGTTATTTGGTGATGTTTAATTAGGTAGGGTAGGCTCCATCTCAATGGAGTTATGAGTTTCGAAAGAGCTTCCGGTTAGCATATGATGAGGTATGACAACAGGAAGAATCTGTTACAACATCGGTCCAAGGTCTATTTGTGGTATGCGGGATGGCACCATAGGAGAAGTTATGTCAAGCATGGGTGGTGAGGATGTTACGAGTCCTACCGACAAGGTGATCGAGGCGGCAGTGGTCACGACATTGGGGCCTGAGAGGCATCAAGAGCCAGCCCAGGTCCTGAAGGCTGGACCGGTATAATTGGTTGTTGCGAGGCTAACACCTGTATGGATTTTTGCATTTCCCTAATGGCGGCCATCAGAGTGGTTTGAGAGTCTTGCAAGTTGGCTATGGTAGGAGTAAGCTGTTGTATGGCCGCACTGACAACCACTTGCACATCAGGTGCAGTGACTGAGGGTTGCTCTTGGTGTCGTGTGGCACTTGTTTCTTCTTGGTCATCAAGGTAGGCTTCTTCTTGTCCAGTGGGAATGAGGCCTTGGCGGGTTGTGATGGTAGCTCTCCATTATGCAGACATGATTCCTAAGTGTGGAAGATTGGCAGACTGTAATATGATGCTCACCTCCCCAGTAGAGTCGCCAAAATGATGCCAAGGAAAGTGGGTTCGTACTTACGTGAAGGTGCCACAAAGGCTGTAGTCTGAGTCAGCTTCCAAATAAACCAAGTGAGAGATAGTAAGAGTGGAGTAAGGGCAGAGAGCAAGGCTTCCCAGACAGGCTGTGAGGAATGACAGTTCTGTGGAGACAAGATTGATGCGAACATGGCCGACAGTCGATAGTCCAAGTCAGAGTCCAATGCTACGGTCCAATGTTATGTCCAAGATCATGTCAACTTGTGTTTCTCTCTCTGGAGTTTTAGAGTGAGAAATTGATTTTGAGAGAATGAGTGAAAAGTCCCTTTAATGAAGTCCAAAGTCCACTATTTATAAGAAACAGTGTGCCTGTGTCATCAAATGTCACATGTCGTCCCTTGGGAGTGACACGTCATAGGGGGTCCAAAAATATCAGTTCTCTGTTGGACTACCGGTTCCCAAATTCGTACTGCCTTGCCCCACACAGCGTCCCTCTACCTGTCTGAGAAGACTGAAGATACCGTGACGGCATGATCAGAGTAAGCCCGTTGCCCCAGCCACTTGCCCTTACTGAATCCCACAAGTGTGCTTCAAGAGATGCATATAGAACCTGACAGCGGCGAGGGTTGCCCCTGTAACCAAGTGCCAGGTGGACTAGGCGCAATGTCCTCGAAAGACCTGCTCCCGTCTTGGAGTGACCTGGGGGTCATCGTCCTGGGACGCCGATGATCACCAGTAACGTGAGTGGACATGGTCTCAACTCAGTGCCTAGTGTCATGTAAGTCACCCCAGGCGGTAATAGCTTTGTGGTAACGAGCCTATCCTGCTTGAAGGGTCGTTGTGCCGGAGCACTATGAGTGGAGTCTCTCAAAATGCTGCACACTCTGAAGAGTGGGTCGAAGCATATTCCACGTCCATGGCGGAGGCACATGGTGTGGTAAATAAGTGTGGTGCCCGGAGGCCTGTAACATGATTGTGACGCATGGGTACGATGTCAATGGCACGAGACATTGATTGTGGCGCATGGGCGTGGTGCCTATAGCACGAGACACTAATTATGGCGCATGGGCGCAGTGTTTATAGCATGAGACATTGATTGTGGCGCATGGGCATGATGCCAACACCAAGAAACATTGATTGTGGCGCATGGGGGCGGTGCCTATAGCATGAGACATTGATTGTGACGCATGGGCACGGTGCCTACAGCATGAGACATTGATTGTGGAGCACGGGCGCATCAACGACAGTCGCGAGACAATACCTGGTGCTGGGGGCACGTCATGGAAGTGGCGCATGGGCGCAGCGACGACAGTCACAAGATAATACCTGGTGCCAGGGGCACACATCATGGAAGTGGCGCATGGGCATGGTGATGACAGTCGCGAGACAATACCTGGTACCGGGGGCACACATCATGGAAGTGACGCATAGGCGAGACGACGATAGTCGTGGAGATGTCGCACGGGCTCACGTTGAATGCCCCAGAGACGGGGAGTAAGCCAAGTGCGTATGTTGTACCAAAATGATAAATGCGAGCTTTAGTAATGAAAAAGTTATGAGTGATGATACGCGGTCGTCGGTGAAGGGTCTCTCGGTGGTAACACTCGACTTTGGGCGACGGACGTCGCTGAGGCGCTGCGCAGCCACAGGTGATGGACGATGGACGTCGCAAGGTTGGTGTATGAGCATTGGTGAGCATCGTAAAGACACAACACCCTATAAAGACAAATACGCATGAAAGGGGAGGCCGAAGGCCAACTTTTTGGAAGAAGGCTGAGTCCGACCCCCTTGGGGAGGCCGAGGCCAAGGCTCTCCCTCAAAGGGGAGGCCAAGGCCACTTCCCCTCTTTTGGTGGTTTTTGGGCACGTTGACGGTTGGTGTTTTGGTGGACAACAAAGAGTTGGGTAGTCAAGGTACGACGTGTGTGTCACCGTGAGTCGCACCCACGTAATGAACAAGGTGCCAAAGTCACACACGAAGTGTACAAAGCGAAAAATGTGCAAAAAAGGACATGCACGAGAAGTGGGTGACTTGGGGAAAACCAAAGGGCAACGTTGGGGGGAAGGCCAGGGCCAACCCCTTGGGGGAGGCTGAGGCCGACCCCATGGGAAAGAGGGAGGCCGAGGCTGACCCTATGGGGTAGGCCCAAGCTTTTACCCCTTGACTCTGTGGCTCCGGTTGCGTCACCGGCCTATGTTTTTGGTGAAAAGATGTTTGGATGGTTACTGCGCGACGAACGTGTCACCGCGAGTCATGAAATAATTGGCGCCCAAGTCGCGCATGAGGCATACGGAGCGAGAAATTCACATGACATGAGCGCGCACCCCTTTGACCTATTCGATGCGTTCAAAAATTGACCGTTGATCGTGTTGATGTGTCCCATAAAATGGGACCCCTAGTGGGCCCTTGGGTGCCACCATAATAGGTTGGGAACACTCTGCAAAGGCCAGCCTAGACAAAAGTTAGGGCAAAAGAAAAAAAAACTTCTAAGTCCTACTAGTAACCTAGGAATTCATTGTTTATTTCTATTTTCATATCCCTTTTTGTTTCCTGAGAAAGGACGATAATCCTCATCCAAAGTAAAAACAAATCGAACTTTCGCCTATCCTTCCAACTGAAATTTAGCCTCTCTATTACTAAAATCCTCTCCTCTTGAGTCCTTACTTCAGTCAATGAACCGTTCCCCACATTTTTAATTTTCACCCCATCTCCACACCTTTGATCAAACTGAACTTGCATATAAGCATTACACCATCTTTGGAGCCCGGAGTAGCCTTGACATTCAGCCGTCTTTTTTTATGTTTACCCCTGTAGCTGACAGAAACCATCTGATCTGATGTTCATCGAATTGCAAGGCCAGTATCTGATTCTCGTCCACATTGAACTTT
Organism: Escallonia herrerae; assembly: GCA_033070095.1. Classification (NCBI taxonomy): domain Eukaryota; kingdom Viridiplantae; phylum Streptophyta; class Magnoliopsida; order Escalloniales; family Escalloniaceae; genus Escallonia; species Escallonia herrerae. Next base: position 585,760 of record JAVXUP010000033.1, on the reverse strand, counting down.
TCTTTGAATTGCTGAGAGCCGATTAACGATCTTTGGATCCATATGACTCGAGTCTTCTCTTTATGTTTGAGGACAATGAAAACTCTAAAGTATGCTCTGAGATGATTTATGAGAGTCTCAGGTCAAGCCCTAAACCTTCATGGGAACGAGCTTCCTTCTTAGACCTTTTAGGCAATTTGATATCACTGCCACTTGAAAAATTCCAGTTCAATTTAGCTCGCAGTCTGTTCTCAGCAACCAACACCTCTCCGGAATACGAGGCCAGAGCCATTGGGTGTAATTTAGCAGTAACAAAGCAATCAGGTCTATACCAATAACAAACTTCTTGGCCTCTCTGGAACGTTGTAGATGGGTCCCCCAACCTTGAGAAATTAATAGTCTCGATCAGAGAAGGAGTGAGTTTTCCCATAGTGAAGAAATTGATATAAGATGCCAATAATTTGCTCATAATCAAACTACCTCAAAATTCGACAAGTGAAATAAAATGACCAATAGCGCAGTCTCATAAGGCAAACACAGTGATACCCAAAAGTTCACAGAATAGATCTATGGGTCCTCCATTAGAGTCAATAACAACAAATGTCCCTGGATTATTTGACACAAAAAATCAGGTCCAAGTATCAATACCCAAGTGGCCCTCAAAGTGGAAGCGCGTGGAACGGAAAGGGTGAGGGTAATGCCTCACCTCAACAGGTACAACTATGAGTCGCATGTGATCCAAGAGCCTCATGTAGAGAAGGAAGGGGCTACCCCTAAAACAGCACTAGGGTCTCTATGCACCTCAGTAATAGCATTGATGGTTTCAGCTACCAATACCGGATTAAGGTTCTCCCTCGCAAAGTCATCTAAGGAATCAGCTCAGCTAACCACACATCAGTACTACTAGGCCCATAATAATAAGGTACTTGGCAACCAGACATAATGCCAAGGCATCCACGATTGTCCGGTTTAACAAAAAAATATTCACTCACGGGGGAAAGCGATATATACTCGCCATGAATATAAGACGTAGTCCGCTCCACGCTAAGATCCAGTAAGCTCATAAGGGACATATGAGATCCCTCTCTTGGATAAGTGGAACATCAATGGGTAATTCTGTGGAGATATTTGACAAAGCTGAAAATTCTTCATACGTAGGGTGAAGCTCATCAAGATATATTGGAAGACATGATTCTGGACATTCTGAAATTTACAAGCGGTTCGGAGAATATCTTCGTGGAAAACAACAGTACGCAAACTCATGACCCCTTTAGGCGAAAGCGCCCATCCAAGTGAATGAATTCAATCTCAAAAAATGTCAGATTGTCTTCAGAGGCCATTAGGGTTTATGTAGGAGAATAAAGAGTGCGAAATTAGTATTTTTGAATAAATAAGTTGTGGTATTTTGTTAAAAATAAGAAAATGAATTGGGATTGTTTCTGAAATTTTTGGTTGAATGAAAAAAAAGTGTTCAAGATTTTGATAAGGAGGTTTCTGAAGGTTTTAGTCATCTAAAAGAGTTTTCGGTCGACTAAAAAAGTCTCGGTCGACTAAAAAGTATTTAAAGTGTGTAAAAATGGCTTTTTAAAGTTTTTAGTCGAATTAAAAGGTTATTAGTTGACTAAAAGAGTTTTAATCGACTGAAAGTGTTTTTGGTCGACTAAAAGTTTTTAGTCGATGAACATTGTTTTTGAACAGTACTTTTCGTCGACTGAAAAGTACTTTCATGTCGACTAAAATGTGTTTTCGGTCGACTAAAAGTTTTTAGTCGATGAACATTAACTTTGAACAGTGTTTTGAACAGTACTTTTAGTCGACTGAAACATACTTTCAGTCGACTAAAATGTGTTTTCGGTCGACTTAAAGTTGTTTTCAATCGACTTAAAAGTGTTTTAATTTAAGAGAAGAAACGGCTGAAGGATTGAGTCGACTTAAGGGTATTTTCGGTCAACTTAAAGGTGATTTTCAGTCTAATGAAAACTTTAAAATTTTGTCCCCAATAAATAGTGTTTTATTTCATTTATAGCCTTTTTGGGGATCTTCTATTTCTTTCCTCTCCTTTGTGTGAGAAAGAGAGAGAGAGAAAGAGAAAAGGAGAAGGCTTGATTAAGGTAAGGGTTATTTTCGAAATTCACAGTAGCGATGGACCAATCGCTCTTGTAAGTCTTTAGTTTCTTCTTGAAATCCGAATTTCTTCGAGATGAGTTAAGTGATTCTTCTTCTCCTCTTGGTTTGAGATTTACTATGAATAACTTGCTCTAAAGGCTATGACTTGTGAAATTCATTTTTGTCAAATATGTCTGATCTTAGAATTTGCGATGTTGATATCGTTCGTTTTAGAGATTATCATTATTTCAGAAACTCCGTATATTGTTTCTCATGTCCGGTATTTGATTTTGTTAAATGAATTCTTTGTTTTGATAACTCTATGAGCCTTGTCACAGTGTATGTGACTTATTTCCGACTTACCCACGTGGATTGAAACGTGGGCTAGCTCAGGGGAGTTGAGCTAGAGATCGCGATCTTACTTTCTGAACCGGCCTCATATGTCAGGAATGACGTATGTGACCACTTTCTGAATGGCTTTCTAGTGTCTGTTTCCGTATTCAGATATATTCTGACATTTGATATCTGGTCTGATAGTATCTATTTCCGAACTCATATATAATTTGACATTTGATATTTGGTCTCTAGTGTCTATTTCAGTATTCATATATATTCTGACATTTGATAAATGGTCTGATAGTATCTGTTTCCGAACTCATATATAATTTGACATTTGATATTTGGTCTCTAGCGTTTATTTCTGTATTCAGATATATTCTGACATTTGATATATGGTCCGATTGTGTCTGTTTTCGAACTTAGATATGTTTTGATATTCGATATTTGGTCTGACCTCTATTCAGTCGAAAGTGGTGTGCCTTTGAAATACTCTCTTTCAGATATAATTTGACATTTGAAATTGTGTTTGATTATCTGTTCTGTTGAAACAAATTTGGGGCTTCCGAAATTTTATTTCTCAGATATTTTTGGTTTTCGATTGATTGGTCCTTTGAGCGACCTTACTGGGCATTTGGCTCATTCCCTTAATGATTTTCCTTTTAGGTGATTAATAGGTGAAATTTCGGATTCGAAGGGCTAGCTGTGTGACCAAGAGTTAGCTGCCTTATTTCAGAGTTAGTATTGGCATTTGAGTGTATTTAATTCAAGACAAGTTGGTATTGCTTAGGTTTCGTTTTGAAACTCTGTGTTGGAGAAATTTTGGATTGTATAAAAGCTTTGGGCCCCTATGTCAGATATTGATATATTTCGAGAATTATTAGTATATGCTCTGATTGACCGTTTGGGAGATTTATGATAAAGAGTAAATATTTTTTTTGACTCCGTTTTTCTGATATTTTAAGGTTTTCTGATTTCATTTGGGAGACTTTCGATATTGTTTCCTTTGGGATTTTAGTGTATGCTTTGATTTGCCAATTTGAAATCTTCTGATAATTATGGAATTGTATCTGATCTCTGTGTATTTGGCATTAACGCTCCGTAAATAAATTCGGGACGTTACAGATGGTATCAGAGCTTAGGTTTGAGATTCTATAGACTCCTAAGCCTAAGATATATGTGATTGGGATTAAACCTTGAAAAGATGGAATAAGTTTGGGGAATTTATTTCCTATTAGATTATAAGATTGAGATTTGGCCATAAACCTTGGATTTGGGCTGAGTAAACAATCGTAGAACGAATGCTAGTTGTCTTTGGAATTCAGATATTGTCTGTGTTTATCAAGGATAGTAATTGAAGGATAAGACCATGATCTTTGGATGTTTATGAGTAACTCTATCGGATAGTGTATGGAAAAGGGTTGTGATCTCAGAAAATAATTGATATAGTGACAGAGACTTTGTGCGAAAATTGGAAAGGAAGATTTGGCATTACTAGATCATAATTCCCCTTTTATTCTGTTGTTCTAATATTCTTTCGTGAGTTTTGAACCTAGAAATTTGAAACGTGTCTATGTGTAGATACCTTTATGAAATTCTGTGGTGACCGTTATGGTTTACAATTCTTGCCCCATCCGTATTGATTTCGGATACTTAAGAGTTGACATAATTTTTTGGATATGAAACTCTTTGATCTTATTTTTGGGGGTATGGACTAGATTGATCGACTTCTGATAATGCCTAGATGGATTGCTTTAGAAAAGAGGATGATTATGATCTTTGGACGAATAACTCTGAAAACTAAAAGCTATCTGTAAAGGCTGTGACTGAGAGATATAAATAATGTGATAGTTTAAAGGCTTAAACTTTGGTGGATGCGTGATAAATGTGAAATTAAGAATAGTATGTTTTTCTTTGTGATAAATTTGATAATAGTTTGGATCGGTTTTGCTTTGAGGCATCAGAGTGCGTTGCGGAAGTGTGGTGGTCTTTTGGTAAGACGTGTAAGTGCTTATTGATGTTGGTTATCCGGTTTGGATAAGTGGAAGTTTTATTTTTTAGGGTTATCTGATGGTTTTGATTTTGGTGTCAGAATAAAATTAGATGGAGGAAAATATTGATCATTAAGTAATCTCATGGTTTAGTTAGTGAATCGTGTAGACATTATGTCGTGCAATTAGGTTAAGCCTTAGATTTTGAATTTGCGGTCTTTTGTTATTGACAAATATGGACAAGAAGTTGAGCTCGATATTGTCTTAAGAAATTATGTGTTTGAAGTAATAAAATGTTTTTGAATATGGAATCTTCAAATATTCGATATTGGTGATTTGATTATGGGTAATCATATTGGAAAGTCTAACAGTGTGGGTAAAGCATTTGGGCGGAAGGCGTACCAATAATTTAGTAACTTTAGTTATAAGTTACATTCAGTTGTCAGTGAAACGTTATTAAGAGCGTATTGATATGGCTCCAATGTGACTTTGTACGGGCGTAAATTTTGATTTGAAGGTTTTTGGAGTATAAATCCTTGTGATTAGTATGAAGATTGATTATTACTTTTGGGGTACGATTGAAGTTACCCATGACAATGTTAGGCTTTGTACCAAGGCTATGGTTTAATGTGTTAGCATAATGGCATAACGTGAGCCTATCGGTATTGTATTGGTTTCAGATCATTTGAATTTTGATTGGAGTAACTTGATTCAGTGTGTTTCATTTGTTAGCCACGTATAAATACTTTTAGGAGCAGTCTGAATATATTTGGGATGGTGATGACAATGGAGGCTAAAAACTTAAGTTTGAATTTCGTAAAACGCATCAGATGGGATGTGGAATTGCTTAGTACTTGGTACACTTCACGCTTGAAGTTAAGCATTATCCGGATTTTGTAAAGTATATGGTTTGGTATATTATCAGAGTAGCGCATTGGAAGCGTTACGTATTGGAGATTGATTTCGATTGTCAAAATTTTGAATGCCGAAATTTTAGCTCAGTCCAGTTGGTAGGCTAGTTAAGCCATGTATGTTTCAAAGTTAGAATTTCAGTTATAGTATGAGCAATATATTTTTTTTTGACTCGTGTTGGGAAGCGAGAAGCTACTTTTGATAATTAAGAATCGTTTTAAATTTTGAGGACTGATTTTCTTAAGGAGGGGAGAATGTAATACCCCAAAAATTTCTTTTCCTTGTGCGAAATTAGTATTTTTGAATAAATAAGTTGTGGTCTTTTGTTAAAAATAAAAAAATAAATTGGGACTGTTTCTGAAATTTTTGGTTGAATGAAAAGTGTTTAAGATTTTGATAAGGAGGTTTCTGAAGGTTTAAGTCGACTAAAAGAGTTTTCGGTCGACTAAAAGTGTCTCGGTGGACTAAAAAGTATTTAAATTATGTAAAAATGGCTTTTTCAAGTTTTTAGTCGAATTAAAAGGTTATTAGTCGACTAAAAGAGTTTTAGTCGACTAAAAGTGTTTTCGGTCGACTAAAAGTTTTTAGTCGATGAACAGTAACTTTGAACAGTGTTTTTGAAAAGTACTTTTAGTCGACTAAAAAGTACTTTCAGTCGACTAAAATGTGTTTTCAGTCGACTAAAAGTTTTTAGTCGATGAACAGTAACTTTGAACAGTGTTTTTGAACAGTACTTTTAGTCGACTGAAACGTACTTTCAGTCGACTAAAATGTGTTTTCGGTCGACTTAAAGTTGTTTTCAGTCGACTTAAAAGTGTTTTAATTTAAGAGAAGAAACGGCTAAAGGATTGAGTCGACTTAAAGGTGTTTTCGGTCGACTTAAAGGTGATTTTCAGTCGAATGAAAACTTTAAAAATTTGTCCCCAACAAATAGTTTTTTATTTCATTTATAGCCTTTTTGGGGTCTTCTGTTTCTTTTCCTCTCCTTTGCGCGAGAAAGAGAGAGAGAAAGAGAGAAGGAGAAGGCTTGATTAAGGTAAGGGTTATTTTCGAAATTCACATCAGCGATGGACTAATCGCTCTTGTAAGTCTTTAGTTTCTTCTTGAAATCCGAATTTCTTCGAGTTGAGTTAAGTGATTCTTCTTCTCCTCTTGGCTTTGAGATTTACTATGAATAACTTGTTCTAAAGGCTATGACTTGTGAAATTCATTTTTTGTCGAATATGTTTGCTCTTAGAATTTGCAATGTTGATATCGTTCGTTTTAGAGATATCATTATTTCAGAAACTCCGTATATTGTTTGACATGTCCTGTATTTGATTTTGTTAAATTGAATTCTTTGTTTTGATAACTCTATGAGCCATGTCACAGTGTATGTGACTTATTTCTGACTTACCCACGTGGATTGAAACGTGGGCTAGCTCAGGAGAGTTGAGCTAGAGATCGCGATCTTACTTTATGAACCGGCCTTATATGTCAGGAATGACGTATGTGACCACTCTCTGAATGGCTCTCTATTGTCTGTTTTCGTATTCAGATATATTCTGACATTTGATATATGGTCTGATAGTATCTGTTTCCGAACTCATATATGATTTGACATTTGATATTTGGTCTCTAGTGTCTGTTTCCGTATTCAGATATATTCTGACATTTGATATATGGTCCGATTGTGTTTGTTTCCGAACTCAGATTTGTTTTGATATTGGATATTTGGTCTGACCTCTATTCAGTCGAAAGTGGTGTGCCTTTGAAATACTCTCTTTCAGATATAATTTGACATTTGAAATTGTGTTTGATTATCTGTTCCGTTGAAACACATTTGGGGCTTCCGAAATTTGGTTTCTCAGATATTTTTGGTTTCCGATTGATTGGTCCTTTGAGCGACCTTACTGGGCCGAAATGAATCTTGATCTCTAATCCAAGAAAGATAGTGAAAATGGATCTCGATAGTTAGCTCTCGGCCTTCCGGTAGTGCTTTCTTTGTTCTCTTATTTAGATTGAAAGAAAGACCCATATCTAATGTAGCCCACAGCTCGCCCCAAACCCTGGTAATGTATTTGGGTTCAAAGCCCTGCGCGCTATTTGACTCATTCCCTTAATGATTTTCCTTTCAGGTGATTAGTAGGTGAGATTTCGGATTCGAAGGGCTAGATGTGTGACCAAGAGTTAGCTGCCTTATTTCAGAGTTAGTATTGGCCTTTAAGTGTATTTAATTCAAGACAAGTTGGTATTACTTAGGTTTCGTTTTGAAACTCTGTGTTGGAGAAATTTTGGATTGTATAAAAGCTTTGGGCCCCTATGTCAGATATTGATATATTTCGAGAATTATTATTATATGCTCTGATTGACCGTTTGGGAGATTTATGATAAAGAGTAAAGAAATTTTTTTTCTGACTCCGTTTTTCAGATATTTTAAGGTTTTCTGATTTCGTTTGGTAGACTTTCGATATTGTTTCGTTTGGGATTTTAATGTATGCTCTGATTTACCAATTTGAAGTCTTCTGATAATTATGGAATTGTATCTGATCTCTGTGTATTTGGCATTAACGCTCCGTAAATAAATTCGGGGCGTTACGCACTGTGACATGGCTCATAAGGTTACCAAAACAAAAATATCAAAATAACCGTTATCAAATATCGGACATGTCAACCAATACACAAAGTTTACGAAATACTGATAATCATTATTCACTAAAATGAACAATATCACTGCAAATTCTGCGGTCAAACAAATTTGACGGAATTTGATTTTCACAAGTCAAAGCATTGAAAACAAGTTATTCATAACAAAGTGCAAAGCAAAAGGAGAAGAAGAATCACTTAACTCAATTCGAAAAAGTTTGAATTTCAAAACGAAACTAAGGACTTACATGAACAATTGGTCCATCGCTGATTCAAATTTCGAAAGTAAACCCTTACCTTAATCAAGCTTTTGAGATGTACAAATCCTTAAGCTCCACCTTAGAACTCATGAGCTTTCCAACCCTTCTTCTCTCTCTCTTCCTTGCAAAGAAAAAGGGAAACAGAGAACCCCAAAGAATGTTGGAAAGGAAATAAGATAACTATTTATATGGGATAAAATTTTTAAGTTTTCATTCGAAGGAAAAAGTGTTTCCTTCGACAGAATCCGATAGACGTGAAATGCTTCTGATTTTTTTAATTCGACCAAAAATTAAAACTTTTAATTCGAATGAAAACTTTTTTTTTCCATTCGACCGAAAACTTTCTTTCATACGAATTAAAACTTTTAATTCGAATGAAAACTTCAGTAAGCTCTTCACGATTTTAAATACTTTTTGTTCGAAGCAAAAATCTTTTTATTCGAAGTAAACCCATTTTCATTCGAAGCAAAAATATTTTCATTCGATCAAATATTTCAGTCACTCCAAAAAAAACTACCCTTCCCATTTTGATTCGAATGAAATCACTATTCATTTGACCAAAAATTTTAGAAATGTTAACAACCATTTTTTTTCAAAAAGACCACAATCTTATTTGCTCAAAATATTAATTTTGCATAAGGAAAAGAAATTTTCAGGGCATAACAACATGCACTTCAGCTCATAATCTGTACTACCTTTGCCTCCAACGCTCGTATCCCTTGATCAAGATTGGGGGCATCAAATAGTGAAGGGTGGTTGTGGGTTCGAAGGCAAAGTGATTCAGCAAAGGCTGTAAGTGCCATGGGAAATGAAGAGCTGACCCATGATGGGTTGGTGGGTGACTTTTGCTGCGAATTTACAACCACCTGGAAGACATCACCATTATCAAAGCTCCTTCTTTGTTGGTTTTCTTTCAAAAAGTCTCTCCATTTTTTTTCTTGTTTCTCTCTTTGCCGAGCTCCGGCTCTTATTCCCTTCAGTTTCTCTTTCTCTTTTCCATGTTTTGATTTTGCTCTTTTCCTTTCTCTTCCTTCTATTCTCTTTTCCTTCTCTATTCCCTGAACTTTGTTTTTCTGCTCTTTTATTTTCTCCTCTTTCCTATGTTTCTTTTTTCCATTTACTGTTCACTCGAAATCCCCCCTTTCCCCTATGCACCTTTATCTAGTTCATTAATTTAATCCCAACCTCATTTGTTCTCACCTGACCAAGTAGGTCGTGGATGCTCTAAGAGAATTTCTCCAAAAATCTGATGCCTAATGCAATTCTTTCCAAAATTGCAAATTGGCCCTAAACTTTCTATAATTGCATGTAAGCCCTCAAAACCTTCTTATCTCTATCAATTTGACCAAACATCACTGAATATATATATATATATATATATATATATATATATATATATATATATATATATATATATATACCATCACTTATTTTATTATTTTTCATCACTAAAAATATTAATATACTATTATGCCCCAAAAGTTTTCCAAAATTACAAAATGACCCAAAAGTTTTCAAAATTATATTCTTACCCCAAAATTATTTTAAGCTTCAATACTCTACTACTACCCCAACATTGCTCAAAATTAGCGCCCTTTTATTTTTTGGGTCTCCGATAATTATTTTAAACAGCTCCTGAAGTTCGGAATATTACATTCTCCCCACCTTATAAAAATTTCGTCCTCAAAATTTGTTGTTTGATATCCTATCACTTATAATGTCTATGTATTACTCTTTCGTTTGTAGAACTCTGATAATAATCTCATAGTAGCTAAGATACCTCTGACTGTCACACCCAGATTCCTGTCCCATAGATACCCAAGAACAACTATTTAACTTTCACATCATAATGCCAAACTTTAATCCGTCAAGTTATCCCTCACATTCTAACCATTCTGGTATTTCATGAACAAATACTTAGCTATTGCAAACTTACTGAATTTAACCTACACCGCTCCGAATTTAGCGCATATGAATCAAACTAAATCAAGCTCTAATACCAGAGCTCCCACCGCATTGCACTGATACTATACCACAGAAGATATCGCTTACACAGTCTACTTAATGATGGCAAGCTTAACTCTGACCTTATGGCGTATTGAAATACTAAGTGATGGTCACACCTAACCTACAATTTACCCAGGCTAACGTGGGTGGATAACCATTTCCTAGAAGCATCTGCACCTTACAATCACTAACAGAGGTAACCAACCAAGGATAGAAAGTCGCAACCACCTGACTTTCACTGTACACTCTAATAATCAAAACAAGGAGTCCAAATTATTCTTAAGTTCATCACTGAAAGGCGTGTTATCTTAACATGGCCACGTATTGCATACTCATGATTCTGCATACACTTCAAAAAACAACAGAGAACTATATCCACTACAGTTTCACTGCAGGCACTGGTGTCTTATCTCAACGAGTCCAAGCTATTAACAAATTCATCACCTAGGGATGTGTTCTCCTAACATAGTACAAAATATGATTCGAAATACCTCTATATTCATTTCTGCTAGAATGTAAGGGTCTAAGTTATCACATCACCTCCAATTCACAGCCACCTTACTTAAAAAACATTATAGTCTCATCCTTCAATTATTCATTTCATTTAAATGTTGAAAACCTTTTGGTTCCCAAAAGCAAGTTGTAATATCCCGAACTTTGAGAGTCAGTTAAAATAACCCTTTGTGCTCCAAAAAATAAACGGACATTAAATTTAAGTAATGCTCGGATTGTAGTAGAGAATGGAAGTTAAAATAATTTTGGGGCAAAAATGTATTTTTTTTAAATTTTGGGGGGCATTTGTGTAATTTTGAAAACTTGAGGGGCTATTTCGCAAATATGAAAAGTTTGGGGTCATTTGTACAAATTTATAAGAAAATAATTTAGAAGCCATTTTAGCTTGACACCTCTTCCTAGCTTAGATGACTAAGCTAAATTAAAGTATTCAATAATGAATTGATGTAGATAAAGAAGCCTCGGGTGAAAGAAATGAAAAACCAAAATAGGAGAACAATATATATAAAAGAGAAGAACAGTGACGGAGAAGAAGACAGAGCTGCTCTGGGGGGAAGGAAAAGCAAGGAAGAACCGAGAAGATTTAAAGCCATGTTTAATGGATAAACCCCCCAAACTCCTAGTAGTCATGTTCTAGTGTGTGTTGGTGAAGTTTCTGTGTGTTTTCCATTACTGTGGGGCATGTGCTTGAGCCATGAACATGGCTGTCGAGCCATGTTGGCGACATGAGTTTTCAGGGGATTTAATGCTATGGATGGTGGGTTGTAGCCATGAAATTGTGTAAGTTAGGTCATACGATCAATATGTAATCAAATTGGGGGCTGGTAGGATGAAGGAAAAAAAAAGAGGAAACCCACGACTGGGCAGTGGGTGTTGGCGAAGTTGCGGGAAGTTCTGTGATGGGTATTTGGTGGAATTGTGCATAAAAACCACAAAGTATAGCGAGGGGATGTGTTTAGGAAATTATTGAGGTGATTTTGTGCGTTTGTGTGTGTTGCCGAAGGTTGAAGGTGGGTGAATGTGTGAGTTCTAATGTGTAATAGCGTGTGTGTATTCAGGTTTCAAGTGGGTATGAATTACATATGTGTAACCGTATGTAATGGGTATAGGGTGTTTATGTGTGTGTTGTAATGGGCTTAAATAATTTAGAGTGTGTTTAATGGTGAATCAGTGAGTGCGTGGTGTGTGCCCAGGTGTTGCGGTAGCTGAAGGTAGAAGAAAGTGTGTGTTTTAGTAGGTGTGCTTAATTTGAATAGTAAACGTAATTTGAATAGTAAACTTAATTTGAATAGTAGGTGTGCCAAAATTAAACAAAGTCCAAAACTATAACCCCCAAAATTTTTACGAGATGTACGCTCTGAAATTTTTCGGGAATTTTCAGTGTCCGCAAAAGGGAATTAAACTAAGGCATCGGTTAACCAAAATTATTGAATTATTTGGCATAGCAAATTAATTTATTTTAATCTAAAATTTTTACGAAAGCCCTATTTTACTGTTATGATTCATTGTTTAAATGTTCATGCAATTTTGAGGCCGATAGGTATTTTTTTTTTCGAAATTAGCCTTTTAGCGCAAGGTCCAGACACCGATTCGCAATTTTTGGGCAAAAATTCACTAAAATAATTTTTAGGCCATAAATGATATCACGATGCTTAAAATAGCATTTTAAGATATTTTGAAATTTTTTTGGTGGCGCAAACCCCTAAGGGCATTTTGGTAATTCTCCCATCCAATGGGGGTGTTTTGGTGATTTTACCCATAAAGGGTATTTTTGAGTAAAGTTACATACAATAAGAATATTTTAGTGATTTGGCTTACAGAAAGATCATTTTGATGATTTAAGTGTAACATGGGTATTTTGGTAATTTGACCTAAGAAAGGTATTTTTTTATAAATTCACATATGTGAAGCTAATTTTAGTGATTCTACTTACGGAAAGGCCGTTTGGGTGATTTAAGTCCTAGAGAGGCTTTTTGGTAATTTTACACCTCAGGGGCATTTTAGTAATTTTACATACGTAGTTAGGGAGTTTCATTTTAGGAGCATGTGTGAGTCCATATGAAATTATAATATTGTGTTGTAGACTATGTTTTGATGTTTTGATCATCTCGTTTAGGTTAAAGCTAAAGACTTCTAGTTAGGATAAATTAGCTGCGAATCCAGGTAAGGAATTATATCTGAACCATAGGTAAGGACTTTCGTCCGAACATTATTTTGATAACTCATACTCATAAGTACCCCTTTTATTTACTTATGACTAATGTCGAACTCTAAGGTATGAATTGATATCAGCATGTTGTTGTCCAGAAAACCCCAATATTGAACCTAAATCGGTTATTTGGAAATCTTGTGATGCTCGTCTGTTATCGCAGGCTGAACAAAATTGATAATCGCATGTTATTCGAATTTGTCATCACTATTCATTTGGACTCTATTATGTTATACAAGTTTCATTACTTGACTTGTAAAACCTTTCATTAAGCCTTCAAACATTCATGGGAACTCTTATTGATGCTCATTATCTAATACCCATCGAGCTTTAAATAACAAGTTATGTTATCAAATTGTTGTCATTCTGTACATTGACATGAGATTTTGCATTTTTATGGGCTAGTACCTTGATGGACTAATCGGTGGCTAGTGCCTTGATGGACTACTCGGTGGCTAATGCCTTGATGGACAAGTCGGTGGGCTAGTGCTTTGATGGACTAGCCAGTGGGCAGTGCCTTGATGGAATAGTCGGTGGGCAGGTGCCTTGATGGACTAGTCGGTGGGCAGGTGCCTTGATGGACTAGTACCTTAACAGATTTGTCGGTGTATCTATGATTGTCTACATCGTATCTAAAATTTTCCTTTGATATTTGATCGAACTAGTTATAATTCTTTTAAAACTCTTGAAAAATAATCATTGAATTGCATCAGTGATTTATTTCATAATTTCTGTGTATTGAAGGATTTGGTGTGTATTAGTGTGGGCAGAAAGGACTGCATTTGTGCTTGTGTTGAAATCCCTTGAGAAATTTTCGTGGTACTTTGGAAATGATGACTTTGATGACTTTGGAAATGATCTTTTAATGATCGTTGGGAAACCATTGTGATTGTTATTCTTTTTTTGGTATCTAATTATGATGAATTTCGATCATTTTGGAAATCATTGAGCTCTTCAATCGTTTGGGGTATTTCAAAAATCATCGTCAGTTGGACCCCTTTGGAGTTGTTTGGTAATTCTTTTTGTAGTCCTTGTACGACCTTACTGAGTTCTTAAAAGCTCACCCTTTATTTGATTCCCTTCTGCAGGTGATGATAAATTGTAGCAAGTTCGAGAATAGGTTAGAATCTATAAGGTTCCGGTAAGCCCGCCACTATAGTGATGTGAGACCCCTGCGTGGGTCGGGACTGTCACCTTTTTTTATAAGGACTCAAGTTGTAAAGAACCTTGATTTTATTAGACCAAGTTTAAGCAGTTCTATAAGCTTGTATTTGAAGAATTTGAGTTAGTATCGGATAAATTTTTTTGAAGTATGAGTTAGTGAACAGATTTGATAGGTTTGATGTGATTCGGTAGGTTAACGACCAGCGAGTTCAAGGCGGCGGAGTTTTGGATTTTTGGGGGCGTTACAGTTGGTATCAGAGTAGTTCGGTCCCGTGGTATTGAGAGTATAGGCATACGAATGATATGATGGGTCAATCATTTGCTTCATTGGACCTGCATTATGTTATTTGCTATCTGCGTAATCCATATGATTCTATAGGCACGGAACCACCGAGTGTAGGTAACCCAATTATGTGGAATCGTATTCTTGTTAACAAGAGCGGGGTAGGATGATGGTAGAGTTAAGAAGTCTGCCTTTAACTAGTCATTGTGAAGTTATTTATAACCGTGTTGGTATAACCCTGAAAACTGTTTATTGTATCCGTACGGTCAGAATTTGAAACTCTAGCAGTGGAGATAGTATGGAGGGCTTAGGGTCCCCGATCGATGAGATTCCAACAGGTTTTATAAGTGAGCAGGGATCTTATCCCCAGTATTAAAGAGACTTGACCAAATAATTTGTGGATTGGGAAATGTACTGTATGGAGGTTTTATGATTGTAGAAGGGTACCTCTACCTAATAAGGGAACAACGGAATGCAGAACCGATGGTTGCGGTTCAGAACCATATGAACCCAATTCTGACTTTGATGACATAGAATCTGGCCAACCAGTCGCAAGGAGTACCGAATCCGCCCTAACCACAACCATAACCTCGAGATGGGAGTGTCTTGGGTGAACTTGATAAATGAAATGACTAGCTATAGGGTGTTGCTGGACTTCATAGGGGCATCGAATCAGATTAGCAAAATGTAGAAATTTTTGAGCAACTGATTGTACAAGTTTGAGTAGTTGTAGGTGAAGCGACAAAGGATTAAAATTGTTGTTTATAAACTGAGAAGGGAAGTTGATCAGGGGTAAGAAATGGAGGCAAAGAGTCTGACTCGCCAATAATTGATTGATATTTCTTAGGATTAGTTTAAAGAATTATTCTCGACCGATATTTTCACCAGATCTTCTAAACAAATGTTAAGGGAGTTAGTTAGTGTGAGGCAAATAGATTAAGAGTCGATAGAAAAGGTTGAGATGGGATTTCATGATTTGCTAGATTTGTAGTAAGAATGTTATTAATGATAGATAGTTGCCGGAAGTTTGAGTAAGAGCTTAATCTGGACTGAGAGATGCGGTAATCTCGACTTGATTGAAGAGCTATGTAGAATATCTTTATTAAGTATGTGTTTTGGAACAGTTTAAGTTTGACAATTGAGGAAGGCATGAGTAAACACAGACGGATAAAAGAGATAGTAAGAATTTTCCTTGAATAGATTTGTAGGAGCTGACAGTCGTCAGCAAAAAGTTTTTATAGTCAGCGCAATACAGTGCCCAAAGTTAAAGGTTGGGGCAGAATCAAGGATTTAGGCCCAGTTCGGTTTAGTGGTATTGAGATCTAGATTGAGTTCTGAAATTTGATGGAGGCATGATATGGGATTTAAGGGAGCTCAGGGTAAAGGCGCTCTACCAGCTCAGAGCACTGGAGTTGAACCATCGCAGAGTTCCGAAGTTTGATCTACCTAGAGTACTGGTCAGGGTGGCGGGTCAGTTTTCCTGCCACTAAATGTGGTAAGTGCGATAGAAGTCAGAGTGGTGAGTTATGCAATAAAGTGACCGGATGATGTGTCAGGCATGGCAGTGTGGAGCATTAAGTTCTAAACTATTGGCTTGTGAGAGTGTTCCTCGGCAAAAAGAAGACAAGGTCAGTAGAGGCTGAGGCCCAGAATATCAGTTAAGTTTGTTTAATGTCTTCTTAGGATGTTGACACATCCGATGACGCGGTGCTAGGTACACCACAGGTTAACTCATTAGATGTTCGTATATTGCTTAATTCTGGAGCATCATACTTTTTGCATCTGTTACTTTGGCACTGCGATCGAGGGTGGAGGCTTGTCTTTTAAGAATTGACCCTAAGATAGGTATCCCGTCGAGAGAAATTTTGACCGTTTCTATGATTCTCGGTGGCTGTATTGTCTATATTATGGATAAGAGATCTTCCTATGCATCTCATCCTATTTGTTGTTTGAGGATTGGTATCATACGAGGCTTGAATTAGGTGTACTCTAATCGCGCATCCATAGATTGTTAAGGAAAAACCTAGTAGTGTTTGGAAGTTTGTAAAGTATGAATAATGGTTAAGTCATTGAGTCGGATAATGTGTGAGAATGAAGTTTTTGAGAAGTGATTGTTGTTAAGACTGAGAATTTGTCTGAGAATACGATGGGAAATGTTGAATTCTATCTTGTCAGTTGTTCGCTCTTTTGTCTGTTAAATTCAAGGACGACTTAACTGAATGTCAGCTTACACTGAGCCCTCAAAGAAGATGTCATTCATGCCAAGTCATCTTATTCCTTTTCAGGATATTTATATGTTCCTTTCTAATTTATTTAGAATTGATGGGGTAGTGTCTGACCCACTGGCCATGGGAAAGTTACGAATTCCATTAAGGACCAATAACTACTTTTGATTTTGATTATTCCAGGTCGTTGGTTTACTTTGCTTCGCCAGACACATCATCATTTCTGTGTCCGTCATTTCTTCTGGAATGTCACAGAATTCTATTGTGAACCCCGAAAGAAATATGCATGATTTTTATTAAAGATTTTTATGTTTTGATTGCCTGATTGCGATTATTATTATCATTATTGGTACAGTTTCCCTTACCTGGATATGAGGTTAGGTAGATTCCTAGCCTCAAATAATCTGTGAGCGAGAATAGACTCTGAGAACGTGGATTACGTTTGGATAAGCTATTCGATCATTCGGTATAAGATGAAAATTTGGCTAAACTCGTGATAATAGACCGTTGGTTCTTTGCTTTTGGAACCTAAAGATTTTTATAGTTTAATTGAAACAGATGATTGATAGATAACGCTACAAGATTTTTTGTAAATAAGGTGACTTTAAATCAGAATTAATGTGATAATTTAGAGCGTTAAACTTTGATAGAAGTGCAAGACATGTGAGTGCAAAATCATATTTCATGTTGTGCTAAGATAACAATCTCTGTAGTGACTCTGGTAACAATTCGGACCTATTTGATTTAAGACACTAGGGCGCGTAGCGCACCATAGTGGTTATAATTCTCTGTCATTCTGCAAAGTGTATGTAGAACCATAGATATGCATTACATAGCTATGTTAAGATAACACGACGCCTCTCGGTGATGAGTTTGGCAATAATTTGGGCTCGTTGTTTTGAGGTATTAGAGTGTGCATTGAAAGCCTAGAGGCTACCGTTTTACTGACTGTTGGGAGGTGTAAGTGCTTATATGAATTGGTTACCGTACCCATGATGATAGCCTTCGAAGACTGCAAGTCACACGTGACTATCACTTTGCATTTCAATATGCCTCGAGTCTGGGGTTAAGCTTAGAATCATTAAATAAGTTGTACAGAGGATAAAGTCTCTGGTATATTATTAGTAAAATGCAGTAAAAGCCTGTTGTATTAGAGTTGATCTTATTTGTTTAATATGCACTGACTTCAGAGCAGTGTGGGTCATTGTTCATGAAATACTGAGAGCGAAATACGTAGACGTTATAAGTGATAGGATATCCGAGAACAAAGTTTGCGGACAAAATTTTTATTAGGTGGGGAGAATGTAATATCCCAAACTTTGGGAGCAGATTAAAATAACCCTATGTGCTCCAAAAAATAAACGGGGGTTAAATTTGAGTAATGCTCGGATAGTAGTAAAGAATGGAAGTTTAAAATAATTTGGGGCAAAAATCTATTTTTAAAAAAATTTTGGGGGCATTTTTGTAATTTTGAAAACTTGAGGGGCTATTTCGCAAATATGAAAAGTTTAGGGTCATTTGTACAATTTTATAAGAAAATATTTAGAAGCCATTTTAGCTTGCCACCTCCTCCTAGTTTAGATGACTAAGCTAGGGAGAAGAAGAACAGAGCTCCCGGGGGGGGGGAGGAAAAACAAGGAAGAACCGAGAAGATTCGAAGACGTGTTAACGGGTGAACCCCTGAACTCCTAGTAGTCATGTTCTAGTGTGTGTTGGTGAAGTTTTTGTGTGTTTTTTGTTACTATGGCGCATGTGCTTGAGCCATGAACATGGCAGTCGAGCCATGTTGCCGACATGAGTTTTTTGGGATTTAATGCTGCGGATGGTGGGTTGTAGGTGATTTAGGGTGTGTTTAATTGTGAATCAGTGAGTGCATAGTGTGTGCCCAGGTGTTGCGGCAGTTGAAGGTATAGAAGAAAGTGTGTTTCTAAGGCGTTTTAGTAGGTGTGCTTAATCTGAATGGTAAACGTAATTATCACTAAAGATATGAAATTAATTAGGCAGTTTTTCTACAAATTTTCATAAATAGTTATGGCCAAAATTAGACAAAGTAAAAAATTGTAACCCCTAATTTTTTTATAAGACGTACGCTCTAAGATTTTTCGAAAATTTTCAGTATCCACAAAGGGCGTTAAACTAGGCATCTGTTAACAAAAATTATCGAATTATTTGGCATAGCAAATTAGGTTATTTTAATCTAAAAGTTTTATGGAAACCCTATTTTACTGTTGTGATTCATTTTTTAAAATTTTGTACAATTCTGAGGCTGATAGGTATTTTTTTCGAAACTGGCCTTTTAGCGCTCGATCCGGATACCGATTCAGGATTTTTGGGCAAAACTTTTTTAGAATATTTTTAGGCCAGAAATGATATCAAGATGCTTAAAATAGCGTTTTAAGATATTTTTTAGATTTTTCGGTACTGGAAACCTCCAAGGGCATTTTTGGTAATTTGTCCCCTGGGGGTATTTTGGTGATTTTATCCATAAAAGGTATTTCTGAATAAAGTTACATACGGTAAGAATATTTTAGTGATTTGGCTTATAGAAAGATCATTTTGATGATTTAAGTGTAACGGGGTATTTTGGTAATTTGCCACCCAAAGGGGTATTTTGGTAATTTGACCTAAGAAAGATATTTTTGTATAAATCACCTATGTGATGCTTATTTTAGTGATTCTACTTACGGAAAGTCCGTTTGGGTGATTTAAGTTTGAGAAAGGCTTTTTGGTAATTTTACACCTCATAGGCATTTTGGTAATTTTACATACGCCGTGAGGGAGGTTTATTTTAGGATGATGTGTTGAGTCTCATTAAATTATAATATTATGTTGTAGACTATGTTCTGATGATTTGATGATCTCGTTCAGGTTAAAGCTAAAGACTTTCATCCGAACCGTTATTTTGATAACTCGTACTCGTAAATATGCCTTTGATTTACTTATGCCTAATGTCGAACTCTGAGTTGTGAATTGATATCAGCATGTTATTGTCCAAAAAACCCCAATATTGAACCTAAATCAGTTATTTGGAAATCTTGTGATGCTCGCCTATTATTGCAAGCTGAGCAAAATTGATAATCACATGTTATTCGAATTTGTCATCGCTATTCGTTTGGACTCTATTATGTTAATACAAGTTTCATGACCTGCCTTAAAAACCTTTCGTTAAGCCTTAAAACATTCATGGGAACTCTTATCGATGCTCATTATCTATTACCCATCAAGCATTAATTAACAAGTTGTATTATTGAATTGTTGTCATTCTGTACATTGACATGAGATTTTACATTTTATGGGCTGGTACCTTGATGGACTAGTCAGTAGCTACTGCCTTGATGGACTAGTCAGTTGGCTAGTACCTTGATGGACTAGTCGGTGAGCAAGTGCCTTGATGGAGTAGTCGGTGGCTAGTGCCTTGAGAGATTAGTCGGTGCATTGGTATGGGCTAGTACCTTAACAGACTAGTCGATGTATATGTGGTTGTCTACATCGCATCTAAAATTTTCCTTTGATATTTGATTGAACTAGTTATGATTCTTTTGAAACTCTCGAAAAATTATCATTGAATTGCATCGGTGAATTATTTCATAATTTCTGTGTCTTTGGAAGTTTTGATGTATATTGGTGTGGACAGAAAAGACTGGATTTGTGCTTGTGTTGAAATCCCTTGAGAAATTTTGTGGTACTTTGGAAGTGATTTTTACTGATCGTTTGGAAACCATCGTGATTGTTATTTTGGTATCTAGTTATAATGAATTTTGATCATTTTGAAAATCATTGAGCTCTTCAATCGTTTGGGGTATTTCAGAAATCATCGTCAGTTGGACCCCTTTGGAGTCGTTTGGTAAAACCTTTTGTTGTCCTTTTTCGACCTTACTGAACTCTTAAAAGGCTCTGCAGGTGATGATAAGTTATAGCAAGTTTGGGAATGGGTTGAAGTCTTTGTGAGTTTATGGTAAGCCCGCCACTACAGTGATGTGAGACCCCTGTGTGGCTCGGGACTGTCACCTTATTTTTTAAGGACTCAAGTTGTAAAGAACCTTGGTTTTAATAGACCAAGTTTAAGCAGTTTTGTAAGCTTGTATTTGAAGAATTTGAGTTGGTATCGGATAAAATGTTTTGAAGTATGAGTTAGTGAACAGATTTGATAGGTTTGGTGTGATTCGGTAGGTTAACGACTTGGGAGTTCGGGGCGGCGGAGTTCCGGATTTTCAAAGGCATTACACAAGTACCACACTATCTATTATCATGTGTTCAGCCAAGATCCCTATCATACACCGAATCACCGAATAGTGTATCCAAACCTAATCCACGTTCTCAAAATCTACTCTATCTCACAGATTATCTGAAGCTTAGGAATCTACCTAACCTTATATCCAGGTAGGTGAAACTATGCAAATAATGATAATAATAATTGCAATCAGGCAATCAAAACACAAAAATCTTTAACAAAAATCATGCATATTGTCTCTCGGGGTTCACAACAAGATTTTGTGACATTCTAGAAGAGACGACGAACACATAAACAATGATATAGAGGCAAAGTAAAGTCAACCCAACGACTCGGAGCAATCAAAATCAGAAGGAGTTATTGGTCCTTAATAAGATTCATAACTTTCCCATGGCCAGTTGATTAGATGTTACCCCTATCAAGTCCAAATAGATTCAAAAGGACAGATGAATATCCCAAAAAGGAATAAGACAACTCGGTATGAATGACATCTTCTCTGACGTCTGAGCTTAAGTTGACATTCAATTAAGTCGTCCTTGAATTCAACAGACAAAAGAACGAACAACTGACAAGATGGAATTACAAATTTCCTATCATATTCCCAAGCCAATTCTCAGTCTTAACAACAATCACTTCTCGAGAACTCCATCCTCACACATCATTTGAATCACTAACTTAACCATTATTCATACCTTACGAACTTTCGAACACTACTAGGTTTTCCCAACAACTTACAGATATGTGATTAGAGTGTAATTGATTCATGCCTCGCCTGATATCAAACCTCAGGCAGCAAATAGAATGAGATCCACATCAAGAGCTATATCTACAACATAGACAATATAGCCACCAAAAATCATAGAAACTGTCAAAGAATCTCCTCACAAGATGCCTATCCCAAGATCAGTTCCTAAGAACAAGCCTCTACCCTCAATCATTGTGCCAAAGTAACGGATGCAAAAAGTATGACGCTCCAGAATTAAGCAATATACTATATCTAATGGGTTAACCTGTGGTGTACCTGGCACCACGTCATCGGATGTGACAACATCCTAATCATACATTAAACAAACTCTATCTGATATTCTGGGCGTCAGCCCCTACTGACCTTGTCCTCTTCTTGACGAGAAACACTACTCATTTTTACACTAGCTATAGGTACACGACGGATTATTCCTCATAAGCAAACAGTTTTGTACTTAATGCTCCACACTTCCATGCCTAACACATCATCCGGTCACCTTATAGTATAACTCACCGCGTTGACTTCTCCCACACATGACATATAGGGTGGCCAGAAAAGCTAACCCACCACCCTAGCCTGCATTCTATGTAGGTCAAACTCCAGAACCATGCGACGATCCAAGTCTCGTACTCTGAACGGATCGAGCGCTTACACCCTACACTCCTCTAAATCCCATATCACGCCCCGATCGAATTTTAGGACTCTGTCCAGATCTCTATATCACTAAGCCAAAGTGGCCTGAATCCATGATTCTGTCCCAACCTCCAACCTTGGGCACCGTGCTGTGTTGATTGTAAATTTAAAAAATGTTTGACGACTGTCAGCTCTTACTAATCCATTCTGAAAAAATTCTTACTTATCTCTCTGTCCACCCTGTGTTTGCTCATGCCTTTTCTATTGTTAGACTTAGACTACTCCAAAGTACATATCCAATAAATATATTCCACATAGCTTGTCAATCGAGCTAGGATCACCGCATCTCTCAATCTAGGCCTAAGCCCCCACTCAGACTTCCGGCAGCTATCTGCCTACATCAGTGACATCCTTATGTCAAATCTAACGAAACAAGAAATTTCATCTCAACCTTGTCTATAGACTCTTAATCTACTTGTGTCACATTAACAAACTCCCTTAACATCGATTCATGAAATCTTGTAAAAGTACCTATCAAGAAATAACTTCCTAAACTGTTCCTAAGTGACATCGAGCAATTGCTGATAATTCAGACTCCTCGTTATCATTTCCTACCCATAATTGACCTCATCCCTCAGTTTATATACAGTAATTCAACCTTTTATCGCCCAGTACAATCAGTTGCTCAAAATTCTGCGACATCAAGTCAAAATCTAGTTCATAGCGTTCACAACCGCAACCATTAGTTCTGAGTGCTACTATTCCTCCCTACTAAGTAGAGGTGCCCCTCTACAATGATTGAAATCTCCATGTAGCACACTTCCCAATCTAAGGATTGTTTAGTTAAGTCTCCTTAATACAAAAAAAAATCCCTACTCATCTTATGCAAATCTATTGGAATCTCGTCTACCGAGGATTTCTACGCCCTCCGTACCATTTCCACTGCCAGTGCTCGGGGTACGGGACATACGGATACAAGGAACAGTTATATGGGGTTATATTAACAGGGGTATAAAGAACAACACAATAACTAGCCAAAGGCAGGCTTCTCAGCTCTACCATCATCCTAACCCACTCTTATTAACTAGAATACGATTCTACAAAATCATTTACCTACACTCTAAGGTTCTGTGCCTACAGAATCATATACTTACACTTTTAATACCACCAAACCGAACTGCTCTATTACCAACTGTAATGTCTTGGAAATCCAGAGCTCTGCCGTCCTGAACTCCCAACGTTAACCTTCCGGATCACA
Source organism: Escallonia herrerae (assembly GCA_033070095.1). Lineage (NCBI taxonomy): Eukaryota > Viridiplantae > Streptophyta > Magnoliopsida > Escalloniales > Escalloniaceae > Escallonia > Escallonia herrerae. The sequence continues at coordinate 562,283 of JAVXUP010000033.1, read as the reverse complement.
TCAAACCTGCCAATTCTCTTTCACTAACACATATTCTAAATCATCTAATTCAACATCAACTCAAAATTTTCAAGGAACTAGATTTCAACTGCTTAGCTAAAAATATTACAGCTTAGGTTCTTCGCAATTCAAATTCATAAGAACAAATTAACAGTACAAAAATCACTGTAGATCCTGGTAGTGTACACATGCACGATATACTAGAATAATTACTAGTCCCAGTGGGTACTAGCTTGCGTTTCCTGCAGGATTCAAACAAGCCTTATAACGCCTCCCCACGGAACGGATATGCAGATCAACACAAAAATCAACAATATCAATGAGCATTAACATAAGCTCAAATCACTGAAATCAATTCGGGTTCCAATAATAATAAACATACTTATATAAGTCATCATTCGGAATTTCAGAAGAAAAATCACAAATAAACAGAAAAAGCGATTGAGAATAATTATGGAATTTAGGCACACAATTCAGAAGAATGGACACAAACAATCATCAAATTTGCTCAGCATGCAATAACAGGCAGGCATCAATAAGATTTTCAAATAATCGATTAGCGTTCAATATTAGGGTTTTTGGACAATAGCATATCGATATCCATACATGATTCAATGTTCGACATTAGTCATCATTAAATCAAAGAAGTACTTATGAGTACAAATTATCAAATAAAAGTTCGGATGAAAGTCTAGATTATCCCTTATGAGTTCAGATAGAATCCCTTACTTGGATCCAAAGCTAGATTATCCTAACCGGAAAGTTTGTTGCTTAACCTAAACAAAATAATCAAATCTTTAGAACACAGCCTATAGCGTAATATTATAACTTAATACAGACTCACACATATTCTCAAAATGAACCTCTTTCACCAGAGATGTAAAATTACCAAAATGACCCTGGGGTAAAATTACCAAAAACACCCCTCGCACTCTTAAATCACCGAAGCGGCATTCACATAAGTAAAACCGCCAAAATAACTTATTGTATGCCAGTTTACGTAAAAATACCTTTTACATGTAAAATTACCAAAATACCGCCTCGGTGTGGCAAATTACCAAAACACCCCTGCGGGTTTTCGGCACCAACAAATCCCAAAATTGTCTTAAAACACTATTTTAAGCATCTTGGAGTCATTTTTCAGCTAAAATGTATTTTAAAAAAAATTCTCAAAAATCCTGAGCCGGTGTCCAGACCAAGCGCTCAGAAGTCAGTTTTGCGAAAATACCTATCGGCCTCAGAATGGCCCAAAATTTTAGAATATGAAATATATTGGTAAATAAGATTTTTTTAAAATTTTTAGATTGGTTTTATTTGCTAATTAAATCGAAAATTTTCTCTAATCGATACCCTAATTTAGCATCCTTCGAGGTCACCGAAAATTCTCAAAACAATCCAGAGTGTACATCTCATAAAATATTGGGAGGTTAATATTTTGGACTTGGTCAAATTTTGGTCCAAACTATTTATAAAAAACTGCCTAATTAACCCCCCTTTTACCGACAAACACATTTACTATTTAGATTCACACACACACACTAACTATAACACCTTATGCACACACACCTCTCATCTTCCTCACTGCCGCACACATTTTCACACACACCACTCATAAACTCAAGCGGTTTCACTACCCCCCCAATCTCCAAAACAATAGAATATGCATTGCTTTATCAAAAAAAAAAACACACACACACACACACACACTAACATAATCAAACATTCAGATCACACACACAGCCGTTGCACGACCATGAACACATACCCATAACCTGCAACAAGCTCACCACCCCACTGAACCCATACACTGAAGAACACACACCTGTGGTCACCCAACACACACTTCCCATACCTGACGCATAACAAACTCTTGTACACTTATTTATTTGACACAGACACATACTTATGTACACATAAATACACAATAACACACCAAAAATCACACGCACTTCACCTCATAATCTGTACTACCTTTGCCTCCAATGCTCGCATCCCTTGATCAAGATTGGGGGCATCACAGAGTGAAGGTGGTTGTGGGTTCGAAGGCAAATGATTCAGCAGAGGTTATAAGTGTCATGGGAAACGAAGAGCTAACCCATGATGGGTTGGTTTTAATATCCAAAAATTTTCAAAACATTAAACAATCGCTCGATCAATCACTTAATCATTTGATTACCTAAATTCGATAAGAAAGCCCTGCTGTGTATGAGAGCGTCTACGATAACTCAAACTCTCAATTACATTGTTCTTAAATAAAACATTAACTTTAAATACTCAAAAAACTAAGTTAAACATTACTTCCCTCGCAGGGGCCTAGTTAAAAAAATAATAACATTTTCAACCGAGTTCTTATTCATGCTCTAATCACTCCAGATATCCTAATGATAATGATCACCTGTGAAAAAGAAGTCAAAGGAGAGTGAGCTTTTGAGAGACAAGTAAGGTTGATCAATGATTTAAAAGCAACAACGATTCGGACAAGTTTTCATATAGAATCAAATGATAGTTTTTAAAAGGAATTTCAAATGAAACACATCATTTCAATATAGATGAACAATGCAAATGATTTTACATTCATGTGAAATAACATTTTTTTCAAAGGTTTTTGTTTTGATGAAACTATAGCAACTCGATATAAACATAGGGAGGAGTATCAATTCAATCCCTTAAATCAGTAGTCATTCAAAACACTTCAGGTATAATAAAACCTAAATAGATAGTATTGAACATCCAACATGAGCAGTACACTGTAGCAAAGCCACTCCAATAGTGCTCGATACGCTTTACATATGCATATCTACACTGACTATTCTATTTAGGTCCAAGTTTAATCCAATCGACGCACCATCCTTATAACGCTAACAATACCACCATCCTTATAACTCTCAGGATTACTAACTCATGTCAACATTTAAAAAATTAAATACAATTAAACATGCTTTACGATAATCAAATCAATCAACAAATCAGAATGAGAAGAGATAAGTACAAGTCAAAATATTTTATAATGATCGAATCAATAAACATACGAAAATGATACAGGAATTCCAAACGATCGCTATGAGGCTCAAATTAGGGTTTCATGAGCAATTTGAAAATACTTTTATATCAATCATAAAAATCAAAATTCAATGTAATTTGTAAGCCTCTTAAAATAAAGCATTTGAAATCAGAACGATGAAGCAGGGTTCGGAGGGAATTCCTTACCTCGATCCAAGATATGCAATGCTACGCAACCTCGATCAAAATTCTCTGAAAAACCTAGATTGGCAATCCATTTGTTAGAACACATCTATGCTACTATGTTATAAACCTAATATCAGCTACCCACCACGTGCTCAATTCTAATTCTGAAATCGCTCAACTCAAAGCGAGTCTTGCACACGGCCATCCTAACTGAAAATCGTGTATGCTCCTTAATGGGTAACGATATCTCAAAGTCATAAAAAATTATAAAAAAAATGCTTTTATAGCTTAAAATATTATTAAAAGTCAAAATATAATTTTCTGAATTTTTGAATATTTTCAAATTAAAATAATTTCTTTAAATGTAAGAAATTCATAAAGAGCCAGAATTATTTCCTAGCTAAATCTAAAGCCCATAATTTTTGTAACAACTTTAGAATATGTATAAAAATTACCAAAATTTAAATCAGAATGTAAAAGGCATCAAAACTATTTTTACATTATTCGTTTTGCTAAATTCAATGTGATACGAAAATAGTATTAAATCAACTCATAAAATCACCAAATGTATACTGGGACTTCTTCAAACTATAAAAACACTACTCTGATTTTTTCATAACATTTTCATGTGTTTAGAGGCTCCAACAGATTTTACAAATCTGAGTTTATAGAAAATATGAAAAATACCTACGATCTCAAAAAATTATAAATTTTGCCACAATTTTCAATATAGCTTAAGGTATTCTGTTATAATATTTCACATGTTGATGATCACTATACGATATATAATGTGCGCGCCAAACTTAACGCGAACTCAATTCTCCATCTGCACTTCCCTTCTTTTTTCCCTCGTTCTCTGCATTCACAAGCTCTAGCGCAGTCACACACCCATGAACCTCAGATATCCTCAGTTGCCACACCTACACCTATACATAAAAACACACACTAATCACACCATAAATACCCACCTAAACACACACTCACACACTCTCATGCAACCAGCAAATCACACACACACACACACACACACACACACACACACATACAGGCTGCCAAGCACACAACTGCATACCCAAGCAATTCATTAACACACATTATAATACACACACACACACACACACACACACAAACACGGACACACATGTATAAATCCAAGCACACACAAATTCAAACTAAACACATATACTACACACACACATGCACAATATTATACACAACACACAGCCACCACTTCCACCCTACAGCCACTGTGTGTTGCAAGCACCCTTAACAGTTCACAACCCATCCCTTACGCACCCTTACACCCACTGATACCCACCTTACACCAGTATACACGCACACATTCATAGCACTTCTCATGGCTATACGTTTGTTTGAAAGTGAAATTGTGATAGATCCAGAGGTATCTTTTCCTTTCCTGTCCGTAATTTGGAAGGCAAGCAAGTTTGGTTTTAAGAAAGCTGAACATATTAAAAGCATGAGTTATCATGAGTGCTTTTTTTTTTATTTATCAATGTTGCAGTACAGCGGTGATTTACTCCATTAAAAGTAGGTCATTATGCAAAGTGTGCAATTACAGTCAAAGTTAGCATGATTGCATAAACTCAAGGACCAGATAATTACATTCAATTGTGCAGTTTCATAAAGAATTTAACAAACTGCTTGGCTTTCTCATCATAAACATGACACATCCATCACACAAATGCACACGGCTGATCTTCAGCCCCCTCACTACACACCTACAAAAACACACACTATGGCTGCTTCTTTTTCCCACTCAAACACTCACACAACCCACAAAATCTCACACAATTCTAACCCCTGGCAGCCCTTCTTGCCTGAATCTTGGCAGCGTTGCAAACACCGGTTAATGGAAGCCATGGGTACTGAGAGCAATACCTTGACTCACACCCATAAAACACACGAAGCACTTCACAGTTTCACCAGAAACGCACAGTCCTTGCACATTAGACCCCCACCATAGCTGCACTAGACTCACGGCAAGTTACACTCTGTCTCCCATTACATGTGATACACACACCTATTCCCATAAACACAGCCGCACCCATAATATACATATATATATATATATATATATATATATATATATATACACACACACACACACACACAACATGAATTTCAAAGCAAATCCTACCGGGAAGATTTTTTAGATCGCCGGATCCATTGTCGTCTTTCCCTTCCTCTCTTTCTCAGCCGTGTTTTTCCAAAAGAATAAGATGTAGGGGACAGCTGCTTTATAGAAGATATATATTGAAAAACTCTCGGTTGAAATTTACACAAAACCCCCTATACTTTTAATAGTTATTCAAACTTTACCCAAAATTTCTTATTATTACGAAAAGGTCCAACATAGTTACTTATGAAAGATTAATGTACTAAAAGAATTTAATGGGTTGTTACTTAAACCCCGCTACACTACTACCCGAGCATTCCTCAAAATTAGCACACGTTTATTTTTTGGGTCTTCAATAGTTATTTTAAGTAGCTCCTAAAGTTTGGAATATTACAGTTGTAATATCTCGTACTTTTTTGAGTTATTTAAAATAATCATCTATGCTCTGAAAAAAAAACGGTCGATAATTTTTGGTGATGCTTGGGAATTAGTAGAGAATGAAATGTAAAAATGATTTTGGGGTCAAAATATAATTTTAAAAATTTTTTGGGACCATTTTGTTATGTGAAAAAATTTGGGGGCTATTTTGAAAATTTGTTACTTATGTACCAAATTATAGAAACCATGTCATTAACAATTGCCACCTCTCTTATTTTAATGGTGATTAATCTTATTTCATTATAAAATATTTGATGGAATCTTAGAAGAAAATAGAAGAAAATAAAGAAGGAAAAAAAAAGGGGGGAGAGGAAATTCGGGCAGAAAATCAAAGAGAAAGGGATTGATAAAGAATTATTAAGGATAAACTCTCTACTCCTCTTTGTATGTGCAATTTCCAGTATGTTTGTGTGTAATTTCACGATGTAGTGTGTGTGATTTGAAGGGAGGGGTGTGTGTGTGTGCGCGCTAGTGTCTGTAATTGCTCTGTGTTCATTTATGTGTGCTAGTGTCTATAATTATTTTGTGTGTGTGAAATGGTGTAGGGGAAGGGCTGTGGGAAGTAGCAGCAAGGCTGCTGCTATGCGTGGAGTGTGTGAGAGTTTAGTGAATTTATGTGGGGTAGAACCTCTGTGTGTGTGTGTGTGTGTGTGTGAAATGGTGTAAGGGAAGGGGTGTGGGAAGCAACAGCAAGACTGCTACTGTGCGTGGAGTGTGTGAGATTTCAGTGAATTTATGTGGGGGTAGAACCTGTGTTTTGTGTGTGTGTGCACGCGCGCACCATCTATGGCAGCAGTGGTGGTGTTGTGGAGTGTGTGTGTGTGTGTATGTGTTTTGAAGGTGGGATTTGTGGGGTTTAAGGGTGAAATCCAGTGTGTAGGTGTGTGCTTTAGGGTTGTAACAGTAGTGTGTGTGTGTGTGTGTGTGTTTTAAAGGCTGAAATGGTGTTGTGTGTGTTGTGCAGTATTTATGTACGAAGCATCACTGTGCTGGTGTAGGGGTGTGTGTGTTCAAAGTAGCAAGTGTTTGTTGTCGTGTAATTGGTGAGATTTCTGTGAGTGTTAATGTGTGAGTAGCTATGCTGTGTGAGCGTGTTCAGGTAGTAGGTACTCTGGGACGTGCGCGCGTGTGAGCGCGCTCGCGTGCGTGTGTGTGAGTGTTAGATATATGTGTGTGACTCTGTGAGTTATGTGTGTAATAGGTGTGTGTTTAGGTAGAGATGTATGTGTTAAATGTGTAGCAATGTGTGTAAATCATGTTTGTTTGTCTTGGCAATAGTAAGGAAGAAGTGTGTGTGTGTGTTTTTAAAGTGTTAAAGTGTAAGTTTTGATCCATGAATAGTGACTGTAAGTGTCATTAAAGAGACTAAAGTTTAGGCAGTGTATTGAACAAATTTTGAAAAATTGTTGGGAGAATATTTTGGTCAAGTCCAAAAAGTGACCCTCATTTTTTTTTACAAGATGTATACCGTGGAAACTTTTGGGAATTATTTGTGCCCACAATTTAGAGTATCGTTAAAAAGGGGTTCTTGATTTATTTAACATAGGAAATCAAATTGTTTTAATTTGAAAATTTAAGGAAAAACCTTATATCACTTAAATATTTTATTATCTAAAATTTCATGTCATTCTGAGGTCATAGCTATTTTTAGCAGAATCAACTTTTGAGCACTCAGTCCATACACTGATTCAGAATTTTCAAGTGACAATTTCTTGAAATAGCTTTTACTCCAAAAATGACTTCAGGATGATAAAGGATATTTTTAAATACTTTTGAGATTTTCCTAGTGCGACGGTAACTTGGGGTATTTTGGTAATTTGTCACTCAGAGAGTTTTTTTTTTTATGTTTTTACCTATAAACGGTACTTTTGGGTAAATTCACATACGGTAAGGATATTTAGTGATTTTATTTACGGAAAGGATGTTCTAGTGATTTAAGTATGAGGGGTGTTTTTGGTAATTTTACACATAAGGGGTACTTTGGTAATTTTAAATGTGGTGAGGGGGTCATTCTGGGAGTATGCGTGAGTCAGTAGTGAGTTTATAATATCGTAGTGTAGACTGCATCCTGATCATTTGATTGTTCCGTTTAAGTTAAAGCAAAAGACTTTCCGGTTAGATTAGCTAAGTTGCAGATCCAAGTAAGGGTTTCTATCTGAATCGTGGATAAGGATTTCTATCCGAATCCTAATTTCAATAACTTGTGTACGTAAGTATTCTTTTAATTTAGTTATGGCTATTATCGAAAACTGAGAAATGCATTAATATCAACATGTTATTGCCAAGCAAACCCTAATACTAAATCTAAATCGGTTATTTGAAATTTTATCAATGCTCGTCTTTTATTGCAAACTGAGCAAATTTGATAACTGTTTGTATTTGTTCTCTCTATTTGTTTGTGGCTAATCTTGAACTCCGGGTGATAAATTGATATCAGCAAGTTTAATTGTCATTGAAACCTTAATTGATATCAGCTATTTGAATTCATGCTGATGCACATTTTTATTGCATGTCAAGCATTGAATTTTTTGTTGATTTTATGATTGTTGTCTTCTATATAGTCACCTGAAAATGTAATCTGAGGGAGGAGTTATAAAGTTGGTATGTTCCTGCGTCATGTGTCGAAAGCATGCTAGTTCCTTGATCGATAGAAAGGGCTAGTTATTGTATGTCATGCATATGCACTCTGTTTTGAGCATTTCTGAGTGGCATTTTCTGTGCCTGCAGTCAATATCTTCTAAGTTTGTTTACATTGTATCTTATAATGATTGTTTTAAAGAATTATGGAAAATGAATGTCTCAATATCTAATTGAAGAGGGTTGAGTTGAAACTCTTCCCCACATTGCCATCAAACTGTTTGTGATCATCTGAAACCCTTGCCCATACTGTCTTTGAAGTATATGTACTCGTTTAGTCCGTTGAAAAATCATCATTGTATTATAAAATGATGGCTTTGAAAATGATCTTCAAATGATCGTTTTGGTATCCGTTTATAATTGTTTTGGAAAATCATCAAACTGTTTATGATTGTTTGGAAAATTATCATCGAAGGAACTCTTGAATCATTTTGTAATTCCTTGTGTTATTCCTTGAGCGACCTTATTGAGCTCTCAGAAGCTCACCCTTGTTTGATTCCCTAGTACAGGTTATAATCAACTGTAGATTCTTCGGCGATGGGTCAGAGGCAGTGTAAGATTTTGGAGTGCCCACCATTATTTTGAGTGATAAGACCCTTGTGTGGATCAGCACTATTAGCTTGTTGTTCTATAAAGAACCTAAGTTTTAATAGTTTAAGTTTAAGCAAATTTTGTGACCATGTATTTTGGAGAATTTAAATTAATGTATCGAAAGTTGCATGTGAGCAGAGATTGTATCTATTAGTGAGATGGGTCTGATATGATGTGGTAGGTTAACACTCTGAGAGTTCAGGATGACAAAGCTCCGGATTTCTGGATCGTTACAATTGGTATCAGAGCAATACGGTCTTGCGGTATTTAGAGATTAGCTATATGATTCGGTAGACACGTAACCATAGAGTATAGGTAACATGATTTTGTAAAATCGTATTTCGGTTGATGAGAGTGGGGTAGGATGATGGTAGAGTTAAAAAGTCTGCCTTTAACTTGTAAATGCTGATAACAAACGAAGCGAGTTGGAATTTTCAGTGGAAGAATTTGTATTTCTTAAAGTGTCACCATTCAAAGGAATATAGCAATTTGGAAAGAAAGGCAAGTTGTCACCGAGATATATTGGCCCTTATGAAATACTGGATCGTGTTGGGAATTTGGCATACAGAGTTACCTTACTGGTATCTTTGGAAGGAGTACATGATGTGTTCCATGTTTCTATACTGCAAAAGTATAACCCTGACCCATCTCATGTGATAAGCCTTGAGCCAATATCAATCCAATCAGATTTGTCATATGAAGAGTTGCCGGAGCAGTTTCTAGCTTTTGATGTGAAAGTTTTGAGGAACAAAAGCATTCCATTGGTTAAAGTTTTGGGGAAAATCATGAAGTGGAAAAAGCCACGTGGGAAAAAGAAGACGATATGCGAAAAGATTATCCGCACCCATTTGGTAAGTTTAAGTTATGAATTTGGGGACCAAATTCTTTTAAGGAGTGAAGGGTGTAAGAACCCAACATTTTTATATGCTTTGGTTACATAAATAAGTATGATTAGATAAATCACTTTATGTGAAAATGGTGAAAACTCTAGCTTGGAGTAACCGGTTGTTGACCAGACTGCTTGTGAATTATTTTGTTTTTTTGCAAAGAATTGTGCCACCTCGTGCTTGTGAGGTGTCAATGTATTATTGCGATACATTGTGGTTTGAGTCTCGTCATGGTTTGAGCCTCGTCATGCTTGTTAAGTGGCACGACCCTGTCTTGCCACCTCGTCCTTTGAGCCTTGTCGTGGTTGTTAAGTGGCACAACTGTGTCTTGCCACCTCATGCTTAAAGCCTCATCGTGCTTGACTTTTCCACTTCTTCACCTCCACTTGACACCTCCTACTTGCTTCTAATTTGATTTAAAAGACCCAATTGACATGCTTAAGTTCTCTTACCTCGTTTTTGTGAGAAAAATGCAAGAAAAGCAACCAAAAACCTCACAAAATCTAGAATTAAGGCTTGGTTTTGAAAGGGAACCTTAAGCAGTTGATTTGGAAAGTTTCTGTAAGCTTATCAGTACATTATCTATACCACTTTATTATAAACCTAATAATATAACTATCCACAGCGTGCCTATATCTCTACCCATAATGATAAAATTTGGAACGAATTTCACACACGGCCAACTTATCCCGAGATTCGTCACACTCCCCGAGATTCAGAATTATCCCTAAAATGTTCAAATCGTTCATTAAACATTATTTACCGCTTAATATAACATATGGGATAAAACTATAATTTTTGAATATTTTTATTATTATTTTCGAATTAAAAATATTTTCTTAAATACACTAAAACCAATAAATTGCCATAATTTCTTCTAGTTGGAGATAAAGGCTCATAATTTTTGTAGCAGCTTAAGAGGACTTATAAAAATCATAGAAAAATTGAAATAAAAAATTAAAAGGTATTAAAACTATTTAAAAAATTTTCATTTTTGTTAAATTCAATGCGATAGAGAAATGATAGCAAATGAACCCTAAAAATCACCAAATTTATACTGAGTCTTTATCATACTACAAAAACATTACCATAACGTTTTGCAGAACATTTTCATGGGTTAGAGGCTCCAAAAGAATTTTACAATTCTAACATTACAGAAAATATTAAATATACATATGATCTCAGAAAATTATGAAATTTTACCAGTAATTTTAGCATAGTCTCAGGTACTATCCTATAAATTTTCACGTTATAATATTTACTATACACTATCAAAAGTGTGTAACGAGCTTAACATTATCAGTATACACACACATGAGTAAACAACTCACTAACACACGCATCCAGGACAACATGCACTTAGTACACCCTCAATTCACACATCCAATACACAGCAACAAACCCATCTACTCCTTCTTCTTCTTCTTCCATTTCTTCCTTTAATTTCAAACCTCCACCTTATCCATCAACCTCCATACAATTTATACGTAGATATCCTCACCAATGGGTGAACATACATATACACAGGGAGACGAAAAAGTGCTCTAAAAAATCTAGCCGTTAGAGGCCAGATTTCTAGCCGTTACAGGGTGATTGCTGTCGTCTCCGGCGCCGTTGCCTGTGTGGTGGCCGAAAATTGGTTTCCTATAGAGAGAGATAGTGTTGTCGCAGTGGCTGGATTTGAGCTTCCCGTCTTCTCCTCCTTGGTTCTATTGGAGGCGGTTGAAGGAGCTTGTGGCGTTGTGAGGTGTTTGTTGTGCCGCTGCCTATTTTCGACGCTCGATGTCGTCACTGCTAGTGGCTAGTTTGGACGGTGATGTTTGGCAGGTAGATTTCGGTCTTCTTCCTTTTTCGGCGCTTGGCCGGTTTCTTTGTGTATTTGTGGATCTCCTCCCCGGCGGTGTCTTGACCTTCGCCGATGTCAGCCGCGACTTCCTCTTCCCCACATTCCCCTTCTCCCTTCCCCCCCGCCCCGCACCCCCGCTCATTCCCCTTCCCCTCCCTTTCCCCTGCCCCCTTCTTTATTTTTCTTACACCGACCCTATTCAGGGTTTGGCTGCGCCGGCCCTAATTAGGGTTGCGCAGATTCATATCTTTTTTTTTGTTTTTTAATTTTATTTCTGGTGTGTTTTTCTTATGGCTTCTTCTGAGCTTGCTTTGGCTGGGTCTGTTCGTGGTAACGATCGCTCATTTGTGGTTCCTTTTGGCATCCAGGTATCTGATGTCATGAAATGGCATGCTCTGGCTGCTCATGATAATATCTCTTGTGTTCCTAATCTGGATGGTGAACTACTTAGCCCGATGGGTATGGCTAAAACAGAGATGAGCTGAGTAGCAGGTTACAGAAGCTTTGTTCGCAAAAGCTTTCGAGCTTTTGAATATGATCAAGCACAACTTTGTTAAGTTCTATCATCACTTTAGATCATAAAGTATAAATATTAAATCCTAGCAGTGAAGTTTGGGTTGTGTGTGTGTGTGACATTATTACTTTAACTCAACACATGTATACAAATACACTACACACTCTGTACACACAAACGCACGCAGAGCCCCCCACAAACTCACAACCCAGCTACACTTTCATGCTCTCATTTATGCAATACTTCAGGGCTGCCATTTCAGCCCCTTTGACTCACAAAGACCCCCCCTCTTCCCTTGACCTTCGTACACGTTCAACAAATGCACCACCCTACTGAAATTTTCACAGCTTTTTCACTTACACACCTACACTTCACGGCACACACACAAACTCACTCACACCTGCATTCAGCAACCACACATACATGTATACACCTATATCTCTCACCATCTCTTTCCTTTACAACCCATATCACACACACTTCCAAACAATCACTAACACACGACTCTTCAAACCCATTTACAGCCTCTCTCTTACTCTTCTTCTCATTACATTCACACACCATACATATAAATACAAACACTGTTACACTACACTCTGTAAACCCATGAATGTAATTCAGCCACTTCCATTAATCTTATACCCACACTCATATATATATATATATATATATATATATATATATATATATATATATATATATATAACTCACGTTGAGTGAAATCAAGAAAAACACCGACTTCACTTCTCTCTCTTATAACATCACTAACCCACATCTACACCCATATATATACCCTTCTACACTACACAACCTATATGCATGACAACAGTCCACTAAAACAATACCCACAGCTATCCTTAGCACCGTTAAATAACATAGAGAACAAGAGTTAGGAGACTCACCGAAAAAGGCAACTCCGATCGCCGGAAAAGTCCTTTGATCTCTCTCTCTCTCTGCGGCCCTCTCTCTCTCAAGGTGAGTTTGACGACTTACAGGGAGCTTTGATGGCTGCCCAAACTATTCAATATAAATATAGTCACAAGAAACCCTAATTAGAAAATAAAAGAACCCTACACATCATTTGTGGCTAAAACCTCCAACCTAATACTTATAAAAGAAATATGGTCCATAAAAAAAATATTTTCAATTCGTGATGTGTTAGGAAAAATTATAAATGGTTGCTACGCCACTCCGTTGGAGAAATCGTCGCTAATAAGTAAACCGTTACTAAGGAAGTTTATTTGCGGCAAAAAATTGTACCAAAGCTTAAAGTAATTGCATTGCTCAAATACAAGTCGACATTAAATAATAAAATATGCATGTTGTCGTTAAAAATGTTATATCAACGTTAAGAGAGTATAATTTGTCGCTAATTTATACCTATTTAATTTATGAAGAGAAATTTAGGGTTTTGGGGGTATTACATTCTCCCCAACTTATAAAAAAATTCATCCTCAAATTTACCCACTTGTAGCACCAAAAAGGTGGGGGTAAGCGCTTCGCATGGTTTCCTCTAGTTCCCAGGTAGCTTCCTCAGTGGTATGATTCCTCCACAGTACCTTTACTAGCGGTATCACCTCAGTCCTCAATATTTGTTCACGACGGTCTAATATTTCCACTGGTACCTCTTCGTAACTTAAATCTATCTGAATATCCTCAGGACTATGCTGTAATACATGAGTCGGATCATGCACATATTTCCTTAGCACCGACACATTATAAAATGTGACAGGTTTGGTGACAATGCCAAACGATACGTCACCAGTCCAATCCTCTCGAGAATCTCGTATGGACCAATATACCTAGGGCTGAGCTTTCCCTTCTTACCGAAACGTATAACTCCCATCCACGGTGAAATTCTCAAAAATACTTGGTCACCAACCTCGAATTCTAGATCTCGTGTACGCTTTGAAGCATACATGCGTTGTCTATCCTGTGCTGCTCTCATGCGTATCCCGATCAAATTAGCTTTTTCACAGGTTGTCTGGACTAGCTCTGGGCCAATGAGTCGACGCTCTCCAACTTCATCCCAACACAACGGAGTTCTACACTTTTAACCATACAAGGCCTCAAAAGGCTCCATCTGGATACTGGCCTGGTAGTTGTTGTTATATGCAAACTCAACTAACGGCAAATGGTGATCCCAACTACCAAAAAGTCTATCACACAAGCTCTCAACATGTCCTCCAAAGTCTGAATGGTCCTCTCTGACTGACCATCCGTCCGTGGGTGGAATGCAGTACTAAATCTCAAATCAGTCCCCATAGCCTTCTAAAAGCTCTCCCAAAACCTCGAAGTGAAACGTGGATCCCTATCTGACACGATCGAAATCGGTACGCCGTGTATTCTCACAATGGTATCTACATATAGTTAAGCCAATTGCTGCATAGTAAAATTTGCTCGAATAGGCAAAAAGTGTGCCGATTTAGTAAGCCTATCTACCACAACCCAAATCATGTCATAACCCCAAGATGTCTTAGGTAAACCTCCCACGAAGTCTGTAGTGACGTGCTCCCACTTCCATTCTGGAATCTCTAATGACTGTATCTTCCCTGTTGGCTTCTGGTGTTTGGCCTTTATCTATTGACAGACCAAACATCACGACACAAACTCTGCTATATCCTTTTTCATTCCTGACCACCAAAAATGTTCTCAAATGTCATGGTACATCTTAGTACTTCCTGGGTGTACTAAAAAATGCAAACAAACTATGTGCCTCTGATAATAACACTCACCTCAGATCATCATCTTTAGGGACACATAATCAACGGCCAAGACGTAACACTCCTTCTGAGTCAACCTCGAATTCTTCTTGTTTCCAATTTCCATTACCTCTAATGATCTTGGATAATTTAGGGTCATTTGCCTGTGCTATTTAATTCTGCTAATCAATGTTGGTTGAGCTTGCATAGCTGCTAATATTGCACCATACCCTGGGCATCTGACTTGCAGATCCATTTCTCGCATCTCCTTTAACAACCGAGGTTGTCTCGTAATCAACGTGACTAGATTCCCTGTACTCTTCTTGCTAAAGGCATCTGCCACTACGTTGGCCTTACTCGGGTGGTAGTGGATGGAACAGTCATAATCCTTCAGAAGTTCCAACCATCTACGTTGCCTCATATTAAGCTCCTTCTGCATAAATATATACTTGAAGCTTATGTGATATGTGTAGATTTCACAAGTCTCCCCATACAGGTAATGTCTTCATAGCTTCAAGGCGAAGATCACTGCTGCCATCTCTAGGTAATGAGTCAGATAATTTTGCTTATGAATTTTCAATTGCCTCGATACATAGGCAATAACCTTCCTGTGCTGCATTAATACACACCCAAGCCCTCTCCTAGAGGCATCGCTATAAATTACAAACCCACCTAAACCTGATGGCAATGTCAACGCTGGTGCTGTGACTAGTCTTTGCTTCAACTCTTGGAAGCTGGACTCACACTCGTCAGTTTAAACAAATCGTACATTCTTACGTGTAAGGCGAGTCAATGGTCCTGGAATCTTTGAGAAACCTTCCACAAATCGTCTGTAATAACCTGCAAGACCCAGAAAACTACGCACCTCCTTTACCTTGCTTGGTCTTTGCCATTCTGTCACTGTCTTGATCTTTTTCGGGTCTACCAAAATACCTTCCTTGGATACCACGTGTCCAAGAAAACTAACCTGTTACAGCCAAAATTCACACTTCAAGAATTTCGCGTACAATTTATGGTTTCTCAGACGTTGCAACACCAGCCTCAAATGTTCCATATGCTCGTGTTCTGACTTCGAATATACTAGAATATTATCGATGAACACGATGACGAATTGATCTAAATAATCTCGAAACATCCTATTCATGCATAAATGCTGATGGGGTATTCGTTAAGCCAAAAGGCATGATAATAAACTCATAATGCCCATAGCGTGTCCGAAACGCTATTTTTGGTATATCTTCCTCTCTTACCTTTAATTGGTGATACCCTGACCTCAAGTCGATTTTCAAAAAATAACAAGCACCCTGAAGCTGGTCAAACAAGTCTTCAATACGGGGTAACGGGTACTTGTTATGGATCGTGATCTTGTTCAACTCTCTATAATCAATACAGAGCCTCAGCGTACAGTCATTCTCTTTCACAAAGAGGACTGGAGCACCTTTGGGGGATACGCTAGGATGTATGAATCCTCGATCTAGCACAATTTTCAACTGCTCTTTCTTCTCTTTCATCTCAGCTAGAGCCATACAATACAGTGACTTGGATATCGGTTCTGCACCCGGGACAAGGTCGATCACAAACTCTATCTCACGATCTATAGGCTCCCTTGGCAACTCCTCCGGAAAGACATCCGGACACTGTTATACCACATGAATAGACTTCAACTCATCCTGATTCTGACTTGTATCAATAACATGTGCTATATATGCCTGACAAACCTCGTCGCAACAATCATTGCGCCTTGATAGCCGAAATGATACTAACCAAATCACTTGGTTTAGACCCACGGTAAACGAACTTAGGCTGACCCGGTATGTCAAAATTGACTACTTTCCCATGACAATCCACAGAGATGATTGGCAGACAACAAGTCCATGCCCAGTATAATGTCAAAATCGTGAATAGCTAGAGGAATGAGGTCCGCACGAAGATCTCTATCCTCAATATGTACACTACAATCACAAAGAGTCACCGATACTATCAATGACTCTCCCAGCAGAGTTCCTATTATGAGGTCAGTCTCTAACGGTCGGGTTTTCACCCCCAATCACAGTGCAAATATAGGTGACACAAAAGAATACGATGCTCCCAAGTCAAACAATATATGAGCGTCTATCGAGTTAACTGGAAGTGTACCTAACACCACATCATTAGATATCACAGCATCCTGAGCCGACATGGAGAAAAGACGGGCTGACGTCTTGGGTCTCTGCCCTTGTTGAGACTATTGAGTAGGGCCTGGCTGACTCTGTCCTCCTCCCTGACGAGGAGCACTGCTCGCTGCCACACTGGCTGAAGGAGCGGGACGGAAAGCTGACTGGTTTTCCCTGGCTGATGGGCAATCTCGAACCTGATGTTCTGTGCTCCCACACTTGTAGCATCCCCCAGTAACCTTATAACAAGGTCTGTCGCCATGGTGCTTCTCGCACATAATACAAGGAGCGGGTTGAGAAACTGTCCTAGTAACCTGACCCACACTCTGTGTAGATCGATGTCCTGGCCCAAATGGTGGTCTGGACCCAAAACTCTGTGCTGATCTAGCCCCCTCACTCTGTGCACCTCTATAATCCCTGTTCGGATTTGGCCGACCTTCAAAACTCTATCCAGATCTAGATCCCTGATTTGAGGCGAATCTAAAACCCTAGTTCTCTCCTGTCCTCCGAGTGTGAGCACCCCGATGCAGAGTAAAAGAAAGCTACTAACGCTTGCCAGGCTCTGTAGACCTACCCCTTATGCTTGTCCCTCTTATGGCCACCTTGGTGCTACTCAAACCTTTTCTTGTTGTCTGATCTAGACTGTTCCAATGCACGCGCCAGATCCACGCATTCCACATAGCTCGACAACCGTTCTTCAGACCAGGCCTAAGGCCCTACTCAAACTTCCGACACCTGTTAGCCTCGATCGATAGCATTCTATCTGCAAATCTGGCCAAACGCGAAAACCTCATCTCATACTCGTCCACCGTCTCCCTATTGGCATGCGTTATGTTGGCGAATTCCCTCAATATCTGCTCACGATAGCTAGCAGAGAAATACCATTTATTAAACAACTCCTTGAACTATTCCCATGTTACCTCAGACCTTTGCTGTGCAGTCTTACTTGCCTCCACCACTAGTCAGCTTCTCCTCTCAGTTTATATACTGCAAACTCCACCCCTTGCTTATCCGTACACCCAATAGCTCAGAAGATCTTCTCCAATTCTGAAATCCAGGACTCTGCTTCGGTAGGGTCCACTGACCCATTGAAATTTTTTGGATTATGTTTGTTGAAGTCACTTAAGGTACTCCCTTCCTGTGTTGCCGGCTGTGGTTGAGCAGGGTTTTGCATACCCTATTGTTGATTGATCAAATTTTGAACCATGATTGCCAAAAGTTGATTCATTGTATGTAAAGTGGCAGTCATGGGCTCCTGGTTGGGTTATTGTGGGTCTGTAGGGGTGCCTCCCCAACTGGAATCCCCTGGTGTATGCCCTCAACTGGAGCGCCTTGGTCCCTAGTACGACCCCTGGTACGGCCTCCTTGGCCTCTGGTACGGCCTCCATGACCTCGGGTACCGCCATTATGTGTGCGTGCCATGCTATAGAAATAAGCTATTATCAGAATTGCACAATTGGTATTTCAAAGAAGCAATGTAAATTTTAAACTTATCAAGATAATAACGTAAATAATTTATTAAAGAAAAATTTGTGCGCTTCTACGAATCACAAAAACGTAGGTTCATTCTCTACTTATTGTCACTTCCTAACAGAAATTATGCACTCGAAATTTTTATTCTCTCTCACTTTCACTGCCCTAATTACTTTCCTACTTGATATACATATCGCACTCTGAAATCCATTGATATATTTGTGTCTGTGAAAATGTCACAGACTCATCATCACCCAGTAGGGTTTCCAACTCCATAATCTTCTTCCTGAAGTAATGATTATAGTCATGCCGCCTCTGTCCCCAAGCATTATCAAATCCTCTATTCACGTACTTCAACCGCTCATTTAATGAATCTCTTTCCTGCCTTACTTGACGGATATCCACTTCCAAGGATGCCATTTGACTGATCAAATCATCCTTTTCCTTAGCCAATTGGGTGCATTTCTTTTCCCATTTACAGGGCACGAAAGCATCGTGTTCGACATGTTCGACCCCATTATCATCCTCGATCGGCCCTTCCAGTTCAATCATGGTGGGATCTCCATCTTCCTGACCTTCTTCCTCAGGATCTTCCTCCGGATCTTCTTCTAGATCCTCCTCTGGGTCCTCCTCAAAATCATCGCCTCCTATCCATCCTCCGATACCGAGCAGTGCGTCATTTGGTACCCCAATCATATCCTACAGTAACAAAATACACACATCATAAGCATTCTATCGTCCAAGACAAAATGTATATCACTACCCTATCATTAACTAGAGTCATTTGATTCTCTTCATAAAATTTTCTAACCACTCAATAAATTTTCCCTAGTATAAGCTTCTAAGTCTATAGAATCAAAAGCCTAAGCTTTAATACCAACTGTAATGCCACGAAATTTTCGGAGCATAATCCGTTCATTCCATCAGATCCTCAACTGTCCTTTTATTCTTTTTCAAAAATGATAAACCAACAACACCCATGTCAGAGCACTAGAGTCCAATTGTCTTAACAAACCTTCTCAAAACAATAATAAAGTACTTAAATTATTAAATTACATTATGGTTCTCTGACAAGGTTCAAATAACAATAATATAAAAAAAACATAAAGTACTTTGAAATCTAAGCTCGTTCGTCCTGAAATTTTACTGATGGTTATTTCCTGTAGAAGGGAACAGAAAGGGAGTGAGCTTTTGAGAGCTCAGTAAGGTTGCTCAACATTCAGTAGGGATTACAAAAAGGAAAAATTTTGGTCAAAAAGTTATATAAATGACAATATAGAAAACAATGTTCATAATTTCTCAATTCAACATTCAATCAATGTACTTTCGATTTCAGTGAAACAATGCAGATGATATTAGACATGAGTATATTGCAAAGCCACACAGGCAGTGCAGAGTAGCACTTAGCAAAGCCACACAGGTAGTGCTTAATAACAATATGGTTACATATGCATATGAACACTAGCTAGACCCTCATGGTACTAGCATCTCCCGACAATAACAGACCATCCTTATATCACTCCCGATACAGTGTTATGACTCCTCAATACACTATCTCATGCCAATATGCAGAATGGAATAAGCGATATTACAATGAATAAATCGACACTCAAAGAGGAATAAATACTGAGCATCGAATGAGATAACGTGAAAAGCTCAAAGCAGGGTTTTAGGGCAAACAATTCACATTTCAACTATAATGGAGTCCGAACAAAATTCGATAACAATATAGAAAAATATTCAAGAGGACAAATAGATGAGACTGGGTTTCGGATTGAAATCCCTTACCTCGATCTCGAGTGCTAAAGCTAAGGATGCTCTTGATCAAATTCTCAGAGTTAACCTAGGTCGACACATACACTTATCAGAACATTATTTATACCAATTTATTATAAACATAATAATATTACCATCCACAGCGTACCTATATCTCTACCTAGAACGATAAAATTTGGAACGGGTTTCACACATAGCCAACTTATCTCGAGATTCGACACACTCTCCGAGACTCAGAATTATCCCTAAAATGTTCTAATCGTTCATTAAACATTATTTATAGCTTAATATAGCATATGGGATAAAAATATAATTTTTGAATTAAAAATATTTTCTTAAATACACTAAAACAAATAAATTGCCATAATTTTTTCTAGTTGGAGATAAAGGCACATAGTTTTTGTAACAACTTAAGAGGACTTATAAAAATCATAGAAATTGAAATCAAAAATTAAAAGGCATTAAAACTATTTAAAAAATTTTCTTTTTTGTTAAATTCAATGCGATAGAGAAATGATAGCAAATGAACCCTAAAAATCACCAAATTTATACTAAGTCTTTATCATACTACAAAAACATTGCCATAAATTTTTGCAGAACATTTTCAGGGTTTAGAGGCTCCAAAAGAATTTTACAATTATAAGATTACAGAAAATATTAAAAATACACATGATCTCAGAAAATTATGAAATTTTACCAGTAATTCTAGCATAGTCTTAGGTACTATCCTATGAATGTTCACTGTATAATATTCACTATACGCTATCCAAAGTGTGTAACAAGCTTAACATTATCAGTATACACCACATGAGTACACAGCTCACTAACACATGCACTCAGTACACCCTCCATTCACACATCCAAGACACATCAACAAACCCATCAACTCCTTCTTCTTCTTCTTCCATTTCTTCCTTTTAATTTCCAACGTCCACCTTATCCATCAACCTCCATGCAATTTATACGTAGATATCCTCACCAATGGGTGAACATACATATACACCAAACAGCTCATGCCCAGTTGCTCTCTATTCTTTGTACAATAAAACCCATTTCATCTTTCATTCTCACATTTCAAGCCTGCTATATGTACACCTCTAACTTCAGCTTCACCCATCTCCTTTTCTCCTCCAAAATGTCCTGTTGGTTCTAGACTAAAATGCTTATCTTATACTCAAGTAAAAGTCTGGATGGTGAACTACTTAGCCCCATGGGTATGGCTAAAATAGAGATGAGCTGAGTAGCAGGTTACTGAAGCTTTGTTCGCAAAAGCTTTTGAGATTTTGAATATGATCAAGCACAACTTTGTTAAGTTCTATCATCACCTTAGATCATAAAGTATAAATATTAAATCCCAGCAGTGAAGTTTGGGTTGTGTGTGTGTGACATTACTACCTTAACTTAACACATGTATACAAATACACTACACACTCTGTACACACAAACGCACGCAAAGTCCCCCACAAACTCACAACCCAGCTGCACTTTCATGCTCTCATTTATGCAGTACTTCAGGACTGCCATTTCAGCCCCTTCAATCAGAAAGACCCCCCTATTCCCTTGACCTTTATACACGTTCAACAAATGCACCACCCTACTGAAATTTTCGCAGCTTTTTCACTTACTTACCTACACTTCACGGCACACACACAAACTCACTCACACTTGCATTCAGCAACCACACATACATGTATACACCTATATCTCTCTCCATCTCTTTCCTTTACAACCCATATCACATACACTTTCAAACAATCACTAACACACGGCTTTACAAACCCATTTGCAGCCTCTCTCTTACCCATCTTCTCATTACATTCACACACCATACATAGAAATACAAACACTGTTACACTACACTCTGTAAACCCATGAATCTAATTCAGCCACTTCCATTAATCTTATACCCACACTCATATATATATATATATATAACTCACGTTGAGTGAAATCAAGAAAAACACCAACTTCACTTCTCTCTCTTATAAGATCACTAACCCACATCTACACCCATATATATTATACACTACACAACCTATATGCATGACAACAGTCCACTAAAACAATTCCCACGGCTGTCTTAGCACCGTTAAATAACATAGAGAACAAGAGTTAGGAGACTCATCGGAAAAGGCAACTCTGATCGCCGGAAAAGTCCCTTGATCTCTCTCTCTCTCTCTCTCTCTGCGGCCCTCTCTCTGCCTCTCTCTCTCTCTAGGTGTATTTGACAGCTTACAAGGAGCCTTGACGGCTGCCCAAACTATTCAATATAAATATAGTTACAAGAAACCCTAATTAGAAAATAAAAGAACCCTACACACCATTTGTCGCTAAAACCTCCAACCTAATACTTATAAAAGAAATATGGTCCATAAAAAAAATATTTTCAATTCGTGATGTGTTAGGAAAAATTATAAATGGTTGCTATGCCACTCCATTGGAGAAATCGTCGCTAATAAGTAAACCGTTACTAAGGAAGTTTATTTGTTGTCTAAAATTATACTATAGCTTAAAATAATTGCATTGCTAAAATACAAGTTGACATTAAATAATAAAATATGTATGTTGTCGTTAAAAATGTTATATCAACGTTAAGAGAGTATAATTTGTCTCTAATTTATACCTATTTAATTTATGAAGAGAAATTTAGGGTTTTGGGGATATTACAGTCACGACTCGAACCGACGGATAAGCCCACGAGCTAGGCACGTGACCGGCCACAGACCCAATGGGCTCCAACCGAGGGCTCTGCCAGGCCTTACTCACTAAAACCAACATATGCCGCAGTGGAAATTAAAACTTCTACAACTTAAATTACATTTGCATACTTGAATACAACACTTATGCTAACACTCATCAGAACACTGATTTGTTAACAACTAAACTAACTGAACAATCTAAGTCTTTAGCGACTCAACCAATACAGTCTCCGGAGCTTAGTGCCAAATTGTTCTTTCCTATGCTCGTCACCATCACCTTACTTTCAAACCTGAAATAATAAGTAAGGGATGAAATGATCTGTTTTCTTGGACATGAGCATGTTACATCCTTTCATTGTAAGGGATGGTTGATATATCGTTGATGATTATTATTCTACCCTATTCAAATGATTGGGGGTTGATTTAATTGTGTTTGAGTAGCGATGCACCGTGTGAGCCGAACAGTTGTATCTCCGACGGCTACCTGAGGTAGCATCAGTATTCAATTGTTTTTAGTACTTTGCCTTTGGCCGAGGCAAAGGTTGTGATCTTATATTCCGGGTGTGGTGACATAAGGGTGGTCTACTGATGGGACTGAATTCGGGAATGGTAAACTCTTGTGATGCTCAACTAAGTGTGAACATGTGATATATGTTATGTGCGCATGAAGAAATGCTTAATGTGATTGAATTGTTATAGCATGGCTTTTCAATATTCTTGAGTTGAAAGTTGCATTAAATGTCTTTGATTATCTTATTGAGCCAGTGGGCTGACAGATTTTTATCCATAATATTTTAGATCAAGGAGTGGGTCCCTCGAAAGGCAAGGAAAAGTTTTGAGGCACGATGAAAAGACAGGCAAGGGGACACTGGTACATTTGTGAATTAAGTTGTACTTGAATAGTACAATATGTCTACTATGAGATCTGGTAGAGAGCTTACTTGGTGTGTTTTGTAAAAGTAAACTCTCTAATTTTGTATGAAATCGTTTAATTACCAAGTGAGTTAGAATAAATATTATGATCAGTATGATGTGATTAGCTGATGTGTCGTAATGCTCCAGCCGGGTTGAGGTAACCTAAGTTGGGGCGTTACAGGCAACCCGGTCAGCATCATCACATCTAGAAGTGTAGGCCCAATCTCCCCAAACTTATTGATGAATGTTTGCGTCTTAGAGCTCCACCTGGAAAGCAAACATGTCAAGCCTTTAAAGTCCCGCACTGGATCAATCACATTGAACGTCTCCTCGACAGCCGCCACAAGCCCTAGTGCCTGCAACCTGTCTTTCCACCCTGAACGCTCCAGTATATAGGTACACCAAAATTTCCACCCCACCGGAATCTTGTTGTGGCACTTGAACATCACAGGCGACCACGGTATATCTCGGCCCTCCACCAATAAACCCGGCACATACCTCGGAGACATCATCGGGGCAACCTCCCCGCTCGGCACGTGAACATACAGCGAAGGAATTATGGGACTGTCCGTCACCGATAAAGTACTCCAAGACCCCAGAAACACATCCAAAGCCACTCGCTGACCCAACTTTCTCCATAGCTCTTCCAGCGGGCATCCGGGTACCTCTCCCTTTGCTGTTAATAACACATTGCTACTTAATGTTTGATCAAAACTCCTTGCTCCACCATCATCAAAGCTCGAAGGCACCCCCAACATCTCGACCACTGTCGGCACGGCCTCGTCGTCCCTAAACTCGTCGCCTCTCGATGACTGTAATCGACTGCTCATCCCACCCTGAGGACTCGCACTTTGCTTCCTCCTTGTCTTTTTCGGCACTCTACCGGCCTCCTCCCTAGCACCCGATGAAGCAAAGTCATGCGCACCCAAACCACATCAAGCCGCTGCCTCAGCCCTGCAGTCAGCCTCATCCCCACGGCCAACCTCGACCCTCCTTTCTCCCCCTCTTCCTTCCTTCTACCCCTCCTTCCTCTTTCCTTTTCCCTCCCTTCCCCTCCCCTCTCCTTCCCCCCTTCTCCTCGCCTTTCCTCCCTCCCCTTTCCCCCCTTCCGCTTCTGAGCCATGCCGGGCCTGCTTGGCCTTGACTTTGGCCAGATGGCCTCGGTCGGCCTCAGCCTCGCGGCCTTGGTCAGCCTCGGCCCTCTATCCCCAAGCCCACTTCCCAATCCCCCACGCCCACTATCCCCTCTACCCCTCACCTGCCGGTTGGCCTGGACCCCTTGGTGTGCCTTGGCCACGACCGAGGTTGGCCAATGGCCTCTTCCTCCACTTGCTTCATCTCGCCTACCTTGTTGCATTCTCTTGGCTTCTTGTGAAGTCCTTAATCTCATGTGGGTCTTCAAGCTTTTTTTTCTTCTTTCTCTTCCTTCTTTCTCCTCTCTTCTCTCTTTTTTTCTTTAAGTGTAAGACTCCCCAAAGTCTTACACTTTCCCACCAACCTTTCCCCCCAAAAAACTCTCACCCACTTCAAATCTCAAATTTCACCCCCAAAACATTCTCACCCACTTCAAATCTCAAATCCACCCCCCAAAACTCCCAACAACTCTTTTTTTTTGCGTTCCCCACTTTCGCACTAACTTAATTCTTTTCATGCTACTGTAGTCGGGAACGGCATTACAACTTTTACATAATTAGTTTTACTGCTACTAAACAATTTTGCGCAAACCCATTTCGAAGCAATTTTTTATTTTTATTTTCGCACTACCTTGCTTTTCACTCTAACGCTAATGGAAATGCACGTTCCGTTTTTCGCCGCTCCGCCTTCTTTTGTTTTCTCGATCGCTGTTACTTTTTTTTGTGCTACCATTTTCTTCATCACTAAAAAAAGAAATTCAAAAATTCAAACACACTTGTTCACTCTTCAAGCTGCTCGCTACTGTCACATCCGCCAATAATTTTTCCATCGCTACAAGTTTGGTCAGACAACAACGATAATGCGTGCGGTGCCCGCTCGGTCGCCCCTCCGCACACACCACATGTAAGGGGCTTATGTTCCCAACTGGTCGTACCCAAGGGCCTACTAGGGGCCCCATTTGGGCTACATATCGACACGGTCAACGGTCAATTTTTCAACACATCAAATTGGTCAAAGGGTGCACGCTCATGTCATGTGTGTTTCTAGCTCCGCACGCCTTGTGCATGACTTGGGCGCCAATTATTTCATGACAGCATGACTCACGGTGATATGTTCGTCACGCACTAACCACCCGAACATCTTTTCACCAAAAACATTGGCCGATGGCGTAACCGAAGCCACGGGGTCAAGGGGTAAAAGGCTTGGCCTACCCCATGGGGCCTTGGCCTCCCCTTACATGATTACTTGATGACATTTTGTTGACATCTATACATGATTATGCAAATCACGTGAAGGAGGAGGAAAAAAGTGAATTGAGGGTCTTATTTGCCGGGGTTGGAAGTTATCCGGCCAGGATTCTCGTTCTTGTTCATGTATCGATAGTACGTACTAGCTATGCGTACTACTTCTTGAAAGGAACTATTGGCATGCATGTGATGACGTTAGGCTTCTTCTATTGAACCCGCTATATCAGCTGGTTGCGATATGAAAAGTCTCTCGCACTCAGGGAAGGTTGGCTTGTGCATGAGGGGCATATTTGCATATTGATGTTCTCGTACTTAGCTTATGTTTGTCTAGAACTTATTTAAACTGTTTCGTTATACTTAGCAAGATCAAGTTAATGTTTAGATCTTGCTTGTCATTCTTGTATATGTTCTACAAGATTTCAAATCTTTCTCGATATGCTATTCTCGTTTCTTTTGAAGGCAATTGTGAGCATATGGTTGTATGTGATACTCGATATGTTAAATCATTCTTAACTAGCGTAGCTATCGTCTGTTCAAGTGACTTGCATTTTTATACTAACCATTGATATAATATAATCAATTCATTTTGGACTTAAAAGTATCGGATACCCTACTAAGCCGTGAGGTTGACCCATTCCCGATATTTTTTTTAGGTTTGGAGTCCGAATATTTGCCAGGGGACGAAGAGGAGTACCTTAGTGAGGAGCAAGAATATTACGTTGGGTGAGCAAAGTTTGAGTCGTTCTTCTTTTGTTTTGGAGTGTAGCACTTGTATAGGAGAGAGGTGATTTGTAATATAATGTTATGTTCAGTCTTTTCACTTATGGACGATTGTAACATTTAAGTCATGCTTCTGCTGTTTCTTTTGAGGTTTTGTAGTAAAGCCATGTTTATGCTTGAGGTATATGTGTAAACTAGCTGGTTTAGCATTGCACTGTCCTTCCAAGGGGTGTGACATTTAGTGGTATCAGAGCTATAGTTACTTAGAAGCCAGGCTAAGATCTTCGAAATTGATTAGTTTATTTGATTTTGAAATTTGGTGTGGCCTAAACATATTTATTTTTGCTTGTTTAGGTGTGATATATGGTGGGCCAGAGAGAGAAAACTACCATGGGATAGGGTACACAAGGAACTGACCCTAATATACGGGAGATCATTAGGTTAGTTGGATGTATAGACAATGCCCTAAAATATTTACAAAACAATCAGTAGCATAGTGAGGTTGGTGAGAGTTCTCAGATTAGATCCGTTATAGCTACTGATGATCTGACCTTACTTGAAAGGTTTGTTAAGCTTAAGCCTACTCTATTCACGGGGGGCGCTAATTCGGATGAGGCAGAGGAATGGATTAGTAATAAGGAGAAATTATTTGAGAGAATGCAATTAACTCTTGCACAGAAAGTTTCTTGGCTACTTTTTATTTGATTGAGGATGCAGGGTTTTGGTGGAAGATGATTGATGCGAAGTGGACAACCGGTAATGTTATAAGAACTTGGGGCTTGTTTACTACTGAGTTTAATAATAAGTATATTTCGGCAAGTGTTAGAAGAGATAGGGAATTGGGTTTTGGTGGAAGATGATTGATGCGAAGTGGACAACCGGTAATGTTATAAGAACTTGGGGCTTGTTTACTACTGAGTTTAATAATAAGTATATTTCGACAAGTGTTAGAAGAGATAGGGAATTGGCTTTCCTGTAACTTGAATAGAAAAAAAAGACTGTACAAGAATATGAAAAAGAATTTACTGCTTTAGCTCAACATGCATCTTATTTGGTTGAGGGTGGTGATAGGAAAGCTAGAAAGTTTGAGACTGGTTTGAATCCTGACATACAGGAAGTTGTCGCACCTCTTAATATCTCTGATTATCACGAGATTGTAGATCCGACACTTAATATTGAGAGGACTTCAGGGTTTACATGGGCAAAGAGGGCACAAATGAGTTTATCTAGGCCTCCGGTGCCACAGTGGCAGGCAGGAAGATTTCCTTCTATATTTGGTGGTAGGAAATTTCTGAGAACGGATATGCGGAGTATGTCGTATGCACCTACACTTCAGACACAGGGATTTATGCCCCGACCATTTATAATTGGACCACGACCTCAGCCTAGGCCTACTCAGTATATACCATGCAGTTAGTCAATATTGCACATTTTGTTGTATGACTGGGCATATAGAAAAGGTTTGTAGGAAGGGAAAAGGGACATGTTTTGCATGTGGGGCACAGGGGCATCAGATAAGGGATTGTCCTAAGAATAAAGGATTTGTGGCTACTACTATGGGGGATGCATCTGGTATTGGTATTAGTATCGGTAGAAGGGTGAATAACCCAATGATAAAGGCTAGAGCATTTGCACTGGGACACGATGAGGTACATGGATCGCTTGCTGTTGTTGGAGGTACTGTTTTAGCTTCTGATATTTTGCCTAGAATATTGATTGATCCTGGCTAGACACATTCATACGTTGCATCAAATTTCATACATCATTTGCCTATGCTGTCGGAGTCTTTACCTGTTATGGTCAAAGTCAGTACCCCTGTGGGTGATTCTTTATATACAGATAGAGTGTACAAAGCCTGTGAGATTAACACGAATAACCATGTATTGCATGCCGCTTTGATTGCACTGCCTATGAGGGAGTTAGATGTTATTTTGGTATGGATTCGTTATCCCACAATCATTCTAGTGTTGACTGTTTTGTAAAAACCGTTACGTTTACTTTACTAGATCAGTCAATATTTATGTATGTGGGGGATAAAAGTCCAACTGCTATCCCTATTATTTCTGCCTTACGTGCTCAAAAGTTACTTGGTAAGGGCTGTGTGGGGTGTATTGTGTATGCTATTGGCTGTTCAAAGACAGTAAGTAGGCTGGAAGACATCGCTATTGTTCAAGAATATTCCGATGTATTTTCTTAGGACTTGATTACTTTACCACTCGATAGGGAGATAGAATTTGTTATTGAACTTGTTCCAGGCACTGCACCTATATCTAAAGCTCTCTACAGAATAACTCCTGCTGAATTGAAGGAATTAAAGGTGCAATTATAAGATTTACTTGATAAAGGCTTTATTAGACCAAGTACTTCACATTGGGGTTCACCTGTATTATTTGTTAAGAAAAAGGATGGTACCTTGCGTTTATGAATTGACTAGAGACAGTTAAATCAGGTAACCATAAAGAATAAATACCCATTACCCCATATCGAGGATTTGTTTGATCAATTACAAGGAGCTAAGATATTTTCTAAATTGGATTTGATGTCAAGTTATCCTTAATTAAAGCTAAGGGAGGAGGGTGTCTCTAAGACTGCTTTTAGGACTAAGTATGGTCATTATGAATTTCTAGTTATGCCATTTGGGGTTACTAATGCACCCGCGGCGTTTATGGACTTGATGAATCGCATATTCAAACCATACTTGGATAGTTTTGTGGTAGTCTTTATTGATGATATTTTTGGTTTATTCTCGGGATACCGAACAGCATGCTCAGCATCTCAGACTTGTTTTACAAACCTTACGAGATAAAAAGTTATATACCAAATTTGAAAAGTGTATGTTTTGGTTGGAACAAGTTACTTTTTTGGGGCATATAATATCAGGTGCAGGAATATCAGTGGATTCGGCTAAGATTGAGGCTATACAAAGTTGGAAAACGCCTTCAACAGTATCGTTGGTATGTAGTTTTTTGGGGTTAGCCGGATATTACCGTAGATTTGTTGAGGGATTTTTTAAAATTTCTGGCCCATTATCTCGTTTGACTCAGAAGAAAGTAACTTTTATTTGGGATGATAAATGTGAGGTCAGTTTTCAGGAGTTAAAACATAGATTGGTCAGTGCACCTATTTTGGTTCCGCCCAACGGGAATGATGATTTTGTAATATATAGTGATGCATCTCACAAAGGTTTGGGTTGTGTGCTTATGCAAAGAGGTAAGGTAATTGCTTATGCATCGCGTAAATTGAAGCCATATGAAGGGAATTATCCTACTCATGATCTAGAATTAGCAGCTATTGTTTTTGCCTTGCATAAGTGGAGACATTATTTGTATGGACCAGTATTTGAGGTCTACACTGATCACAAGAGTTTAAAATATTTATTTTCGTGGAAGGAATTGAATATGAGCCAACATAAATGGATGGAATTATTAAATGATTACAGTTGTTCTATTTCATATCACCCAGGTAAGGTTAATGTGGTTGATGATGCCTTAAGCCGAAAGAATGTGATTGCTAGTTTAATGCTTAAAGAATGGGATATGTTGACTGATGTGTGTGATTGGAGGCCACGTGCAACTAGGACGGGATTATTATTTGCTAATATTAAAGTTTGGCCCTCGTTAACGCGATTGATACGGGAAGCTCAAGGAAGGGACCCAGAGTTGCAGAAAATTAGAACGGAGGTGAAGCAAGGGTTGTAACCTGAATTTTTATTGTCTTCTGAGATTTAGAGATCGTATTTGTGTACCAAATGATGTTGAGGTTAAATAGGAGATTTTGAAAGAAGCACACGAGAGTAAGTACAATATTCATCCGGGTAGCACTAAAATGTACAGAGATTTAAAATCACACTATTGGTGGAATGGTATGAAAAGGTGATATAGCTAAGTTTGTTTCCAAGTGTCTAACATGTCAACTGGTAAAGGCAGAACATAAAAAGCTGGGTGGTTATTTACAGCCTCTATCTATTCCTGAGTGGAAATGGGAACACATAACCATGGATTTTGTGACAGGTTTATCGCGGACTTGAAAGGGAAATGATGCGATTTGGGTAATAGTCGACCATCTTACTAAGTCTGCACATTTTCTTACTCTGAATATGAAATATTTCATGGAAAACTTAGCTAAGTTGTATATCGATGAGATAGTACGTTTGTATGGAGTTCCTGTTAGTATTGTCTCCGATAGGGATCCACTTTTTAGTTCTTGATTTTGGCAAGCTTTTCTGAAGGCCATACACAATTAGCCGTGAGTACAGTCTTTCACCCTCAGACAGATGGTCAAAGTGAGCATACTATACAAACCTTGGAGGATATGTTACGAGCTTGTGTGATAGACTTGAAAGGTAGTTGGGATTCAAATTTACCACTTGTTGAATTCTTTTATAGTAATAGCTACCATTCTAGTATTGATATGGCTCCTTATGAGGCATTATATGGAAGAAAATCCAGTTTGTTGGTCAGAGGTTAGGGAAGGTAAGCTTATTAAATCTGATATTATTCCTGAAATCATTGATAAGATACAAATAATTCAACAACGTATCTGTACATCACAGAGTAGACAAAAAAGCTATGCTGACACTCATCGACATGGTTTGGAATTTATGGTGGGAGACTTTGTTTTTATTAAAATTTCTCCAACAAAAGGAGTCATTAGATTTGGTAAGAAAGGTAAGCTATCTCCAAGGTTTGTTGGGCCTTATGAGATTTTGGAACGAGTTGGTGATCTAGCGTATTGGGTTGCTTTACCGCCTTCATTATCTGGAGTACATAATGTCTTTCATCTATCTATGTTGCGTAAATATCAGCCAGATCCATCACATGTGTTGCATGATCAGCCAGTTCACATAGAAGCATATATGACTTATGTTGAGCAGCTAGTGGAGATTTTGGATCGCCGGGGTTATGTATTGAGGAATAAGGTGATTCCATTGGTTAAGGTCAAATGGCAATATCATGATAATGAAGAGGCTATCTGGGAGCGTGAAGATGAGGCTAGGTCGAAGTACCCGCACTTGTTCACGTGATCAGGTATGAATTTATGGACTAAATTCTTTTAAGGAGGGGAGAGTGTGAGATCCCGATCTTAATTAGCTACTAATCATTTTATTAAGTTAAACATATTTAAATTTGATTGAAATAATGTAATCGTGTTATAATATTTGTACGCATAAGATAAATATTGAAATTAAGTTCTGTTTCCAAAATATAATTATGTAAAACTTTGGGGTTAAAAAGTAATTATGCAAAACTTTGGGGTCAATTTCAAAATACCATAAGTTAGCTATAAAAGGTTAGTGGCATGTCACATGTGAGGGTGCGGGATAGAAGGTTTCGGGTGTGCCACCTATGTTTGGTGGTGAGTAATCAAATGAAAAGAACAAAAAAATGAAAGAGAGCTAAGTGGATAAATTAGAAACAAGAGAGAATGTGAAATACTTCCATTCGGCCATAAAGGAAGATTAAAAACAGAGAGAAAGGGAGGAAGGAAACGAAAAGGGAGAAAGGAAAGAAAAGAGAGAACGGGAGGAGGAAAAGAAGAGAAGAAAGAATGAAGGGGAGCATCAAAGTTTCTTAAATTCACTTGAGTTTGATTTGCTTGGAGGTAGGTTATCTTGTGCTTTTAGCTTTTAAATCATATTTGAGAAGTATTATGAGTAGTAGTAAAACACTTATATATATTTGCTTGAAATGATTCAAGGAGAAGTATGATCATGTGTGCTGAAATCTGCAAAACAGTAATGGACTTGATTATTTTATATGTTATACTATTACATGTATAGGGTATATATACCAAATTTCAAATTATTTCAAGTACTATTACTATGGTCTAAAAGTTGTGGCTTGGAACTTGTCCTGTGAAACTGTAGAGTCATGAAATTAGAGTAACTTTGATGATTAAAAAGGTATACTTTAGTTGATATATGGACTTGGTAATTTTATATGTTATACTACTACATGTATATAGTATACACACAAAAGTTCAGATTATTTCAAGTACTATTACTATGGTTTAAATTCGGGGCTTGGAACCTGTCCTGTAAAACTGTTGCTGGACAGATTCTGAAGTCTGTTTTTGGAAGGACTTAACACGACTTTATAATAATCTTTTCGTACCAAAGAAAATACTGGGATGTAGATATTTAAGTCTAGTCTCCAGAAATATAAATTTTGACTGTAGAGGCCTGGTAATTAAATTGTTATGATTTTCGGAGTACAGACTACTCCTGCTGCCAATAGAAATATCGGGCAGATTATGTAACCTAAACTAGTAGTTCTTTGTGTTGGGCTTAATGATGAATAACTAGGTAAATTTCAAGTCTTAAATGGAAACTAAAATATCTACAAAATAGTATAAGTATACATATGAGTAGGGTACTTGGAACAATATCAAATTATTTCTTGCTTGATTACCGAATTTGTTTGCGCATTAGAAATTAGGTTACATGTTTGGCATGTGTTGCTGATAATATGGTAAATATGACTGGACAGAGGATTAAACCTCTTTTGAGGTACTTGATGACATTTTGTTGACATCTATACATGATTATGCATATCACGTGAAGGAGGAGGAAAAAAGTGAGTTGAGGGTCTTATTTGCCGGGGTTGGAAGTTATCCGGCCAGGGTTCTCGTTCACGTTCAAGTCTCGATAATACGTACTAGCTATGCGTACTACTTCCCGAAAGGAACTATTGGCTTGCCTGTGATGACGTTAGACTTTTTCTATTGAATCCGTTATATCAGCTGGTTGCGATACGAAAAGTATCTCACACTCAGGGAAGGTTGGCTTGTGCATGAGGGGCATATTTGCATATGATGTTCTTGTACTTAGCTTATGTTTCGTTATACTTAAAAAGATCAAGTTTATATTTAGATCTTGCTTGTCATTCTCGTATATGTTTTACAAGGTTTCAAATCTTTCTCGATATGCTATTCTCGTTTCTTTTGAAAACAATTGTGAGCAGATGGTTGTATGCGATACTCGATATGTTAAATCATTCTAAGTAGCGTAGCTATCGTCTGTTCAAGTGACTTGCATTTTTATATTAACCATTCATAATGTAATCAATTCATGTTTGGACTTAAAAGCACTGGATACCCTACTAAGCCGTCAGGCTGACCCATTCCCGATATTTAATTTTAGGTTTGGAGTCAGAATATCTGTCAGGGGACGAAGAGGAGTACCTTGGTGAGGAGCAAGGGTATTACGTTGGGTGAGTAATGTTTTAGTCGTTCTTCTTTTGTTTTGGAGTGTAGCACTTGTATAGGAGAGAGGTGATTTGTAATATAATGTTATGCTCAGTCTTTTCAGTTATGGAAGTTTGTAACATTTAAGCCATACTCTGTTGTTTCTTTTGAGGTTTTGTAGTCAAGCTCTGTTTATGCTTGAGGTATATGTGTAAACTAGCTGGTTTAGCGTTGCACTGTCCTTCCAAGGGGTGTGAAATTATCGATGATCATCGGCGCCCCCAGGAAGATGACCCCTGGGTCACTCTGGGATGGGAGCAAGTCTTTAGAGGGCATCTCGCCTAGTCTGCCTGGCAGTTGGTTACAGGGGCAACCGTCACCACTGTCAGGTTCTCTATGCGTCTCTTGACGCACACTTGTGGGATTTAGTAAGGGCTTGGACCGGTGGCTGGGGCAATGGGATTACTCTGATCATGTCATCACGGTGTCTTCAGTCTTCTCAGATAGGTAGAATGATGCTGTGTGGGGCAAGGCAGTGCGAATTTAGAAACCGACAGTCCAATAGAGAACTGGTATTTTTGGACCCCTGGTGACGTTTTACTCCCAGGGGACCACATGTGGCACTTGATGATACAGGCACACTTTTTTTTTCTTATATATAGTGGACTTTGGACTTCATTAAAGGTACTTGAGGAAAACACAAGTTGAGACGTTCTTGGACACAGCATTGGACCCTGACGTTGACCTTGACTTAGACTGTCGACTGTCGGCCCTGTTTCCCTCAACTTTATCTCCACAGCACTGCCATTCCTCATGGCCTATCTGGGAAGCCTTACTTTCTTCTCTTACTCCACCCTTATTGTCTCCCACTTGGTACAATTGGAAGCTGACTCAGATTGCAGCCTTTGTGGCACCTCCACGTAGGTACAAACCCACTTTCCTTGGCATCATAAAGTTTTCTACCTAACATGATCTTCTTCTTTTTTTCTTTTCCAGTATCACTTTTTGTTTTACTATTTTTTGTTTTCTCCTAACTTTTTGCGTAGGCTGCCCTTTGTATTTTTTTCAACCTTGCGGGATTTTTAATTATTTTTCTCAAATGTAGTCAAATTCATAGCCAGTGAAATAAATATTTTCTTTAGAAATTTGATTAGACCCTAGGCTGCTTACGTACCTCCATCTGAAGTGATACCTCAAAATTATGTGCTGAGTAGTGTCCTTAAAGAAGGATCATGTTATTTATATTTGATTTACAATTCATATGTTTATGAATGATATTCATTTAGTCGTTCTAGGTTGACTAATTGTGACAATTTAATTCCATCTAAATTGTCTAAGGGGGCTCCACCTTGAATCATGATTTGCTTAATCATATAAGGGCCTGATCAGTTAGGCTCAAATTTCGCTCGTGGTTTCTAGACCTGTCTACTGTTCTCTTTTAATACCAAATCTCATTTCTTTAAGCCATTTTCTTTTACCCGTTTATTGAACGTTCAGGCAATTCACTTTTGGTAACCTTGAATATGATAAAAGAATTTTTAATCTCTTCTCATCTGCTAATGCTAACTCCTCTAAATTATGCCATATCCAATCTTCCTCGGCTATTTGGCTCTCCAATAGTACCTTGAAATGCTATTGTAGATACCCAAATTTTGTAGTTTTTTTTTTTATCTTTTTATTTGTTTTATTGGGCTTTACTAATGATAGAGTTCTTTATTATTATAGGTGTCGGCCTTATAATATAATGACCTTATTCTATATAAGTAAGTCATTAGGTAGTCCAGTCTAGTTAGTTTAGCCCAAATTAATTAGGCTCGGTACATTGGGTAACTAGCCTAGTTAGTTAGGGTTAAACTAAGTTATGTTAGAGTCAAGATGTAAGTTTGACTTGGAGACTTGAGGATTAATTTGAGAGACAAAGTGATTAGTGTGAATTTACGGAGTGTTTCCTTAATACGGTATTATCCCAAAAAATTTG
This sequence comes from Escallonia herrerae, assembly GCA_033070095.1. Lineage (NCBI taxonomy): Eukaryota > Viridiplantae > Streptophyta > Magnoliopsida > Escalloniales > Escalloniaceae > Escallonia > Escallonia herrerae. The sequence continues at coordinate 526,065 of JAVXUP010000033.1, read as the reverse complement.
ATTAAGATAATTACTTATTTTGGGACATGATAATGTCCAGAAATATGTGAAAAATTTTGTAAAAATTCAAGGGTAAACAGGCAGGTTAGTTATTTTTGTCAATCTGAGATTTTATCAAATATTTTGTCTTATCATCATATCCTAGATTGATATCATTAGCTTTACCATTTTCGCATCCCAGACCCCTATCAATAGGGCCCTTGACCTTCATTTTAAAGGAAAAACCTTTTCTCACTAAAGCTATTATACTATTTCTTTTATAGAAGTGGTAGCTCACCTCTAAGGAGAATTTAACACTTCATATTTATTTCTATATACACAAGTCACATACATCATGGATTCATCATAAAGAGTTCTGAAATCTTCTAAGCTAGCACCTTCTCCACTTACGTTTATAGTTTTCTAGATTAGCTTACATAATAATGGTCTAGAGCGTATCCCATTTTCCCGTAGTTACATTTCTACACAAAATTCAAAAGAGTCTTTTACATTTCTGGTTCTAGGTTTGAGTCTCAAAACTTAGACTAATTCCCGTAGGACTAGAGTCAAACTATAATGGTTTTGATTCTGATTAGTCCGATCGGATACGTAGGTCCACTTGACCCATACTGTCGAGTTCATTCCAAAAATCTAAAAATTAACTTAGGATAATTTTGATCATATTTTTCACGTTGCATGTCCTTAAGGCCAAAATTCAATAAAAATGAAATAGAGATCGAAAGGCCGCGGCGGGTGCCTAACATCTTCCGGTTGCGTAACTTACTCACTGAACCCTTCTCTTGGTTTGTATAAACTTGAACACTTTAGAGTTATTTCTTGGTTTTTCTTTAATTAAATAAGATGGTGACTCAAAATCTAAATCTTCCCAGGGATTTGTTTTTCGAGGTTGTTTGCCATAGTGGCGACTTTGTTGGGAGTATAAACTAAGAGGACTAGACTTGAAAAGTTTTTCTTGATTTTTGGCCTTATTGTATTTTCTTTGTATTTTGTGGCATGTCCAATTTGACATAATTGTAGTTTTTGCGCCTTTATTTCCATACCTTATGCACGCATATGTTTCACCTTGGCCCACTAATTCGAGAGCGAGTGTTGAAGCCCTTGGCCCTTTTGGTCACGAACCAAACTTTTTGATGAGATCTCAACTCCACGGTCTTGTAAGATTCCTCTTGGTTCCTTGGTATATTAAATGACTTATATACGTATTGGTAATCGCCTATTATTAACTTCCTAGTCACGGGCAGGAGGTATATGGTACAGTCAAGCAGATAAGAGTGACCTTTATACCGGTATTAAATGGAAAAATCACATACCCGGACCATTCATTGTTCTACCCTTTGTTGGGAGGATACCTATATTAGCCTATGGCATGTTGGCAAGGAAACCACCAACATTCTATAAGCCAAAACTGGTAATTTCACAAAAAAGGGAGACTCTGACCAACCGGCCAATTATCTATGCTCCCAACAATACGGTTGTCAGTAGGTGCATTGCTTGAAAAATTCAAAACTGGCTGGTTTGTACCCTAATCCAACTCATTGACCAACCAGCTAGTTGATACATCAAGACGATCGGACGGTTAGTCACCACATTTTCTTACCAGAAAACTTCTAGAAAGAAAACCCTAAGCCAACTGACTAACTGGATGGTTTAACCACCTGGATGATTGGACGGTTAGTAGGTAAAAATCCTATCCCAATTTTTTTTAGACTCAAACCAACTGGTTCACCTCCCTAATGACCGGAGATTTAGTCAGATTTCTCCCTATTCAAATATTTTTTTCCCAATCAAACCCTCCCCACTCGCTCTAACAAAAAGTTCTAGCTTCTCCATTTCAATTCGACGCCACATAGGGTCAAGAGGGTTCAACGCTAACATGTTCTGAGCATACTCTAAGGAAGTCCTAGTAGCATTAATCTACCTGAAATGTTGCTAAAGTGTTCCTTATTGAAGTCCTTAAGCTATAAGTTAAGCAGCTTTAGCTTCTTGGCAACCCTGAACATAGCACAACCTGCAAGGGGCCCCACACGTTAGCAACTAGAGGCAAAAACTTATGATGATTGACCCACATATCAAAAATTTTAAATGGCTTGGGCACCTTGTCAACTTTGACAAGAGGGTGGACGAGGATGGGTGAATGATCAGAGATACCTCTAGGACGAGGATGTGTGAATGAGCAGAGAAGATATATTCATACCACATTTATGTCGTTGATCATTTTATCACTCAAATGAAGGACGCCATCAACAAAGGGTGATAATCAAGGATGGGAAGCTAATACACAAGACTACGAAAGAATTCTAACGCTTAGCCGATGATATTTGTAGATAATGATGCGGTTAGATCTCAAGAGGTGTTTTCGTGAGAGTCGACCATCACAAGGTGAAAATTCTCCAATCTGCATGTCCCTATAAACAAAGTATTTGAAAAGCTACTCAATAAAGGTGTAATCTTACCCCTATAGCTACACCGAAAGGGCGGGACATGCAAGCTTGACATCATATGGGAAAATGTATCACCTTAATGCATGCGATTCAAGATCTCATAAACAATGATTTGATTAGTCCTCCTGCTTAGTCCAGTGCGAAAGAAGAGCTTTTGCTAGTGCACTAAGCAAAGGGTGAGACATCTCTTTAGGCACTGATCTTTTTACGTCTTATTAGGGGGAGGACATCGTATATGCAGCTAGCAAGATCGACACAGTTTAGCCAATGTTCACAGGCTTTCTTGATGGCGAGTTGAGCACGATGACAAGTCAGAACCTTAGTTTTAGTTTTATCTCATTTGTTTTTCTAGCACTTCATAAATTATCCTTTTCGAATTTGTTCTTGATTGGTAATAGAGTCGATGTTTTTGCTTTGTCTGATGTACTTGATAAAATATATACGTACATATGAGTGTGTGTGTAAAAATAAATAAATAAATAGAAGTAAAAAGAAGTGTTGCAAAAGCACAAAATATTTTCTTTTGCAAGGTAACGCTCTGGTATTAAGATATGTCTGGAATACTTAATTGGCTCCTGATGACAGAAGGATTCCCTTAGCCTAATTAGCTCGTCCAAATCCTTGGTGATCTACAAACGGATTTTCAAGCCAATCTCATCGCTCTGGCAGCTCAACAAACCAAAATCGCATCGAATGTTGGATTACTCATGGAAAAAGTGCAAAGAAAAGAATCTGGAGAGGAACTCTAGATCAAAGAGAAAGAAAGGAAGAAAAAGGAAAAGACCAGACTTCAATGTGATGGGCAGTATGAATCTAATGATGAGGGGTAGACTATTGCCCCAGAATGGGAGAAAAATTGGCTACGCTTGAGTCACAGATTTCTAAGATGAGAAAGACGGATGACCCAATGGACCTTGATACCCTAACCATAGGCTCAGACGACAGACTCCTTCTGAAGTTTAAGATGTCAGATATGGACAAATTTGATGGGACGACAGATCTACGGATCCGTGTGAAGATGTATATACGAGCATTAACTCCTTGTGGAGTTAAACATAATCAATTGGTTCAGCTTTTTTGTCAGACCTTGACCGGAGCCATTGCTCGATGGTTCCTTACCCTCGAAGATTCAAGATGTGCAAACATGGAAGATGCAGTGAGAGAGTTTGTCAATTAGTAGCAGTACAATGCATATTTGGATATTACTCTAAGAGACTTGGAGACGGTAACAGAAGCCTAAGGAGTCAGTCTCAACCTTTATAATGCAATGGATGAATAAGGCTGCTCAGATGGTAAACTACCCGTCGAAAAAGGAACAAGTTAACATGATGAGGAACAACTTGCAACCAGTGTACCATGAGTATCTTTTTGGGTAGTATCACTTTTTCTTCAAAACACTAATGGAATCCCCAATACAAATTGAAGATACTATCAATAAGGTTAACCATACGCCGAGAAACTAATCCAAGATGATCCCAGTCAGTGGGTGGAATATTAATACTTTGTCAAAACCAGTTGTGTGAATAATGTCAAAAGTATGAGGTCACAACAGGTAGTGTCATGGAAGCCATTCCCAAACCACGATGACGTTTCATCCATTTAAACATCCCACTTATAAAAGAAAGTCTTTGAATAGTTTTTACAAGAATATCTGATTGCATCGGTTGTTTCACAAAAGGATACGATGCCCAACCTCATTGTGCTTATTATCAAAGAGCCGATCATCACACTGAAAAGTTCGTCACCCACCGTCATGCCATCAAAATTTTGATTGATAATGGTGAAGTGAGACCTTTTTTCAGGACCCAATATGAAGATAGAATCTCTGCCAACGCATCAAGTGAGCATAAGTGAGACATCTCTTCCGCTTTTGGATTGTTTCTCTGCTTGACTAAGAGAAGGATATTTTAAGCCAGATCACCCTAGCATGAGAAAAGATTGGTTAGCTCTCAGAGCGATGGTCAAAGACTTTCCCAGTGCCAAGCAGTGTATGATGCCGAGCCGAAACCTTGAATGGTTTTCCTAGCATTATCTAGATTTTCAGATTTGTTCCAATTTTATTTAGCCTTTTGTCCTGATTTAGTCCAATGCCGCTGATGATGAATAATAGAAATTAAAAGTCAAAAATATTGTCTTTCCTAAAAGTCTTATTTTAGTGTTTGAGTAAATAGAGTTTGTGTTTCCCGTAAGTCTAGGAGTCCATCCTTAACAAGTCGAGAGCATGAAAATTTTCAAAGCAAGAGAGGATTGTCGATTTCATACCGGTTGAAAAAATTGACCAATCCCTTTAGGATATTTGCAAAAAAAAAAAACAATAACAGTATTGAATTTAAGACTAGTGGTTGTCTTCGACATTTCTTCTTTGCATTTGGGGAGTAGTGATCCTTATATTTTCAAACCTTAAACGTCAGAATTTCAGTTACTTTGAAATTGAACATAAAATAAACTAATGGAAGAATTTGGTTTGAAATTTGAACGTTTGAGTGAGACTTTAAGAAATTACAAAGAAAAGGCCATGACTTTCTTTCTTGGCCAACCCCTCATTCACCAGAAACAGGTCAAATCTTCAAAGAGAATGAGATGTCATATCGATGTTCAGAGTTTTTCCTGTTCAAAGCTCTCTTACTCCCTCCCCTAGCTTAGACCATTCATCTTGCAAAAAAAGAGAGAAGAATAAAAAGCACGCTAGGCTAAAAACCCTAAAAAGGGTGGTCTAGGTAGAAGTTAGGGCAAGAAAAAAAGAAGAAGAGAGAGAGAGACCTCGAAGTAATGTAGGTTTGTATAAGTCTTCTTTCAAATAAGCATTCCCAATGAGTGGAGGTCATCATTTGGCCACCACGTATCATCCTAATTACCCTATACTAAAATTTCACCACTTGCTAGCCCTTTGTGCCTAAAAGTGCAGCCTTTCTTTTTGGAAGCCTACTTTTCTAACTTTAGGGTGGGTAGTCTCCTTGTGTTTGCCTATGTCCTAAGTGATGCAGAAAAGTCAACTTAACATGGAAAGGGTTCCCCTTCATATGAACCAAGGTCTTGAAGATAGGTGATGATTGAAATCCTGGTGATTATTTGTTCTATCTCAAAAGAAGGAAGAAGTTTCAGAGAGAGAGAGAGAAGAAGAAGAAGGAGAAGAAGAAATAAAAGGTAAATATATGGGATTCAATAATCATTGTCAAAGTTCAGCGCAAGGAACTACCATTTATTTAGTCTAAAGAATTGATATTCAACAGATCTGGTTTGGACTATGTCTGACCTGATTCCTCTAATGGGGATAAGTACACTGCTTAATCACCTTCTAGGCTTGATCTCCATGGCATACACTAGGGGTTTTAATTTCATAGTTGGGGTGTTTTGAGCCTTACTGCCATTTGTTTCTTAGTCTATACCCTGGCTTACATTGTGTCCCACGTATAAAGTCCTCCATGAAGTTATGCTTATTTAAGAAAGACAAATGCTCTTTTACATTTTGATGAGGTTGGAAAACAAAAAAGAAATGAAGAAAAACATTTGAAAAAATGAAAAAATTCAGAGCTTGCTATATTATGACATGATATGTTCACCTCCATGTGGCTTGTTGGATGACTTTCAATTCCATATTTTCCAAACCTAATGTGTTTACCTCCTGATGACCATGATGAGACCCGTTGATTTTCATGACCTATATAGCCTACCCTATTCTGGATGGCAGTTTGATATATTTTGGTTACCCATTCGATCATAATATAAGAAGGCTTATAACCTTATCTCGTGCCTTATGAGCTTTTTGTCTCACACTTGACAGCTAGTCAATCTGGTCCAGCCTAGCCATTGTACATTGATCTTTTCACTAATACTAAGCCGAGACCCCATCAGCCTCACAGCTTATACACTTCTGCAACATACACATCAGTCTCCCAGTTCATGCACCTTACACCCTCACTGTCCATCTTTCGGGCTCAACCTTTTCACTGTAGTCTTAAAGATGCAAACTCGTGTGTTTAGTCAAGAAGTAAATTCTTCCATGAAGTTGAATGACATTTGTTGATAAGGAATTGAAATGTTTTTTTATCAGAAAACTTCAGTAGTCTTACCCTCTTTGGGTAGAGATAGACAAAATTTCAACAGAGTGGGCACCATTGCTCTAAATTCTAAAGCACAAAGGAAAAATCTCAAAGTGGTTGGTCTATTTATCATATCATGCAGCCTAAATGGTTTTCAATTTCAACACGCTCTTGAACTGTGAAAGGATATTAACTTGTTCATAAGTTCTTCTTTGTTTATGTCTTCAATGGGCTTTCCCACATGTCCTTTATGTTATAGTTTCACTAAGGTTAAATCTAGTTGCATCTTGTCCAGGGGCTCCATGTGGATCCCATATCCTGGCAGTCATGACAATATTGTATTAGGTCGTCTTTTTCGCTACACTATTGGCATTTTTGGGCTACTAGCCTCCTTTAAGTCTCTTCTCATTATGGTTAGGATAATGTTTATTCTTGCATGAATTTTGTCTTAATTCATGGCTTCATGTGAAGTCCCCTTCCTTGACAGTCATGATAATGTGTGTCTTTATTTATCCAATTTATTACACGGTCACTGAGTCATATACATTTTGTCTAAGAGGTTCTTTGTGAGCAAGCCCTCTTTCATGATAGTCTCGATGGTGTCTATCTTTGCGTGGATTTTCTCTTAGCAAGGGGCTCCATGTGCGTCCCTCTCCCCGACTGTCATGATACTGTCTATCTTCATCCAGCTTGTCACTTTTGTCTGTTTGCATTTTACTCTAGGGGCTCCTTGCGATCCCTCTTCCATGACATTTATGATACTATTTATCCTTGGCATGGTTAATTTTGTCTGCATGCACTGTTGTCTAAGGACTCTCTATGATTCTCCTCTCATGACAATCAGGATAGTGTCTGTCTTTCCTAATCTACTGAATGGGGGCTCCCTATGATTCCCCTTTCTCAATATTCAGTGTAGTGTTTGTATATGTGTCCTTCTTATGTTTATACCTAGGAGCTTCATACGAGTCTCCTCTCCCAATAATCGGGATAAAGTCTGTCTTTGCGTGCTTTTTTTTTTTTTACTTAGTAGCTCCCTATGAGTCCATTTTCATGACAATCATGATATCATATGTCTTTGTTTATCTAGTTTATTGCATGGGCAGTGTTATCTAGTTGTGTCTTTGTCTAGGGGCTCCTTGTAATTCCCCTTCGTGACAGTCAGGGTAGCATCTATTTTTGTTTGTCTAGTTTACTGCACGCTCAACATCATTTGCATGCAATTTTGTTTAAGGATTCCCCGTGATTTCCCCTTTCACCTAAATTATAACAGAGTCTGTCATCCTCCAGTCCCTTGCACAGTCTGTTTAGTCTACATGCATTTTGTTTAGGGGCTACCCATGATTCCCCTTTCATTACAGTTGTGATATAGTTTGTCTTTCTTCAGTTCATTGTGTAGTCAGTATTCGTCTACATACATTTTGTCTAAAGGCACCGTGCGATTCCCGTATCATGACAATCATGATAAAGTCTATCATCCTTCAGTCCATTGCGTGGTCTATTTTGTCCACGTGAATTTTACCAATAGGCTCCATGTGATTCTACCCTGGCAGTCAGGATTAGTGTCTGTATTTGCCTTGACTAAGTCTAGGTCATAGAATTCTGTCTCCTGCCCTTAGTTTTCAAATATAAGAAAAAATAAAATAAATAAATATTCATGATGAAATTGAAAAAAAAAGTAAAATAAAATTTGATTCTTGCTTTGACTTTCAGTCAAGCTCCTTATCATTCTTATAGAAAAGTCAATTTATCATCTCAGCCACTTCACTTGTCATTCTCTCTTAGTCCAGGACTATGCCCGTGGGTAGTTAATCCTTAAATCAGGTCACGTATGGTCTACATTTCCCAACACAAATCTATGTTTGAGGGTAGAAATCATCAATTCAGGTTAACATACGGATATCATGTATCTTGCTCTACGCAGTATCAGTTTTTCTTTTCATGTTTCTAGACAACCAACCTTCGTTACTGTTGGCTCCAACATCTAGGGATGCATTTTATGGCTAAGCGACCAATTGTAATTACGATTGGCTCTGGCTCGTAGTCATATGCCTCTGTTATGCCTAGATGACCAATCGTTGTTACTATTGGCTTCGGCTTCTAGACATGCTTTTATGTTCATTCGCTTAAGCGACCGATTCTTGTTACCATTGGCCTTGGCTCTTAGGGAGTGAGTTTTTCAGTCTCAATCCCAGTTTTTTGTCATATGCCTAGATTGTTACTATTGGCTCTGGCATCTAGGGATACATCCACATATCTCAGTGACAATTTTCGTTAGCATTGGCGCCAGCTTTTAGACATTACTTTTTAGTATCCTTAGACGAACAATTGCTATTTTTGTTGGCAACAAACTCTAAGGATGTGCCTTGTTCCTAAGCGACCAATTGTCGTTACTATTGGCTCCGGCTCTTAGTCATAAGCCTTTGGTGTGTCTAGATATACCTTCATGTTTAAGTGACCAATTGTTGTTACTGTTGGCGCCGGCTCTTAACATGATTTTTCAATATCCTTAATGTAACGCCCCGAATTATTTTCGGAGCTGTAATGTCAAATAAACGGAGATAGAAAACCTTTAAATATCAAAAATCTCCCAAAAGGGGTCATTCGGAGCATGCACTAATAATGACTGACATAGTGGCCTAAAGATTTTATACAATTCAAATTCTCCGACACGGAGTTTCCAAAAATAAACCTAAGTAATATCAACGGTCTTAATCATTATACTTAAAATTCCAGCACTAACTCTAAAACAAAGGCCGCTAACTCTGATCACTCAACTAGCCCTTTGATCCCAAAGTCCCATCTACTAATCACCTGAAAGGAAAACAATAAGGGAATGAGCCAAATGCCCAGTAAGGTTGCTCAAAGGACCAATCAGAAGAATACAAAGGTATCTGAGAGACAAAATTGCAGAGATACAAAAGTTTCAACGGAACAGACGATAGACTAGATTTCAAATGCCAAAATATATCGGAGTATGGAGACAGACACTAGAGAGCCATTCAGAAATATGGTAACACATGCCATCACTGACACGTGAGACCGGGTTCAGAAAGTAAGATCGCAATCTCTAGCTCACCTGGCTGAGCTAGCCCACGTTCCAATCCATGTGGGTAAGTCAGAAATAAGTCACACACACTGTAATATGGCTCATAGAGTTTCCAGTAATGACTAAAGCAAGATTAGAGACCAAATTAAGATTTCTAGATAACATTATCAAAGAGCTAACTTGTCAAACAATAAGCAGAGTTTACGAAATAATGACAATCATCAATTTCATAAACGAATGTTATCAACGTAGGCCAATTTAAGGTCAAACAATCCGACGGAAATTGAATTCCACAAGTCATAATATTGAGAAACAAGTTACTCATAACGCAGCTCAAAACAAAAAGGGAAAGAAGAATAACTTAATCCAATTCGAAGAACCTCAGATTTTAAAAGGAACTAAGCACTTACATGAACGATCAGTCCATCGCTGATTCGAATTTCAAAAGTAAACCCTTACCTTAGTCAAGCTTTTGAGAATACAAATCCTTAAGCTCCACCTTAGAACTTACAACTTCCCAAGCCTCCTCCTCTCTCCCTCTCTCTATCGCAAATGAAAAAGAAACAGAGAACCCAAAAAGGCTTTAAAGGAAATGGCTTTATATGGAACAAAATCAAATTTTCATTCGACCGAAACAAAATTTTTATTCTACCGAATCCGACAGAGGTGAAAAATGGCTTTTATTCGGATGTAAAGATTTTCATTCGAATGAAGAGTTTTCATTCGAATGAATCCAACAGTGACAAAAAATTGCTTTCCAAAACTTGTTTGATTCAACTGAAAGTGATTTCATTCGACCAAATGCAATTTCATTCGACCGAAAAACTTTTCATTCAAATGAAATCTTCAGTCTTTACTTGTAACACCCCACACCTTGATATTACCTAGCTGCTTAATTTATTTTAAAGTGTGACTTACATACGCAAGATTTAGCATAGTATGAGCGAAACTTTTATCGATGACCTTTAGCGATAATTTAGTGAGCAATATTTTTGATAACTTTAGTGACATTTTTTTTAGGGAAATGTTATAGATTAGTGGAGCTGAGCGTTGTAGTTTATGACCGACCCTTAACGACAAGTTATTTAAGACACTACAAGTTATAAATTAACGTTACAATTATATGTGATATTGATTGAGGTCTTCAGCAACGATTATCCTTAAAATAGCTTTAAGAAATCTTTAGTGACAATTTTCGTACTCAATCGTTAGCATGAATATTATATTAAGAACTTTAGCTATCATTTCTACGCATATCTAGAAACATTGTGCATAAGTAATATTTTATCAATAACAATCATCGATGATTTTTATACTTAGCATTGATATTTTTTATTAGCAAATTTTAGCGACAATTAGTGTAGCGGGCTTAGTTTTAAATATAAATATAAATTTGGGACTATTTAATAAGAGATTACATCAAATCTGATTTTCTTTTTATAATGTCAACTCTTTGTTTTTGGAAAACATAATTAGAAGGGGAACAAGGAGAGGAATCAAGAAGATATTGGTGCAAAGGGGATTTATTTCCCATCCATTATAGGTCAGGAAAAGAGAGAGGCAGCGAGAGAAAGAGAGAGAAATCTTTCGATACTTAGAAGAACAAAAGTAGAGAAATCAAGAGAGAGAGAGAGAGAGAGAGAGAACAGAGAAAGAGAAACACAGTGAGTATTCTTGAGAGAGAAGGAGAAATTATACAGAGAAGGGAAACCACAGAGAGACTGAGAAAGAGAAAAAAAAAAGGCAAAGGATCAATGGAGTTTTCGGCAATCGAATTCCTTTTCGGTAAGTTTTGTTTAGTCTTTCTTTGTGCTGAAATTTTACAGATTAAAGGGGTAGGGGGCATGAGAGAAAACAAGAAGTTTTTGGGTGAGTTTTGAGTGTTTACAGGTCACTGTGAATGGTGTGTTTGTGTGTGAGTGTGGCTGTGTGAGGTATGAAAGAATCGTGAAATTTAGGAGGGATTACGGTTGTGTGTTTGTGAGAATACTTGGGGTATTACAGGAAAAGGGAAAGGGAGAGAAACCCACTGTTGTGAGACAGTGCATGTGAGGTGCAGGGAGAATGTGGGCAGTGGGGTGTGTTTATATATATATATATATATATATGTGTGTGTGTGTGTGTGTATGTGTGTGTGTGCGCGTGTGTAAAGGGCAAGATAAAGAGGGTACTACCGTTGGGCAGTAATATACACCTGTTTGTGGTGTGTGTTTTATGTTCTTTTGGACGGAAAAGTGGAGAAAGGTATTTTAGCACTAGGGGGTGGGCAGTGAAATGAAGGGGCAGAAGGACAAACTTAGTGATGACAAGCCCAAGATAAGATGGAAAAGAAAGAAAAACCTCTAGCCAAAGTTTTTCGTGTGTCGTGTATGCCATATGTGTGTGGATATGGAGCAATTTTTGTGAGTCTTAGTGGATGTAATGAGGAAGGAGTGGTTGACAGAGGAACTACATAAAGGAATGTCTGGTTGAACACGCATGGGAGACCTCATGGTGGATGAGCTTGTGGACAAGGACATAGAAATGAGTTGACTTAATGACGAAAGAGTGTGGGTTTTTGCGTGTGTGAGTTTTTGTGCTTGAGTGTGTGTAAGGAGAAGGAAAGGGCTGCCATGAGTGGCTTAGGGAAGGAGTGAGTGTTCTAGGTTTGCACAGAATTACTGAGGAAGAAGAAGAGGGGTACACAGTAATGGGTTTGTGTGCATTAAGATGGTACACTGTGCTTGCACAGTTGTACCACGTGACTGTTGGATATCATGCACTTGTCAAAAAATTTTGAAGCTATTTATTAAAATTACTATTTAAATTTTGTATTTTCTGATATCGTTTGGTATTTTTTATATTTTCTGTAATTTCAGTTGTTTTAAAATTTGTTTAGAACCTTTACCATTCATATTAAATCATGAAAAAAATCTCAGTAATGTTTTTGTATCACAAAGACAACTCAGTTTTAGTTTCATAGATTTTAGAGTTGATTTGCTATTATTATCTGTATCGTATTTGATTTAGTTAAACATATGATTTTAAATTGATTTCGACCTTTTTTAACTCTTGATTTTAATTTTTGTATTATCCTTGTATGTTGTAAAGCTATTGTAAAATTTATGGGACTTTGATTTGAGCTGAAAATATTAATAGCTATTTATGGACTTTTATTACATTTGAAGAGATTATTTTAATTTGAAAATATTCAAAATTTCAAAAAATTCATATTTTGACTTTTATTAAAGTTTTAAGCTATAGAAATGTTTTATTGTAATTTATAAATTTTGAGATATGGTTACGCAGTATAGAGTGTACAAGGTTCACGATTAGGTTAGACGTGTGTGAGACCACTTTGAGTTGCGCAATTTCGGAGTTAGAAGTGATCACGTGATGGGTAGTTGGTATTAGGTTTATAGTATTGTAGTATAGATTGTGTTCTAACATATGGATTGTCAATCTAGGTTTATTCAGAGATTATTGATCGATGTTTGGTAGCATTACTTAGCTTAGACCGAGGTAAGGAATTCTATCGAAACCCCATTTCATCATTGATATCAAATATAATTTTTTGATGTTGTTATCGAATTTTTAATGAACACTGATATTTTATTTTTAGGAGAATGTTTTCAATTGCCCGTGTAACCCTAATTTGAGCCGTTTAGTGATCGTTTGAAATTCTGATTCATACTTATCTTTTCATTGATTCAATCATCGTGAAATATTTTTCAATTCTATGTATTGCTTCTCAATGTTAACATGAGTTTGAGAGTTATAAGGATAGTCTGTTGGTTGGGTTAAACTAGTACTTAAATTGACTAGTCAGTGTACATATGCATATATAAATCGTATTGAGCACTGCTAGGGTGGCTTTGCTACATCATACTGCACATGTTCAACGTTTCCTGTTTGTGTTTTATTGCACCTGAACTATTTTGAAATAACTATTGATTTATGGGATTGAGTTGATACCTATCCCTATGTTTATAATGACATGCTGTGGTTTTCTCTGAAAACCCTTTTAAAATTAGCATTTGATTGTATATATCATTTGAATCGTTCTGTCTCTCCGTTTTAAAAGTTGTTATATGGTTTAAGTATAAAATCGTCAGAATCATTTTTGTTGTTTAAATCTTTGGTCGACCTTACTGGGGTCTCGAAAGCTCACTCTCCTTTGACTTCCTTTCTGCAGGTGATAGCCAACATTAGGTTGAGGTTGCCTGTACAGATTAGAGTCGAGCCTAAGGAAGTGAATTTAAATTGTTAGTATTAATCATTAAGACCCCTGCGCGGGTAAACTTCTCTAGATTGTTGGTTAGATTTAAATTGATTTGAGGAATTGTAATGATTAGATGCTTTGACATAGGTTTACATAGTTAGTTATTTGAAATCAAGCTTTCTATGTCCTTAAGTAGTGATTGTTTTAACGCTTTGGGAGTTCGGGGTGATAATGCTTCGAAAAAGTCTGGGTGTTAAAGCTTATAATTTTCGGGGTGTTACAGTTTGTATTAGAGCATAGGTTTGTGATTCTATAGACTTTACAAAGGTATTATGTTTACGGGGGAGGACTAGGGGAAAACCTTAATATTTTTAGTTGAACTGTAAGATAGCTTAGATATGTGAATTCATTCGATGAAGTTATAACTGCTTTGGCTTGAAATCAGAGTACACAACGAATGCAGGGTGGTCTTGGGTGTGACACCTAAGTGCTTGTAGAATTGGCTATCCAAATTGGCTAACTCAAAGCCTTATGCTTCGAAGGCTATTCGATGGTATCGATTTTGGTGACAGATTAATAAGAAGAGATGGGGCAACATATTTCCCTTCAAGTGATCACCAGGTTTATAGACATGATATTAAGGCAACTTTGTTGGGCCTTAGACATTAAGTTTGTGGTGTTGGTAGTTAATGGAATACAGATAGGTAGATTAGGCTTGATACTATCTTGAGTAACCATGTTTTTGAGACACTAATATGTTTGCGGATGTACGACTCTGGAATTTGATGTTGGCAATTTGAGTAGGTATTGTTATATTTGTAAGGTTGATAAGATTGTTTATGCATTAGCTTGAAAGCGTGTGAATAACATGGCAACTTTAGTTTTTAGTTTCAGGTGTCAATGAAGTGTCATTTGCAGAGTACAAAGATGACTCCAAGTGTAGTTTTGTTTAGATGTAAATTTTGTAACCTGTGTAGCGTTGGATTCTTCATCTCCCCATCCACGTTGGCCTCACCAGACTCATCTGCCACCACGAATTCCACATCAGTTACTCATCCTAATATGCACCATGAACATAAATAAGTCTAATGCTTACACACTAATCTTATGCTAATCCTAACAAGCACGAAATCTTTAAACTAACATGTCTTAAACTGGTTCTAAGAGTCTACAGAATCTTCAGCCTAAGCTCTGATAGCAAACTGTAAGCCCCCGACTTTGGGAGCCGTTGTGAAAAATCTTCAAGTCCTAATATTATATGCATTCTAATAAATACTCAACTACACCAACGTATAAATAGAGCATCTAATCCAGTAGATACAAAATATCTCCAAAAGTATAGGCGTAATTACAACCTTGCCTCTAACAAACCATCTAATCACAAAAGAATAATCCATCCCCAAATTCTATTACAAAAGTCTAATGCCAAATCAAATTACCCACATTCTGGTAAATTTCTCAAAAAGGGTTCAAGATGAGAGTCATCGAGCACGTAAGTTTTGAGAGGGACTGTGCTTTGAGGTGACAGATCTTTATTTTGGATAACCCTACCTATGCACAAGTGGTGGATGGGGTGCAACGTCTAGAATGCATTCATGACGAACAACTGCACATCTAGGAAGACAGAGGAAGAAAAGGGACTGTATTGAAGAAAACTTTGGAAATGGAAGGAAACCACCATTAGATGCCAAGAGAAGGTCGTTATGTGGATCGGGGTAGAGGCAGCACACTCGAAGTAGTACTAGAAATTGCACTACCTGTGAGAAGTATCATAGGAACTCGCCCTGTTATAAGGAGACGGGGGCATGTTATAATTGTGGAGCAGTGGGGCACATAGCCAGAAATTGCACAAAGCCTCCTCGTGATCAGAAGTGGAATAAGAAAGAAGATCATAATCTAAGAGCACACGAGGACGTGCCAGAGTCTTTGCCATGATGACTCGCGGGGCGGGAGCATCAAATGATGTTGAAACATGTACCTTTAAAGTTTGTGATAGGAAGGCATTTACCCTCCTAGATTGTGGTGCCACATACTCGTTTGTTTTGGTATCTTTTTGTAAGCACTTGACTGTCAGACCTAAAAGCTTGGAAATTGAACTCTATGTTAATACCCCCATTGGGAACTTTGTGGTTACCTCTAGAGTATATAGTTTTTGCTCCATCATTGTCGATGATAGGGTGTTGACGATTGACTTAATTTCGCTAGGTATGAAGGACTTTGATGTGATTTTAGGTATGGATTGGTTGTCTTACAATCATGCCAGGATAGACTGCTTCAGCAAAGAAGTTCGATTTTCACTTCTAAATCAGCCCAAATTTAAGATTCAGGGGGCTAGGGTCAGTACCCTACCGAATTTGATTTCGTCCCTGCACACCAAAAGTCTTTTGAGGAAGGGTTGTAGAGGTTATTTGGCTCATATCCATGACACTCATGTAACCAGAGTCAGGCTTGAAGACATCCCTATTCGGAAGTGTTTCCACAAGACTTGCTTGGTCTTTCGCCAAATAGGGATATTGAGTTTACCAATGAATTGATTCCTGGTGCAGCACTTATCTCCAAAGCACCCTACAGGTTGGCTCTTACTGAACTTAAGGAACTAAAAGAGTAATTACAAGAACTATTAGACAAGGGTATGATTCATCCTAGCGTGACTCCATGGGGTGTGCCAGTACTATTTGTTAAGAAGAAGGATGGGAGCATGCGTTTATGTATCAACTATAGGGAGCTTAATCGCCTGACAGTCCGAAATAAATATGAATTTTTAGTAATGCCTTTTGGTTTGACGAATGCTCCAGCCACATTTATGGACCTCATGAATAGGGTGTTTAAAAATTACTTGGATCAGTTTGTGATTGTCTTCATAAACGATATCTTAGTTTATTCCAAGAGTAAGGATAAGCATGAAAGATATTTGACTATAGTTTTGCAGATTTTAAGGGAGCATAAACTCTATGCCAAGTTCAATAAGAGTGAGTTTTGGCTAGAGCAGGTTTGCTTGTATCATGTAGTGACTAAGGATGGGATATCCGTGGATCCTACTAAGATTAAAGCAATTGCGAATTGAGAGAGGCCGACCTCTGTTACAGAGATTAGAAGCTTCTTGGGATTGACAGGTTATTATAGGAGGTTTGTTGAAGGTTTTTCTCACATTTCTATTCCTTTGACCAAGCTGACAAGAAAGTATGCCAAATTTTTGTGGACTAATGAATGTGAAAAGAGTTTTTAAGAATTGAAGAAAAGTTTGATTTTGGGACCAATCTTGACACTGCCATCTGAATTTGGAAGATTCGTCATCTATAGTGATGCATCACGACAAGGACTCGGTTGTGTGCTTATGCAACAGGGTAAGGTAATTGCTTATGCCTCCAGACAACTTAAGCAGCAGGAGCTAAATTATCCTACCCATGACTTGTATAACTAGCAGCTGTGATTTTTGAACTAAGAATTTGGCATCATTATTTGTATAGTGAATCGTGTGAGATCTATACGGATCGTAAGAGTTTGAAATACATCTTCACACAAAAGGAGTTGAACATGAGACATAGATGGTGGTTGGAATTGTTGAAGGACTATGATTACACCATTTTGTACAATCCAGTTAAGGCTAACATTATGGCGGATGGCTATGGAGGAAGAGTACGGGAGGACTTTCTGCTATGCTTATTACACAACCTCAATTGTTGAAAGAATTGGAGAAGTTAGAAATCGAAGTAAGATTTCCTAATTCTGGTGGGTATTTGGCACATTTGGAAGTTCAACCATCATTGATATAGAAAATTAAGATGGCTCAAGCGTCAAACCCTGAATTGGCCAAGATTAGTGACAGAGTGAAAGAAGATGGTTACACAGATTTTAGATTGGATAAAGAGGGTATTCTTCATATGGGTTCTAGACTGTGCATTCCTTCGAATCAAGAATTAAAGAAGGAGATTCTCTTGGAGGCCCACAATTTACCTTTTTCAGTTCACCCATGTAGTACCAAGATGTATCAGAACTTGAGGGATGTTTATTGGTAGAATAACATGAAGAGAGAGGTAGCAGACTTTGTGGCTAGATGTTTTGTGTGTCAGCGGATTAAAGCAGAAGACCGGAGACCCATTGGGAAGTTGCAACCGCTTGCTATTCTTGAGTGGAAGTGGGAGCATATAACGATGGATTTTGTGGTTGGACTGCCGCCAACTACAAAGCGACACGATGCAATATGAGTGATAGTTGACTGGTTGACCAAAGCAGCTCACTTTTTATCCATAAGGAACAAGGATTCGATCGAGGTACTTACTAATTTGTACATTCGGGAAATACTTAGGTTACACAGAGTGCCTTTATGTATTGTGTCAGATAAAGATCCAAGATTTACCTCACGCTTTTGGGATGGTTTGCAAGAGACCATGGGTACACGACTTAATCTTAGCACAACTTTCCATCCACAGACAGACGGGAAATCTGAACGACCTATCCAGACATTGAAGGACACGCTACAAGCTTGTGTTATAGATTTTTGAGGTAATTGGGATGATCACTTACCATTGATGGAATTTGCATACAATAATAGTTATCATGTTAGCATTCAGATGGCACCATTTGAGGCTCTTTATGGAAGAAGGTGTCGATCACCAATTTATTGGAGTGAGGTTAGAGAAAGGAAACTCATAGGTCCAGAACTCGTTCAAACACTGCAGACAAGATCCAAGTGATTAGAAATAAACTTAAGACTGCACAGAGCCGACAGAAGAGTTACGCGAGTATGAGGCGTCGTGAACTCGAATTTGACATTGGTGATCATTTGTTTTTGCCAGTATCCCCGTGGAAAGGAGTCTTGAGGTTTGGGAAGAAAGGAAAGCTATCTAAAAGGTATATTGGACCGTTTGAAAATTTGGGGCGAATTGGTACACTTGCTTATCATTTAGCTATGTCTCCTAATTTGTCAAAGATACATGATGTTTTCCATGTTTCAACCTTGAGGAAGTATGTTTTGACCCTTCGCATGGTATTGAGTTTGAGCCTATTCAAGTTAGGCAAGACATATATTATGAGGAGAAACCGGATAGCATTCTGGAATGCGATGAACGTGTCATGCGATCTAAGAGGATCGCTTTTGTGAAGGTATTATGGCGTAACCATTTAAAGAAGGAAGCCACTTGGGAACTCGAGGATGATATGCATAAGAAACACGCTAAACTTTTTGATGATTAAGGTACGTTTAATTTCGGGGACATAATTCTTTTAAGGTGCGGAGAATCTAAGAGCCCCTTTTATGCTAATGAAGATCATATTTGTTAAAAAATAAATTAAGGGATAAATCATTGGAGAAAATCAATCGTTAAACCATCTCTGATGGATTCACTTGAATGAATCCTCGTTCATTCGAATAAAACTTTGTTTGGCCGAGTTAGCTTAGACTTACTGAAAGTTTCAGTCAATGAATAATGCTTTAGTTGAATGAATAGTGCTTGCTTCGAATGAATAGTATTTTCTTCGAATGAAAAGTGTTTTAAATCGAGAA
The DNA here is from genome assembly GCA_033070095.1 of Escallonia herrerae. Lineage (NCBI taxonomy): Eukaryota > Viridiplantae > Streptophyta > Magnoliopsida > Escalloniales > Escalloniaceae > Escallonia > Escallonia herrerae. The sequence goes on along the minus strand of JAVXUP010000033.1, from coordinate 506,834 downwards.
AAGAAGAGACTGAAGGATTCAGTCCAATGAAAAGTTTTTGATCGAATTGAGGACCTTTTCGGTCAAATGGAAATGCTTTCGGTCTAATGAAAATCAAGTTGAGGAAGACAATTTCGCAATTGAGGGATTCAGTCGAATAGAAAACAATGAGTGCGAAGGAGACTATTTTGCGATTGAAGGATTCAGTCAAAGGAATACTCTTTCCTTTGAATGAAGTTGTAAGAGCCCCTTTTTATGCTAATAAAGATCGTATTTGTTGGAAAATAAATTAAGGGATAAATCATTAGAGAAAATAGGTCGTTAAACCATCTCTGATGGATTCAGTCGAATGAATCCTGATTCATTCGAATGAAAACTTTGTATAGCCGAGTTAGCTTAGACTTACTGAAAGTTTCAGTCGATGAATAGTATTTCAGTCAAATGAATAGTGTTTTCACTGAATGAAAAGTGTTTTAAATCGAGAAAAAAAATGACTAAAGGATTCAATCGAGTGGAAAGTTTTTGGTCGAATGGAGGACCTTTTCGGTCGAATGAAACAATATGGCACCTCATTATCTTTGAGGATTTAGCTTGTTTCTGGTGATTGGCTAAGAAAGGAAATCACGACTTTTCTTGATAGTCTCTTAAGTTTTTAGTTGAATGTTTAATTTCAAACCAAAACTCTTCAATTAGGTATCCTGACATTCAACTTCAAAGAAACTAAAATTTTAATTTTTTTAAGCTTGCGAAGAGAGTAATCATCATCCCTAAGCTGAGAAAAGAAGTGTCAACGAGATAGACCACTAGGGTTAAATTCAATTACCATCTTTTGTATAATATCTCGAAGTGAATGCCCCAAATCAACCGAACCCTAAATTGAATCAATAGAACCCCCTAATTGAATCCTAAATTGAAGTAATTGAACCCTAAATTAAATGCCTTAATCAATCGAACCATAATTAAACTAATTGAACCCTAAATTGAATGCCCTAATCCAACCGAACCCTAAATTGAACTAGTTGAATCCTAAATTGAATGTCCCAAATCAAATGAACCCTAAATTGAATCAATAGAACCCCCTAATTGAACCCTAAATTGAAATAATTCAAGCGCATCGGATATGTGCAATTTGAACAATTTTTTCCCATTTGAACATTGATAATTTGTTTGATAATTTTAGGTTGTTAATTGTGCATTTGAGAATTGTGATTATTGATCGATGATTTTAGGTTGTTAATTGATGATTTTAGGTTATTAGTTGTGCATTTGAAGTAATTGAGATTAATAATTGATGATTTTAGGTTGTTAATAAATGATTATAGATTGTTAATCGTGCATTGAGCATTTGAGATATTGAGATTGTTGACGGAGGATGGGACCCAATTGGATTGAGATACCTGTTAGTTAGCGTAGACACGGACACCACGTCTGATCGACGGTGTCCGACATTTAAAAAATAAATCAACGTATGCCGATGTGTCTAGAGGTGCGTGTCGGTAGGTGTCGAACACGTAGGTGTCAGACACGTGCCGGAGGACTAGGACACATGTCCGTAGGTGTCGTACATATCGGACACGTGTCTGGAGGTGTCAAACACATATCAGACACCATATTGACACCCTATATGAGGTGTCGGAATTGAGATTGTTGACTGTGCATTCAATTTAGGTTAATTAGGTTAACACGACATTTTTAGCATGCACCCCCAGGAATCTCATCGTGGTTCCAGCACTGGCTATAATTAGCCCTAATTAGTCCTGATTAACAATATTTTAATAAATCAATTAACCCTAATTAGCTTTAACGAGCCTACTTAGTTTTAATTAACCCTAAGAAACCAATAAAAATCAAGAAGGGGGCCGAGAACAGAGAGAACAGAGATCCGACGCACATGAGGGGGGGGGGGGTCGGTGCCACGACATCGTCCGACACATGAATGCAGTCCAAAACCCGGATCTGGAGAGGTCATAGCTCTAACGTATAATCAGACGCACGTGCAGAAGAAGGACAAGGATGAGGCGCGCTAGGCCGACAACTATGTTTCAAATATTTTCCGGCGGATCAATGTAAGTCGATGTGTTTAATTAAGTTATTAATTTTTTCTTTCTATCCTCAATGTCTGTTGCGTTAATTAATGCCCTAACATATCTTTAAATCACTATTTTTGCAGGCCTCGTATGAATAGCTTAGGGAGTCCGGATAGCCATCAGCGTCCACAGGTACAGGTACGAGTGCTGGGGCGTTGAAGCGATGGCTGGATACGCCGGAGGTCATCAATCGGCCAAAAGGCCACATACGCGGCCTGTCTAGCACGACTGCCCGTGCCGTGACAGGAGCGTCCTCACCCCCCACTACCCCTCCACAGACACTGGCTCTTCGGCATTCGTTGGACGACTGGGAGATCCAATGCAATGCTACGGTGGTGTTGAGGATGATCAGGGAGCAGGATCAGCAGGGTACCGCTGCTGGACATGTCGGGCAGGCCCCGGATTAGCAGGATCCAGATCTGGGACTTGACAACCCGTGATGAGTCCCTTCTCGTGCCCGGTCCCAGCTTGTCCCCCCTCCCCCCGGCTTGTACATCATGATAATAAATATTTTTTATAATTGATTGCATATATTTCTTTGTGTATTGATTATTGGTGCGTCATTGAGAATTGAAATTTTTATTACAGGTCTGGGTAATAGAAAAATTAAAAAAAGTTTTAAATTTTTTTGACTTTTGGCAACGGATTAATTCTGTCGCTAAAAGTGTTTCTTCTATCAACTTTTTAGTGACGGAATATTCCATCGCCAAAACTCTTATTTAGCGACGGAACATTCCGTTGCTAAAAAATTTATTCAGTCGCTAAATTCACAAAATAGAAAATAAATTAAAATACGTAAAATATAATTAGCGACAGATATTCCGTCGCTAATTAATAAATAAATCCGTCACAAAAAGTGTAATATTAGACGACGGATTTCAAAAATTTTGTCGCCAAACTTTTAGTAACGGGCTTTTTTATACAGGGACTTTTAGCGACGATATATCCGTCGCTAAAACTTTTAGCGACGGATTTCCCCGTCGCTAAAAACCCTTTTTTCTTGTAGTGAACTCCAATAACTATCAACATAGTAGCTGAACCACGTCTAACCTTCGCACCAAATACATGTCCCAGGCATATCCAAACGTAACAATTTAGTTTGAAATCTTAATGTCTAGCTCAAACCTGTCAAGCAATCAATTGCGCTCTAACCGTTCTAGAACTTCATAAACGATGAGTTAGCTAGTACTAAAATCACTGAACTAAGTTTACGCCCCTCCAAATTCAATGCTTATAAAAGAATGAAGTCAATATCGAACCCAATATGCCTCCGTTGTTTTATACTGATAATATACCATGCTATATTCTTTGTACAATCTATTTAATTGTAGTAAGCTTAACTTCAAACCCATAGTGTATTAATATTCTAAGCGATGGTCACGTATAACTTGCACTTGCACTTGCACTCTACAAAAGCCACTATAGATAACCATTTCATGCCTAGTATGATATCAAAGTTCCAAATAACTAACAGGATGAGATCCCTAGGAAGATCTTTATTTCCAATATGAGCAATAGAGTCACAGAGAACAGTAGAAACAGTCAGAGACTCTCTTAACAGAGTGCCTATCACAAGACCAGTCTCCAATGGATGGGTTTTCAACCTCAATCTCCGCACAAAAATAAGAGATATAAAGGAATATGACGCTTCAGAATCAAATAATATACCAGCATCTAATGACTTAACCGGAAGTATATCTGACACCAAGTCATTGGATGTGGCAGCGTTATGATAGTAGTAAAAAAACATATACATAACATATTCTCCATTTCAAAATCACTTGAGAATAGATCATAGTACCTCAAATAACTAGATTAAGTATGAGTTGCAATTATAACATGTTACCCATTTGGAGCATATTAAACATACACCAAACACAAAGAATTAGTAATGATTATACAACAAAAAAACATCTAACATTAATCACAACAAACAATTATCTGAATCAAGCATTTAGCAAACAAATATTAATAATAATCACAACTGGACGACCAAAACACAAAAATCCCTGAAGAAGTCATACCTATTGGCTCTCGAGAATGCAAATATACAACATTGTAGAAAGGTGAAAAGTACACAAATAATGGTGTAGGTATGACGAAACAAGATCAATCTAATGACTTTTATTCATCCTTAATTGTAACACCTCGATACTTTCTGGGATTTATTTAAAAAAATTATAGCGGCGATTATATTTTACTTAGTGCCGATATATTTTTTTTTCTTAGCAATTTTAGGGATGAAATTTTTAGTTAGCAACAATAGTTTAAATAGCGACTTTTAGCAACAATCAGTGAAGCGACAGTAGTGTAATACCCCGAATGTTGGTACTTTTAACTAGTTATTTTATGTCGTTAGTGATAGTTTTAATAAACAACATTTAGCATTATCAAAATTGTGGGCAACAATAAGTGACAATTTGTATACGCAATTTACACCGTCGATTACATAAATGATATTTTACCAGTAGTATTTAGTGAAAAAAAAAACTTATTATATATATGTGTGTGTGTGTGTGTGTTTATTTTCAACCCTTTAAATTTGGAAGGAAATGGAACAAAAGAGAGGAAACTAGGGATATAATTTAATATACCTAAAGTGGGTCTTTCGGTTACAACAGGAGAACTAGATACATCAGTTACAGAGAAAGAGAGAAGAAACGAGAGAGAGAGAGAGAGAGAGAAGAAGAAGAAGAAGAAGAGAAGGCCGTCAAGGACTTCGGCGAAGCAGCGAAGAATTTCGGTAAGCCCTCTTAACATTTTTCAGTGTTTTTGTGTGTGAATTGCGGCATATATATAGTGCAATGGTCTTTAGCCGTGAGAGGGGAATCTTTAGAAAGAGCAACCATGGTAGCTGGAGTGATAGTGTGTGATCTTGAAAGGGGTAGTTAGTGATAGCACTGACTAGAAGCAAATGAAGAGGGTGTGGGTCAAAAAGAGAAACAGCCTTGAGGGAGCAAAAATGGGCCTTCACGGTTGCCCTAAAACCAGTGTAATTTGTGTGCGTGTGTAATGGGTTTCCATGTGTGAATGTGTGTGTAGAAGATGGGTTGAAGAAGAGATAAATTTGCAGAGTAGCACTTCATGGAGGTATAGGTAAATCATGTAAAGTAAAAGGGAGTGTTCTCATTTCATTATTTTCTTCAACAGGTAGTATATATATATATATATATATATATATATATATATATATATATATATATATATATATATATATATATATATATATATATATATATATATGGAGGAGATACACGAGTAATGATAGATACAAGGAGGGAACCGTGGGTTCTATTGCACATTTAAATATTCAAACCTATGAATTTGAAAACATTAGTGATAAGTCAATCTTTTGAGGGTAAGCTAGCCGCAGCTTTAAGGTGAGCGCAGTGTGTCTCTTGTATGTGTTGGGCAAGAACAATGGCAGTGGTGTGTTTGTAATGGGTGTGGGATATATGTGTGCCGTGAGTGAGGGCCTGTGAGAAGTTTGTGCGTATAGTATGTGTATAAGTATGGGAGACGTTGACTAAAAGAAAGGTGAAGGGGAGAGGAACCCACTGCCGTGCGGCAGTGGGTGTGAGTGAAAAGTGATGAGTGCGCTGGTAAGATAAGGTAGGTGTGTGTGCAATATTAATATAATGGGTATTACAAAAAAAATTAGGTATTATGCATGTGAGTGCAAACGTGTGAGTGATGTGTACAGCTGAGTGTTATAGTGTGTGCTGTGTACTGGGCAGTGGGCTGAGAAGGGAGAGTAAGAGGATGAAAGTGAGTAAGTGGATTTTTGCACCGTAGTGGTACATTATGCTTGCATAGTTGTACCACATGGCTGTTGGGCATCCTATCATTGTTTAAAAATTTTGATACATTTCACAAAGAGTCATAGGACAATATTAAAATTAATGTTAATATTTTATATTAATATTTTCTGTAATTTAAGTTATTTTAAAAAAAATTAGAGCCCTTAAAAATCATATTAAATTATGGAAAAATTTTAGTAATTGTTTTGTACCACAAAGACAACTTTGTTTTAGTTTTGTAAATTTTACAGTTGATTTGCCATAGTTTTTGTTGCGCATTGATTTTCGCAAAATAAAAATATTTAAAAATAGTTTTGATACCTTTTAAATTCTGATTTCAATTTTATATTTATTATAAAAATTATGGGATTTTATTTTTAGCTGGAAGCAATTTTGACAATTTATGGGTTTTTGATGTATTTAAAGAAATTATTTTTAATTTGAAAATATTCAAAATTTTGGAAAATTCATTTTTTGACTTTTTATAATGTTTTAAGTTATAAAAGTGTTTTATTATAATTTAACGTGTATTTGGAGTATCGTTACACATTAAGGAGCGTACGAGGATTTCGGGTAGGTTAGCCATGTGCGGGAACAGTTTGAGTCGCGCGACTTAGGGGGTTAGAAGTGAGCATGTGGTGGGTAGTTAATATTAAGTTTATAGTATTACAATATAGATTATGTTCTAGCAAATGGATTGCCAATTTAGATTAATTCAAAGAGTTTTGGATCGAGGTTGATTAGCTTTGCGAACCTTGGAACGAGGTAAGGAATTTTATTCGAACCCTTCTTCAGCGTCTGATTTCAAATGTTTTATTATAACAACTTTATGAACTACATTGATTCAATTTTTTGTTTGATATAAAAAAAATGTTTTGAAATTGTCCGTGAAACCCTAAGTTAAACTTTATAGCGATCATTTGAAACTCTTTATTCTCCTCATGTTTTAGTTAATTCAATCATTGTAAAAATATTTGAATTGTGTTTAAATTCCTTGAATATTGATATGAGTTAGTAAACATGGGAGTTATAAGGATGGTCTGTATTATTGGAGTTATAAAGGAGGTCTGTTGGTTGAGTTAAACTAATACCTAAATGGACTAGTCATTGTACATATGCATATGTAAATCATATCGAGCACTGTCGAAGTGACTTTGCTATATAGTCCTACTCATGTTCAATATTTCTTGTTTCTGTTTTTATTGCACTTGAAATGTTTTGAGATAATTATTGATTCAAGGGATTGAATTGATACTCAGCCCTGTGTTTATATTGAAATGCCGTGGTTTTCTTTGAAAACCCTTTTTAAATTATCATTTGATTGTATAAAGAAAATCATTTGAATCGTTCTGTTTCTCCGTCTTGAAAATCTATCATTTGTTTAAATGTAAAATTGTCCGTATCGTTTTCTTATTTTTAAATCATTGCCTTACTGAGCTCTCGAAAGCTCACTCTCATTTGACTTCATTTCCGCAGGTGATAAACAATCGTAGGTTACCTGAATAAAGATTAGAGACAAAAAATTTGAGTTTAAGATTAGTATTGATGGTTAGAACCCCTGCGTGGGTGCACTTTGTTATTTAAATTTTTCCAGACTTACATTTTATATTTCATTGATGACAGTCTTTTGAGATTATGAACTTTGGTTTAGCTGCTCTGATAATAGTTGTTCAGTTGTTTGGGGTTTGAGGATATCATTGTCTTAGAGATTGTGATCGATCAATTTTAACGTTCTGAAAATTTTGGGATGTTACAGTTGGTATCAGAGCATAAGTATTACAATTCTGTAGACTCGAACCTAGGTGAACAAGTGTTCGAGCATAGGTTTATGATTATGTAGACTTTAGAAACTTATGAGAGGAAAGCTAGGTATCGATATTAGGGTTAAAGAAAGATTTAATAATTTAGTGAACTGTACTAGTGGCTAAATATATGAAAATTGTTTTGATGAAGATGTATCTGATAATAATACTATTAGAAATTTTAAATTCGCATAGTTGTTTATGAAAGGTGTTTGTAGACTCTGATAGCACTTTATTTGTTATAGCATGGCACGTACTCGTAGAGCTGGAACTAGGGGTCGCGAAGGCCAAGTTAGGGGCCGGGGAGGTCGCACTGGGGGTCATACCGGAGATCAAGAGATCCTACTTTGGGAAGTACCCCATGTAGAGCAACAAGAGCAAAACCCAAAACCTATGGCTGCAACGTTGAATACCATGAATCAAATTCTGGCATTCATGGCCCAGCATTTGGTTAATCAGCAGCAATGTACTCAATACCCCATACAGCTGCAACCATAACCTCAACAGGGAAGTACCCTAAGTGAATTTAACAAGCAGAATGCTTCGATTTTTAAAGCATCAGTGGACCCTATGGAGGCAGATGCTTGGATTGCGGAGATGGATAAGGTCTTTTGAGCAATAAAATGCACTGAGAAATAGAAATTAGAATTTGTAGTGTATAAGATGAGGGGTGAGGCCGATCAGTGGTGGAAGATGGTAGAGAACAGTATGACTCCACAGCAAAAGACTGAGATGACTTGGGAACATTTTAAGGAACTGTTTGACAATAAGTACTTTTCTGTGAGATATTGTGAGCAAATGTTGAGGGAATTAGCCAATGTGACCCAAGCAGATCGGGAGACAGTGGATGAATTTGAGGTGCGGTTCTTGCGTCTGGCAAGGTTTGCAACTAGGATGTTACCTACTGAGGCGGAAAATTTTCAAAAGTTTGAGTGGGGACCTAAGCCAGGACTGAGAGACTGGGTGATTTCTGCTCGTTTATCAAGCTATTTAGAGTGTGTTGATTTGGCACATGTATTAGAACAGTCTAGGTCAGACAATAAGAAGAGGATTAAATAAAAGCAAGGTGGACATAAGAGGGATAGAGATGAGAGTAAAACTTCAGAGGCTAGTAAGCGTCAACTGTTCTCTTCTACAGCACAACAGAGTGCTCAAAATTAGAAGAGTGCTGGTTTTAGTGGAGCATAAAGCACAGGAGCTAGATCAGTTCAGAGTGCTAGGTCAGGTCTTTCAGCAGTTTTGTGTCCTACATGTGGAAGGAAGCATTGGGATAAACCAGGCTATAGACTTACTGGAGGATGTTTCAAATGTGGAACATCAAGTTCGAAATTGTCCTTTAGTATGGGATAACCAATCAACCCTCAACCCCACACCTGCAGTCAGTTTGGCTATGAGTAGTGCACCTCGTCTAGGAAAAAGTCAGAGTCAGCAGGGACAGAGGCCTAGGACAACAGCCAGACTTTTTGCTACGACGTCTAATGATATAGTGCCAGGTACACTCTCGAATGCTTCATTTAGGCATTCTTACAATGCTCGATTTTGAGGTATCACATTTAGAGTTATAGTCTGAATCATATGTTATGGTGAGATATTTGAAGTTGTGAAATTGTTGAGGGTTATGTTATGGCGACACCTTCTGTAATACCCCAAAATCTTCTTTTCTTGTGTTAAGTTAAGTTAAGTTTAAAAAAAATTTGATGAACAGTACTTTTAGTCGATGAACATTACTTTTAGTCGACTAAAATGTACTTTTAGTCGACTGAAATGTACTTTTTAGTCGAATTTAAACCTTTTAGTCGAATTAAAACTCTTTTAGTCGACTGAATAATACCTTTTTAAGTCGAAATTGAAGTTTTTAGTCGAATTTAAAACTTTTAGTAAGATTAAAACTTTTTTAGTCGACTGAATAATATCTTTTTAGTCAAATTTGAAGTTTTTAGTCGAATTAAAACCTTTTAGTCGAATTAAAATTTTTTAGTCGAATTTAGATTGTTTTTAGTCGAATTTAAACCTTTTAGTCGACTAAAACTTATGGTTTGCTTCGAATGAACAATGTAATTTTACCTTCATATAATTAGTTTCTTATTTCCTTTTTAGCCCTCTTGTTCTCGATTTCTTGCTCCTTTGCTGCAGAAAGAGAAAAAATATGAGGCGTGGAAATCTCTTTGGCGCTAGAATGGTGCTTTAAGTTTTTCTTTTGTTCAAAAACTTGTTTGAGGTAAGGGTTTATACGATTTTTGCTGTGGAAAGGTATCTTCGAAAATCTGAAGGCTTATACTTTCGTCACTTTTGATTCATCTATGCTCGTTTGTAATTGATTGCTCCACTTTTGCCTTCTTTGAGATCATTGTTTACCCCTTCTCATTTGTGCCTTAATGATGCTCAACTTTGAATTTGTACGTTTGTGACCGTCAATTTAAGATTGACATTGACTATGTTGAACAACTCTCAAATTGAGAGGGTCCTATGGACACATATTTGTTATACTAGAGAGCCGAAGCCTCCTAGTATGCTCCGGAGCACGCGTTTGATATTTGTATGTTTGGTTCGACATTTGGGTCTTATGACCACCATAGTCATCATATGTTTGTAGCATACCCTACATATTATTGAGATGTGTTTTGAGTAAATTGCTAAATCTTTGATACTTCGATATTTGATAGTGAGACATGATTGATCTGTTTCATATCCCATATTGTTACTAGATTATAACATTATTGTTTAACATCTTACCATTGTTTACCTTACTGGGCTATTTGAGCTCACCCCTTCGTCTCTTTACCTTGCCTTTGTCACAGGTGAAGGAAGTGACTCTTGATTTTCATGGCAGCTTGGAGCTATGAGATTTTGCTTTTTGGTTTTATAAACTTTTTAGTTTATTTCCTTTGGGAACTTTACCCGGTTGGGGTAATTTGATGGAATGGTTTTGTATATCTATTTGTCCGTTGTGATTAGAAATCTTTTGTAAGGGCATATTTTTGGGAATGCGTTGTAATAGACTTTTGTTAGATATATGGTAATAACTTATGGTTGGAGGCTTTTAGTGCTCTGTTTTTACCGTTATCATTTGTAGGGTAATACAATATCTTGAGGTTTACTTTGAAGTCGTGGCCTCCCGGTTTGGGGGCGTGACACCTTCGTCTGGGAGTAAAGTAGTGAAGGTGCTTCGATATGATAAGCATGTGAAATTTCGAGGACGAAATTTATAAGGGGGGAAGAGTGTAATAACTCGATATTTTTCGGATTTATTTAAAAAATTATAGCGGTGATTATATTTTACTTAGTGCCGATATATTTTTTTTACTAGAAATTTAGGGATGGAATTTTTAGTTAGCACCAATAGTTTAAATAGAGACTTTTAGCAATAATGAGTGAAGTGGCGGTAGTGTAATACCCCGAATGTTGGTACTTTTAACCAGTTATTTTATTTCTTTAGCAATAGTTTAAGTAAACAACATTTAGCATTAGAAAATTTATGGGCAACAATAAGTGACAAATTGTATGCACAATTTACACCGTCGATTACATAAATGATATTTTACCGGTAGTATTTAGTGAAAAAAAAACTGATTAATTCTATGTGTGTGTGTTGTCAACCCTTTAAATTGGGAAGGAAATGGAACAAAGGAGAGGAAATTAGGGATAGAACTTAATTTACCTTAAGTGGGTATTTCGGTTACAACAGGAGAAGTAGATACATCGGTTACAGAGAAAGTGAGAAGAAACGAGAGAGAGAGAGAGAGAGAGAGAAGTCCGCATAGTTATGAATATCGTACCGGAGTGCATACTGTTTTCTCCACGAAATGGTAAGGACCGGTACCGGTACCGTCTCAAGATTTTTATCAATAATATCTATTTGTATTATTTATTCACCAGCGAACTAACAATATATACATATACATATATGTATATATATATAGGGGGCCGATCCACACCCACAGGTGGAGAAATAACAATTTCTCCACCGAACCGCAGGTAAGAGCAGCGGTTGGGACACGTGGACGGAAAAAGGACGAAAAAGAAGAAAAAGGACAAAATGGCACGAGAAATTCACCAAAATATCACGAGAAAATGAAAATACCGCGAGATAATGGGCATTAATGCCCAACCGCTTGTATGGGTTGCGGTTGGCATTAATGCCCAACCGCGTGTCCTACATGCGGTTGGCATTAATGCCCAACCGCGTGTCCTACAGGCGGTTGGCATTATGCCTTCCGTGACCCCACCCCCCTTGCGCCCCACCCCGTGGCCCCCACCCTTCTTCTTTCCTTTTTTTTTCTTTCCTTTTTCTTTCTTTCTTCTTTCCTTTCTTTTTCTTTCCTTTTTCTTTCTTTCTTCTTTCCTTTCTTTTTCTTTCCTTTTTCTTTCCCCCCAACCGCAACTGTTGCGGTTGGCAATGAGTGTTTCCCCCCTCCCCCGTGGCCCCCACCCCCTTCCGTGAGTGTGTCCTTCTTCTTTCCTTTTTCTTTCTTTCTTCTTTCCTTTCTTTTTCTTTCCTTTTTCTTTCCCCCAACCGCAACTAAGAGTTGCGGTTGGCAATCCCCCGTGGCCCCCACCCTATGTCCTTTCCCCACCCGTGAACCCCCCTTCCCCCACCCGTGAACCCCCCCTTCCCCCACGTGTCATTACCACCCTACCCCCCACCCCCACGTGTCATTCCCCCCTCCCCCTCCCTGCTGTTCACTCACGGACCGTCTTCTTTCTTCTCTTCCTCTCTCACTTTTCTCTCTATAAAATCCCTCCTCCCCGAATCATTTCTTCCACTCTCCTCATTCTCCCTATCTCACCTACATACAAACAAAAAAAATTTACGCTAGAAGATCGGTGGATAACCGCTAGAAGATCGGTGGATTTTTCTTGAAATATATCAAGTTAAAACAAGTAAGTATTTTTCAATTTGTTCTTACCAATTGATTGTTTAAATTGTGTTACGCTTAAATTGTTCTTACAATAGTCTAAAATTCGTGTTTAGGGCGTCAAAATTACGTTTTGACAAATCGGGGTATTACATTCGAAAGATTCCAAAATAGCGATTTTTTAGGGCGTCAAAAATAGAATTTTTCACGAATTTATAAAAAATAGCTAGAGCTAGATTTTGCCAAAGTACAAAACAGAGACCCTAGTTATTTTCAAAAGATCTGTATCAGGTAAAAATTTCAGATTTTTCCAAAGACTGGAAAGGGGTTAACTGATACGCGCAACCTTGTAACTTTGCAGTGTAATTTAAAATATCAAGCCAGCGCGATTTCGCGCGAAACTTTTATGAGAACCCTAGGGTGTTGGGAAGTTCCATTCCCCAGGAATTCGGGCCATTCCGAAGCCGTTAGCTAATTTTTTGGCCGAACGGGCTTTTAAGCGCTCGATCCGGACACCGGTTCGGGATTTTTAGGCGAAAAATCCGTAAAATACTTTTTAGATCAAGAATGAACTCAGGAAGCTTAAAATAGCATTTTAAAGCACTTTTGATATTTTCTGAAGCCAGGGGGTATTTTGGTAATTTGCCACCCCGAGAGGGGTATTTTGGTAATTTTCTCGAAAAAGTTTTCCAACGGACTTTTAAGTCCAGAAATGTAAGTAAAACGCCTGAAATGTTGTTTTGCAGCTGATTGCGGGGCGTAATTGTCGCTAAAGGTGAAAACTTAATTAGACAGTTTTTTCACGAATTTATAAAAAATAGCTAGAGCTAGATTTTGCCAAAGTACAAAACAGAGACCCTAGTTATTTTCAAAAGATCTGTATCAGGTAAAAATTTCAGATTTTTTCAAAGACTAAAAAGGGGTTAACTGATACGCGCAACCTTGTAACTTTGCAGTGTAATTTAAAATATCAAGACAGCGCGATTTCGCGCGAAACTTTTATGAGAACCCTAGGGTGTTGGGAAGTTCCATTCCGCAGGAATTCGGGCCATTCCGAAGCCGTTAGCTAATTTTTTGGCCGAACGGGCTTTTAAGCGCTCGATCCGGACACCGGTTCGGGATTTTTAGGCGAAAAATCCGTAAAATACTTTTTAGATCAAGAATGAACTCAGGAAGCTTAAAATAGCATTTTAAAGCACTTTTGATATTTTCTGAAGCCAGGGGGCATTTTGGTAATTTGCCACCCCGCGAGGGGTGTTTTGGTAATTTTCCCGAAAAAAAGTTTTTCGGTCCAGAAATGTAAGTAAAACACCTGAAAGGTTGTTTTGAAGCTGGTTTGATGGGCGTTAGGGTGACAATGAACCCCCGGGGGCTATTTTGCTAATTTTACATTACACAAATTTGTGCTTAAAATAACTTTTAGTTCAGGAAAGGGTGTGAGACACCTGAAAAGTTATTTTAAAGAGTGAATTCAGGAAGCTTAAAATCCCGTTTCAAAGCACTTTTCAGATTTTTTTTGTCAGGGGGCATTTTGGTAATTCGCATCCCCGATAGGGGTATTTTCGTAATTTTGCAGCGTTAAGTTTTTCAAAGGATTTCTTAGTCCAGAAATGTAAGCAAAGCACCTGAAAGGTTGTTTTGAAGCTGATTTGGGGCGTTAGGGTGATAATGAACCCCCGGGGGCATTTCGGTAATTTGCCGCTCATCGGGGGCTATTTTGCTAATTTTACATTATACCAAATTTCCCGAAAGACGGTGGTTTAAATAAATTTTATTCTTCTTTTATTTAAATCTATGACTTGTTGAGAATGATATAATTTTTATTTTTTAGATTCCAGTATAAATATGGATGCAACTGGAGGAAATAATTTTTGTGAAGGTTCTGATCCACCTTACGTTGGTCAAGTTTTTCAAGCACTGGACGAAGTTGAAGCATACTATAGAGCATATTCGAAAACGATAGGTTTCGGTATTAGAACTAAGACGACTAGAAAACGGGCGAATACAGATCAAATTTGTGCAAGACTATTTGAGTGTCATAGAGGAGCACCGCATGTAACTCCGGTCGTTCGGATCAGTGACGAAGGGACAACAAGACAAAGAAAACGGGACACATTTCCGGGTACCGGCTGCAAGGCCCATGTGTATGCAGTACACCGAAAAAATGAAAACCATTGGGTTGTGACAGGAGTGGAGTTGAGCCATAATCATCAGTTGATGACCCCTAGTAAGATTGGTCAAATTCATCAACACCGAGAAATAAGCGCGGCACACAGACAACTGATTTTTACAATGGCCGAGGCTAAAATTCCACCTTCTAAGATGATGGGGGTTTTCTCAAGCCAGGCTGGGGGGATTGACAAGTTGAGTTTCAACGAAGTAGACCTTCGAAATGAACTTCGTGCTCAGAGGAGAGAGTCTTTCGGTAAGAGTGATTCTCAAACTACACTTGATCTCTTCAGGTCCCTTCAGAGTGAGAATTCTGGATTTTTTTACAGTCTCCAACTGGATGATGAGAACCGCATTAGTACTATATTTTGGGCGGACCCCCGTTCTAGAGCTGCTTACCAAAATTTTGGGGATGTTGTGACGTTTGACACCACATACCGCACCAATAAGTACTCTATGCCTTTTGCTCCGTTCACCGGGGTGAACCACCACTATCAGTCAATCTCGTTTGGCTTTGCCCTGCTTAGGGATGAGACGGAGGAGTCATTTACGTGGTTATTTGAAACGTGGCTTCAAGCAATGTATCATATTCCTCCAAAGACCATCATCACCGACCAAGATCTGGCAATGAAAAATGCAATCGCTAAGGTCCTTCCAGATACTCACCATGGCCTGTGCACATGGCACATAAGCAACAAATATCCCGAACGGCTTCACCATGTATATGCAAACCATCCGTCATTCAAGACTGACTTTAATACATGTGTGAAGAAATCGTTGACGGTAGACGTGTTCGAGGAGAGGTGGGCCACGTTAATGGATACTTACTATTTGCACAATCATGAATGGTTACAATCGTTGTATGAGATCAAGACACAGTGGGTCGGTGCCTACACCAAGAAGTTTTTTGCAGCCGGAATGACTACGACCTCGAGAAGCGAAGCTATGAATTCATTCTTTGATGGGTACGTAGGCCAGTCTTCAAGTATAGCGGAGTTCGTACTAGAGATGCAGAAAGCCGTTGACAGGCAATTGTACCGTGAGAGAGAAGCCGACGCGGCTACAGTTTGCAAAGAAAGAGCTATACTAGTTTATTCACCTTTAGAGGCTCATGCGGCTCAAGTCTATACCAAGGAAATGTTTCGACAGTTTCAAGAGGAACTACTAAAGTCGAATCAATATGGCATGACAAAGTTGCACGAGTATTCCACCAGAGATATCAAGGTTTATGCTTTGACAAATGTGACGAATTTCGCCAATCCGTGCTCTTCGTCGGCTCCGAGGACCAGACGACATTTTACCGTAGCAGTTTGTAAGGACACCGGGTTGGTTAATTGCAACTGTCAACTGTTTGAGCATAAAGGTATACTTTGTCGACACGCGTTGAGGGTTTTGAGCGCCAAGAATGCTAGTGAAATCCCTCCACAGTATATCTTGGAACGGTGGACGAAGGAAGCCAACAGAGTCCACGGTCACATTCCTTACGTGCCCAATGTTTCAGTTGATTTCGAGCAATCTGAGTCGCTGCGATATAATCACCTTTGTAACATCATGCACGGTTTATCAATGGATGCAGCGTCGACATTTGATGGGTACAGGTATCAAGTTGAAGCAGCCGCACGGGATAAGGCTAAGCATGCACAGTTTAGGATGGCATTACCAGAAACTGTGGACACTCCGACTACTCGGACAACTCCAGCCGGTAGATTCAATCGAGCCAAACAGCCAGTCATTGACGGCACTGACCTACAAGGTGAGGAGGACGACATTTTTGATCCAATTATTTCTCAAACAAAAGGGCGAAAACGAGCAATACGCATGAAGAATCCGATTGAAGAAGCAACGGGTCAAAAAAAATTACGAAAGTGTGCGTTGTGTAATAAGATGACTGATCATGACAAGAGAAACCATTATAAAGTGTTAGGTATCGAACCTGGCAGTATGGTCGAGGAGGACGATGATGAGGAAGAGTGTTAGGGTTAATGTTTCAGTTGTATAAATTGAACTTTTATAATGTTTAAATTTGTGATTTGGTTTGTGGAATCTTTAATTTGTGATTTGGTTTGTGGATTATTGATATTTTTGGTAACTCCGTTTTCGGGCACACTTTAGGCCCCAATTGATAGCTTCCGAAAAAAGTTGTAATTTTTTTTGTCACTTTTTTTTCGCTCATTGCACCTCAGGCACGCTAGTTAGCCCATTTGTAAGAATTTCGGCGAAAAACGAGACACATTATTTTTTGGGTTTTCCTAGGAAGGGCCTATTCGGGCACACTTTAAGGCCCAATTGATAGCTTCCGAAAAAAGTTACAATTTTTTTTGTCACTTTTTTTTCGCTCATTGCACCTCAGGCACGCTAGTTAGCCCATTTGTAAGAATTTCGGCGAAAAACGAGACACATTATTTTTTGGGTTTTCCTAGGAAGGGCCTATTCGGGCACACTTTAAGGCCCAATTGATAGCTTCCGAAAAAAGTTACAATTTTTTTTGTCACTTTTTTTTCCCTCATTGCACCTCATGCACGCTAGTTAGCCCATTTCTATGAATTTCGGCGAAAAGCGAGACGCGTAATTTTTTTCGAATGCGTCATATGAAAGGTATATTCGCGCACATTTTAGCGCCAAATTCATAGCATGCGAAAAATTATGTACATTTCTTTTTGGTACAGTTTTTTGTAACATCACAGCAGCTAGCCACGCACGTCAGGATAATGGTAATGAAGGCGTCTAGCTTCATTCTTTTTCAGCTCCCAGGCTATCCTATACCTAAACGTCAAGGCATCCTTCCTAGTCCACGAGGAGTGTTTGAGCACTTCCGAGCGAGCAATGTAGTCCATGTACTTGAGGACGTAAATCCCGCAATCGTGACCGTTATATTGCTTTGGTCGGTCCTTTATCATCACGACCGTCCAAGGGTCACCCTGTGGCCGTCCGCATGCTAGCGAGAGGACAGTAGTCTGCATCCAACAATAAAAACGAGAATCAAGCCTATGAAACAAGAACAATATACTATGAGCCAAGGTCAAAAAATAAAAACTAACCACTAAAGTGATGTACTCGTTGTACATCTGTGCCAGCAGCTGTCCAGGCTCGTCCTCCCTTAGGCTATCGTATATGTGAACCGTTCTGAACGCTGGATGGAGAACTAATAGGAACCAGTGGTTTGCATGATGACAAGGTATCATGATAAGGTTCGCATCAGCAGCGGGACATTGATAGTCTGCGTTCATCATGCCTAACACGTTTCGACCTGGTTTCCACTTACTCCTGCCGCCCCCTCGCCTCCATTCTGTGAATTCTCTCACCGTTAATTCCACAAAATGAGTGGGATACATGTTAAGCTTCAAATATTCAGAACGGTTAAAATGTTGCTCTCTAATCCGGAGCAGTTCTATGTAAGCGTTCATGACAAAATTTGAAAGATCTGTCTCCGGCGCCAACGTTCTGATATCCTCATGACCTAGGAATGTCGCAAGGGGAAAGTCTGCTGAATTGACAGGCTCATGCCCGAAGTAGTGCCGGTCGATCCAAGCCATCTTGTCCGACCTCAATGGCTTCGTCGCTTGTCCTTTGTCCGACCGAAAGCTTGGGCGCGAGGCCTGGATTCCTACTTGGGGAACCTGACTCTGGCACTGAGAGTCGTATGCGTCAGGAGGCAAGCGACTATACGGCTCCCACACCTGACTCTGGGGCTGATAGTCGTACGCGTCAGGAGGAGGGCGACTAGACGGCTCCCACACCTGACTCTGGGGCTGATAGTCGTACGCGTCAGGAGGAGGGCGACCAGACGGCTCCCACACCTGACTCTGGGGCTGATAGTCGTACGCGTCAGGACGAGGGCGACTAGACGGCTCCCCTTGGTAACCCCGGTACGCAAGACTAAAGTTTTGAACTTCAGTCTTGTACTTCTCAATGGACCTCTTGAGATTGTCAGGAGCCTGCGCGACAAACCAGTCAAACGACTCCAGCTGCTTGAACACCTCAATGCCCTGGTCAACCTAAAAAACATGCATAGAAAATATGGCTAATCATATTTGACAAATGGTCGATAAGGTGCGCAAATAAATTATCAAACAACACTAGCATGACTTACAATGGCCAATGCCCAGAACTGGTCATAGACCTCACGTGGCGCATACGATGTCTTCTTCACCTGGGAAGGGCGATTCACCCTCGTGCGCGTCACCCTGAGAAACCACTGTAAGTATTCCTCAGTACTAATGCCGTCGTGCTTCAGCGATACAAGGCTATCATACGTTTCCTGCCAGGTATTCCACTGGTGCACCTCGTCACCCAACAAAATCAAGGCATCAGCCACCTCGAAGTTCGGCCCTCGACCACCCCTGTATGGCCGCATGTCTACAGCGGGTTTTGGTATCCCTTGTGGACAGCCAGCTTGCTTCATAGCTCGATCGGGCATCTGAAACTCACATTCTTCGAAGTGAATGAGCGGCACCCGAACCAAACCTGCCAGCACGTACGACACCGGAAGTTGCCAACACCACTCATCCAACAGATGCATCACCTTGCCATATGGCTGCCACGTCACCTGGGATGCATCTAGTATCTCTAGTTCCCCCCGATAGAACTTTAGATGGTGGTGAGGGTCTACCCGTCTCCTCCTCCGGTTGGTCGTAGGCCCCCAGGCCCACACCCTAGGCCACGTCTCATCGGAATCTACCAACGGTTGTGGACGACCCATGGGTAGCCTCTCGTAAGACCAAACCTGTGAATGCAAACATTATATGGAATTAGTAATTAATCCCGAATATATTGACTAAGGATCCTACCAAGAAAATAAATGCTCATACCTGTAATAGAGTCAGGCAGGCGGCAATGGACTTGGCACCGTTTCTCGTAGCCTTATGCAGTGCTCGATATAGGTGCGCAAGGACAGCTGAACCCCACGAATAGGAGTATACCTCCTCAAGATCCTCCAAGAACACCATATACTTCGGATGCACCGTGTTTTTCGAATGCGTCGGAAGTAATATAGCTCCAATAATATACAGAAGGAATGCCTTCGTATACGTCACGAAATCTTGAGGAGTGTATTCATCCGGTAGCACGCCGTACTGCTCTCTCAGCCATTTAAGCTTGACGCCGTTTGTTGTAAGCGCTGCCCTTGGAATTCCCGGAAAATACTGCATAGCCATATTCGCTATGGATGCAGACGGCACGTTCAGAGTAACGGGTCTGCCGTGACATGGGATTCCAAGTATAAATCCGACGTCCTCTAACGTAACAGTCATTTCACCAAACCGGAAGTGAAATGAGTTCGTCTCGCTCCTCCATCGTTCAACTAGAGCGGATATAAGGCAATCGTCGTGTCGAGACCATTTCCCGCAATCGGTGAACAGGGTTAAATTTTGACGGTGTAATAGCTGTATTTGTTCCTTGTTTAGTACCCACTCTTCAAGGTGCCTTGTGCTTTGAATTGTTTCCAAAACACCCCTATCGACACCGTCAAATACGTGCCTCGCGACGTGGTCATCGTCATCGTATAGGATTGATGTATCATGAGGTCCAGAGCTGAAATTCATACCTTTAAGAACAAAATATAATTATAAACCAACTTAGCGTCCATAATATCCATAATATTTACATTCCAAAACTATAACTGGATCTTTAACCTAGCTTACCAACACATTAGCAATAGTCATTATTTCAATGTATTAAAACAAATCCTCACTTCCCACCACTCCGAACGCTTAATTACGCTAGTTCCCACTGAATTTAGCGCCAACGTGGTTATATAGCAATATACCCCCCGATGGCCCCTACACCCCCAACACCTCAAAACCGCTTTAAAGTCAAGTTTTTAAATGTATTACGTCAATTATATACCAAAAAGTCCGTCGAAAAACTTAGCACTGTAAAATTACCGAAATACCCCTCTCGGGGTTGCGAATTACCGAAATGCCCCCTGGCATCGAAAAATATCAAAAGTGCTTCGAAATGCTACTTGAGGCTCCCTGAATTCATTCTTAATATAAAAAGTATTTTACGGAGGTTTCGCCCAAAAATCCCGAACCGGTGTCCGGATCAAGCGCTTAAAGGGCCGTTCGGCCAAAAAAATAGGTAACGGCTTCGGAATGGCCCGAATTCCTGGGGAATGGAACTTCCCAACATCCTAGGGTTCTCATAAAATTTTCGCGCGAAATCGCGCTAGCTTGATATTTTAAAATACACTGCAGAGTTACAAGGTTCCCCGTATCAGTTAACCCCTTTCCAGTCTTTGGAAAAATCTGAAATTTTAACCTGAGACAGATCCTTTAAGAATAACTAGGGTCTCTTTTTTGTATTTTGGCAAAATCTAGCTCTAGCTATTTTTTATAAATTCGTGAAAAACTGTCTATATTTGGCGCCCTAAAAAATCGCTATTTTGGAATCTATAAATGTAATACGCTGATTTGTATAAACCTAACATTGAATTATAAGGAAATTCAAAATACTTACTTGTTGTGACTTGATGTATTTAAAAAAAAATCTACCGATCTTCTAGCGGTTATCCACCGATCTTCTAGCGTAAAATTTTTTGGTTTGTATTGTTATGGAGATTATGTAGGTGAGATATGAAGTACGAAGGAAGTTGGTAAAAGACGACAGAGTGCAGAAGAAGGGTTCGGGGGAGGGGATTATAAAGAGAGAAAAGTGAGGAAGAGAGAAGAAAAAAGACAGAAAAAAGTGAGGAAGGGTGGTTGTTTATGCGGTCAAAGGCTGCGGCAAAAAAAAAAATTTCGGCAGAAGGACACCACGTGGGGGGCATCATGGGGGAGGGAAGGACGACACGTGGCAGGGGAGGGACCAACCGCGGGAGGTATGAGTGGTTGGGCCACGTGGCAGGGGGAGGGGACGCCACGTGGCAGGGGAGGGGACCAACCGCGGGTTGTATGAGCGGTTGGGCCCTGCGGATGAGGGGAGGGGACGCCACGTGGCAGGGGGAGGGGACCAACCGCGGGTGGTATGAGCGGTTGGGCCACGTGGCAGGGGGAGGTGACGCCACGTGGCAGGGCCATCGCCCCAACCGCTGGTTGTTCATGCGGTTGGGCCACGTGGCAGGGGGAGGTGACGCCACGTGGCAGGGCCATCGCCCCAACCGCTGGTTGTTCATGCGGTTGGCCACGTGGCAGGGGGAGGGGATGCCACGTGGCAGAGCCGTTGCCCCAACCGCCGGTTGTCCATGCTGTTGGGCCACGTGGCAGGGGAGGGGACGCCACGTGGCAGGGGCCATGGGGTTGGGCCACGTGGCAGGGGTGGGGGACGGCACGTGGCAGGGCATATTAATGCCAACCGCTGGTTGTGCATGCGGTTGGTGTCCTTTTTCTCCTTCTCGCCATTTTCTCACCATTTTTCTCACCATTTCTCGTGCCATTTTCACCATTAATGCAGTGGCCGTACGCCTTTTTCGCCTTTTTCGTCCACGTGGCCCAACCGCTGCTCTTACCTGCGGTTCGGTGGAGAAATTGTTATTTCTCCACCGGTGGGTGTGGATCGGCCCCCATATATACATATACATATATATACATATATACATATACATATATATACATATATACATATATACATATATATATATATATATATATATATATATATACTTATAGCTCTTCTAAAATAAACTGTTTATCTTATGGAGCTTGATTTACCATAATTTTCAAATAAGCTAGTTTGTTAAATCATAATATTTTTGGGTTCAAGAATAAGTTATTTTTGTGTGTCTGCATGTATGTGCACGAGCGGGTGTGTGTAAAGTAGTACATCATATAGATGAAGAATATGATCAAAGTTTACAGGTACGAAGTAATCAAATATAAGTGAATATTGAAAACTTATTAGGAACGATTTTGCAAATTGTAATGCATTTTATGAGCAGGAGGTGACAGAGGTTTTGATTAGTATAATAGAACTTAGAGTGTCTTTATATTTAGTCTTTATATGAGTAATTTACAAAATTTCTAATAAAATTTGTTACTTTTACATTTTTTAAAGGAACCGGTACAAAACACAATATCTCGGCTGGTACGCAGTTTTTGGCCGGTATCACCTGTACCGGCAGGTACAACCGGTACCGAGCGGTATTTTGACCAGTACAAAATTTAAGGGATTCGTACCAGCAAAAGGCAAAAACGGTACGTACCGGCCGGTACCGGTACAATATTGATAACTATGGAAGGCCATCAAGGACTCCGGCGAAGTAGCGAAGAATTTCAGTAAGCCCTCTTAACATTTTCAGTGTTTTTGTGTGTGAATTGCCGCATATATATAGTGCAATGGTCTTTAGCCGTGAGGGGGGGGGGGATCTTTAGAAAGAGCAACCATGGTAGCTGGAGTGATAGTGTGTGATCGTGAAAGGGGTAGTTAGTGACAGCACTGAGTAGAAGCAAATGAGGAGGGCGCGAGTTAGAAAGACAGACAACCGTGAGGGAGCAAAAATAGGGCGGCTTCACGGTTGCCCTAAAACCAGTGTAATTTGTATTTATGTGTAATGGGTTTCCATGTATGAATATGTGTGTAAAAGATGGGTTAAAAAAGAGATAAATTTGCAGAGCAGCACTTCATGGAGTTACAGGTAAATAATGTAAAGTAAAAGGAAGTGTTCTTATTTCATTATTTTCTTCAAGTACAGGTAGTATATATATGGAGGAGATACACGAGTAATGATAGATACAAGGAGGGAACCATGGGTTTTATTGCACATTTAAATATTCAAACCTATGAAATTCAAAACATTAGTGATAAGTCAATCTTTTGAGGATAAGCTAGACACAGCTTTAAGGTGAGTGCAGTGTGTCTCTTGTATGTGTTGGGCAAGAACAATGGCAGTAGTGTGTTTGCAATGGGTGTGGGATATATGTGTGTGCCGTGAGTGAGGGCCTGTGAGAAGTTTGTGCATATAGTATGTGTTTAAGTATGGGAGAAGGTGACTAAAAGAAAGGGGAAGGGGAGAGGAACCCACTGTCGTGCGGCAGTGGGTGTGAGTGAAAAGTGATGAGTGCTCTGGTGAGATAAGGTAGGTGTGTGTGCAATATTAATATAATGGGTATTACAAAAAAATGGGTATTATGCATGTGAGTGCAAACGTGTGTGAGCGATGTGTACAGCTGAGTGTTATAGTGTGTGCTGTGTACTGGGCAGTAGGCTGAGAAGGGAGAGTAAGAGCATGAAAGTGAGTAAGTGAGTTTATACACCAGAATGGTACATTGTGCTTGCATAGTTGTATCACATGGGTGTTGGGCATTGTATCATTGTCTAAAAATGTTGAAACTTTACACAAAGAATCATAGGACAATATTAAAATTAATGTTAAAATTTCATATTTTTTGATATCGTTTCGTATTTTTAATATTTTCTGTAATTTTAGTTATTTTTAAAAAATTTTAGAGCCCTTAAAAACCATATTAATTATGAAAACATTTCAGTAATTGTTTTGTACCACAAAGACAACTTAGTTTCAATTTCGTAAATTTTAAAGTTGATTTGCTATAGTTTCTGTTGTGCATTGGTTTTAGCAAAATAAAAATATTTAAATTAGTTTTGATGCCTTTTAAATTCTGATTTTAATTTTTATATATATTTTAAATTTCTTATGAAAATTATGGAACTTTATTTTGAGCTGGAATTTATGGGTTTTTTAAAAGAAATTATTTTTAATTTAAAAATATTCAAAATTTCAGAAAATTCATATTTTGACTTTTTATAATGTTTTAAGTTATAAAAGTATTTTATTATAATTTAATGTGTATTTGGAGTATCGTTACACATTAAGGAGCGTACGAGGATTTCGGTTAGGTTAGCCATGTGAGGGAACCGTTTGAGTCGCGCGATTTCGGGATTAGAAGTGAGCACGTGGTGGGTAGTTAGTATTAAGTTTATAGTATTGTAGTATTGATTATGTTCTAACAAATGGATTGCCAATTTAGGTTAATTCAAAGATTTTTGGATCGAGGTTGATTAGCTTTGCGAAGCTCGGACCAAGGTAAGAAATTCTATCCGAACCCTACTTCATCGTCTGATTTCAAATGTTTTATTATGACAACTTTATGAACTACATTGATTCGATTTTATGTTTGATATAAAAAAAAATGTTTTGAAACTGTCCAAGTTGAACCTTATAGCGATCGTTCGAAACTCTTTATTCTCATCCGGTTTTATTTAAAACGAATACGGATAGTTCAAAGACATTTTGGGGAAACGTTTCAAACAATCACACATAATTTGATAACAATATGGGCCGAATCTCAACTCAATCGTTTTCGATCATATATCGAAACAATCATTTTAAGATAACATTACCCCAAAACTTCTTTGTTTGAGAAGCTCTGAATTCTCTCCTTCGTCTCCCCAACCCCAACCACCCCTCAAGCATTCATGTCACAACACTCTTACCTTCTGATCAAGTCTCCAAAAGACCACACCTAACTTCAGAATATAGCGATGCTGCTTCCTTTTTTGGTCTAAGAGGCTCAGAATTTTATGATGTAGCAACTTCAGCTTATAAACCTAAGAAGAGGAAGAAACGCAGGCACAAAAGAATCATCACCATTGAAGGACCTGTGCAACCTGAAAAGGAAACTAACAACTTTTGTTACATAGAAAATGGAGTCTCCAGTGTGCATGATCGAGCAAATACTATTCGGTCTAGGTGCTACAGTGATCACACTTGTGGACTAGCATGTAAAATTCTTCTTAGTATTTTGGATGAAGTCAGCAACAGGGCTAAAGCCATACATACTACAACAGTTGACCACTCAAAGAGAAAGCTGAGGGGTCTTCACTAGCAACTTTCCACTCACCTGGCCACTAGGCATCATTACCTAAAAAGAAGGGCAAGCTTCCCTACAAAGTCTACTCACAATCTGACAAAGGATTTGTTCCCTTCAATGCTACACCAGTTGGAATCCAAAAAGACAAGCTAAAAGGTAAACCCTCTGATAAATATAGTAGCTCCCAGGGCTTTGCATTTAAGGATCGCCTCCATCTCCCTCATGAAATGATAAGAAAGTAACACACCCCAGGCTCTTTCAACACTTTAGTCGACATTGACAGTACTCTCGAGCAAAATTTATGCAAGGATCATTCTATGCCAATAGCCACATCTCACGTGATCAGCCCCAAAGGCAGAGGCCTTCTTATTTCATAGGACAAGATGAAAAATACTCAATACTTGCAACCCAAGGAAACCCTTACTCTGTCCAACCCTCCCTTTTCGACTGAAATGAAGGACTCCTCTCAGAAATTCAGTATAAGCAAGTTAAACCCCCTGGGCCATTTGTTACAGCAAAACCTTTTCTCTTTATCCGCTCAGCATCTGGGAATCTCCACTACACCTCTTTTGGAAGGACCGAGTTCACCACTCATGGAAGGACCAAGTTCACCGCCTATCAAATGTCTATTCTCCTGTATTCCAGTGCAAAGCATCGGATTTTGAGGATGTAGATTATAAGGATAATAGCTTGGACAACTCTAAAAAATGGAGCTCCCTTGACAACCCCTTCCAATGCTTTATTATGAATGCACTTCCCACCCTATCCTTGGGCATGGATAGTTGTCTCATTAAACCTATTCTACCCTATAAGGATAACCTGGCATCTGTTGAT
The DNA here is from genome assembly GCA_033070095.1 of Escallonia herrerae. Classification (NCBI taxonomy): domain Eukaryota; kingdom Viridiplantae; phylum Streptophyta; class Magnoliopsida; order Escalloniales; family Escalloniaceae; genus Escallonia; species Escallonia herrerae. The sequence continues at coordinate 480,544 of JAVXUP010000033.1, read as the reverse complement.
AGCAAAAAACCCATTTGAGCTGTTGCTATTCTCAAAATACGGAAGCTCAACTACCTTTACTCCGACTCTTCGAACTAGATGATCATTGATCAGCCCGCAAGCCTCAGGCAACCAATCCACCTGCCATTCCTTCAGGCGTCTCCGACATTAATGTAGGTTACTTCATTAACAAGCTTCTATTATCTGCTCCCTGTCATTGCATCATGGCCATGACCTCTTCGTATCTTCTTCCATTAATATTATAGCTATGCTTTACGTTTTACTCTCTGCCATGCAAGCATAAATTCTCGCAGTCATTGAATGTTCTTCAACTCTGCAAGAAGATGCAAAAAGTATCCTCGCCTTCCCTCTGATGTTTATAGGTTTCGAGTGTTGTTCCCCAATAACCTCTTCACCCTAAATGAGAATCCTCTTCTGGAACCCGCGGCGTTTTGGTCTTCCCTATAATGTTCGCTCAGCTAAAAACCTGATCAAAAAATTCAAACATGATCTCATCTTTTTTCAAGAAACTCTCCTCCCCCTCCCTCGATGTTTATAGCCTTTTCTTAAAATTAGGTTTTTCCTTGTCATCTGGTGTGAATTCTATCTTGTTTGATAACAATCGAGTTCCTAGTGGTGGACTTTAGGTTGCCTGGAACAAAAACCTTATCCTACTCAAATTCTCCCATCCTTCTTTGCTTTCTTGGTGGGGAGCCTTCATTTATGGCCACCTTAATATGTATCAACAAAAACTTGCTCGCGTATCTCTGCAATTCTAAACCTACACCTGGGCCCCCTACTCATCATTGGTGACTTTAGCCAAGAAAAATGTAGTATAGAGAAATATGGACCAAATGCTTCTGTCATTCCTGGTCGTCTTGCTTTTCTAGATTTCATTTTTAATAAATGATTAAAAGACATATCCTGGAAGGCCCTCCATACATTTGGACCAACAACTGTGATTATTCAGTCTGCACTGTTAAAAAACTTCATAAAGCTACGGCTAATGCTAGTGGCTCTGGTTGTTTCCTCAAGCTACAGTTTAAAATTTCGGTATTCAAGTATCGGATCATGCCCCAATCCTATTAGATCTAGTCTCGAGCTAAAATTCTCAAATGCTTTCAAGCCTAGTGGCTCCTCCACCTTGACTGCTATAATCTAACAAAAAGCTCCTGCATTTTACGTGTTCGGGACTATAGAAAAAGGTAAACATATCATGAGATAACTTAGACAATGGAGCACCAATACCTTTAGTCATGTACCCAAGGTAATTGAAGACACCCGCACTTAATTATGCTTAGCTCAAGCTAAATTACCCAACCCTCATGGCATATAAGACGGTCTCAAACTAACCGAACATCTGAAATGGCTCTTAGATTCTGAAGAGCTTTTTTGGGCTCAAAAGATGAAAGCAAAATGGATCAAAGAAAGTGACCGCAACATCAAACTATTTCACACTACATCCAGGATCCTAAGGATAACTAACCGCATCAATGGTATCTATAACAGCAGTTATCACTGGTGTACCAAGGAATTAGATATCATGGCATCATTTGATAGTTACTTCTCCACCCTCTTCCAAGGGTCTTCAATACAACAGCCAAGAATTGTGTATTCCTCAATCCTAAATGCTCTTGACATCTCCCTTTGGGCCGAACACATTGATATTCTCAATCATCCTTTCAGCAGTGATGCCAAGGAAAGTGGGTTCGTGCCTACGTGGAGGTGCGACAAAGGCTGCAGTCCTCGTCAGCTTCCAAGTATACAAAGTGAGGGATAGCAAGGACGGAGTAAGGGCTGAGAGCAAGGCTTCCCAGATAGGCCTTGAGGAGTGGCGGTGCCGCAGAGACGAGGCCATGACGAACAGGGCCGGCAGTCGACAGTCCAAGTCAAGGTCCGAGTCGAGGTCCAATGTTACGGTCCAAAGTTATGTTTCTCTCAGTAGAATCCAAGAGCTCCCAAATTCTAGAGTGAGAAAGTGATTTTTGTAAGAATGAGTCAAAAGTCTCCTTTTTGATTTGTAAAGTTCACTATTTATAGGAAACAGTGTGCTTATGTCATAAAATGCCACATATCATCCCCTGGGAGTGACACGTCACCAGGGGTCCCAAAATACCGGTTCTCCGTTGGACTGTCGGTTCCCAAATTCGCGTTGCCTACCTCGCACAGCGTCGCTCTACCTGTCTGAGAAGACTGACCACACTATGATGGCATGATCAGAGTAGGCTCGTTGCTCCAGCCACCGATCCAAGCCTTTACCGAATCCCACAGGCCTGGCAGCGGAGGGGGAAGACCCGACACCCCGCTGCCAGGCAAACTAGGTGCGATGCCCTCCGAAGACCTGCTCCCGTCTCGGAGTGACCCAGGGGTCATAGTCCATAGGGGTGCCGACGCGAGCCCCGAGTGCCGGAGCACGTAGGCCAGTCACGCAGGCACCCTGGTGGAGATAGTGTCCCCAGGGGAGTCGCCAATCCCTCTGCGAGGGGTCCTCGTGCCGGAGCACTACGAACGGAGCCCCCCATGATTGTGACGGCGATGGCTTTGTGGTAACAAGCCCATCCCGTGGCGGCGATGGCTTTGTGGTAACGAGCCCTTCCCGCTGCGAGGGGTCCTCGTGCCGGAGCACTACTAACGGAGCCCCCCGTGATTGTGACGGTGATGGCTTTGTGGTAACAAGCCCATCCCGCTGCGAGGGGTCCTTGTGCTGGAGCACTACGAACGGAGCCCCCCCGTGATTGTGACGATGATGGCTTTGTGGTAACGAGCCAATCCCACTGCGAGGGGTCCTCGTGCCGGGGTACTACGAACGGAGCCCCTCGTGATTGTGATGGTGATGGCTTTGTGGTAACGAGCCCATCCCGCTGTGAGGGGTCCTCGTGCCGGAGCACTACGAACGGACCCCTCAAAATACTGCACACTATGGAGAGTGGGTTGAAGCATGTTCCACGTCAATGTCGGGGGTGCATGGTGTGGTGAATAAGTGTGATGCCCGAAGGCCTGTATCATGATTGTGGCGCACGGGCGCCGCGACGACTTTTGCGAGACTCTACCTGGTGCCGGGGGCACATGTCATGAGAATGGCGCACGGGCACAGCGACGAACATCGCAGGGCAATGCTTGGTGCTGGGAGCACGCATCCTGAGAATGGCGCACGGGCGTGGCGATGTACATCACGATGTAATACTTGGTGCCAGGGGCACGCATCCTGAGAATGGCGCACGGGCGCGGCGACGAACGTCACGGGAAAATACTTGGTGCCGGGGGCACGCACCTGAGAATGGCGCACGGGCACGGCGACGAACGTCGCGGAGCAATACTTGGTGTCGGGGGCACGCATCCTGAGAATGGCGCACGGGCGCAGCGATGAACGTGGCGGAGCAATACTTGGTGTCGGGGGCATGCATCCTGAGAATGGCGCACGGGCACGGCGACGAACGTGGCGGAGCAATACATGGTGCCGGGGGCACGCATCCTGAGAATGGCACACGGGCGCGACGACAAACGTGGCGGAGCAATACTTGGTGCCAGGGGCACGCATCCTGAGAATGGCGCACGAGAGCGGCGATAGCGCACAGGCACACGTCGGGTGTCTCGGAGACCGGACATGAGTTGAGTGTGCCTGTTATACCAAAATAATGAGTGCAATATGTAACGATGATATAGTTGGGGATGATGACACGGGGTTCGTCAGCGACGGGTCATTCGGGGTAGCGCGTGACTTTTAGCGACGAACGTCACGAGAGCGGTGCACGGTCACGGACAATCGGATGATAGACGTCACGAGGTTGTTATGTATGCGTTAGTAAGCTTCGTGTGTCACGACCCGAACCCACGAGCAGGCTCGCGAGCTAGGCACGTGACCGGCCGCAGACCCAATGGACTCCAACCAAGGGCTCTGCCAGGCCTTACTCGCTAAAACAGCATATAATCTGCAGCGGAAATTAAAACTTCTATAAACTTAAATTACATTTTCATATTTTTATTTGAATACAATACTCATGCTACAACTCCTCATAATTCTAATTTATCAACAACTAAAACTAAACCAACAATCTAAATCTTTGGCAACTCAACCAATACAGTCTCCGGAGCTCAGTGCCAAATTGTTCCTTCCTATGCTCCTCACCATCACCTTACTTTCAACCAGAAATGATAAGTAAGGGATGAGCTTCCACGTGCTCAGTAAGTAACCAATGATTCAACTAGGTGGACCATAGCATGCAGAAAACAACTCGCTTATATTATAACATCATTAAGATATCTAAAAATCATAGAATTGATAATCATCAGGTAAAACAAAACAGAGTATATTAAACCAAAAACTGAAGCATGAAATCATTAGCGCAAAACTCATGACAGCCAGTTCGATTCCAACATTAGCTCAAACGATATGCTGCGGTCAGCGTACAGGCCCCACTGACTAGGGCCCGAAATCCCTCCTCCATCCGGAATAAAATTCTGTGGACGCATGGGCGAACCACGAGCAACAGTACTTTGCATCAACGTACAAGCCCCGTTGACCAGGGCCCGAAATCCAACTTTCCCCCGTGGATATAGGGCACAGCAATCGAGTAACCAAATACCCCCTTTAGGTTCATCGTGAACAAAATCACTCATCAATTGATTCTCAACCATCCTCACATCCTTTCAATAATCATCAAGATGTTCAATATTCACATTAACGTCAATACAAAACATTTCAAATCCGAGTTTCATTTCAGTTTTTAGGCAAAACATCATTTACATGCTGGTCCGGTTTTTCTTTGACGAGAATAAAACACTAAAACCTTTTTGGTAATTTAAGCCAGAGCAGTTAAACGTACTTTAAACGGTCAATAGTAATAAGCAACGCATTTTTTTACAGTAGATAAACATATACGTTGCATATAAAATACTAGTTGAATCAAAGGGTCACTTACCTGGCGCTACGCATTTCCCACATCAAGGCCTCTGGGGCGACAGTCTCGCTGCTACATTTGGTCAAAAGAACGGTTAGGGCCATTCTTTTTGATCTCCATGTCTCCAGCTTTACTGTAATCCAAGGCATCCTCGATCACAACAACATCCTCGTTGAACCAGTCTTCAAGCAACTCAATGCCGCCGTCAACTGCCCGACCTTTACACGCTCGTCCAATATCGTGTCCAATTTACCATGTCTTTCTCGGCATTTAATCGCCGTTGCCGAACATCCATTAATTCACCCGTCTTAATAACCACCAAGTAACTTTGTGCTAAATAGTACTCAGATAATCGCTAGGGCTAACGCTAACAATTTCCTTTTATATATTCTCATAGCCTAAGCGATTTCCTGTCCAAAAACACATACATGCATAGGTTACACCTTCGCAAGCATACGGTACACTCGCACCATGTACACACAATATCTCCATACACGTCCAACAACAATCACACCTATACACCTGTCCAGGCTCACATACTGAAATACCCGCCACCGCAAGCACACAAACCAACCACAGTCACCCTAAGCACCACCATTAAAAATCACGCATACGTAAACCACGACACCTAGTATACACACATAGCCGTTCAACACCCAATTAATGCACACCCGTCAAAAGTCATACATTCACCGTTTACCTCAATCCATTCTAGCCACCACAAGCATTGTCGCTAAGCCATCACTGCGTAGTCACCATCACGCAAGCACACCACCAATCCATTTCCTAATTTTATACGAAGTGCCACCAATTTCTTTAGTCCTAACTCATCAAACCAATAGTATTAAATGCTACCGCCTCTGCAAACACCACCACAGTTACATCCAGTCCAGCCACCACAAGCACTATAATTAAGCCACCATTACAACCACAACAGTATTGCAACTGTACCACCGAACTCCGTTCATTGTCCATACCACCAACACATGACTGCTGACTTCCCCAACCCACCTCATAGTGCCCCACATACACACCCAATTATCGACGATTGTCCGACACCAATAACGCCCACACACCTGAGAAACACAGACGTCGTACAACCACAACAGTACACAAAAACCCCCATCCACCGCCAACACTACCGCCAAATGACCACCACTGCACCCATTCATCAACAACACAAAAACCCATTTCACAATTTATACAAAGTGCCAAAAAGAACAGTGCTTGGCATAGTAAATCACAGGCAATCGGAGCGTGTTAACAGCTGTCATCGGTGGTCGTTGATTTTGGCAAATCAAGGCTGAAAATCGACGACCACTATGTTGCTCGACGCAAAACTGTAGTCGCAACACTAATTGGAGGTCCCAGTGGCCACGACGACTGGTCGGTGCACAGGGAAGAGAGCCGACAGTGGCCGAGGTCGTCCTTGGTGTTTATTGGAAATTTTGGTCGGCCAGCGGTGAATATCGCATGGTGGTGGCAGCGGGGTGTCATTTGCGGCACGGCAGTTGTGGAGGCTCGGTGAAGAGGCAGCTGGAGTTGCTCGCCGGCGATTGGGCTGCCTACCGGAGTTGTACTCGCCGAAGACATGGTGGCCGGTGACACCGATCGCACGGCAACTTGGCAGTGGCCGCTACGCCTTTGGCGACGGCATGGTTGTCGCGAAGGTGTTGTGCGGTGATGCTCGATGGAGGCGCGGCCGGAGTTGTTCACCGGTGATAGAGTGGTTGATTGACCGGTGATGGTCCATGGCCGGTTGTGCATGAAATCTGGCAGGGCGGCCGTTAGGCGATGGCATCCGGCGAAGGGGTTTAGCCAGAGTTGCTCTCCGGTGATCGCGGTGTGGCCGGAAATGGCTGCCTCGATCTGGCAAGCAGAGGCGCCGCCCGTTCTAGGGCCGGCTGCCTTTCCTGTTTCTCTCTACCGATTTTTCTTTCTCTTTTCTCTCTCTCTCTCTCTTTTTTTTTCGCTTATTTATGAAGTATATTCCTTTAATTGTTACCAAAGCATCCTCCTCTATATCCCCAATCTCTCTCTTCCATTTTAAAATAGCAAGTTGGTAGATAATATATTTTTACAATAAACCATAATTACTTATTACTTCTTTAATGTGATTAAGATTCATTTATTTCTCTAGTGCGTTCACTTGTTATCCCTAACTGCCGGTGTTATAAGTTGCCGCTGATAATATCACTCAAGTCAATCGTCGCTAAAGTAATAATAGCTGGGTAAACCTAGGTTCGGGACATCACATTATCCTCCCCTTAAAAAAATTTCGTCCTCAAAATTTGGTGTTCCTTGCATAATTATGGTTGATCTCAAATACTAACCAACCTAACACCTCAAGTGTTTACACGACTAAATCTATCTAAGGGTTCAAAATCAAACTCGGATATAATTTCAAGCGACTTGATAAGTACATGCACCCAAAGACCTTAAAGCACGAGATGTGTGATACGCATTTAACACACTTCAAGCCACTGATAAACCACACCTCGAAATTTTTCCATTTATACAATTAAATCATCGTTAAACCTTGAAGTCTCACCAAGTGATCAATTTCTAGAGCATCGGATGTATTCATCAAATCAACCTTAAGACCAATTCCTATTTAAGTCGTAATGCTAAGCTCTAACTTACCAGGTCATCGCTTACACTTTAACACTTGCAGAACTTCGAGAGTTTCCGTAACCTTCCAAAAGTCCCAAATTTCTACATTCTGAACTAGCCTTGACAACTATAAAACATTTCTCTGAACCAATCTAATCTAGCTTCACCCAAATGAAGTAAGTTCTCTTAATGGTATGAAACTTTCGAAATGTAAGTCACCATCATCAGTCATAGCCTGAGCAACTTTAAATACTACTCGATGCTATAGAGCTTGAATTATTATTTACACGCTAACGATTCTAGAACCACATGACCCAATGACCTTGATGTTTAATAATTTAGTCCTTATACGAAATACGCATAAATTGAAGACCTATGTTCATAAGATTTTGACTGACGAAATTTCATAATCCCAAATAACCAACCTCAAAAGGAACCCTTCATAACCTCAAGAGACAACGTCATTTACAAAAGTCAAAAGCCTTTTAACATCAAGAGACAACATTCATAATCGTAGTAGCTTTAATAGCCTCCCAAAATACGAGTCAAGAACATCAATAGCAGCTTCAGTAAGGTCCATCGCAACTTCAAACATTTCATTGTACTATAAGACCTGGATTATAACCTAAGATTTTATAATCTAACCAACCAGATATTATTACTCAACCTCGAAATAGTTATGGCTCAGCTAGTAGGAAGCTCACTGACTAGACTTACTCCACTCCAACTCAACCCGATATTTAAATTTCTAATCATCATACTTCTGCTACACTTTTCAGATAACATACCACAATATATGCTTTCGCACGGTCTACTTAGTAGTGGCAAGTTTAACTTCAAGCTATGGCGTACTAAGGTATTGAGCAATCATTTCATATGACTTTCACTCTAAAGGATCCCACCTTGAGTTCTAACTATAACTCTTAGCAGCCTAGTCACGACTCTACAGAATCATATACCTCTTAACACGGCACCACAATTCACGCCTATGAAAATCTAACCTTTAAACTTTTCATGTGAAATTGTAACGCTTAGCTCGAACATATTAGATCGCCATTTATACTCCTCCAGTCGCCAACTTTAAAAGACCCCTTCACCTTTCTAAAGTCCTCAAATATTTCACATAAAAAAAATACTCTTAACTTCGTGGCTCAAATCATAATCATTCTATAGACATAAATAACTTCTTCTTTTTTTTTTTTTGCTCTGAAAGGATAAAATACTTAATTCCGTCAAAGATGGTGAGCAACTAGTTCTAGTCCTCAATGACATCCTTTTATTCTCTAGGAGTTCACACCTTGAAGTAAGATAGATAAAGTCATGCATGTCAATCAATGTAGGACCTTGGGCTACAAACTAAAACCCAAAATGCACGCTCAAAACATCATTACTCATAACCTCAATTCATCTCGGCTATAGTCCAATATATGCTCATAACCTATACCTAGTGAAATGAGGATATAAAATCCAAAGTCAAATCCTCGTGTGCATTCACAGCAAAGTCAACCCAGTGGCTCTATGCTCTCAGACTAAATTTTGCTCGTCCCATTCGCGCATTCCAAATCAAAGTACTACTATATTTACGAAACCTCATTTGAAAAACTTATAAACTCAGAAACCTCACTATAACAGATTTTTTTTTTCACTTAGCGCTCTAAAGGTCGCAACTGAGAGCTCCGAGTTACAAGCTACAAGTTTCAAGAATTTCAAGAACCCACAGCCTTACATTATCTCTGTCTAGCTATTATGTTAATGTTGTTCTACAACCTTAATTAGGTTTTGGCAACTAGAAGCATATATCTCCAGCTTCACCCAATAAAAAAAATGAGTCTTCCTATAGATATCTATAACCTTCGAAACATAAGTCATAATCACCAATAGCAACCTAAAGCAACGTCACCAATAAAATATCATCACTTAGGGTTTTATAACCTAACCAGCGAAATCATTACCTAAACCTCAATATCCCAAGAGCGTATTGCTCTGATACCATTTCTGTCACGACCCGAACCCACGAGCAGGCTCGCGAGCTAGGCACGTGACCGGCCGCAGACCCAATGGACTCCAACCAAGGGCTCTGCCAGGCCTTACTCGCTAAAACAGCATATAATCTGCAGCGGAAATTAAAACTTCTATAAACTTAAATTACATTTTCATATTTTTATTTGAATACAATACTCATGCTACAACTCCTCATAATTCTAATTTATCAACAACTAAAACTAAACCAACAATCTAAATCTTTGGCAACTCAACCAATACAGTCTCCGGAGCTCAGTGCCAAATTGTTCCTTCCTATGCTCCTCACCATCACCTTACTTTCAACCTGAAATGATAAGTAAGGGATGAGCTTCCACGTGCTCAGTAAGTAACCAATGATTCAACTAGGTGGACCATAGCATGCAGAAAACAACTCGCTTATATTATAACATCATTAAGATATCTAAAAATCATAGAATTGATAATCATCAGGTAAAACAAAACAGAGTATATTAAACCAAAAACTGAAGCATGAAATCATTAGCGCAAAACTCATGACAGCCAGTTCGATTCCAACATTAGCTCAAACGATATGCTGCGGTCAGCGTACAGGCCCCACTGACTAGGGCCCGAAATCCCTCCTCCATCCGGAATAAAATTCTGTGGACGCATGGGCGAACCACGAGCAACAGTACTTTGCATCAACGTACAAGCCCCGTTGACCAGGGCCCGAAATCCAACTTCCCCCGTGGATATAGGGCACAGCAATCGAGTAACCAAATACCCCCTTTAGGTTCATCGTGAACAAAATCACTCATCAATTGATTCTCAACCATCCTCACATCCTTTCAATAATCATCAAGATGTTCAATATTCACATTAACGTCAATACAAAACATTTCAAATCCGAGTTTCATTTCAGTTTTTAGGCAAAACATCATTTACATGCTGGTCCGGTTTTTCTTTGACGAGAATAAAACACTAAAACCTTTTTGGTAATTTAAGCCAGAGCAGTTAAACGTACTTTAAACGGTCAATAGTAATAAGCAACGCATTTTTTTACAGTAGATAAACATATACGTTGCATATAAAATACTAGTTGAATCAAAGGGTCACTTACCTGGCGCTACGCATTTCCCACATCAAGGCCTCTGGGGCGACAGTCTCGCTGCTACATTTGGTCAAAAGAACGGTTAGGGCCATTCTTTTTGATCTCCATGTCTCCAGCTTTACTGTAATCCAAGGCATCCTCGATCACAACAACATCCTCGTTGAACCAGTCTTCAAGCAACTCAATGCCGCCGTCAACTGCCCGACCTTTACACGCTCGTCCAATATCGTGTCCAATTTACCATGTCTTTCTCGGCATTTAATCGCCGTTGCCGAACATCCATTAATTCACCCGTCTTAATAACCACCAAGTAACTTTGTGCTAAATAGTACTCAGCTAATCGCTAGGGCTAACGCTAACAATTTCCTTTTATATATTCTCATAGCCTAAGCGATTTCCTGTCCAAAAACACATACATGCATAGGTTACACCTTCGCAAGCATACGGTACACTCGCACCATGTACACACAATATCTCCATACACGTCCAACAACAATCACACCTATACACCTGTCCAGGCTCACATACTGAAATACCCGCCACCGCAAGCACACAAACCAACCACAGTCACCCTAAGCACCACCATTAAAAATCACGCATACGTAAACCACGACACCTAGTATACACACATAGCCGTTCAACACCCAATTAATGCACACCCGTCAAAAGTCATACATTCACCGTTTACCTCAATCCATTCTAGCCACCACAAGCATTGTCGCTAAGCCATCACTGCGTAGTCACCATCACGCAAGCACACCACCAATCCATTTCCTAATTTTATACGAAGTGCCACCAATTTCTTTAGTCCTAACTCATCAAACCAATAGTATTAAATGCTACCGCCTCTGCAAACACCACCACAGTTACATCCAGTCCAGCCACCACAAGCACTATAATTAAGCCACCATTACAACCACAACAGTATTGCAACTGTACCACCGAACTCCGTTCATTGTCCATACCACCAACACATGACTGCTGACTTCCCCAACCCACCTTATAGTGCCCCACATACACACCCAATTATCGACGATTGTCCGACACCAATAACGCCCACACACCTGAGAAACACAGACGTCGTACAACCACAACAGTACACAAAAACCCCCATCCACCGCCAACACTACCGCCAAATGACCACCACTGCACCCATTCATCAACAACACAAAAACCCATTTCACAATTTATACAAAGTGCCAAAAAGAACAGTGCTTGGCATAGTAAATCACAGGCAATCGGAGCGTGTTAACAGCTGTCATCGGTGGTCGTTGATTTTGGCAAATCAAGGCTGAAAATCGACGACCACTATGTTGCTCGACCCAAAACTGTAGTCGCAACACTAATTGGAGGTCCCAGTGGCCACGACGACTGGTCGGTGCACAGGGAAGAGAGCCGACAGTGGCCGAGGTCGTCCTTGGTGTTTATTGGAAATTTTGGTCGGCCGGCGGTGAATATCGCATGGTGGTGGCAGCGGGGTGTCATTTGCGGCACGGCAGTTGTGGAGGCTCGGTGAAGAGGCAGCTGGAGTTGCTCGCCGGCGATTGGGCTGCCTACCGGAGTTGTACTCGCCGAAGACATGGTGGCCGGTGACACCGATCGCACGGCAACTTGGCAGTGGCCGCTACGCCTTTGGCGACGGCATGGTTGTCGCGAAGGTGTTGTGCGGTGATGCTCGATGGAGGCGCGACCGGAGTTGTTCACCGGTGATGGAGTGGTTGATTGACCGGTGATGGTCCATGGCCGGTTGTGCATGAAATCTGGCAGGGCGGCCGTTAGGCGATGGCATCCGGCGAAGGGGTTTAGCCAGAGTTGCTCTCCGGTGACCGCGGTGTGGCCAGAAATGGCTGCCTCGATCTGGCAAGCAGAGGCGCCGCCCGTTCTAGGGTCGGCTGCCTTTCCTGTTTCTCTCTACCGATTTTTCTTTCTCTTTTCTCTCTCTCTCTCTCTTTTTTTTCGCTTATTTATGAAGTATATTCCTTTAATTGTTACCAAAGCATCCTCCTCTATATTCCCAATCTCTCTCTTCCATTTTAAAATAGCAAGTTGGTAGATAATATATTTTTACAATAAACCATAATTACTTATTACTTCTTTAATGTGATTAAGATTCATTTATTTCTCTAGTGCGTTCACTTGTTATCCCTAACTGCCGGTGTTATAAGTTGCCGCTGATAATATCACTCAAGTCAATCGTCGCTAAAGTAATAATAGCTGGGTAAACCTAGGTTCGGGACATCACATCGTGTCAGCGTAAAACGTGGTTCGAAACAATGTGCACAAAAAAAAGGCAAATCTGGGGGTTCGGGGGAAGGCCGAGGCCGACCCCCTGGGGAGGCCGAGGCCGACCCTTGGGTGGCTAAGGCCAAGGCCACCTTTCTCCTTTTGGTGAACTTTGGGCATGCCGACGGTTAGTATTTTGATAGGCAACGATAAATCCAGAAGTTGCGTTGCGACAAGCGTGTCGACGTGAATCATAGCCATGTGACGGACAAGGTGCCTAAGTCACATATGAAGCGTACGAGACGAACAAAGTGTGAAAAAGGACCCTACACGAAAAGTGAACCACCGGGAGGGGAAGGCCAAGGCCAACCCCTTATGGAGGTTGAGGCCGACCCCCCATGGAGGCCGAGGCTGACCCCCCATGGAGGCCGAGGCCAACCCCATGGCTTTGGGGGAGGCCGAGGCCGACCCCATGGGGTTGGCCAAGGCCTTTGCCCTTGACCTCATTTCCCCGATTGTGCCTTCGGTCGATGTTTTTGATGAAAAGGTGCTTGGATGATCTTGGCGTGACGGTCGCGCTCTTGTGAGTCACGCTAACACGAAATAAATTGTGCCTAAATCGCTCATGAAGCCCGTGAAGCGAGAAGAAAAACACGAGTCTTGGGCGTGTGCGCGTTGACTGGTTCGATACGCTGAAAATTAGACCGTTTACTGTGTTGACGTGTCTGTGCGAAGCGGGACCCCCAGCGGGCCATTGGGTCTGACCAGAATAGGTTGGGAACATAAGCCCCCTGCGTGTGGGGTTCGCGGAGGTCGACCCGAGCTGGCGCCGCACACATAAGCGCCGATTTTTGAATCTTAAGGAACGGTCATTATTGTAACGCATGAGATGATGGAGCGTAGGTTTCTGTGAAATTTGTGAGTTTGAAAATAATAATAATAATAATAATAATTTTTTGCAAAAAAAAAGTTAGCTCGAATAAATTAATAGCGGTATTGAGCGAGAGAAAAAAAGCAGAGCGACGAAAAAAAGGAGTATGCGTATCGGTTAGTGTTGGCGTGAAAAGAATGGTAGCACGAATAATAGAATTTATCCGGAAGCGGGTTTCCGTGAAAAAAATTAACGGTAAAATTTAATTATGTAAAAGTTGTAGCGTTAATCCCGACAAAGATAGCGCAAAAAAATACGTAAGTTAGCGCAAAAATGGGTAGTGGTTTGAGGAAAGAGTTGTTGGGAGTTTTGGGGGGAAAGTTTGAAATTGAATTTTGAATGAAAAAAGAGGGGTAAGTTTTGGGGGGAAAGATTAAGACTTGTGGGAGAAGAAGGGGGGGAGTTGGGAAGTCTTGAAATTTCAAGACTTTAGGGAAAGAGAGGGAGATTTACACTTAGAAGAAAAAGGAGAGAAAGAAGAGAAGAAGGGAAGAAGAAGGAGAAGAGGAAGGCTTGAAGATCCATGAGGTTGAGGACCACCCAAGAAGCAAGAAGGATGCATGAAGGTAAGTGTTATGGGGGAAGAAGTGAAAGATAACGAAGACACCAAGGGGGAACCTCGGCCTCGGCCGAGGCACACCAAGGGGCCGAGGCCGACATTGGGAGGGGAGGAAGGGAGGGGGGTTAGGGGAGGGGAGTAAGGGGGAGGGGCATAAGGCCGGCTGACCGGGTGGCCGAGGCCGACCAAAGCCGTGAGGCCGAGGCCGACCAAGGCCACTTGGCCGAGGCCGAGGCCGACGTTGGGCTTGGCCGAGGTGCGGGGGGGAAGGGAGAAGGGAGAGGAAGGGAGGGAGGATATGAGGAAGAGGAGGGAGGAAGAAAGGGAAGAAAGGGAAAAAAGAAAGGAGGAGGAGAGGGAAGAAAGAAGAAAAAAAGGGAAGAAGAAAGAAGGAAAGAAGAAAAGAGGAGGAAGGAGAAAGGGAAGGAGGTCGAGGCCGCGGGGGCCGAGGTCTGGGCGACAGGGCCGAGGCCTACCATGTCGAGGCCGACGGGGCGATGGATGACAGATCGAGGACAAAGCAAAGTGCGTGCCGTCGTGGCGAGGGGAGTGGGCATTCACAGTTGTCACGGGATGACAGGCTTGGGGACGATGATGAGGACGTATCGATGTCGGCCGATCGTTGGGTGTGCCTTTGGGTTTCGATGATGATGGTATGAGGAGCTTTGATCAGACGCCTAGCCGTAGCAACGTGTTACTAACCGTAAAGGGTGCGGTACTCGGGTGTCCTCCCGAAGGGCTGTGGAGGGAGCTGGCGCGACGGGTGTCTGCTGACGTGTTTTCGATGCCTCGGAGCTCTGCATTGATGTGTGATGGCTCCATGGTCCCTTCACCGTATGTCCGTGTGTCGAGCTTCGAGGTTGCTCCGGTGATGTCACCGCGATACGTTCTGGGTTTGTTAGTCGAGCGAGAGGACATTCTGTGGTCGCCTGTGATGTTCAAGGGCCACAATACCATATCGGTAGGTTGGAGTTTCTGGTGTGCATACATGATGGGGCATGAAGCTTGGAGGGAGAGGTTAGAGGTGCTCGGGCTAGTGGCAGCGATTGAGGCAACATACAAGAGTGTCAAACCGGGCAGGGACATTAGCGGCCTCACACTACTACTTTCGCGATGGAGCTCACAGACTCATACCTTCATTACAGAGTTCAGGGAGATTGGTCCGACGCTGCTTAACGTCGTGACGTTGACTGGCTTACCGATGCACGGGACAGAGGATGTCCACGCACTGAGGTTGACAGCGGCGAAATGCCTGGCTGTCAAGGTGTTGATTGATTTTCTGCAAGAGACGAGGTTCAACCGTAAGTGCACATATAGCGGGTGGGTTCAGCATTTCTATGGCACGGTGGTCATGTGGCCCGGGCAGAGGTTGATGCCGGATGACGACTTCCATAGTGGGCCTGGATACAGGGACGAGAGATACGAGCTAGCTGCCTTCCTTGCCATGTTTCTATCGAGGTACGTTGTCCTATTACTTTGATCCTTGCATTACTCGTATGCTGCAGAGCATTGCTCTTGTACATGTAGTCTATTGATTTCTATACTTAGAAAAAAAATCTATATTAAGAACGAAGAGGAAAGTATTGTGCTGCATATCATGCCAGGGTGGGCGGTTGTGATGTGTGTCACACTTATATACTTGTAGGTTTGTATTTGAGGGGACACCCGAGGACCGTATTGCCCCGAAGGTCTTCCCGTTAGCAGTGCAGATGGCCAAAGGCAAACATATTGGGTTGGCGCCAATATACTTGGGCACGCTGTACTTGCGTCTAGACCAGTTTGCGAACGACATGCAGAGATCGTATGGGCGGTATCAGGTGTCGACCTACGTCGACTGGATGTTCTTACAGAGGTATCTGTTCGAGTGCTATCTAGAGTATAGGCCTTTGGGGTATCCGAAGGTACATCTGTGCCCGAGGAAAGGGACGGTGACGCATCCTGGGAAGTCGGTGGTAGTAGCGAAGTGGTATGCAGGAGGACGAGTATAGGCGTGGGCCTGTGGTAAGAGGCCTGCATGCGAGCTATCGCAGGTGTTTGACGTACGAGACGCGTGCCTCGGCCGTCTGTATGTCAACATGCATTCTTCGTATGGGAGGCCGCCTTGGATGCATCTACAGGATGTCAATTCACAGTTACATAGCAGAGCCGACCTGACAGACCTCGAGATATCTCTGCTGGTAGCGTTTTTTCTTGGATGGCTGCCAGTATTGACTGATGACGCTGGGAAGCTAGCTGTGTGTCGGTATTATGTTACACGCTACAGTCCTGACCGCTTGTCCCTCGCCTTCGGCTATGATCTGGAGCCCCCTTGCGGTTATTCTCGACCTTGGGATGTGGGAGGCCGGCTTTTCGGTATACCCTGCGGAGGAAGGCACGTTCATGGCCAACACCGACGAACGAGTGGAGGAGGCCTGGTTGATTGTCCACCAGGGTGGTCACAGCTGCGTATGCTCGTTGGTGAGAGAGGGTTTTGGTTACGTGGTCTGAGTGGTTGGTGCAGGGGCCAGCGGACAGGCAGCTAGTCGACGTCTTTGTTGGTGACAGAGGATTGGGCTTGGTGTCGCTGCAGGTGGCGAAGCAGTCGGGTATGATGGTACTAATCACAGGTGTTCCAGAGGCGGATGTGGCTAGGGGCAATCGTGGCGGACGTGGCGACACGAGACCCCCGGGGGGCAGTGGTAGGGGTATTGCCGCACATGTGCTCGCGCTAGCCCACGTGCCGAGGATGCCCGGAGCTGGCAAGGGTCCCCTCTCGTCAGTGAGAGTGGGCATGATGGAGAGTGCGCATCTTGGTGGCGCGGGTCCTTCAGCGAGCGGCAGTCATGGGCCGAAGAGGCCAAGGGAGGTATTGGAGTATTTTGACTCTGAGGTTAGTACCATCATTTTTTTGTTGTTTTGCTTTTATTTCATAGTCGTCGATCACTGTGTTAGTCATGTGCTAAGATCGTTCTTCCCTATTTTTTTTTATTAGGAGCTTGATGATGATTTGGGTGTCGAGCCGTACGATACAACTGAGGATACTGAGGCAGAGACTGAAGAGTTCAGGGGCATGGATGCTGAGACACCTGGTGAGACCTATGATACGGACATAGAGGCGGCTGACGACATAGGCACCGAGATAGCTGATGATTTCCATAGGTATGGTGAGACGGTTGCTGGTGCTGCTGAGGGGAGCCGTGGAGTCGATGAACCATGTGTTGATACTGTTGGTGGGGTCCGTTTGATGGAGACTGATGCTGTTGAGGGGGCCATGGCAGCAGAGCAGGCGACCGAGTATGTGGCAAAGCCGGTCAGTCATTCGAGTCCGTCACCTGTACTAGTTGAGGCAGTCGAGTCCCCGTTGGGCAGTCAGATGGATGGTTCCCACATGTTCGAGGGGTCAGATTGGTGGACATTCAGGGAGCCCGACACTCCGTCTGGAGTTCATCATGTGTTTGCTGCGGCACACACGCCTACTGTGGGTCCGTCTTCCCAGCCTGATGTACCTGTTCTACCCGTAGCGAGGCTTGTTCTTGGGACGTTGTCGGGCTCGGTAGCAGATGCTGGTGATATACTGTTGTCGATGTACTCTGGTGCAGTTGATGCACAGTCGGCCAGTGGTGGTACTTCAGAGGTTGGTGCTGCCAGTGGGAGGTTTCCTATTGGCAGGGCAGACGTGATCCCCTGGGATAGTGTGGAGTTATCGGGTGCAGTAGTATGCTGATTGAAGATGATCAGGGCGAGGCACCCAGAGACATTTGTTCATGCCGCCCTTGTCCGTGGTGCTGTATTCTAGAGGGCGATGTACACATCCCTCGTGGATTGGTTTGCTACCCTTGGTGCGGTGTCAGTTTCGGGTTGGACTCCAACAGTTATATCGCAGTATCTGTCAGAGCTTGTATCTTTTACAGCTCTAGGCTTTCAGTTGGACTGGCTAGCGGACTATATCAGATCGAGAGGCCAGAGTGTTGAGGCAGCAACAGAGTTGGATCTCATCAGTGTTCAGGAGGCCGCACTGTAGGGTCATAGACGTGTGCTTGATACTGAAGTGGCTGCAGTGACTGACGCGGTGGAGGGGCTGCGCGCCCAGCTTGTAGATGTAGAGAGACGGCTGACTGATATAGAGGTTTGGCGAGCTGAGTAGGAGAGTAGATGGACAGATCTTCAGGCGCAGCGGCAGACATTGGAGGCGTACACTTCTGATCCTATTTGTGCCTTCCTTGCCCCTTTGCAGTAGATCTCTTGTACTTTGCATTTTTTTCCTTCTCTTTTTGTTTGTTAGGAGATTATGGGGTCAGTAGCAGGCCCCCCTGAGCCATTGGCTTGTACTCATTTGGGTGATATGGATGTTGTACTCATGTGGTTATTTTGTACCTATGTTTGTTGTGAGATGATGCTTAACTTTTGATGTGCTTGTACGTCTCGCATGTGATGTTTTCCCGTTGTGGTTATGGTTCCCCCCTCCCCGCCCATAGCAAGCGGCTTAGTGAACAAAGTGTAAGTGAAAGAATGCATGACATACAGTAGTTGAGGCTAGTAAATGATCTTTGCATTGATAGCATTGAGGCCAAAAATGCCAATACATGAGTAAAGTAAGGACTTACGATAATCAGCAAAAGTTACAAGTCATAAACAGATGTGCATAGACAAAAAAATGTTGTGTGGGTGTTCTAAGCTTTGGGCGAGTAAGGCGGGGGGAGCGATTCGTAGCTGGTTAAGCATGATACTTCTTCAAATAACAGTTAGAAGGAAAACAAACAAAGAAATTAGGTAGAAGGAAAAAAATAGAAAGAAGAACAGTGAAAGGAAAATAGAAACAGAGAAGGGAAGAAGAAGAGGGGGATTCGGGCAAGGGAAACAAAGATTTGAGGGAAATTCCTCTGGGTAATTCCCTTTTCTTCGTTAGTATGTGAATTCAGTGTGCCTGTTTTTTGGGTGTTCAGTATGTGTGTCAGGGTAGAACTGTGTGATTTATTTTTGCGGTAACTTCAGTTATGGGTTAGGGAGTATGCTTGTGTGTGTTTCAGTATATATATATGTGTATGTATCGTGTGTTTTTTGGGGGCTGTGAGTGTGTGTATGTAGCATAGTGCTGTCTGTGTTTTACTTTGTGTGTATGTGTTCGGGTGTGTGAGTTTGTGGTGTATGCGTGTGTAAAAAGGTGTGTAGAAGTAAAAGAAATGTGTTTTCAGTGGGTGCCAAGGACTATATGAGTGTTTGAGTGGGTGATAGTGCGCATGTTCAAGTAACAGTGGGTGTGTGCTTCGGGTGTGTGGATGTGTGTGTGATTATGTGTATAAAACGTGTAATTGTGCCTTAAGTGTGTGTTGTAGGTGTAATTAGGTGTAGATTAGAGTTGTAGTGTGTGTGTTTATGTATAGTAGTGTGTGTGTGTGTGTGTGAGCTTCGGCAGAGGAGTGAGGAAGAAGAAGGGGACTGTGTGTGCAGAAGGTGGTTTAATGTGTGTTTTGATCCGTGAATAGTGAATGTAATTGTCACTAAAGATAAGGGTTAATTAGGAAGTTTTATGTGATTTTTTTTATAAATAGTTTGACTCTAAATTAGACAAAATCCAAAACAGTAACCCCATTATTTTTACAAGACGTACGCTGTGAAATATCTTAGGATGTTTTGGTGTCCACTAAGGACGCTAAAATGGAGTATCGGTTGAAAGGATTTGCTTATTTATTCAGCATAGTAAACTAAGTTAGTTTAATCTAAAAATACTATGGAAACTTTACTTTACTGAGATGTTCTATTTTCTAAAATTTTGTGCCAGTCCGAAACCAATAGCTATTTTTAACGAAACTGACTTCTGAGCACTCGGTCCGGACACATTTTTGGAATTTTTAGACGAAATTTTTTTAAAATACCTTTTTAGCCTAAAAATGACTTAAGGATGCTTGAAATAGTGTTTTAAAGCATTTTTGAAATTTGTTCGATGCCGGAACCCCCAGAGGATATCATGGTAATTTGCCACCTGAGGGAGTATTTTGGTAATTTTACTTATAAAGTTATTTTTGAGTAAATTCACATACAGTAAGGTTATTTTAGCGATTTTACTCACGAGAAGTCTGTTTTGGTGATTTAAGTTAAAGAGGGGCATTTTGGTAATTTTACACATAAGGGGCATTTTAGTAATTTTACGTACTCGGTGAGGGGGTCGCTCTGGGAGTATGTGTGAGTCGGTATTGAATTTATAATATCATAGTGTAGACTGTACACTAATAAATAGATTGTTCCGTTTAGGTTAAAGTAACCGACTTTTTGGTTATGTAGCTTAGCTTTAAATCAAGGTAAAGGTTTTGATCTGAACCTCTGGTAATGATTTCTATCCGACCCTTAATTTCGATAACTCGTACTTGTAAGTATTCTTTTAATTTACTTATGGCTATTGTCGAACACTGAATTATGCAATGATATCAGTATGTTATTTGCCAAGAAAACCCCCAACATTGAACCTGAATCGATTATTTGAAAATCTTATGGATACTCACCTGTTATTGCATGCTGAAATTGTTGTATCTAGATTTGATAACTGTTCATAATCATTCTTGCTATTTATTTGTGGTTATTCTGGAATTTTGAGTGATGAATTATATCAATGTACTTAATTGTTATTGAAACCTTAATTGTCACGACCTGAACCCACGGGTAAGCCCATGTGCTAGGCACGTGACTGGCCACAGACCCATTCAGACAACTAATTAGGGTTCTGCCAGGCCTTATTTAAAATCCGTACACAATTCTAAAATCTTACATTAAACTAACACCATAACCAGGGGCGGAGCCACTGTTGTACGAGGGGGTGCTTAGCCCCCCCTCAGATTTTGAAAAAAAAAATTATATTTAGTTTTTTTCCATAATTTTCACACTTTCTTCGGTTCTCTCTCGCTCTTCGGCTCTCTCTCTCTCTCTGATCTGACTCTTTCTTCTCACCGAGACTGCGAGACACCGACCGACTAAGCTTCTCACGGCGCGGCCAGCGCCTCACTCCGGCATCCACGAACCCACGACGGCACCGCGACGGCACAGCGACAAACCCACGACTGACGACACGATCTGGGCTCTCTCGTTTTCTAGATCTACGCCGACAGCGAGTCGGCGACGACCCAGTGACCCAGGATCTACGCTGACGGCGACTTCGGTCTTCACTCCAACTCTCCAACAGTCCACCGGCGGCCAAGAGCTCCGGCGAGCGGCGGGCGGCGAGTCGGTGACAAGTATGTTCCAACTTCCAAACTTTAATTTCACCTTTCATTGACTTGATCTAGTTGCCATCTCTATAAATTTTGTTTGTTATCTTTTTAGTATCATAGCTGAAATTAGGAATGGATTATGGATAATCTTGAGCATTGAATTGAATCAATTGATTATGGATAATATTGAGCATTGATTATGGTTAATGTTGAGCATTGATTATGGTTAAAGGTTAGCATTGATTATGGATAATCTTGCGCATTGATTATGGTTAATGTTTAGCATTGATTATGAATAATCTTGAGATATTGAGATATTGATTATGGTTAATGTTTAGCATTGATTATGGATAATCTTGAGATATTGATTATGGTTAATGTTTAGCATTGAGATATTGAGATTGATGGAGGATGGGACCCAATTGGATTGAGATATCGAATGTGTGATTTAGTTGAATGGTGGGTTGAAATTAGGTTAACGCAATAATGAAACATGACTGAAAAAGTAAAAGAATAAAATATTTTTGATTAATTAGGTTATTTGATTGATAATTGATGGATTGATATTGAAAATAAAATGTGTTTTATTTTCAGAATGGATAAGTACTATAAAAAGAAACCAAAGTTTGAAGAAGTGCAGCCTAGTAAGAATGAGCGTATAAATGAAGATACTATTCAACAGTCTCTAATTCCAACAGTAAGGGACAAGGCTCCCATTGTGCACTGTGATGTTCATTTCGGGCATTCTAGCAGAATTAGCGATGAGTTCAACTCTGACGAGCTTATTTCAGATCCTGGGTTGCTTCCAAATATTTGGGATTATGGTCCTAATGTTCGAGATAAAGTTCGACGAGCGTATTGGTCGAAAGGTCCTTGCCAACCTCGTCACCACAGTTTTCCATTTACAAAACTCGGAACTCAGTCTCGTCGATTTGTTTCTTCTTGGTTTGACATTTATTCGAGTTGGTTGGTGTATAGTGTAGCAAAAGATGAAGCATTTTGTTTGTGTTGCTACTTGTTCGGAAGTGTTCGTGAGGAGCAAGGGGGTGGTGGTGCTTTTGTTAAGCATGGTTTTAAAGATTGGAGAAAGAGGGATAAATTCCAAAAACATGTTGGAGAAGTTGGTAGTTCACACAACCTTGCTTTAACTAAGTGTCAAGCCTTTGATAACCCTAAGCAGAGTATTGAAGTAGTTTTGTCCAAGCAAACAGATGAAAGTAAGGTTCAATAGCGTACTCGCTTGACTGCATCAATTGATGTCATTCGGTTCCTCTTACGTCAAGGCTTGTCTTTCCGTGGGCACATAGAATCTAATGAGTCTGAAAATCAGGGAAATTTTCTAGAACTTTTAGGGTTTCTTGCTGATCACCATGAAAACGTGAAAAAAGTCACATTGTCAAACTCTCCTCAGAATCTAAAATTGACTTCACCACAAGTTCAGAAAGAAATTGTTAGTGCCATTGCCGGAGAAATACGAGATGCAATTGTTGGAGACATGAAATCTGAATTATTTTCCATTTTAGTTGACGAGTGTCGTGATATTTCAGTCAAAGAACAAATGGGAGTTGTCTTCAGATATGTGGACAAAAGAGGACGTGTGATTGAACATTTTCTTGGTATAGTCCATGAATTGAGCAATGCATGAATTGAGCAATGGGAGTTGTCTTCAGATATAGTACCACTGCCTTATCATTGAAAGATGCGATTGAAAGTTTATTTGCAATGCATGAATTGAGCATTTCAAGGGTTCGTGGACAAGGCTATGATGGAGCAAGCAATATGCAAGGTGAATTCAATGGTCTTAAAACTTTAATTCAGAGGGAGAATGAAAGTGCTTATTATATTCATTGCTTTGCTCATCAACTTCAACTCACTCTTGTAGCCGTTGCAAAAAAGAAAAAAATGCTCAGATTTCATTGCTCTTTAATTTGGTTGCTAAGGTAGTAAACACTGTGGGAGTTTCATGCAAACGAAGAGATGCTATTAGAGAAAGTGAAGCCATTAGTCTTGCTCATGCCCTTGAGAGTGGTGATATCGTCAGTGGTCGAGGTTTAAATCAAGAAACTAGCATCAAAAGAGCAGGAGAGACCCGTTGGGGGTCACATTACGGTGCATTATTCAATTTGAGTCACATATTTGCTTCAGTCATAGTTGTGCTTAATAAGGTTGTTGAGGATGCTACATATTATGATCAGAGAGGTGAAGCATTGATTCTTTTGAATACAGTGCCAACTTATGATTTTGTCTTCAACATGCATATGATGATAACTATTTTGGGGTTGACGAATGAACTTTCACAAACATTACAAAAGAAAGATCAAAACATTGTGAATGCAATGAAGTTGGTAAAAATAACAAAGCAACGATTGCAAATGTTAAGAGATAATGGGTTGGAAGACTTGCTGGAAGAGGTCTCAAAATTTTGTGTAAAACACGATATTGACGTATTGGACATGAGTGCGAGGTTTGTAGCCCGGGGAGGCGAAGACGTAATGCTGAAGAAGGAACAAATTATTACCACTATCGTGTTGATACTTTTTTAATGGTTGTTGATTTGCAAATCAGTGAATTGAATAATCGTTTCAATGAGGTAACCACGGAGTTGCTTATTTGTATGGCATGTCTCGATCCAAGTGATGATTTTTCCGCTTATAATAAGAAGAATTTGATACATCTTGCACAGTTTTATCCATATGACTTTTCCCCGATAGAGCTTAAGGTCCTTGAAAGTCAGCTCGAGACTTATATTATGGATATGCGCTCATGTGAAGAACTTTATGAAGTCAAGGGGATTGGTGAACTTGCTATAAAGTTGGTTGAGTTGAAAAAGGATGTGATATATCCTTTGGTGTACTTGCTTTTGAAATTGGTCTTACTTTTACCTGTTGCAACTGCTACTGTAGAAAGGGCTTTCTCTGCAATGAAGATAATAAAGACTCGACTTTGAAATCGCATGGGAGATGAATGGATGAATGATAGCTTGGTTTCTTACATTGAGAAGAATGTCTTCAAAACTATTGTGAATGAGGCTATTATCAAGCGTTACCAATCTTCGGCGCCTCATCGAATAGTTATTTAGTACTTTCGTTTGTAAATTCTGAAATATTTATTTTGTATTTGCTTTTGTTGTACTATAAAGAGTCTTTAGTAGCTCTCATGAAATTAAATAAGACTTTTTGTATGTTTTTTCTTATTTTTTTGTGTATTGTCAAAAAATGCACTTTTTTTTTTGCTATTTTACTAATAAAAAAATTATTAATTTTGATATATATATTTAGCACCCCCTGGGATGAAATCCTGGCTCCGCCCCTGACCATAACATGAATTTCTAAAGATGCCCTTACAGGTCTTTCCAAAATAATCTCTACTGAAATCCTCCACAGAGTCTAATAGCATTTATTTTAAAGAACCACCAAGAATTAAGCTACGAACAATTCAAATAAATAAGTGGCAGTTCTACGATTTCTCAAGGGCTTAAACAAACTTCCTAATGAGCATCTCCCGCAGCTTCAATTTCATTACCCTCATAATACTGAGGTTCATCTAGGTGTTCACCTGAAAACATTTATAAGAAGGGGTGAGCTGGAGGCCCAGTAAATACACATGCTATATTCCTAAAATAAGATTGAGGGTTGTCACACACGCCATGGTTTTCATTTTTACAGTAAAAAATTTTCACTGTTACCAAAATATATATATATATATATATATATATATATATATATATATATATATATATATATATATATATATGTACTTGCATCAAAAGATTCTCAAATTAGTATGAGATCAACCAAGAGTTTCATCCTACTATCACAACTAATCATAACATGTATACTGCGGTCAGCGTATGGTCCCACTGACTAGGACCCAAAATCCCTCCTCCACCTGGGATAACAAAGTGTGGACGCAAGGGCGAACCCCGGTACAACAATACTGTGCGTCAACGTATGGTCCCATTGACCGGGACCCGGAATCCACTTTCCCCCGTGGATATGGGGCGCAGTAAAACAGTCAACTATCATTTCATTCCATAGACATCGATCATGATTCAATTACTCATACAACAAATTCATGGCATTTCATTCAGTTTTCATCAAACAATTTTTCACAAACATAGGGCAATAAAAGTGTTTTCATAACTTTTGTTTTTAACTGAGAACATGTATACCATATATAATTTTTCAAGTAGGTATAGGAAAAAATATGGCAGGGTACTTACTTCGCTCAAAATATGCTTCTGGTACTTGCTCAAATGTCGGTCCTAGGTCTTGATTATCAAACCTAAATAACAAATTGTATGGATGTCATTCATTTTCGCTCGAGCACGTTTAGGTATTAGGTTTCTTTTAGATGAGTAAAATTGTACCCAACTGTCCCATGACTTATGTATAATTACCTATTTGCCCCCAATGCCTAAAGTACCTTATCCTCCTAGATATAACCTAGAAGAGTCCTTTTTTTAAACAGCTGATGGGCATTTCAAGCAATAATGATCGTTCTGGAAATCTTTCACTCGGAACCCTAAAATGTTCATTAAATTGAGCGTTAATGCTCAAGATCCAAAAATATATCAAATGGCACCGGAATGCCATGAAATTTCAGAAACTCAAGCGTCACAGAAATTTTAGATCACTATAAAATTCTAGGCTAAAAGTAATTTTGTTTATTATGTTAAATAATTCAAAAATCTGTCTTAAAAATGGAATTGTTTGAGACACTTTCCATGCCCAGAAAAATTCGAGAAAATTCCACGTCGAAGGTTTCATAAAAATAAAGGGGGCTTCAGTTTGGTGGTACTTTGTCTAAATCAGTTTTTAAGTGGCTTTTAAAAATTGAAGTAGGGGCTGCCCGCTTAAAATTTACTCTCCATTATCTTCTTCCTCGAGAAAAATCTAATGCTAACCCAAATTTCTACTCTATCTTCTCTTTCTCGTCAAAACACCACCACCCAATCATGGCACACAAACAAAAACATCAAACTCATACAAGAGAGGACACTTAAAATACCCAACAAGGATGAATTCGAGTGAAAAGGGTAAGAATTATACATGACAGAAATCTGTCCGGGTAGAGAACTGACATTTTGGGCCTGAAAATAATCTCAAAAGAACTCGACTCCTCTACAAAGTTTTAGTTCGTGAAAAAATACAAGGATGAATTCGACATGACAGAAATACCCAACAGGGATGAATTTGAGAGAAAAGGGTAAGAATTATACATGATAGAAATCTGTCCGGGTAGAGAACTGACATTTTTTGGCCTGAAAATAATCTCAAAAGAACTCGACTCTCGACTCCTCTACAAAGTTTTAGTTCGTGAAAAAATACATGATTTAGGCTTTTGAATCACCTAAATTGGATATCGAATCATAAAGTTAGGATTAGCCGAATACCTAAACATGAAATCTATCTAATTTTGAGGAAACGTTATATTTTGATCTGAAGATGATGTCAAATGTATACAAACTCTTCTACAATGTTTTAGATCGTAAAAATATACACAATTTAGGATTTTGAATCACCTAAATTGGATATCGAATGATAAAGTTAGGGCTAGTCGAATACCTAAATAGGAAATCTATCTGATTTTGAGAAAACATTATTTTTCAATCTGAAGATGATGTCAAATGGATAAGGATTCTTCTACAAAGTTGTAGATCGTGAAAAGTTACATGATTTAAGCTTTTGAATAGCCTAAATTAGATTTCAAATGATAAAGTTAGGACTAGTCGAATACCTTGGTCATGTCTTTCGCCAACTGTAATCACATTTTTCCTTGCCATCCTAAGCCAGGTCCATCAATATATTAAAAATTCTCATAATATTATATATAACATCCAAAACGTAGGTCAACGATGGAAATCTCAATCTCAACAACTTCAAAATGTCTCTCCCATTACCATACTACAGACTTCAGATTATAACTTTAGATTTCATTACCCCAATCGACACGATAATTCCCTAAAATCCATCACATAGAAAGTATTACTTAAACAAAAGACCCAAATTTGATATATGTACATACATGAATCACACATCTACCTAGGTGTAGATTCTAAGTCATCACACAACTTATGACTCTGGAAATCACAATATTTACCATTGATCTCTACTTATTTGATAGAGGTACACAAGAACATTTACATATCATAATCTTATCATTCAGCCATTTCTTTTCATTGACGCTTACAATTCTTGAACCTACATAGTGCTAAAGCATTGACTACATTTGCAAGGCTTGATAACCATTATCTCAACCTCTAATGGGTCAATGTGGTTGATATGGTTGATTTAAGTTCTTGACCTTCTCAGTAGTGCAAACGCCATCATTGATAGGTTTGTATCTAGTCATTATACTAAAATCCTTCAGAACACAATATTAGAATCCTCTTCGTGTGCCACATTCACTTAAATAAAGAATTCCAGGCATGAAGATAATCAGTCACATAGATTAAGGGAAAACTTATTTCTCAATCTCCAATCCCCAATGAAATACGCACATCATTTCATTCTCCCCAATTCTTGTACGCTAAAAGATTAAAACTTGTGTTTGCAGTCCATAAGTCAACCTTGCTAAATTATGGCCCAAACTATAGCCTTTTCCCAAAAACACATACATTAGCAACTGCCTAAAAGGTCACTTACAATGCTTTTAGGTACAACTCTCATTATTAGTTTGGAGCTATAACCTTGTTTACCTCAAAAGCTAAGTGCACACTGTCTCATTTTCAAATGATATGTAGTCATACAAGCTTAAATTTATTAAAACCCACACGTATACATGCCTATGACACTTTACGTTTATATCTCAAATTTTCGTTTTCTCAACTAAATCTGTAACATCCCGGAATTTTCGGAACGCTAACACTCGCTCGATCATTCACGCTAAGGTAATAACATCCTCAAAACTTAACTAAATAATGTTATCAATCTGTCAGAGCAACTAAAACATTGAAAAGACAATACTCTAAACGTACTGTTATAATTGGAACATCAATTCTGAGTCAAGAGTTTTAAATAACAGTAACAACCCACGCAGGGGTTCTAATGACCAGAACTAAAACTTAAAATCCTCTTTGTTCGCTTGGCTCTAATCCATACTTAGTGCGGTTTATTGTCGATTATTACCTGTAGAGAAGAAGTCAAGGGGGAGTGAGCTTTTGAGAGCTCAGTAAGGTCGCTCAAACGAAGAAACTATGAAACAGTTTACAAATACAAAACGATGTTGGTTTTGTTCAAGGAAACAATTCGATGATAAATTTCAGAATTTTCACAACAATCACAACTAATTCAATCAGATATTAATATGACTTTTGGATACGATGCAAACAATCACAAACGCTATTGAACATGAGTTGCAAAGCCACACAGGCAATGCAGGGTAATCACTTATCAAAGCCACAAAGGCGATGCTCATTAACACTTTCCACCGACTAGTCCATCAAGGCACTAGCCCACACTAATACACCGGCTAGTCCGTCAAGGTACTAGCCCACACCAATATTCTCCAACATACACCAACTCCCGCCAAACACACCAATGCACAATCTCATGTCAATATGCAGAATGACAACAATTCGATAATTCAACATATTAATCAATGCTCAATGGACAATAATTACTGAGCACCGATAAGAGTTTCAGTAAACGTTTTAAGGCTCAATGAAAAGGTATTAAAGGCAAATAACGAATTCTCATAACAAACATAACGGAGTCCAAAGAAATTTGATAGCAATTTTAAAAAAATATACGAGGACAAATTGAAGAATGGGGTTTCGGAAAGAAATCCCTTACCTCGATCCAAGCTATGGGCTCACTGCTATTCAACCTTGTTCAACCTCGAATTAACCTAAATGGGCAAATTAATTATTAGAATTCAACCTAGCCTCACCAACTATTAATATAATACTAAATCTTAATCGTTGCTCACTCCGACACTCTTAACGTAAACGAAAACGAATCAGATTTCTCAAACGGCTAAACCTAACGGATAACCACGCACATTCTGAAAAGCGTCGAGACACTACAAAAATGATACTAAATTATTATAAAATACTTTTTTTTACCTCAAAACACCATAAAAAGTTATAATATAGTTTTTCTGAATTTTTGTAATAAAAAATGATTTTCTTAAATAACAGAAAAAGCCCAAAAATAACAATTAATGATTCTAACTCAAATCAAAGTTCCATAATTTTCATGATAGCTTTATAATATATAAGAAAATTACGGAAATTAAAATTGGAATTTAAAAAGCACCGATACCATTTCAAAATCTTTCGTTTCATTAAATCAAATGCGATACAAGTTGATGTACTAAATCGACTCAGAAATTAATGAAACTTAAACTGAGTTGTCTTTTTACTATAAAAGCACTGCTGTAATTTTTACGGAATTTAATATTTATTGCAAATGCTCAAAACAAATTTTAGAATAGCTGCACTTGAGAAAATATTAAAAATACCAAATGATATCAGAAAAATATGCTATTTTTACAGAAATTCTAATATTGTACTAAGAACGATCGTGCAAAGTTTCAAAATTTTTTGAGGACCGTACAGTACCCAGCAGCCACGTGGTACAACTGTGCAAGCACAGTGTACCACTCCACTGCACAGGCCCATTGGCGGTTAACCCATCTTTTTCTTCATTCCACCTTATGTCCAAACCCAGAACACTCTCACTCACTCCACGGCTATCTCTCCCATTTTCTTTTGCACACAGTCACATATATACACTCTTTACACACATATTATATACCCACACACTACATTACTGCCTTTCCTTCTCCTTACCCACACTCAAAACACACAACTGTAACCTGCATTCAAAAGCACACCTTCACGCACATAATAACCCACCCTACACACTGCCTTCTTAGCAGCCCCATACACCTACATGTATACACCCAATCACCCAACCCACTTCACCTCAGGCAGTGGGTCATTCATCTCTCTTTCTTCTTCTCCAACACTCCCATATATTACATATCCTTCTCCCATGCCCATTGCCATGAGGCAGTGGGTCTTGCTCCCTTTCAAATACCAATTCACTCACCATCTCTACATTCAAGAACTAAACCCATTAATCACACATACAAAACACCGGTTCACAGCACCAAAAACATGCACCAATTCACTCACGTAACACACACAAATACACCACACATGCACAGCTCACGCCCAGCTGCCTACCTTCACGGCAGCTGCTCCATCCTCTCTTTCGTTATACCTTTTTTTTTTGTTTCTTGAACCCATTTTTTTTTCTTCCTTCATGCATTACCTGTTACCCACAACTCACGGCCACCATTTCTCGCTGACCCTGATTTACAGACTCACACTCAAAACACACAGTTTACTCACACACACACACGATTGCCATTTCGGCAGCCTCACTATGCTCACAATATACTCAAACGCACGCCTTCATCACACACTCAACACACTCTCACCTTATCACGGCAGCCACGGCTGCCTACCCACGACAGCTTCTTCTCGCTGCCTACAAACATTAAATTCTTACGACACCACCGCCGCACGGCTGTACAGCCAGGGTAAGCACCATCTCTTGGTTACAGCCCACAAACGCACGGCCATGGTGGCCACGGAACCCACTACTTCATGCGGTGGTGTTCCTCTTATTTGTTCAGCCGTCATCACTAACGGCACACATACGAAACAAATCATTCACCCCCCTTTTGTACACAACATACCCATGCGCAAAACACCCACCGAAACACTCACGTTTAATCAAATAACTGATGGAAATTTGAAGGAAAAAGAGAAAGAGTCCTTACTGCTATTGCCCTTAGCTGCTTCCTCTCTCTCTATGCTTGTTCTCTCTCTTTCTCCAGGTAATGTGTACGACGGCTTGGGTAGGAGCCCTCTGGGCGGCTGCGAGAGAAATTATGCTTATATATATGACCTTAAACCCTAATTAGACAAAGAAAGAAAAACTTTTCCCATCTTCCGTCGCTAAAACTTCTTACCCGAACCGACTATTGCGAAAAATGTTCTAACAATATGTGTTATGATAATTTATGCATTGAGAAATTTTAGCGATGAGTTATTATGATGTCTCGTTTGCCAAAATGTTACAAATAAGTAGATTGCTAAAACGTCACTAATAAATAGACCGCTACAAAACTTGATTGTCACTAAAAATATATATTCTAATGCTTAAAAATCTAAATCTTTGCTTCAATACTCATCGACATTATGTGAATATATATATATATATATATATATATATGTTGTAAAAAAAAGAAAAATTTTATATCGACGTTAAGAAAGTTTAAATTTGTCGCTAATAACACTAATTAAATTTATGAAAAGTATTTTAGGGTTCGGGGTATTACAAAATCTTTCCACCAAAAGTAATCTTGAGCAAGGAAACCATGTTCCAGAAACTTAAAAGCTAGCATCCTTGCATACACTCATAGAAATATACCACCGCACAACATCACCACCTTGCAATCCAACCCAGTATGCACACATTACTCACACACATACCACCATGTGTATGAGCACACTTTTTATACCTTTAAATCATCACTATGTAGTGAAGTCTCACCAAATGAGCGACTGTAACTAAATTCAAATAAATTGTTACAAATTCATCGTGAACCCAATTTGAGAGCTGGGCATTGCATTAATTGTTTGGTTATTTGAATTTATGTTGGTGATCATTTGATTGCATTTTAAGCTATGAATTTCTGGTTAATTCTATGACTCTTGTTTCTGTGTTGAATTGGGAATCTATTATGTGGGGAGACGTCATAAGGGGTCTGAACCTGCATAATTATGCGTGGCTAGTACCTTAATGAGAAGGTCTAGTTATTGTACCTCATGCATTGCATGTGTACACTTTCTACGTGTTGCCTGAATGGCATTGCATTTGCCCAGGATCAACATCTCTGATTTGTTTACATTGTATCTTACAATGACTGTTTGTGAATGATGTTTAAATGAATGTTTTGTTATCTGATTGAAGGAAATCGAGTGAAACTCCTTCCCATATTGCGATCAAACTGTTTGTGATTGTCTGAAACCCTTCCCCTATTTCCCTTATGGTATATGTGTTCGTTTTGAAATCCTTTGAAAAAAAATGAACTTCAAACGATCGTTTTGGTATATGGTTATAGCTCTTAATGTTCGTTTTGAAAACTACAATAATTGTTAATGTTTGTTTTAGTGTCTATCTGTGATTGTTTTTGGTTGTTTTTGGTATATGCTTATGACTGATTATGATTGTGTTGAAAATTACCAAACCATTCATGATTATTGAAATGTTTTGAGAAATAATCCTTGGTTGAACTCTGGAGTCGTTATATAATTCCTTCGGTTGTCCTTGTACAATCTTACTGAGCTCTCAAAACCTCACCCTTCATTTAATTCCTTTCTATAGGTAATACTCAGCTGTACAATGCTTGGGGATGGGTTTGGAATCTGTGTGAGATTCTGGTGAGCCATCCACTACTGTGTCATGGGACCCCTGCGTGGGTTAGTACTGTCAATTCGTTCTATAAGAACTCGAGTTTGTAAAGAACCTAGGTTTAATAGTTTAAGTTTGAGCAGTTTTATAATCTTGCATTTTGAAGAATTTGAGTTGATATCAGATTAGATATTTGAAGTATGTGTTAGTAAACATGATTTGCAGGTTTGATGTGATGAAGTAGGTTAACATTCCTAGAGTTCAGGGCAACGGTGCTCCAAATTTTCGAGATGTTCGAGATGTTACAGTTGGTACCAAAGCAGTTCGGTCTTGTGGTATTAAGAGTATAAGTATATGATTACGTAGGCACAGAACCATAGAGTATAGGTAATACCATTCTATAGAATTGTATTTCGGTTAATGAGAGTGGGGTATGATGGTAGAGTTAAGAAGTCTGTCTTCAACTTGTAATTGTGTTGTTCTTGGACACTGTGGTATAACATTGATAATTGTTAATTGTATTGGTTTGGCTAGAATTGTAGCATTTGCAGTAGAGATAGCATGGAAGGCCTAGAGGTCCCCCCTAATAGATGAGATTCCAATAGGTTTGTAAAAGATAAACATGGGGTTTTTCGTGATATTGGAAAGACTTTGCCAACAATCTTTAGATTGGGGAAATGTGCTATATGGAATTTTTGATGATTGAAGAGGGCACCTCTACCTGATAAGGAGGAATAGAAAAAGTCAAAACTGATGGTTGCTGTTCTTAACACTGTGAACTGAATTCTGACTCGATGATACAGAATCTGGCTAACCAACATGAAGGGGTATCCGATTCAACCACAGCCATAACCTCAAGATGAGAGTACCCTATGCGAACTTAACAAACAAAATGAGACTGGCTTTAGGGGGTTATTGGGCCCAATGGAGGCAGATAGTTAGATTAGCAAAATAAGGAAAATTCGCGAGCAACTGACTATAGTTGGAAACAAAGGTTGGAATTTCTATCTATAAACTGAGGGACGAGGCCGATCAATGGTGGAAAATGATAGTGAAGAGTCTGCCTTATCAGAAATTGATTGATGTCACTTGGGAACAATTAGAGAATTGTTTACCCCCGATATTCCCAATGAGTTATTATAAATAGATATTAAGGGAGTTTGTCAAAGTGTGGCAAGCAGATTAAGAGTCGATGGATGAGGTTGAGATAAAGTTTTGTCATCTTGCTAGATTTACGGTAAGGGTGTTATTGATGGAGGCGAAGAGTTGCTGGGAGTCTAAGTGGGGGCTTAGGCCTATACTAAGAGACGGGGTGATCTCAGTTTCTCAATAGAATAAGGTATGTCGTAAATACATGGTGGAAAGAAAAGAGAGTGGTAAGAGTTTTTCTAGGATAGATATGTAGGAGCTAACAGGCGTCTGCCATTTTTACAGTGGGCACAGTAGGGAGCCCAAGGGCCAGGATGAGGTAGAATCAGGAATTTAGGCCTGCATCGGTTTAGGGATTTAGACCTTGACAGAGTTTTGGAATTCGATTGGGACATGATATGAGATTTAGAGGAGCGCAAGGTATAGCCATACGACCAGCTCGAAGTACTAGATTTGGACTACCGTAAAGTTTTGAAGTCCAAATTACACAGATTATTGGCCAGGGTGAAGGATCAGCTTTCTTGCCCACCCCATGTATAATCATGTGCAGGGGGTATCTTGGTAGTAGGTCATGCTATAGATTTACACGAGGGTGTTTTAGGTGCAGCAGTGTGGGGCATCAGGTTCAAGACTGTCGAGCTATTAAAAATAATCAGTTAACTTCCGTTCTGGAACTACAGCTAGTGCAGCAACAAGCAAAGGTCCTCATTGGGAAAGAGGACAAGGTCAATTGAGGCAGATCCAGTAGTCTCAAGTCTAGCAGTGGCAGAGGCCCAAGACATTAGCCAGACTTTACTCAAGGTTCACTTAGGATGCTGTCCCATCCGATGCCGTGGTGTTAGGTGCACTACAGGTTAAACCATTAGACGCTCACATTTTGTTTGATTCTGGAGCATCATATCCTTTGTATCCTTTACCTTTACCTAGCGACTGAGGGTGTAAACCTATCCTTAGGGACTGGTCTTGTGATAAGTACTTCGTTGGGAGAGTCTTTGACCATTTTGTGGTTTTCTATGATTGTACTGTCCATGTTGGGATATAGATCCTTCTATGGACCTCATGTCATTTGTTGTCTAGGATTTTGATATCATGCTAGATAAGAATTGGTGATTCGCTGATCACACATCCGTGTATTGTTAGGAAAACCCCAGTAATGTTTGAAAGTTCGTAAGGTATGAGTAGTATTTGAGTTTGTGAATTGATTTATGAGTAAGAATGGTGCTTTTCTGAATGACTGGTGATAATTCTGAAAGTTTGGTTTGAGAGTATAATAAGAAATTTGGAACTCTACTCTGTCATCTTGTTCATTTCTTTGTATATGGAACTCAAGTACGACTTAATTGAATGCCAACTTACTCCTAGACGTCGAATAAGATGTCATTCATATTGAGTCGTCTTATCCCTTTTTCATGATATTTATCTATTTATTTATTTATTGTATTTCGGTTATTTTTGGACTTGATGGAATAGTATCTGGCCCATTGGCCATGGGAAAGATACGAATTTCATTAAGGACCAATAACTCTTATTGATTGTAATTGTTTCGAGTCATTGGGTTGACTTTGCTTCGTCGAACCTATACCATTGTTTTGTACTCATCATTTCAGGAATGTTATAAAATTGTATTGTGAATTTTGAGAGCCGATAGGTATGATTTTGCTAAAGATTTTTGCGTGAAGATCGCCTGGTTGTGATTATTGTTATCATTTGACTACTAAATGTTTGACTGGGATCCTTGTTTCTTGTGATTAATTTGGATGTTTTGTGGTATAATTACCACTGGTTATTTGTGATTGATGTTCGTTTAATAAGTTCCAAAATGATAACATGTCATAATTGGTACTTGTAGCTAATCTGATTATCAAAATTTTGCTGCATTTTATTCTTAAATAATTTTAAAATTGACAATATGTTATGCACATGCATTTTGACCTAATATTAGGATCTGCATGATTTCATTTGTCCTGATATGAAATTGGATAGATTCCTAAGCCTCAGACAATCTATGATTGAGAATACACTTTGAGAACATGGAGCAGCGTTCGACAATTTATTTGATGTTCTAATATAAGGTTAAGATTCTATTCAAACATGCAATAATAGATCCCATGTTACTTGATTTTAGAACCGAAAGATATTACACGTTTAACAGGAACAGAGCATCGAAGGATAAGACTATAGATCTTTGTTAAGTGATGTGATTTTTAATTATAAGTGACGTGACAACTTAGAGCCTTAAACCCTAATGAAAGTGCAATACGCCGGTATGCAGAATCCTATTTTCCATTATGTTAAGGATAACAAGTCTCTAGGTGACAAATTTGGTAACAGCTTCAACTCGTTGAACTCAGATATCAGAGTGCGCAGTGAACCGCTGTAGTTACAATTTCTCTATCGTTTGTGATCTATAAGTGCTGATAGCAATTGGTTATCCATATTATCTTTGTGGAGTACTAGTCATATGTGACTATTGCTTAGTATTTTAGTATGCCTTGAGCTTAAAGTTAAGCTTATCATCGTTAAGTAAAATGTGCAAATGATAGAGTCTTTGGTATAGTATCAGTATAATGCAGTGAAAACCTGTTGTAATAGAATTGGATTTAATTCATTTTAAATGCATTGAATTTAGAACAGTGTGGATCTAGTTCATTGAGTTTCATAATAGCTAAGTCATCGTCCGTGAAGTTTTGAAATAGTTAGAGTGAAATGATTGCCTATCAAGGTTTCAGTTTAGCATTACAATTTGAAATTAATTAGTTGCGTTTGAGTATTCATGAGACAAGAATTTGGGTGCAACAATTCGAGATAGCTCAGCTACCATGTGGTAGTTATCACAGTGACGCAATAAAAGTGTAGTGCCTAGACGTTATAAATTATAAAAAATCCGAGATCAAATTTCGAGGACAAAATTTTTATAAGGTGGGGAGAATATAATATCCCGCACTTTTAGAGAGGTTTAAAATAACTATCGAAGACCCGAAAAGTAAATGGGCGTTAATCTTGAGCAGTGCTCGGTATTAGTTGAGTATGGGAGCTTAAAATGATTTTGGGACAAAAATACAATTTTGAACACTTTCAAGGTCATTCGGTAATTTTGGAAATGTTATGGGCATAAATGTAAATTATGTTTTTGTAGTGATAAAAAAAATAAAATGAGTGACATTTAGCTAAGTTAGTAGAGATTGGAATAATTTTGGGGATTAAATGTAATTACACAAATTTTGAGGTTATTTTGCAAATATGAAAACTTTAGGGCCAAATTGCAATTCTTGAAGTTAGAAGTTGTGTGTATTATTTTGGGAAGATGGATTATAAGGTAATGCCACCTCCTACTTGGATTTTTGAAGACTAATGAAATTTAATATAAGATAATGGTTATTATAGTATGGGTAAATTAAATGAAAATAAAGGAAAACAAACAAAGAAATTCGGGAAAAGAAAAAAAAAGGAACAAGAAAGCAAAAGAAGAACAACAAAAGAAAAATAGAAACAGAGAAGGAAAGAAAGAAACAGGGGAAGGAGAGGGGGATTCGGGCAAGGGAAATAGAGATTTGAAGGAAATTCTTCGAGGTAATTCCCTTTCTCCGTTAGTGTGTGAATTTAGTGTGTGTTTTCTGGGTGTTTAGGGTGTGCGTGAGGGCGAAACTATGTGCTTACTGTGTGATTTTTGTGTGTGCTAGCTACGGGTATGGGTTAGGGAGTACGATTGTGTGTGTTTCAGTATATATGTGTGTGTGTGAGTGTGTGTTTTGGGCCCATGAGTGTGTGTATGCAGCGTATGTAGTGCTGTGTGTTTTACTTTGTTTGTATGTGTTCGGATATGTGAGTTTGTGGTGTAACCCTGTGTAAAAGGGTGTGTAGAAGTAAAGGAAATGTGTTTTCAAAGGGTGCCAAGGACTATGTGTGTTTGAGTGGGTGATAGTGTGTGTTTAGTGTGCGTGTTGAAGTGACAGTGGGTGTGTGCTTCGGGTGTGTGGGTGTGTGTGAGGAATGTGTGCTCTATGAGCTTTGGTAGAGTGAGGAAGAAGAAGCTGAGTGTGTGTGCTGAAGGTGGTTTAGTATGTGTTTTGATCCGTGAATAATGATTGTAATTGTCAAAAAGATGGGGGGTTGATTAGGCAGTTTTCATGTGATTTTTTTTTATAAATAGTTAGATTGTGAATTAGGCAAAATAATTTAAAACAATAACTTCCATTATTAATGTTTTGGGAATTTTTGGTGTCCGTGAAAGACGCTTTATTGGGGTATCTGTTAAAAAGCTTTTCCTGATTTATTTAGCGTACTAAACCAAATTATTTTAATCTAAAAATTTTAGAAAAATTTTATTTTACTGAGATGTTCTATTTTTTAAAATTTTGTGCAATTTTAAAGCCGATAGCTATTTTTAGCGAAACGGGCTTCTAAGCGCTCAGTTCGAACACCTGTTTGGAATTTTCGGGCGAGAATTTTCTAAAATACTTTCTAGCCTAAAAATAACTTCATGATGTTTAAAATTATGTTTTAAAGTATTTTTAAGATTTTTCCAGTGCCGGGAACCCCAGGGATGTTCGGGTGATTTACCACTCTGAGGTGGTATTTTTGTAATTTCACCTATAAAAGGTATTTTTTAATAAATTCACATATAGTAAGGTTATTTTAGCGATTTTACTCACAGAAAAGCCGTATTGATGATTTAAGTTCGAGAAGGACATTTTGATAATTTTATGTACTCGGTGAGGGGGTCGTTCTGGGAGTATGTGTGAGTCAATATTGAATTTATAATATCATAGTGTAGACATTATACTTATAAGTGGATTATTCCCTTTAGGTTAAAGTAACAGATTTTCCAGTTAGATAGCTTAGCTTCAAATCTAGGTAAGGGTTTCTATCTGAACCCCAGGTAAGGGTTTCTATCCGATCCCTTATTTCGATAGCTCGTACTCGTAAGTATTGTCACGCCCAAAACAAACCTCACAGTATACCGCTATAGTTTGAAAAGTAACGGTAAAAACAGAACAACTAAAACTTCTAACGTAAAGTGTCTTTGCATAACAAAAGTCTATCACAATTCAATCCACAATATTCCCTTACAAAAAATAATATTCTATACGTGGCGGTTAAACCAAAATATTCCAATATATTACAATCCGAAGACCCCTATCCATGTGAGATATTCAAGTTACAAATACAAGGTTTAAGATACTATGCATAATCTATCTCAAAACTCCATCGATGTCATATCATTCGTTGTCACTTCCTTCACCTGTGGCAAAGGCAAGGTCAAAAGAAAAGGGGTGAGCTCAAATAGCCCTGCAAGGTAACAAAAGGATGAGTTATCAACAAGATAAACAGAGACAAATGGTGATATCAAATGGAAAAGCGCAACCCATATTTTATTATCAAATATGGAAGCAATATAATTAAGCATGTACTCCCATAACACATGGATAATATATGGCGGGCATGCTACCACATACGAAGACTATGTTGGTCATAAGACCCAAATGTCAAACCAAATATACAGACATCAAATGTGTGCTACCGCCTGCTAGGAGTCTATTACTTGCTAACATCTCAAACATATGTCCAAAGGACCCTCTCAATCTGAGAGTTGTTCCACATAGTCATTGTCAATATTAAATTGACGGCCACAAATATACAGAGGCAAAGGTGTACTTATCAGGGCACAAATGGTGGAGGGTGCACAATGTTATGAAAGAAAACAAAAGTTAAACAAACCAAAAGTGAACCGATAATGATGAACAGAATTGGACAAAGCATAAGGTTTTGGATTTCGAAAGTACCTTCCCACAGCAAAAGTGATAACATCTCTTACCTTAATCAAGATTTTGGACAAGAAAAACCTCTAGGCACCACCTTAATACCAAAGGAGCTTCCCAAGCCTTCTAATCTCTCTCTCTCTCTCTCCACCGAAAAGGAAATGTAACAGAGAACAAAAGGACTGGAAAGAAAATAAAAAGACTATTTATAAGAAAGCAAAATTACACTATTCATTCGAACTTCAGATGCAAAATGCCTTTCCTAAAATCTGGATTTCCCCTTCGACCAAAAATTATTCATTCGACCGAAAACTATTTCCATTAGACTGAAAACTTCAGCCCTCATTCTTCCTCAAATCAACACAATTTTCATTCAAACCAAAGCGGTTTCATTTGACCAAAAACTATTTCCATTCGACCGAAAACTTCAGTCGTGCCAAAATGTCTTTGCCTTCCCCATTGATTCGAATGAATCCAAGTTTCATTCGACTGAATCCCACAGAAACGTTTTCCACAGTTTTCTCAATATTTACGAAAAGAACACAAACTTTAAGGAAAAATTTTAGCGTAATTTTTTTTTTTTTGGGGTATTACAAGTATTCATTCGATTTACTTATGGTTATTATAGAACACTGAATTATGCATTGATGTCAGCATGTTATTGCCAAGAGAACCCCCAACATTGAACCTGATTCGGTTATTTTAAAATATTATCGATGCTCACCTTTTATTGCATGCCACATTCTTATTTAGAAATTGTTGTGTAGATTTGATAACTGTTCGTTATCGTTCTTCCATTTATTTGTGGTTATTCTAGAATTCTGAGTGATGAATTGTACCAGTATGCTTAATTATTATTGAAACCTTAATTGTTCGGTTATTTGAATTCATATTGGTGCTCATTTGATTGCATTTTAAGCAGTGAATTTCTGGTTAATTTTGTGACTGTTGATTCTGTGTTGACCTGGGAATCTGTTCTGTGGGGAGGCATTATAAGTGCTCTAAACCTGCGTAATTATGTAGGGGGCTAGTACCTTAATGAGAAGGCTTAGTTATTGTATATCATGCATTGCATGTGTACACTTTCTACACATGGCCGGAATGACATTGTATCTGCCCAAAATTAACATTTCTGATTTGTTTACATTGTATCTTACAATGATTGTTTGAGAGCTAGGAAGAAAGAGAGTGTCATTGCTTTCCTAAAAAAATTCATTGATGTCTTTGCTTATTCATAGAGTGACATGTCAAATGTTGACCCGCTGATTGTTGAGCATCATATACCCACTCTGTTAGAAGTTAAACCCGTTAAGAAAAAACTCCCCAAGTTGAGACCTGAATGGTCTCTCAAGGTCAAAGAGGAAGTTATGAAACTTCTCCATACAGGGTTTATAAGAGTTATATAATGTTCTACTTGGTTGGATAATATTGTAATGCCCCACATTTTATTTATGGAGCGTTAATGCCGAATACACAGAGATCAAATAAAATCCTATAATTATGATAAGACTCCAAAATGGTAATTCAAAGCATTCTCTAAAATTTCCAAAATACATCAACATTTAACACAGCGGCCCCAAGCCTTTATACAATTCAAGTACTCCGACATGGAGTTTCTCAAAATCAAACCTAAATAATAACATTCTGTCTCAATCATTACACTCAAAATATCAGTACTATCTCTAAAACAAAGGCAGCTAACTCTTGATCACTCAGCTAGCCCTTCGATCCCAAAGTCTCACCTAGTGATCACCTGAAAGGAGAAACAACAAGGGAATGAGTCAAATGCCCAGTTAGGTCGCTCAAAGGACCAATCAAACGGAAGCAAGAATATCTGAGAAACAAAATTTTTGAAGCACAAAAGGTCTTAACGGAACGGATAATCAAAACCAAATTTCGAATGTCAAATATCAAATATCAAATATAGAGACAGACATTACAAAGCCATTCAGAAAGTGGTCACATATGTCATCACTGACATATGAGGCCAGTCCAGAAAGTAAGATTGCGATCTCTAGCTAACTCCCCTGAGCTAGCTCACGTTTCAATCCACGTGGGTAAGTCAGACATAAGTCACATACACTGTGACATGGCTCATAGAGTTATCAAAACAAATATTCTAATTTAACACGCAATCAATGATCGGACATGTCAAACAATACACGAAATTTACGAAATAATGACAATCTCTAAAACAAATGATATTAACACCGCAAACTCTAAGGCCCAACGAATTCGGACGAAAATTGAATTTCACAAGTCATTGCATTGAGAACAAGTTATTCATATCAAAAGCAAAGAGGAGAAG
This sequence comes from Escallonia herrerae, assembly GCA_033070095.1. Taxonomy (NCBI): domain Eukaryota; kingdom Viridiplantae; phylum Streptophyta; class Magnoliopsida; order Escalloniales; family Escalloniaceae; genus Escallonia; species Escallonia herrerae. The sequence continues at coordinate 438,421 of JAVXUP010000033.1, read as the reverse complement.
AAGAATCACTTCGAAGAAGTTCAGATTTCAAAAAGAAACTAAAGACTTAAATGAGCAATTGGTCCATTGCTAATTTGAATTTCAAAAACAAACCCTTACCTTAATCAAGCTTGTGAATGCAAATCCTTAAGCTCCTTCTTAGAAATCAAAAGCTTCTTAAGCTTCCCCCTCTCTCTTTCTTTCTCTCTTTATTGCAAAAGAATGTAGGCAGAGAAAACAAAATGACTTCAAAGGGAAATAAGAACCTATTTATATGGAACAAAACCAAATTTTAAGTCGACCAAAAAAAAATTTCATTTGACCGAAACGTGTTTCATTCAGGCGAATCCGTCAGAAGTAAAAATGGTCATTTTTTTTAATTCGACCAAAAATGAGTTTTCATTCGAATTAAAACTTTTAATTCAAATGAAAACTTTCGAAACCTATTTTTCACAATTTAAATACTTTACGTTCGAAGCAAAACCATTTTCATTCAAAGTAAAACCATTTTCCTTTGTCCGAATCCTTTAGACTACAAAATTCTAACATCAAATAGTTTTGATGTTAGAATATAACCAACATTCATTCGACTTAAAACAAGTTTGCATTCGAATTAAAAAGTTTGCATTCGAGTTAAAACTTTTAATTCGAATGAAAACTTTAGTAACTCAAAATTTTAACATCAAATAGTTTGATTTGAATGAAATCACTTTCATTTGACTGAAAATTTCAGAAACAATCCCCAAACCAATTTTCTTAGTTTTAACAAAAGGCCACAACTTATTTATTCAAAATATTAATTTCACATAGAAAAATAAAAATTTTGGGGGTATTACATTCTCCCCTCATTAAAAGAATTCTGTCCTCAGAATTTAAAACGTACCTTAAGCGACAAAAAGCTGAGGGTTCTTCTCACGCATAGCCTCCTCAAGTTCCCAAGTGGATTCCTCTATTTCGTGGTTCCACCATAAAACCTTAACTAAAGGAACGACTTCGGTCCTTAATACTAGATCACGACGGTCAAGAATCTCAACCTGTTGTTCTTCATGGGAAAGTCCTCGCGAACGGACAAATGTTCATACGACACAATGTGCGTCGGATCATAGACATAATTCCTTAGATTTGAAACATTATGAACATGCGATAGCTCTGGTGGCAATGCCACCCTGTAAACCACCGCACCAATCCTTTCCAAAACCTCAAATGGCCAGATAAACCTAAGGCCAAGCTTGCTCTTTCTACCGAAATGCGCATCCTACACCTTCATCCGTATAATGCTTCAAACTGTGCCATTTTAATACTTGCTTGATAGCTGTTGTTATATGCGAATTCTACCAAAGGCAAATGACTATGCCAACTACCACCAAGGTCTAGCGCTCAAGCTCTCAACATATCTTCTAACATCTGAATGGTATGTTCGGGCTGTCTGTCTTTCTGCGGATGCTAAGCCATGCTGAAACGAAGGTTAGTACCCATAGAATTTTGGAAGCTCCTCCAAAATTGTGAAGTGAAATGCGGATCTCGATCTGGCACTATAGACAATGGTACACCATGCAATCTCACAATATCATCAATATACAGTCTAACTAATTTAGATAAGGGTGCTGTTGTTTGGATCAAAAGGAAATACACTGTCTTAGTCAGTTTATCAGCAATAACCCAAATAGTGTCACAACCTTGACGGTTCTTGGTAAGCCCTCCTATGAAATCAGTTGTTATATGTTCCCATTTCCAATGCAGAATCTCAAGTGGCTGAAGCTGTCCGCTAGGCTTTTAATGTTACGTCTTCACTTTCTGACAAGCTAAATAATGGGATACAAATTTTGCTATATCTTACTTCATGCCGCTCTACCAGAAATGCTCTTTAAGGTCATGATACATTTTTGTTCCACCCGGATGAATAGAGAAACTAGAGATATGGGTACTTTTGATATTTCAAAACCTTCATGACTAGTATCACGAACGTGTGCAATGTAACCCCTACAACCCTTACGAAGCATGCGGTGAGCTGCAATAGTTGAGATAATGGACAATCCACTAGGTTTCGAACCCCTAAACTCAAATACAGACAAATCAGATAGGTGAAAACATACTTGTTTCTCAAAGCAGTCAACTAAGGCAGGATAGGATGCAAACCAATCCATACCCAAATTACATCAAAATCACAGATATCTAAATGAATTAGGTACCCTGAAAGGTCCCTATTACATATACGGATCTTACAATTTCTGGGGTCTAACCCCAAGTTGTCGTGCAAACGAAAGTGAGAGAAAAGAGTGTGAGGCACCAGAGTCAAACAACACATGCGCATCAATTTAGTTAATTTGTATCGTACCTGCTGCCACATCCTTTGAATTTGATGCATCCTTAGCCGTCATGTTGAACACCCTGCCTGTAGTCCTAGATTTTTTTCCCTCGGACCGAACCTTATGGGATAGATTGCCCTGATGCTACAATATGACAATGTAACATCCCGGAATTTTCCGGAACGTTAGACAATCGATCGATGACACTATGACAATTATAACCCCGTAACCAAATGGATAGTCATCATCAGAGCAGCTAAACATTTAATCAAACAATACTCTCAGTAGAATTTCATAAATGATACATAAAAAACTAAGACTATAAATTTTTTAAATAATACTCATTACCCGCACAGGGGTTCTAATGATCAATACCAAAATCTAATTTATTCGCTTTCGCTCGCTGGCTCTAATCCATATTCAGGTAACCTACTGATGGCTGTCACCTGCGGAAAGGAAGTCAAAGGGGAGTGAGCTTTTGAGAGCCCAGTAAGGTCGCACAAAGATTTAAAATAACAAAACGATTCGGACGATTTTTCATATAAAACTTTTGAAGAGTATTTTCAATGAAATACAGCACTTAGACAAAGATGAACAAAACGAACGATTTTACATTCAAGTCCAATAACAACGTTTTGAGGGATTTTACTTTCGATGAAATCACTACAATACGTATAAACATAGAGATGAGTATTCAACTCAATCCCTTAAATAATAGTCATTTGAAACACTTCGGATATAATAAAGCATGAATGGATACTATTCAAAACAGTTCAAGTGTAATAAAACATAAACAGGAAACATTGAACATGACAATACAGAAGCAAAGCCACCCCGGCAGTGCTCGATCGCTTTACATATGCATATGTACACAGACTAGTCCATCTAGGTACTAGTTAAACCCATCCAACAGACCATCCTTATGGCTCCCAAGTTACTAACTCATGTCAACATTAAGAAGGAGTAAACTACAATTGAAAATGCTTTTCGATGATCGAATTCAATAAACGGATGAGCATGAAAAGAGATAATTACAACTCAAAATATGAATTTTATGATGGTCAGATCAATAAACATATGAGAATGAAACATGAATTTCAAACGATCGCTATCAGGCTCAAATTAGGGTTTCGTGGATAGTTTTGAAAACATCTTTTATATCAAACATAAAATCGAATCAATGTAGTTTGTAAGACTGTTTTATAAGCATTTTAAAAACAGAGTAACGAAATAAGGTTCGGATAGAATTCCTTACCTCGGTCCAAGCTAAGCGATGCTACCAACCTCGATAGTATTTTCTGAAAAAACCTAGATTAGCAATTTATTTGTTAGAACATAATTTATGTCAAATACGCTATAAACCCTAATATCAACTACCCACTGCGTACCCACTCTCTCCGAAATCGCGCACTCAAAACGGTTCTCGCACACGATCAAGCTAACCGAAAATCCTATACAACACTCTAAAATTTACACTAAAACACTTTATAGCTTAAAAAATTATTAAAAATCAAAATATGAATTTTTTGAATTTTTGAATATTTTTGAATTTAAAATAATTTTCTTAAATGAAATAAAAACCCATAAATTGCCAAAATTTCTTCTAGCTGAAAATAAAGTCCCATAATTTTTATAAGAACTTTAAAGTATCAATAAAAATTATAGAAATCAAAATCAGAATTTAAAAGGCTTAAAAACTATTTTTAAAATTTTCGTTTTGCTAAAACCAATGCGATATGGAAACCATAGAATATCCACTCCAAAAATCATCAAATTTACATTGAGTCTTATTAATGCCATATAGACAAGACTATAATTTTCCCCAAAACATTTTCAGGGTTTAAAGGCTTTAAAAGATTTTTATAAATCAGAACTTGCAGAAAATATAATAAATACATAGAAAATCAGACAAATATGAAATTTTCACAGAAATTTTAATATTGTACCAAGATTCATCCTGCAAATGTTCAGAATTTTTGGACAACCGTACAATACCAACAGCCACGTGGTACACTGTGCAAGCACAGTGTACCTCCCCACTTCACAGACACATTACTGTTCACCTGTCTTCTTCATCTTACTCCTTCCCCTTCCCTGCAAACAACACGCAGAACTCACCCCTCACAAAGTCCACTCACGGCAGGCACTCCTTTTCCATTTCTTTTCTTTTCTTTTCTTTTTTTTTCTTTTTTACAGTCTCATCTCACATACACATGCACTCCATATCTTCTCCCATTTCCCATAAACCCACATCACAATCTCACAAAGAGATACCTCACGCACATATCACACCTACACACACTGCACCTGGCTGATCACTCCCTCTCTATACACACTTCACATCCACAGATACACTCACACTTCCATTATTTTCCATCCCTCTCACAAACCCACTTTACACCCAAACACACACACAATATCACAGCAATAACCCAATTTCATCTCTCTCTTTCTCTCTCTCTTCCTTGCAACTCACATACTCCCTCATTAACACAGGCAAAATCCCATTTTTTTCTCCCATATTTCCTTTTATCTTCTCCAACATTCTCAAACACTCCATGAATATCTATATAAACACACAGCATATATACTACACACCTGCACACAGTTTATATACATATATTCATCACCCACTAAACACAACACTCACGTTTGCACACAATACCCATTTTTGGTAACCCTTCTACTTTCACACAGGCAGTGGGTCGTTGCTCCCATAACCTGTACATATTCCACCTCTTTCACCAATCCCACAACATGCCCCTACACTCACATTCTTACCACACACAAGCACACCCACTACGGCAGCCTCAAATACGCAGAAGGCATCACAATTTGCTCTCCCCCCTCGATCTCCTACTATAGCCGTCCCAAAGCTTCCCACCGTTCAATCCCCTAACAGCCCCTGCACATCAACCCCAACCACTGCTGCTCTACACTCACGGCACGTTACACTATTTCTTCCATTACATGTAATAAACACAACTATTACCACAAACACAGCCGTAAATACCCCATCCCAAAGATAATGTAATTCGGATGAAAAGTGGAGATCTTACCTGCGGTTTGGCCGAAAACATATCTCTTCGATCCTCCCTCCTTTCTTTCTCTTGGTAACTCTCTCTATCTTTCTCTCGAAATGGGTCTGGCGCCCTAAACGGTGGGCTGCCCAGACAGTCTACGTAGGTTTAAATATAAAACACTAAATGGAAAATCACAAAAGAACCCCCTTACGCTTTTATTAGTCGCTAAAAATTTACCCGAACCTTGTTTTATTGCAAAAAGGCCTGGAATAATAACCATTTATGTGTTATGAAAATTTTAACGGATTATTACCCTAACTCGTTTCACAATTCATCGCTAATAAACTCACCGATACTAAAAACAATTTTGTCCATAAAATATATCGATTCTAAGAAAATTGATTCGTCACTAGAAGTTGCTTGCTATATAATTACGCCGATACTAAAAGAAGTTGTCGTTTAAAAATATATCAATGCTAAAGAATTAGTTCATCGCAAAATATACGTCGACAAAATTTCAACTACGCAGATCGTCACTAAACACTTCAATCATTATACTTTATAATTGTTAGCGTTAGATTATAATTTATGATTTCTAAAGTTGACACAAATACTGCTCACCAATTCGTCGCTAAAGCTCCAAACCAAAAATATATCGATGCCAACATAAAATTTCGCCTCTAAAATTTCTAATAAGATCCGAAAAAGTATCGGGGTGTTACATTCTCCCCCACTTATAAAAATTTCATCCTCGAAATTTCACATACTTATAGTATCCAAGCACTACGCTTTTACTACATAACTCCAAAACAATGATGTTACCGATTCTTAGACATAACCTCCAAGTTATGAGTCGAGAACATCGGTAGTAGCTTCGAACATTTCGCTATATCATATGATTTCGAATATAACCTAAGGTTTCATAATCCAACCAACGAACATCATTTCTCAACCTCAAAAAATTTATCCAATTTCTATAAGCACTTACAAATCAAAGCCTCAAATCAAACAATGTAACCACGATGCTTTCAGTGCGCATTCTGTTATCTAGCCACTACTGCGGTTCAACTAAGGTAGTAAAATTTTCGCTTGCACTCCTGTCAAAACATAGGCGTTCCCTCACTTGTTTCTAAAGTCTACAGAATCATAACCTAAGCTCTGATACCAACTGTAACATCCCGGAATTTTTCGGAACGTTAGACAATCAATCGATGACACTATGACAATTATAACCCCATAACCAAATGGATAGTCATCATCAAAGCAGCTAAACATTTAATCAAACAATACTCTCAGTAGGTTTTCATAAATGATACATCAAACTAAGTCTACAAATTTTTTAAATAATACTCATTACCCGCACAGGGTTTCTAATGATCAATACCAAAATCTAATTTATTCGCTTTCGCTCGCTGGCTCTAATGCATATTCAGGTAACCTACTGATGGCTGTCACCTGTGGAAAGGAAGTCAAAGGGGAGTGAGCTTTTGAGAGCCCAGTAAGATCGCACAAAGATTTAAAATAACAAAACGATTCGGACGATTTTTCCTATAAAACTTTTGAAGAGTATTTTCAATGAAATACAGCACTTAGACAAAGATGAACAAAACGAACGATTTTACATTCAAGTCCAATAACAACGTTTTGAGGGATTTTACTTTCGATGAAATCACTACAATACGTATAAACATAGAGATGAGTATTCAACTCAATCCCTTAAATAATAGTCATTTGAAACACTTCGGATATAATAAAGCATGAATGGATACTATTCAAAACAGTTCAAGTGTAATAAAACATAAACAGGACACATTGAACATGAGCAGTACAGAAGCAAAGCCACCCCGGCAGTGCTCGATCGCTTTACATATGCATATGTACACAGACTAGTCCATCTAGGTACTAGTTAAACCCATCCAACAGACCATCCTTATGGTTCCCAAGTTACTAACTCATGTCAACATTAAGAAGGAGTAAACTACAATTGAAAATGCTTTTCGATGATCGAATTCAATAAACGGATGAGCATGAAAAGAGATAATTACAACTCAAAATATGTATTTTATGATGGTCAGATCAATAAACATATGAGAATGAAACATGAATTTCAAACGATCGCTATCAGGCTCAAATTAGGGTTTCGTGGACAGTTTTAAAAACATCTTTTATATCAAACATAAAATCGAATCAATGTAGTTTGTTAGACTGCTTTCTCAGCATTTTAAAAACAGAGTAACGAAATAAGGTTCGGACAGAATTCCTTACCTCGGTCCAAGCTAAGCGATGCTACCAACCTCAATAGTATTTTCTGAAAAAACCTAGATTAGCAATTTATTTGTTAGAACATAATTTATGTCAAATACGCTATAAACCCTAATATCAACTACCCACTGCATACCACTCTCTCCGAAATCGCGCACTCAAAACGATTCTCGCACACGGTCAAGCTAACCGAAAATCCTATACACTCCTTAACGTGTACCGACACCCTAAAATTTATAATAATTTACAGTAAAACACTTTATAGCTTAAAAAATTATAAAAAATCAAAATATAAATTTTCTGAATTTTTGTATATTTTTGAATTTAAAATAATTTCCTTAAATGAAATAAAAACCCATAAATTGCCAAAATTTCTTCTAGCTGAAAATAAAGTCCCATAATTTTTATAAGAACTTTAAAGTATCAATAAAAATTATAGAAATCAAAATTAGAATTTAAAAGGCTTAAAAACTATTTTTAAAATTTTCGTTTTGCTAAAACCAATGCGATATGGAAACCATAGAATATCCACTCCAAAAATCATCAAATTTACATTGAGTCTTATTAATGCCATATAGACAAGACTATAATTTTCCCCACAGCATTTTCAGGGTTTAAAGGCTTTAAAAGATTTTTATAAATCAGAACTTGCAGAAAATATAATAAATACATAGAATATCAGACAAATATGAAATTTTCACAGAAATTTTAATATTGTACCAAGAATCATCCTGTAAATGTTCAGAATTTTTGGACAACCGTACAATACCAACAGCCACGTGGTACACTATGCAAGCACAGTGTACCTCCCCACTGCACAGACACATTACTGTTCACCGGTCTTCTTCATCTTACTCCTTCCCCTTCTCTGCAAACAACACTCAGAACTCACCCCCTCACAAAGTCCGCTCACGGCAGGCACTCCTTTTCCATTTCTTTTCTTTTCTTTCCTTTTTTACAGTCTCATCTCACATACACATGCACTCCATATCTTCTCCCATTTCCCATAAACCCACATCACAATCTCACAAAGAGATACCTCACGCACATATCACACCTACACACACTGCACCTGGCTGATCACTCCCTCTCTATACACACTTCACATCCACAGATACACTCACACTTCCATTATTTTCCATCCCTCTCACAAACCCACTTTACACCCAAACACACACACTATCACAGCAATAACCCAATGTCATCTCTCTCTCTCTCTCTCTCTTCCTTGCAACTCACATACTCACTCATTCACACAGGCAAAATCCCATTTTTTTCTCCCATATTTCCTTTTATCTTCTCCAACATTCTCAAACACTCCATGAATATCTATATAAACACACAGCATATATACTACACACCTGCACACAGTTTATATACATATATTCATCACCCACTAAACACAACACTCACGTTTGCACACAATACCCATTTTTGGTAACCCTTCTACTTTCACACAGGCAGTGGGTCGTTGCTCCCATAACCTGTACATATTCCACCTCTTTCACCAATCCCACAACATGCCCCTACACTCACATTCTTACCACACACAAGCACACCCACTACGGCAGCCTCAAATGCGCAGAAGGCATCACAATTTGCTCTCCCCCCTCGATCCCCTACTATAGCCGTCCCAAAGCTTCCCACCGTTCAATCCCCTAACAGCCCCTGCACATCAACCCCAACCACGGCTGCTCTACACTCACGGCACGTTACACTATTTCTTCCATTACATGTAATAAACACAACTATTACCACAAACACAGCCGTAAATACCCCATCCCAAAGATAATGTAATTCGGATGAAAAGTGGAGATCTTACTGAGGTTTGGCCGGAAACATATCTCTTCGATCCTCCCTCCTTTCTTTCTCTCGGTAACTCTCTCTATCTCTCTCTCGAAATGGGTCTGGCGGCCTAAAGGGTGGGCTGTCCAGACAGTCTACGTAGGTTTAAATATGAAACCCTAAATGGAAAATCACAAAAGAACCCCCTTACGCTTTTATTAGTCGCTAAAAATTTACCCGAACCTTGTTTTATTGCGAAAAGGCCTGAAATAATAACCATTTATGTGTTATGGAAATTGTTAACGGATTATTACGCTAACTCGTTTCACAATTCATCGCTAATAAGCGCACCGATACTAAAAACAATTTTGTCTCTAAAATGTATCAATTCTGAAAAAATTGATTCGTCGCTAGAAGTTGCTTGCTATATAATTACGCCGATACTAAAAGAAGTTGTCGTTTAAAAATATATCAATGCTAAAGAATTAGTTCATCGCTAAAATATACGTCGACAAAATTTCAACTACGCTGATCGACACTAAACACTTCAATCATTATACCTTATAATTGTTAGCGTTAGATTATAATTTATGATTTCTAAAGTTGACACAAATACTGCTCACCAATTCGTCGCTAAAGCTCCAAACCAAAAATATATCGATGCTAACATAAAATTTCGCCTCTAAAATTTCTAATAAGATCCAAAAAAGTATCGGCGTGTTACATTCTCCCCCACTTATAAAAATTTCGTCCTCGAAATTTCACATACTTATAGTATCCAAGCACTACGCTTTTACTACATAACTCAAAAACAATGATGTTACCGATTCTTAGACATAACCTCCAAGTTATGAGTCGAGAACATCGGTAGTAGCTTCGAACATTTCGCTATATCATATGATTTCGAATATAACCTAAGGTTTCATAATCCAACCAACGAATATCATTTCTCAACCTCAAAAAATTTATCCAATTTCTATAAGCACCTACTAATCAAAGTCTCGAATCAAACAATGTAACCACGATGCTTTCAGTGCGCATTCTGTTATCTAGCCACTACTACGGTTCAACTAAGGTAGTAAAATTTTTGCTAGCACTCCTGTCAAAACTTAGGCGTTCCCTCACTTGTTTCTAAAGTCTACAGAATCATAACCTAAGCTCTGATACCAACTGTAACATCCCAGAATTTTTCGGAACGTTAGACAATCGATCGATGACACTATGACAATTATAACCCCATAACCAAATGGATAGTCATCATCAGAGCAGCTAAACATTTAATCAAACAATACTCTCAGTAGGATTTCATAAATGATACATCAAACTAAGTCTACAAAATTTTTAAATAATACTCATTACCCGCACAGGGGTTCTAATGATCAATACCAAAATCTAATTTATTCGCTTTCGCTCGCTGGCTCTAATCCATATTCAGGTAACCTACTGATGGCTGTCACCTGCGGAAAGGAAGTCAAAGGGGAGTGAGCTTTTGAGAGCCCAGTAAGGTCGCACAAAGATTTAAAATAACAAAACGATTCGGACGATTTTTCATATAAAACTTTTGAAGAGTATTTTCAATGAAATACAGCACTTAGACAAAGATGAACAAAACGAACGATTTTACATTCAAGTCCAATAACAACGTTTTGAGGGATTTTACTTTCGATGAAATCACTACAATACGTATAAACATAGAGATGAGTATTCAACTCAATCCCTTAAATAATAGTCATTTGAAACACTTCGGATATAATAAAGCATGAATGGATACTATTCAAAACAGTTCAAGTGTAATAAAACATAAACAGGAAACATTGAACATGAGCAGTACAGAAGCAAAGCCACCCCGGCAGTGCTCGATCGCTTTACATATGCATATGTACACTGACTAGTCCATCTAGGTACTAGTTAAACCCATCCAACAGACCATCCTTATGGCTCCCAAGTTACTAACTCATGTCAACATTAAGAAGGAGTAAACTACAATTGAAAATGCTTTTCGATGATCGAATTCAATAAACGGATGAGCATGAAAAGAGATAATTACAACTCAAAATATGTATTTTATGATGGTCAGATCAATAAACATATGAGAATGAAACATGAATTTCAAACGATCGCTATCAGGCTCAAATTAGGGTTTCGTGGACAGTTTTAAAAACATCTTTTATATCAAACATAAAATCGAATCAATGTAGTTTGTAAGACTGTTTTATAAGCATTTTAAAAACAGAGTAACGAAATAAGGTTCGGACAGAATTCCTTACCTCGGTCCAAGCTAAGCGATGCTACCAACCTCGATAGTATTTTCTGAAAAAACCTAGATTAGCAATTTATTTGTTAGAACATAATTTATGTCAAATACGCTATAAACCCTAATATCAACTACCCACTGCGTACCCACTCTCTCCGAAATCGCGCACTCAAAACGGTTCTCGCACACGGTCAAGCTAACCGAAAATCCTATACACTCCTTAACGTGTACCGACACTCTAAAATTTATAATAATTTACACTAAAACACTTTATAGCTTAAAAAATTATTAAAAATCAAAATATGAATTTTCTGAATTTTTGAATATTTTTGAATTTAAAATAATTTCCTTAAATGAAATAAAAACCCATAAATTGCCAAAATTTCTTCTAGCTGAAAATAAAGTCCCATAATTTTTATAAGAACTTTAAAGTATAATAAAAATTATAGAAATCAAAATCAGAATTTAAAAGGCTTAAAAACTATTTTTAAAATTTTTGTTTTGCTAAAACCAATGCGATATGGAAACCATAGAATATCCACTCCAAAAATCATCAAATTTACATTGAGTCTTATTAATGCCATATAGACATGACTATAATTTTCCCCAAAACATTTTCAGGGTTTAAAGGCTTTAAAAGATTTTTATAAATCAGAACTTGCAGAAAATATAATAAATACATAGAATATCAGACAAATATGAAATTTTCACAGAAATTTTAATATTGTACCAAGAATCATCCTGTAATTTTCAGAATTTTTGGACAACCGTACAATACCAACAGCCACGTGGTACACTGTGCAAGCACAGTGTACCTCCCCACTGCACAGACACATTACTGTTCACCTGTCTTCTTCATCTTACTCCTTCCCCTTCTCTGCAAACAACACTCAGAACTCACCCCTCACAAAGTCCACTCACGGCAGGCACTCCTTTTCCATTTCTTTTCTTTTCTTTTCTTTTTTTTTTTTTTACAGTCTCATCTCACATACACATGCACTCCATATCTTCTCCCATTTCCCATAAACCCACATCACAATCTCACAAAGAGATACCTCACGCACATATCACACCTACACACACTGCACATGGCTGATCACTCCCTCTCTATACACACTTCACATCCACAGATACACTCACACTTCCATTATTTTCCATCCCTCTCACAAACCCACTTTACACCCAAACACACACACAATATCACAGCAATAACCCAATGTCATCTCTCTCTCTCTCTCTCTTCCTTGCAACTCACATACTCACTCATTCACACAGGCAAAATCCCATTTTTTTCTCCCATATTTCCTTTTATCTTCTCCAACATTCTCAAACACTCCATGAATATCTATATAAACACACAGCATATATACTACACACCTGCACACAGTTTATATACATATATTCATCACCCACTAAACACAACACTCACGTTTGCACACAATACCCATTTTCGGTAACCCTTCTACTTTCACACAGGCAGTGGGTCGTTGCTCCCATAACCTGTACATATTCCACCTCTTTCACCAATCCCACAACATGCCCCTACACTCACATTCTTACCACACACAAGCACACCCACTACGGCAGCCTCAAATACGCAGAAGGCATCACAATTTGCTCTCCCCCCTCGATCTCCTACTATAGCCGTCCCAAAGCTTCCCACCGTTCAATCCCCTAACAGCCCCTGCACATCAACCCCAACCACGGCTGCTCTACACTCACGGCACGTTACACTATTTCTTCCATTACATGTAATAAACACAACTATTACCACAAACACAGCCGTAAATACCCCATCCCAAAGATAATGTAATTCGGATGAAAAGTGGAGATCTTACCTGAGGTTTGGCCGGAAACATATCTCTTCGATCCTCCCTCCTTTCTTTCTCTCGGTAACTCTCTCTATCTTTCTCTCGAAATGGGTCTGGCGGCCTAAAGGGTGGGCTGCCCAGACAGTCTACGTAGGTTTAAATATAAAACCCTAAATGGAAAATCACAAAAGAACCCCCTTACGCTTTTATTAGTCGCTAAAAATTTACCCGAACCTTGTTTTATTGCGAAAAGGCCTGAAATAATAACCATTTATGTGTTATGAAAATTGTTAACGGATTATTACCCTAACTCGTTTCACAATTCATCGCTAATAAGCGCACCGATACTAAAAACAATTTTGTCCTCTAAAATATATCGATTCTAAGAAAATTGATTCGTCGCTAGAAGTTGCTTGCTATATAATTACGCCGATACTAAAAGAAGTTGTCGTTTAAAAATATATCAATGCTAAAGAATTAGTTCATCGCTAAAATATACGTCGACAAAATTTCAACTACGCTGATCGTCACTAAACACTTCAATCATTATACCTTATAATTGTTAGCGTTAGATTATAATTTATGATTTCTAAAGTTGACACAAATACTGCTCACCAATTCGTCGCTAAAGCTCCAAACCAAAAATATATCGATGCTAACATAAAATTTCGCCTCTAAAATTTCTAATCAGATCCGAAAAAGTATCGGGGTGTTACATTCTCCCCCACTTATAAAAATTTCGTCCTCGAAATTTCACATACTTATAGTATCCAAGCACTACGCTTTTACTACATAACTCCAAAACAATGATGTTACCGATTCTTAGACATAACCTCCAAGTTATGAGTCGAGAACATCGGTAGTAGCTTCGAACATTTCGCTATATCATATGATTTCGAATATAACCTAAGGTTTCATAATCCAACCAACGAATATCATTTCTCAACCTCGAAAAATTTAGCCAATTTCTATAAGCACCTACTAATCAAAGTCTCGAATCAAACAATGTAACCACGATGCTTTCAGTGCGCATTCTGTTATCTAGCCACTACTACGGTTCAACTAAGGTAGTAAAATTTTTGCTAACACTCCTGTCAAAACTTAGGCGTTCCCTCACTTGTTTCTAAAGTCTACAGAATCATAACCTAAGCTCTGATACCAACTGTAACATCCCGGAATTTTTCGGAACGTTAGACAATCGATCGATGACACTATGACAATTATAACCCCATAACCAAATGGATAGTCATCATCAGAGCAGCTAAACATTTAATCAAACAATACTCTCAGTAGGATTTCATAAATGATACATCAAACTAAGTCTACAAATTTTTTAAATAATACTCATTACCCGCACAGGGGTTCTAATGATCAATACCAAAATCTAATTTATTCGCTTTCGCTCGCTGGCTCTAATCCATATTCAGGTAACCTACTGATGGCTGTCACCTGCGGAAAGGAAGTCAAAGGGGAGTGAGCTTTTCAGAGCCCAGTAAGGTCGCACAAAGATTTAAAATAACAAAACGATTCGGACGATTTTTCATATAAAACTTTTGAAGAGTATTTTCAATGAAATACAGCACTTAGACAAAGATGAACAAAACGAACGATTTTACATTCAAGTCCAATAACAACTTTTTGAGGGATTTTACTTTCGATGAAATCACTACAATACGTATAAACATAGAGATGAGTATTCAACTCAATCCCTTAAATAATAGTCATTTGAAACACTTCGGATATAATAAAGCATGAATGGATACTATTCAAAACAGTTCAAGTGTAATAAAACATAAACAGGAAACATTGAACATGACAGTACAGAAGCAAAGCCACCCCGGCAGTGCTCGATCGCTTTACATATGCATATGTACACTGACTAGTCCATCTAGGTACTAGTTAAACCCATCCAACAGACCATCCTTATAACGCCAACAATACAGACCATCCTTATGGCTCCCAAGTTACTAACTCATGTCAACATTGAGAAGGAGTAAACTACAATTGAAAATGCTTTTCGATGATCGAATTCAATAAACGGATGAGCATGAAAAGAGATAATTACAACTCAAAATATGTATTTTATGATGGTCAGATCAATAAACATATGAGAATGAAACATGAATTTCAAACGATCGCTATCAGGCTCAAATTAGGGTTTCGTGGACAGTTTTAAAAACATCTTTTATATCAAACATAAAATCGAATCAATGTAGTTTGTAAGACAGTTTTATAAGCATTTGAAAAACAGAGTAACGAAATAAGGTTCGGACAAAATTCCTTACCTCGGTCCAAGCTAAGCGATGCTACGAACCTCGATCAGTATTTTCTGAAAAAACCTAGATTAGCAATTTATTTGTTAGAACATAATTTATGTCAAATACGCTATAAACCCTAATATCAACTACCCACTGCGTACCCACTCTCTCCGAAATCGCGCACTCAAAACGGTTCTCGCACACGGTCAAGCTAACCGAAAATCCTATACACTCCTTAACGTGTACCGACACTCTAAAATTTATAATAATTTACACTAAAACACTTTATAGCTTAAAACATTATTAAAAATCAAAATATGAATTTTCTGAATTTTTGAATATTTTTGAATTTAAAATAATTTCCTTAAATGAAATAAAAACCCATAAATTGCCAAAATTTCTTCTAGCTGAAAATAAAGTCTCATAATTTTTATAAGAACTTTAAAGTATATATATAAATTATAGAAATCAAAATCAGAATTTAAACGGCTTAAAAACTATTTTTGAAATTTTTGTTTTGCTAAAAACAATGCGATATGGAAACCATAGAATATCCACTCCAAAAATCATCAAATTTACATTGAGTCTTATTAATGCCATATAGACATGACTATAATTTTCCCCAAAACATTTTCAGGGTTTAAAGGCTTTAAAAGATTTTTATAAATCAGAACTTGCAGAAAATATAATAATAACATAGAATATCAGACAAATATGAAATTTTCACAGAAATTTTAATATTGTACCAAGAATCATCCTGTAAATTTTCAGAATTTTTGGACAAGCGTACAATACCAACAGCCACGTGGTACACTGTGCAAGCACAGTGTACCTCCCCACTGCACAGACACATTACTGTTCACCTGTCTTCTTCATCTTACTCCTTCCCCTTCTCTGCAAACAACTCTCAGAACTCACCCCTCGCAAAGTCCAATCATGGCAGGCACTCCTTTTCCATCTCTTTTCTTTTCTTTTCTTTTTTACAGTCTCATCTCACATACACATGCACTCCATATCTTCTCCCATTTCCCATAAACCCACATCACAATCTCACAAAGAGATACCTCACGCACATATCACACCTACACACACTGCACCTGGCTGATCACTCCCTCTCTATACACACTTCACATCCACAGATACACTCACACTTCCATTATTTTCCATCCCTCTCACAAACCCACTTTACACCCAAACACACACACAATATCACAGCAATAACCCAATGTCATCTCTCTCTCTCTCTCTCTTCCTTGCAACTCACATACTCACTCATTAACACAGGCAAAATCCCATGTTTTTCTCCCATATTTCCTTTTATCTTCTCCAACATTCTCAAACACTCCATGAATATCTATATAAACACACAGCATATATACTACACACCTGCACACAGTTTATATACATATATTCATCACCCACTAAACACAACACTCACGTTTGCACACAATACCCATTTTCGGTAACCCTTCTACTTTCACACAGGCAGTGGGTCGTTGCTCCCATAACCTGTACATATTCCACCTCTTTCACCAATCCCACAACATGCCCCTACACTCACATTCTTACCACACACAAGCACACCCACTACGGCAGCCTCAAATACGCAGAAGGCATCACAATTTGCTCTCCCCCCTCGATCTCCTACTATAGCCGTCCCAAAGCTTCCCACCGTTCAATCCCCTCACAGCCCCTGCACATCAACCCCAACCACGGCTGCTCAACACTCACGGCACGTTACACTATTTCTTCCATTACATGTAATAAACACAACTATTACCACAAACACAGCCGTAAATACCCCATCCCAAAGATAATGTAATTCGGATGAAAAGTGGAGATCTTACTGAGGTTTGGCCGGAAACATATCTCTTCGATCCTCCCTCCTTTCTTTCTCTCGGTAACTCTCTCTATCTTTCTCTCGAAATGGGTCTGGCGGCCTAAAGGGTGGGCTGCCCAGACAGTCTACGTAGGTTTAAATATAAAACCCTAAATGGAAAATCACAAAAGAACCCCCTTACGCTTTTATTAGTCGCTAAAAATTTACCCGAACATTGTTTTATTGCGAAAAGGCCTGAAATAATAACCATTTATGTGTTAGGAAAATTGTTAACGGATTATTACCCTAACTCGTTTCACAATTCATCGCTAATAAGTGCACCGATACTAAAAACAATTTTGCCTCTAAAATATATCGATTCTAAGAAAATTGATTCGTCGCTATAAGTTGCTTGCTATATAATTACGCCGATACTAAAAGAAGTTGTCGTTTAAAAATATATCAATGCTAAAGAATTAGTTCATCGCTAAAATATACGTCGACAAAATTTCAGCTACGCTGATCGTCACTAAACACTTCAATCATTATACCTTATAATTGTTAGCGTTAGATTATAATTTATGATTTCTAAAGTTGACACAAATACTGCTCACCAATTCGTCGCTAAAGCTCCAAACCAAAAATATATCGATGCTAACATAAAATTTCGCCTCTAAAATTTCTAATCAGATCCGAAAAAGTATCGGGGTGTTACATTCTCCCCCACTTATAAAAATTTCGTCCTCGAAATTTCACATACTTATAGTATCCAAGCACTACGCTTTTACTACATAACTCCAAAACAATGATGTTACCGATTCTTAGACATAACCTCCAAGTTATGAGTCGAGAACATCGGTAGTAACTTCGAACATTTCGCTATATCATATGATTTTGAATATAACCTAAGGTTTCATAATCCAACCAACGAATATCATTTCTCAACCTCGAAAAATTTAGCCAATTTCTATAAGCACCTACTAATCAAAGTCTCGAATCAAACAATGTAACCACTATGCTTTCAGTGCGCATTCTGTTATCTAGCCACTACTACGGTTCAACTAAGGTAGTAAAATTTTTGCTAACACTCCTGTCAAAACTTAGGCGTTCCCTCACTTGTTTCTAAAGTCTACAGAATCATAACCTAAGCTCTGATACCAACTGTAACATCCTGGAATTTTTCGGAACGTTAGACAATCGATCGATGACACTATGACAATTATAACCCCATAACCAAATGGATAGTCATCATCAGAGCAGCTAAACATTTAATCAAACAATACTCTCAGTAGGATTTCATAAATGATACATCAAACTAAGTCTACAAAATTTTTAAATAATACTCATTACCCGCACAGGGGTTCTAATGATCAATACCAAAATCTAATTTATTCGCTTTCGCTCGCTGGCTCTAATCCATATTCAGGTAACCTACTGATGGCTGTCACCTGCGGAAAGGAAGTCAAAGGGGAGTGAGCTTTTCAGAGCCCAGTAAGGTCGCACAAAGATTTAAAATAACAAAACGATTCGGACGATTTTTCATATAAAACTTTTGAAGAGTATTTTCAATGAAATACATCACTTAGACAAAGATGAACAAAACGAACGATTTTACATTCAAGTCCAATAACAACTTTTTGAGGGATTTTACTTTCGATGAAATCACTACAATACGTATAAACATAGAGATGAGTATTCAACTCAATCCCTTAAATAATAGTCATTTGAAACACTTCGGATATAATAAAGCATGAATGGATACTATTCAAAACAGTTCAAGTGTAATAAAACATAAACAGGAAACATTGAACATGACAGTACAGAAGCAAAGCCACCCCGGCAGTGCTCGATCGCTTTACATATGCATATGTACACTGACTAGTCCATCTAGGTACTAGTTAAACCCATCCAACAGACCATCCTTATAACGCCAACAATACAGACCATCCTTATGGCTCCCAAGTTACTAACTCATGTCAACATTGAGAAGGAGTAAACTACAATTGAAAATGCTTTTCGATGATCGAATTCAATAAACGGATGAGCATGAAAAGAGATAATTACAACTCAAAATATGTATTTTATGATGGTCAGATCAATAAACATATGAGAATGAAACATGAATTTCAAACGATCGCTATCAGGCTCAAATTAGGGTTTCGTGGACAGTTTTAAAAACATCTTTTATATCAAACATAAAATCGAATCAATGTAGTTTGTAAGACAGTTTTATAAGCATTTGAAAAACAGAGTAACGAAATAAGGTTCGGACAAAATTCCTTACCTCGGTCCAAGCTAAGCGATGCTACGAACCTCGATCAGTATTTTCTGAAAAAACCTAGATTAGCAATTTATTTGTTAGAACATAATTTATGTCAAATACGCTATAAACCCTAATATCAACTACCCACTGCGTACCCACTCTCTCCGAAATCGCGCACTCAAAACGGTTCTCGCACACGGTCAAGCTAACCGAAAATCCTATACACTCCTTAACGTGTACCGACACTCTAAAATTTATAATAATTTACACTAAAACACTTTATAGCTTAAAACATTATTAAAAATCAAAATATGAATTTTCTGAATTTTTGAATATTTTTGAATTTAAAATAATTTCCTTAAATGAAATAAAAACCCATAAATTGCCAAAATTTCTTCTAGCTGAAAATAAAGTCTCATAATTTTTATAAGAACTTTAAAGTATATATATAAATTATAGAAATCAAAATCAGAATTTAAACGGCTTAAAAACTATTTTTGAAAATTTTGTTTTGCTAAAAACAATGCGAGATGGAAACCATAGAATATCCACTCCAAAAATCATCAAATTTACATTGAGTCTTATTAATGCCATATAGACATGACTATAATTTTCCCCAAAACATTTTCAGGGTTTAAAGGCTTTAAAAGATTTTTATAAATCAGAACTTGCAGAAAATATAATAATAACATAGAATATCAGACAAATATGAAATTTTCACAGAAATTTTAATATTGTACCAAGAATCATCCTGTAAGTTTTCAGAATTTTTGGACAAGCGTACAATACCAACAGCCACGTGGTACACTGTGCAAGCACAGTGTACCTCCCCACTGCACAGACACATTACTGTTCACCTGTCTTCTTCATCTTACTCCTTCCCCTTCTCTGCAAACAACTCTCAGAACTCACCCCTCGCAAAGTCCAATCATGGCAGGCACTCCTTTTCCATCTCTTTTCTTTTCTTTTCTTTTCTTTTCTTTTTTACAGTCTCATCTCACATACACATGCACTCCATATCTTCTCCCATTTCCCATAAACCCACATCACAATCTCACAAAGAGATACCTCACGCACATATCACACCTACACACACTGCACCTGGCTGATCACTCCCTCTCTATACACACTTCACATCCACAGATACACTCACACTTCCATTATTTTCCATCCCTCTCACAAACCCACTTTACACCCAAACACACACACAATATCACAGCAATAACCCAATGTCATCTCTCTCTCTCTCTCTCTTCCTTGCAACTCACATACTCACTCATTAACACAGGCAAAATCCCATGTTTTTCTCCCATATTTCCTTTTATCTTCTCCAACATTCTCAAACACTCCATGAATATCTATATAAACACACAGCATATATACTACACACCTGCACACAGTTTATATACATATATTCATCACCCACTAAACACAACACTCACGTTTGCACACAATACCCATTTTCGGTAACCCTTCTACTTTCACACAGGCAGTGGGTCGTTGCTCCCATAACCTGTACATATTCCACCTCTTTCACCAATCCCACAACATGCCCCTACACTCACATTCTTACCACACACAAGCACACCCACTACGGCAGCCTCAAATACGCAGAAGGCATCACAATTTGCTCTCCCCCCTCGATCTCCTACTATAGCCGTCCCAAAGCTTCCCACCGTTCAATCCCCTCACAGCCCCTGCACATCAACCCCAACCACGGCTGCTCAACACTCACGGCACGTTACACTATTTCTTCCATTACATGTAATAAACACAACTATTACCACAAACACAGCCGTAAATACCCCATCCCAAAGATAATGTAATTCGGATGAAAAGTGGAGATCTTACTGAGGTTTGGCCGGAAACATATCTCTTCGATCCTCCCTCCTTTCTTTCTCTCGGTAACTCTCTCTATCTTTCTCTCGAAATGGGTCTGGCGGCCTAAAGGGTGGGCTGCCCAGACAGTCTACGTAGGTTTAAATATAAATCCCTAAATGGAAAATCACAAAAGAACCCCCTTACGCTTTTATTAGTCGCTAAAAATTTACCCGAACATTGTTTTATTGCGAAAAGGCCTGAAATAATAACCATTTATGTGTTAGGAAAATTGTTAACGGATTATTACCCTAACTCGTTTCACAATTCATCGCTAATAAGTGCACCGATACTAAAAACAATTTTGCCTCTAAAATATATCGATTCTAAGAAAATTGATTCGTCGCTATAAGTTGCTTGCTATATAATTACGCCGATACTAAAAGAAGTTGTCGTTTAAAAATATATCAATGCTAAAGAATTAGTTCATCGCTAAAATATACGTCGACAAAATTTCAGCTACGCTGATCGTCACTAAACACTTCAATCATTATACCTTATAATTGTTAGCGTTAGATTATAATTTATGATTTCTAAAGTTGACACAAATACTGCTCACCAATTCGTCGCTAAAGCTCCAAACCAAAAATATATCGATGCTAACATAAAATTTCGCCTCTAAAATTTCTAATCAGATCCGAAAAAGTATCGGGGTGTTACATTCTCCCCCACTTATAAAAATTTCGTCCTCGAAATTTCACATACTTATAGTATCGAAGCACTACGCTTTTACTACATAACTCCAAAACAATGATGTTACCGATTCTTAGACATAACCTCCAAGTTATGAGTCGAGAACATCGGTAGTAACTTCGAACATTTCGCTATATCATATGATTTTGAATATAACCTAAGGTTTCATAATCCAACCAACGAATATCATTTCTCAACCTCGAAAAATTTAGCCAATTTCTATAAGCACCTACTAATCAAAGTCTCGAATCAAACAATGTAACCACTATGCTTTCAGTGCGCATTCTGTTATCTAGCCACTACTACGGTTCAACTAAGGTAGTAAAATTTTTGCTAACACTCCTGTCAAAACTTAGGCGTTCCCTCACTTGTTTCTAAAGTCTACAGAATCATAACCTAAGCTCTGATACCAACTGTAACATCCTGGAATTTTCCGGAACGTTAGACAATCGATCGATGACACTATGACAATTATAACCCCATAACCAAATGGATAGTCATCATCAGAGCAGCTAAACATTTAATCAAACAATACTCTCAGTAGGATTTCATAAATGATACATCAAACTAAGTCTACAAATTTTTTAAATAATACTCATTACCCGCACAGGGGTTCTAATGATCAATACCAAAATCTAATTTATTCGCTTTCGCTCGCTGGCTCTAATCCATATTCAGGTAACCTACTGATGGCTGTCACCTGCGGAAAGGAAGTCAAAGGGGAGTGAGCTTTTCAGAGCCCAGTAAGGTCGCACAAAGATTTAAAATAACAAAACGATTCGGACGATTTTTCATATAAAACTTTTGAAGAGTATTTTCAATGAAATACATCACTTAGACAAAGATGAACAAAACGAACGATTTTACATTCAAGTCCAATAACAACTTTTTGAGGGATTTTACTTTCGATGAAATCACTACAATACGTATAAACATAGAGATGAGTATTCAACTCAATCCCTTAAATAATAGTCATTTGAAACACTTCGGATATAATAAAGCATGAATGGATACTATTCAAAACAGTTCAAGTGTAATAAAACATAAACAGGAAACATTGAACATGACAGTACAGAAGCAAAGCCACCCCGGCAGTGCTCGATCGCTTTACATATGCATATGTACACTGACTAGTCCATCTAGGTACTAGTTAAACCCATCCAACAGACCATCCTTATAACGCCAACAATACAGACCATCCTTATGGCTCCCAAGTTACTAACTCATGTCAACATTGAGAAGGAGTAAACTACAATTGAAAATGCTTTTCGATGATCGAATTCAATAAACGGATGAGCATGAAAAGAGATAATTACAACTCAAAATATGTATTTTATGATGGTCAGATCAATAAACATATGAGAATGAAACATGAATTTCAAACGATCGCTATCAGGCTCAAATTAGGGTTTCGTGGACAGTTTTAAAAACATCTTTTATATCAAACATAAAATCGAATCAATGTAGTTTGTAAGACAGTTTTATAAGCATTTGAAAAACAGAGTAACGAAATAAGGTTCGGACAAAATTCCTTACCTCGGTCCAAGCTAAGCGATGCTACGAACCTCGATCAGTATTTTCTGAAAAAACCTAGATTAGCAATTTATTTGTTAGAACATAATTTATGTCAAATACGCTATAAACCCTAATATCAACTACCCACTGCGTACCCACTCTCTCCGAAATCGCGCACTCAAAACGGTTCTCGCACACGGTCAAGCGAACCGAAAATCCTATACACTCCTTAACGTGTACCGACACTCTAAAATTTATAATAATTTACACTAAAACACTTTATAGCTTAAAACATTATTAAAAATCAAAATATGAATTTTTGAATTTTTTTGAATTTAAAATAATTTCCTTAAATGAAATAAAAACCCATAAATTGCCAAAATTTCTTCTAGCTGAAAATAAAGTCTCATAATTTTTATAAGAACTTTAAAGTATATATATAAATTATAGAAATCAAAATCAGAATTTAAACGGCTTAAAAACTATTTTTGAAATTTTTGTTTTGCTAAAAACAATGCGACATGGAAACCATAGAATTTCCACTCCAAAAATCATGAAATTTACATTGAGTCTTATTAATGCCATATAGACATGACTATAATTTTCCCCAAAACATTTTCAGGGTTTAAAGGCTTTAAAAGATTTTTATAAATCAGAACTTGCAGAAAATATAATAATAACATAGAATATCAGACAAATATGAAATTTTCACAGAAATTTTAATATTGTACTAAGAATCATCCTGTAAATTTTCAGAATTTTTGGACAAGCGTACAATACCAACAGCCACGTGGTACACTGTGCAAGCACAGTGTACCTCCCCACTGCACAGACACATTACTGTTCACCTGTCTTCTTCATCTTACTCCTTCCCCTTCTCTGCAAACAACTCTCAGAACTCACCCCTCGCAAAGTCCAATCATGGCAGGCACTCCTTTTCCATCTCTTTTCTTTTCTTTTCTTTTCTTTTCTTTTCTTTTTTACAGTCTCATCTCACATACACATGCACTCCATATCTTCTCCCATTTCCCATAAACCCACATCACAATCTCACAAAGAGATACCTCACGCACATATCACACCTACACACACTGCACCTGGCTGATCACTCCCTCTCTATACACACTTCACATCCACAGATACACTCACACTTCCATTATTTTTCGTCCCTCTCACAAACCCACTTTACACCCAAACACACACACAATATCACAGCAATAACCCAATCTCATCTCTCTCTCTCTCTCTCTTCCTTGCAACTCACATACTCACTCATTCACCCAGGCAAAATCCCATTTTTTTCTCCCATATTTCCTTTTATCTTCTCCAACATTCTCAAACACTCCATGAATATCTATATAAACACACAGCATATATACTACACACCTGCACACAGTTTATATACATCTATTCATCACCCACTAAACACAACACTCACGTTTGCACACAATACCCATTTTCGGTAACCCTTCTACTTTCACACAGGCAGTGGGTCGTTGCTCCCATAACCTGTACATATTCCACCTCTTTCACCAATCCCACAACATGCCCCTACACTCACATTCTTACCACACACAAGCACACCCACTACGGCAGCCTCAAATACGCAGAAGGCATCACAATTTGCTCTCCCCCCTCGATCTCCTACTATAGCCGTCCCAAAGCTTCCCACCGTTCAATCCCCTCACAGCCCTTGCACATCAACCCCAACCACGGCTGCTCTACACTCACGGCACGTTACACAATTTCTTCCATTACAAGTAATAAACACAACTATTACCACAAACACAGCCGTAAATACCCCATCCCAAAGATAATGTAATTCGGATGAAAAGTGGAGATCTTACCTGAGCTTTGGCCGGAAACATATCTCTTCGATCCTCCCTCCTTTCTTTCTCTCGGTAACTCTCTCTATCTTTCTCTCGAAATGGGTCTGGCGGCTCAGACAGTCTACGTAGGTTTAAATATAAAACCCTAAATGGAAAATCAAAAAAGAACCCCCTTACGCTTTTATTAGTCGCTAAAAATTTACCCGAACCTTGTTTTATTGCGAAAAGGCCTGAAATAATAACCATTTATGTGTTATGAAAATTGTTAACAGATTATTACGCTAACTCATTTCACAATTCATCGCTAATAAGCGCACCGATACTAAAAACAATTTTCTCCCTAAAATATATCGATTCCAAGAAAATTGATTCGTCGCTAGAAGTTGCTTGCTATATAATTACGCCGATACTAAAAGAAGTTGTCGTTTAAAAATATATCAATGCTAAAGAATTAGTTCATCGCTAAAATATACGTCGACAAAATTTCAGCTACGCTGATCGTCACTAAACACTTCAATCATTATACCTTATAATTGTTAGCGTTAGATTATCATTTATGATTAGTTGACACAAATACTGCTCACCAATTCGTCGCTAAAGCTCCAAACCAAAAATATATCTATGCTAACATAAAATTTTGCCTCTAAAATTTCTAATAAGATCCGAAAAAGTATCGGGTTGTTACATTCTTCCCCACTTATAAAAATTTCGTCCTCGAAATTTCACATACTTATAGTATCGAAGCACTACGCTTTTACTACATAACTCCAAAACAATGATGTTATCGATTCTTAGACATAACCTCCAAGTTATGAGTCGAGAACATCGGTAGTAGCTTCGAACATTTCGCTATATCATATGATTTCGAATATAACCTAAGGTTTCATAATCCAACCAACGAATATCATTTCTCAACCTCGAAAAATTTAGCCAATTTCTATAAGCACTTAAAAATCAAAGCCTCGAATCAAACAATGTAACCACGATGCTTTCAGTGCGCATTCTGTTATCTAGCCACTACTACAGTTCAACTAAGGTAGTAAAATTTTCGCTAACACTCCTGTCAAAACTTAGGCGTTCCCTCACTTGTTTCTAAAGTCTACAGAATCATAACCTAAGCTCTGATACCAACTGTAACATCCTGGAATTTTTCGGAACGTTAGACAATCGATCGATGACACTATGACAATTATAACCCCATAACCAAATGGATAGTCATCATCAGAGCAGCTAAACATTTAATCAAACAATACTCTCAGTAGGATTTCATAAATGATACATCAAACTAAGCCTACAAATTTTTTAAATAATACTCATTACCCGCACAGGGGTTCTAATGATCAATACCGAAATCTAATTTATTCTCTTTCGCTCGCTGGCTCTAATCCATATTCAGGTAAACTACTAATGGTTGTCACCTGCTGAAAGGAAGTCAAAGGGGAGTGAGCTTTTGAGAGCCTAGTAAGGTCGCACAAAGATTTAAAATAACAAATTGATTCGGACGATTTTTCATATAAAACATTTGAAGAGTATTTTCAATGAAATACAGCACTTAGACAAAGATGAACAAAACGAACGATTTTACATTCAAGTCCAATAACAACTTTTTGAGGGATTTTACTTTCGATGAAATCACTACAATACGTATAAACATTGAGATGAGTATTCAACTCAATACCTTAAATAATAGTCATTTGAAACACTTCGGATATAATAAAGCATGAATGGATACTATGCAAAACAGTTCAAGTGTAATAAAACATAAATAGGAAACATTGAACATGAGCAGTACAGAAGCAAAGCCACCCCGGCAGTGCTCGATCGCTTTACATATGCATATGTACATTGACTAGTCCATCTAGGTACTAGTTAAACCCATCCAACAGACCATCCTTATAACGCCAACAATACAGACCATCCTTATGGCTCCCAAGTTACTAACTCATGTCAACATTGAGAATGAGTAAACTACAATTGAAAATGCTTTTCGATGATTGAATTCAATAAACGGATGAGCATGAAAAGAGATAATTACAACTCAAAATATGTATTTTATGATGGCCAGATCAATAAACATATGAGAATGAAACATGAATTTCAAACGATCGCTATCAGGCTCAAATTAGGGTTTCATGGACAGTTTTAAAAACATCTTTTATATCAAACATAAAATCGAATCAATGTAGTTTGTAAGACTATTTTATAAGCATTTGAAAAACAGAGTAACGAAATAAGGTTCGGACAGAATTCCTTACCTCGGTCCAAGCTAAGCGATGCTACCAACCTCGATAGTGTTTTCTGAAAAAACCTAGATTAGCAATTTATTTGTTAGAACATAATTTATGTCAAATACGCTATAAACCCTAATATCAACTACCCACTGCGTACCCACTCTCTCCGAAATCGCATACTCAAAACGGTTATCGCACACGGTCAAGCGAACCGAAAATCCTAAACACTCCTTAACGTGTACCGACACTCTAAAATTTATAATAATTTACACTAAAACACTTTATAGCTTAAAACATTATTAAAAATCAAAATATGAATTTTCTGAATTTTTGAATATTTTTGAATTTAAAATAATTTCCTTAAATGAAATAAAAACCCATAAATTGCCAAAATTTCTTCTAGCTGAAAATAAAGTCCCATAATTTTTATAAGAACTTTAAAGTATATCTAAAAATTATAGAAATCAAAATCAGTATTTAAAAGGCTTAAAAACTATTTTTAAAATTTTTGTTTTGCTAAAACCAATGCGATATGGAAACCATAGAATATCCACTCCAAAAATCATCAAATTTACATTGAGTCTTATTAATGCCATATAGACATGACTATAATTTTTCCCAAAACATTTTCAGGGTTTAAGGGCGTTAAAATATTTTTATAAATCAGAACTTGCAGAAAATATAATAAATACATAGAATATCAGACAAATATGAAATTTTCACAGAAATTTTAATATTGTACCAAGAATCATCCTGTAAATTTTCAGAATTGTTGGACAAGCGTACAATACCAACAGCCACGTGGTACACTGTGCAAGCTCAGTGTACCTCCCCACTGCACAGACACATTACTGTTCACCTGTCTTCTTCATCTTACTCCTTCCCCTTCTCTGCAAACAACACTCAGAACTCACCCCTCACAAAGTCCACTCACAACAGGCACTCCTTTTCCATCTCTTTTCTTTTCTTTTCTTTTTTACAGTCTCATCTCACATACACATGCACTCCATATCTTCTCCCATTTCCCATAAACCCACATCACAATCTCACAAAGAGATACCTCACGCACATATCACACCTACACACACTACACCTGGCTGATCACTCCCTCTCTATACACACTTCACATCCACAGATACACTCACACTTCCATTATTTTCCATCCCTCTCACAAACCCACTTTACACCCAAACACACACACACACAATATTACAGCAATAACCCAATGTCATCTCTCTCTCTCTCTCTTCCTTGCAACTTACATACTCACTCATTCACACAGGCAAAATCCCATTTTTTTCTCCCATATTTCCTTTTATATTCTCCAACATTCTCAAACATTCCATGAATATCTATATAAACACACAGCATATATACTACACACCTGCACACAGTTTATATACATATATTCATCACCCACTAAACACAACACTCACACTCATGTTTGCACACAATACCCATTTTTGGTAACCCTTCTACTTTCACACAGGCAGTGGGTCGTTGCTCCCATAACCTGTACATATTCCACCTCTTTCACCAATCCCACAACATGCCCCTACACTCACATTCTTACCACACACAAGCACACCCACTACGGCAGCCTCAAATACGCAGAAGGCATCACAATTTGCTCTCCCCCCTCAATCTCCTACTATAGCCGTCCCAAAGCTTCCCACCGTTCAATCCCCTCACAGCCCCTGCACATCAACCCCAACCACGGCTGCTCTACACTCACGGCACGTTACACTATTTCTTCCATTACATGTAATAAACACAACTATTACCACAAACACAGCCGTAAATACCCCATCCCAAAGATAATGTAATTTGGATGAAAAGTGGAGATCTTACCTGAGGTTTGGCCGGAAACATATCTCTTCGATCCTCCCTCCTTTCTTTCTCTCGGTAACTCTCTCTATCTTTCTCTCGAAATGGGTCTGGCGGCCTAAAGGGTGAGCTGCCCAGACAGTCTACGTAGGTTTAAATATAAAACCCTAAATGGAAAATCACAAAAGAACCCCCTTACGCTTTTATTAGTCGCTAAAAATTTACCCGAACCTTGTTTTATTGCGAAAAGGCCTGAAATAATAACCATTTATGTGTTATGAAAATTGTTAACGGATTATTACGCTAACTCGTTTCACAATTCATCGCTAATAAGCGCACCGATACTAAAAACAATTTTGTCCCTAAAATATATCAATTCTAAGAAAATTGATTCGTCGCTATAAGTTGCTTGCTATATAATTACGCCGATACTAAAAGAAGTTGTCGTTTAAAAATATATCAATGCTAAAGAATTAGTTCATCGCTAAAATATACGTCGACAAAATTTCAACTACGCTGATCGTCACTAAACACTTCAATCATTATACCTTATAATTGTTAGCGTTAGATTATAATTTATGATTTCTAAAGTTGACACAAATACTGCTCACCAATTCGTCGCTAAAGCTCCAAACCAAAAATATATCGATGCTAACATAAAATTTTGCCTCTAAAATTTCTAATCAGATCCGAAAAAGTATCCGGGTGTTACAGACAATCTCTGATATGATGACCCTTTTGGCCACACCTGAAACACGCTCCCGTATCCCAATGGCAACTCTGACCACCATGTCGCTTGTTGCACCTCTGACAAATAAGACCTAAACTTGTGGACGAAAGCCTCTGAGCAAAGTTCTGGCTAGAGGTCTTACTTGTATTACCCTGAGCTTGACCCTGCCTCTGACCTTGGTCCCTCTGACCTTGGTCCCTCTGACCAAAGATGCCTATTTTTGCTTCCCATCATTTGGTGCTGCCTGTGACTGAGATAGTTCTAAACGATCTCTCTTACCTATCTTGGCTTCTTTTCTCTCTTTAAAATCCCTTGCTTCAGATTCAATCGTCTTCGCAATGTCCACACACTGAACATAAGTCTCTATTGGAACAAGAATAATGCGCTGTCTAATGCTAGACTTAAGACCCCAAGCGAACATTTGCACTCTATCCTTTTCTCGTTATCCTCCTGCTTCAGATGAAGAAAATCATGATACATCTGTTCTTTTATGCTCCTAGGGAAGTAGCGGTCAAAGAACAAAATCTTGAACTGATCCTATGGCATCACCCTGCATTGTTCTGCTGTCTTACTATCATCAATCACTTTCCACCAATGCTCTGCCTCCCCATCAAGCTTATACACTGTGAGTTCTATGTTTTCCGCATCGGTGCAACCCATAGGCCTAAACACCTTCTCAAGTCGAGAAATTCATTTCTCCGCCACAATTCGGTCATCAGTTCCTCCAAAAGGTTCTACATTTTTCTTATCAAACTACTCTAACAAGCTACGAGTTTGAGTCTGCTTGGTATTGAATTCTGAGGTGGGTTAGGTTGATTCTACTGATTTAATTGAGCTTATTGATTAGCGAGTAATTGAGTCAACTGAGCTTGATGGTTTGCCAAGAGGGTCAGAAGATCTGGCGAGTTCTTGTTCTCGTTCTCGGTGACATTTGGAGGTTCCACATTTTGATTACGGGTTTGTTTATTATTATGACTGCTTGCCATAGCTACAAAAGAAGATTAACGTCAGATACAGACAAAGACATTACGCTTAAACCTACCCATCTCACAACTTATCCGATCCTATGCATGAGTCTATAGAATCTCATACCTAAGGTCTGATACCAACTGTAACACCCCACATTTTATTTTTGGAGCGTTAATGCTGAATACATAAAGATCAGATAAAATCCAATAATTATCATAAGACTCCAAAATGGTAATTCAGAGCATTCACTAAAATTCCCAAAATACATCAACATTTAACACAGTGGGCCCAAGCCTTTATACAATTCACGTACTTCGATAAGGAGTTTCCCAAAAGAACCTAAATAATAACATTATGTCTCAATCATTACACTTAAAATATCAGTACCAACTCTGAAACAAAGGTAGTTAACTCTTGATCACTCAGTTAGTTCTTCGATCCCAAAGTTCCACCTACTATCACTTGAAAGGAAAAACAACAAGAGAATGAGTCAAATGCCCAGTAAGGCCACTCAAAGGACCAATCAAACAGAAGCAAGAATATCTGAGAAACAAAATTTTTGAAGCACAAAGGGTCTCAATGGAATGGATAATCAAAACCAAAATTTGAATGTCAAATATCTAATATAGAGACAGACACTAGAGAGCCATTTAAAAAGTGGTCACATATGTCATCATTGACATATGAGGCCAGTTCATAAAGTAAGATCACGATCTCTAGCTCAACTCCCTTGAGCTAGCCCACGTTTCAATCCACGTGGGTAAGTCAGACATAAGTCACATACACTGTGACATGACTTATAGAGTTATCAAAACAAAGATTCTAATTTAACACGCAATCAATGATCCGACATGTCATACAATACACCAAATTTACGAAATAATGACATTATCTAAAACGAACGATATCAACACAGCAAACTCTAAGGTCAAACGAATTTGACGAAAATTGAATTTCACAAGTCATAGCATTGAGAACAAGTTATTCATATCAAAGCTCAAGGAAAAAAGGAGAAGAAGAATAACTTCGAAGAAGTTTGGATTTTAAAAAGAAACTAAAGACTTACATGAGAGATTGGTCCATCACTGATTTGAATTTCGAAAACAAACCCTTACCTTAATCAAGCTTGTGAATACAAATCCTTTAGCTCCTTCTTAGAAATCAAAGCTTCCCAAGCTTCCTCCTCTCTCTATCTTTCTCTCTTTATTGCAAACGAAAGTAGGTAGAGAAAACAAAAAGACTCAAAAGGGAAATAAGAATCTATTTATATGGAACAAAACCAAATTTTAAGTCGATGAAAAAAAAAATTCATTCGACCGAAACATGTTTCATTCGACCGAATCCATCTGAAGGAAAAATGGTTCAATTTTATTTAATTCGACCGAAAATGAGTTTTCTTTCGAATTAAAACTTTTAATTCAAATGAAAACTTCAAAAACCCATTTTTCACAATTTAAATACTTTTTGTTCGAAGCAAAATATTTTTATTCAAAGCGAACTCATTTTCATTAGAAGCAAAACCATTTTCCTTAGACCGAATCCTTCAGACTCCAAAATTTTAACATCGAATAGTTTTGATTCGAATAAAACCACTTTCATTCGACTTAAAAATGTTTTTCATTGGAATTAAAACTTTTAATTTGAATGAAAACTTCAGTAACTCAAAATTTTAACATCAAATAGTTTTGATTTGAATGAAACCACTTTCATTCGACTGAAAATTTCAGAAACAATCCCCAAACCATTTTTCTTAGTTTTAACAAAAGGCCACAACTTATTTATTCAAAAATATCAATTTCACCTAGAAATTCTTTTTTGGGGTATTACAAATATAGTGCCGGTCACTAAACCGACCGAGCAAGTCCCAATGCACATTGATTATAAAAGACCTTAACTGAGCCTCTCTTAAAGATGGCTTTCCTCTTCCTCACACAATGATATGATCTCATAGACAACCTATGGAGAATGTGTTGGTTTAATTTGTGGATTTCTTTGTGGGGTATAATCATTTATAAAGATGGCTCATAAAGACCAGGAAAAGACAACCTTCACTACACGTTGGGATTGTGCTACAGAGTGATGCCTTGGGTTGAAAAATGCGGGGACCACCTACTAAAGAGGAGCTACTACCTTCTTTCACCACATGATCCACAAAGAAGTATAGGTGTATATAGATGACATGATTATTAAGTCCAAGAAATGAGGACCATTATGCAGTTTTAAGGAAATATTTCGAAAGGTTAAGGCAGTATAATGTAAGGCTCAATCCCAAAAGTGCGTATTTGGAGTTACGACCAGCAAACTGCTAGGATTCATGGTCCGTAAGTTGGGCATAAAGTTGATCAAGCTAAAACCAAAGCCATAGTGGAGCTGCCACAGCCGAGAAATAAGAAAGAGAGTTGTGGGTCTTTAAGAAGGATCCACTACATAAGTCACTTCATATCTCAATTGACAATGATCTGCAAGCCAATTGTCAAGCTATTAAAGAAGGATCCGACCAAGCAGTGGAACCCCCTCTGTTGAGCGATAAGATTATAAAATACCTAGGTAACCCTCCAGGTTTAAGCCCTATCGCACCAGGTAATCCTTTATTCCTTTACTTAATCGTAACCGATACAACAACTGAAGCGACGTTGGCACAAACTCCTGAGAATTCACTGATAGAGAGGGCCATATACTATATTGTTAAATTGTTGATCACTCAACTTTAGAAAAGACATGCACATCACTAGTATGGTAACAGAAAGGTTATGGCATTTTGTGTTTGCTTGTCCCATCAAGTTGTTTGCTATACTGGAATCGATGAAGTACTTGTTTGAGAAGTCGGTCTTATTAAATAGCACGGCTAAGTAGGCTTGCTACTTTTTGAGTTTTATACCACATATGTCACTCAAATATCTATCAAAGGAAAGGTCGTGGCTGACATGCTAGAATGTTGCCCAGTAGAAGATACTAGTAAATGGCAGGTGAAGTTCCCAGATGAAGATGTTTGTGTCATATAATCTGAAATCAGATGGTAGTTATATTTTGATGGAGCCGTGAACAACAAAAGATTCAGGATAAAGGCACTTTTGATTTCACCATATGGAGCCCATACCCCCATAGCCATTAAATTAGCTTTTGACAATATAAACAAATAATGCTAAATATGAAGCATGCATTATTGGCTTAGTGATAACATTAAGATTAGGTGTAAGAGAAGCTATTGTATACATAGATCAGCTCTAATTATCCATCAGATACAGGGAATGTAGAAAAATTAGAGATGAGCATGTGTAGGCATACCACACTCATTTGGAAAAAATATGAGAAGTTCGAGGACATTGAATTCTAGTACCTTCCTCGCCTTAAGAATAATTTTGCTGATACATTAGCAAACCTTGCACTAATGGTAGAGATACGCAATGAGTAAGAAGTGGACCCATTTTTCATTAACAAATGGGATAAATTAGCCTATTGCTTCATGATTGCACATAGAGATGAAACTGGGACTATAGAAGTGTGATATACAGACTTACAAACTTTAATCTGAGATGGTAATTCCCGAAGAAGCCTTTATGAAAAATCGCATATTTTTGGGAATATAGGCGGTATAATTCACCATTTAGAACTGAAACTTGTATAAAAGACATTATGATGGGGAACACCTACTGTGCATCATAGAGAAAAAGAGTTGTCAGATTATGTACATTATACATTCATGCGAATGTGGATTTCACATGAATGGCCAAGTGTTAGCAAAGTAGGTACTTTGGCAAAAATACCACAGAACGAGATTGCATCGATTGCATACGTAAATGCTATAAGTGCTAGGTATACACCAAGTTGCAATATCTTCTCTTTCAGGATTTATACAAGATGATATCTCCTTAGCTCTTCTCGGTTATGGAGAATAAGTGTTACTAGTAAGGTCAGAAAGCTTCCAACTGACATGAATTCATCCTCGTGGCCATATATTATGTAATATCGTAGTTTAAAAAAACAATTCAATTAACTTTAATTAGTAGATAATTATAAACAAAAATTTGCATGGCTTCATGTGGCTGCCTAAGGCTAGAGATGTCAAATGGGCCGGGCTTGGGCTGGCCCAGCCCAAGCCCATTGGGCCTCCAACAAATCGGGCCGGGGCCGGGCCAAGGTGCCTACCGGGCCGGGCCTGGTTCTGAGGATATCTAGGCCCGGTCAAAGCCCAGGCCCTAGGCCCAACATTTAGGCCCGGGCTTGGGCCGGGCCCGGGCCCAATTTTCTTTTTTTTTTAAATTTTTTTTTGGCATTTTCTTGTTATTCAAGGTAAGAGTTTTTTTTAATTATGGTAATTTGTTGTTAGGGACGCTTTATTAAAACGTCCCTAACAGCAATCAATACTTTACTACAAATCTATAGCGACAAGAGTTAAAAAGATTGATGTGTAAGAATATGTTTTACGGTATATGGTAAGACTAATTCAATATACTAAATCAACAAGTTTGGCTTCAAAAAGGTTCTCAATAATGATAAATTCTCAAAGGGACATGAAGTAACAAATAGCATCATCATCATAAAGATAAAAGTCAAATTGTCAAGAAAAACTTCATCCCAAAAGATGGGGGTGGGCACGCGACAGTGCTACCCCTCCCCTTCGCCACTGACTTCAGGTTCATTGTGTGAGGCTATGCAATGCACATCCGTTGATGGAGCTTAAAAGTCGAGGACAAAGCTACTCTTCTTGGTAAAACTTACACTTAAAAGGAAATACCTTTTGAATCTTCTCTATGCAATCTCTCTTTTAAACCAAATTTTGGGCAATCCGAACACTAGAACTGGAATTAGGTTCGATTATCTGAAGCCCATGGTTGGGCACAGAACAATATCTGTGCTGAAATAAAGCAAATTTCAAGTTTCAGTCCACTCAAATTGTAACATAAATTGACAAAATACAGCAAATATGGGGTACACGATGCATTGCGGTCAGCAATTTCAATACATAAAGATGTTGGAAATTTACTCGATCCCATGACCACTATATTTATAAAGAAAAAAAATCAAAGACTTTAAGATGTGTTATTATTCTTCGCATTACTTAAATCTTCAGTACTGTTTAGGGGGAAAAAGGGGGGGAAAAGTGGAATTTCAAAAGTAAAGTGGGGGGCCTAAACCGGGATAGAATCGGGCCAGACCCGGGCCGGGCCTGGCCCGGGCTTTTTTCTGAGAAATGTAGGCCTGGCCCAGGCCCAGGCCCTAGGCCCTAAAAGGCCGGGCCAACACTGTTCATCAAAGGGGCCGGGCCAGAAAGGGACTAGGTCGGGCCAGCCCGCTGGCCGCCCGGCCCATTTGACAACTCTACCTAAGGCAATCACAAATATCAAAGGAATGACACCTAAAATTCCTAATTTTTGAAGTGTGTGCATGTGAAGGACAGTGGGAGGTGAGTTGTCATTAAAGCGGGATGTTTGATGAAGCCGCAAGGGGTGGGGGGGTTAAGGGAAAATGGAGAGAACTTATGAGACAAACTTAAGAAAGAGTAAGCTAAAATCGGTAGCAAGGGGAGAGAGGAACAAGCTAAAGAAAATAGGGAGTAAGTTGGTGGAAAATTGAGGTAGATATAAGCTTTTAAAGTGAGGTAAAAACTTGTTTTGACCCCGTGTGTGTTCTTGGTATTCTAGTGTATGAATTGCGTGTTTAATGTTAAATTGGTGTAAGAGTAATTAAGAGGTATTGGGATGGGAATTTAGTGTCTGTGGGTGTGTTAATAAGTATCATGTTGTAAAAGCTGTGTGTATATGTAGGGTGTTGCTGTGTGTGAGTTTAAGGCTTTGTGTGTGTGTGTGTGTGCGCGCGCGCGCTTGTTTTGGAAGCTGCTATGATGTATGGCAGCTTAACTGAGTGTGTGCGCAGAGAAGTGCGTGTGTAAGAATAGAAAGTGTGAAATGTTCTTGGGGGAGGGAGGGTGTGTGTGTGTGTTTTGCAGCAGTGTGTGAATGTGTAACTAGGTGTACTAAAGTATTCTCGAAGTTGCTATGGGGTTTCGCATATTAATTGTGTGTGAGGGTGTTTGGAAAGATTGAGCAGAGTGTCTGAAGTGAGCAGTGTGTCTATTGCCCATTTAACTTTTGTGTGAGGAAATGCAGTGCGCACGAGTAAAGTCAGTAATGTGGCGTGCAATTAATATGAAAGAGTGAGTGAGAGTGAGTGCAAGTGTGTGTAGTGTTTAAGCGTGTGTATGTGTGTGTGGTTGAGTGAAATCTGGGAATACGGTAAGTGGAATTTGCAGGGTTATGTGTGTGTTAAGGTGAAACAGTGTGTTTGATCGATATGCTTAGAAATAATAAGTGTAAGGGTCGCTAAAAGCCATTAGTTTTTAAGCATTTTAAACATTATTTTAATAGAAGGCGGTTTTTAGCTTGATTTTGGCAAAGTACAAAAGAGTAACCCCTATCTATACTATATATAATGAGAACTCTATTTTTAGTTTTGGTGTAATACCCTTTTGGTGTAACACTAAAACCCATCAGGCTACTGACACGTGTCCTTTTGGGGGTAAAATTGTAAAACACCACTCTCCACTAACTTCAAACTCCCCCACTTTTCACTTACGTAATTGCCTTTCCATTCCGATTTCTTGCAACTTCATATTCCACTCTCCTTCTCCCTTCATTTCCCCCTCTCCCATTCCTTTCTCTACAATTATTGGAAAGGTTTTGTGCGAAATGGTGGCGGTTGGGCGTTTGGTGATGGGTAGCGAGACTTGGGGGTCATGGGTGGGTCGATCGATAGAGGTTGTATCATGGTTGGTCGATTGGTGGTCCACGGCGTGCGACAGGTAGTGGTGGTTATCCGGCAGAGTGCATGGATGCCTGGTGCCGAACCGCTCTAATGGCGGCCATGGGTGGGTCGATCGATGGAGACCGTGGTTGGGCCGATCGATGGAGGACCCATGGGTGGGCCGATCGATGGAGGCCGTGGTTGGGCCGATCGATAGAGGACATGGGTGGTCGATCGGTGGCCTCAACTTGCGACCAGCAATGGCTGTTGGTGGCCCTTGGCTGTAACACCCCAACCTTTATATTATCTGGTGGCTTAATTTTATTTTAGAGTGTGACTTTCATACACAAGTTTTAGCGTAGATTTCCATGAGCGAAAATATTATCGGCAACCTTTAGAGACAAAATTAGGAAGCGGGACAGCGTATCAAACCCATTAAAATTTCTAGCACATAAACTATCGTAATTAACTATCTTGGGCCATGTCATAATAATAGAAAGTTCCGGGTAAGTTTCGAATAACTATCAAAGATTGGGGGGTTTCGAAAATTTTCTTTTAGGTTTTTATATATATACACACATATGTTAAAGGAGTAGCTGGCCCTAATTTATCACCCCTTTTCTGAGTCTCAGCAAAGAGAGAGCGAAGGAAGGAGATGTGATAAGGATCTTCGGTGAGGTTTCTGGCAATCAAATTGGAATTTCATGTAATACCCCAAAAATTTTCTTTTCCTTGTGTGAAATTATTATTTTAAGTAAATAAGTTTGTGGTCTTTTTGGTAATAATTAAGAAAATTGTTGTTATCATTTCTAAAATTTTCAGTTGAATGAAAAGTGGTTTCATTCGAATCAAAATGAAGGGAAATGATGTTTTGAAGTTTTCGGTCGAATTAAAAGTTTTAATTCGAATGAAAACCAGTTTTCGGTTGAATAAAAATAGTTTGGCTTTGAATGAAAATGGGTTTTGCTTCAAATAAAAAGATTTTGTGTGTAAAATGAGCTACTAAAGTTTTCGGTCGAATTAAAAGTTTTAATTTGACAAAAAACTAGTTTTTAGTTGAATACAAAAAAAAGGAAGTTTTAATTCAAATGAAAACTCATTTTCGGTCGAATTAAAAGTTTTAATTCTGCCGAAAACTTATTTTTCGGTCGACTTGAAAATTTTTTTTGAACCATTTTCACTTCTGTTGGTTTCGGTCGAATGAAACCATTATTTTCGATCGATTGCAAACTTAATTTTTCATCCCATATAAATTGTTTTCTTTTCCCCTTTCTAGCCTTTTGAGGAGTTCTTTTTTTCATTTTCCCTTGCGGTGGAGAGAGAGAAGGCTTGAGAAGTTTAGGAGTTCTAAGGTGGAGCATAAAGAATTGTATTTCTCAAAGGCTTAAATTAAGGTAAGGGTTTATTTTTAAAATTTAATCAACGATGGACCAATCGCTCATGTAAGTGCTTAGTTCTTTTCGAAATCCGAACCTCTTCAAATGGAGTTAAGTGATTCTTCTTCTCCTTTTGTTTTTAGCTTCACTATGGGTAATATGTTTCTCAATATTAAGACTTGTGGAATTCATTTTTTGTTGGAATTTGTTTGACCTTAGAATTTGCCATATTGATATAATTCGTTTAAGTAATTTATGATTATCATTATTTCGTAAAACTTTGGATATAGTTTGACATGTCCGATATTTGATAACGGTTATTTTGAGTTTTATTTCGGTAACTTTATGAGCCATGTCATATTGTATGTGACTTATTTCCGACTTATCCACATGGATTGAAACGTGGGCTAGCTCAGGGGAGTTGAACTAGAGATCGCGATCTTACTTTCTAAACCGGCCTCATATGTCAGTAATGACGTATGTGACCACTTTCTGAATGGCTCTCTAGTGTCTATTTCTGTACTCATATCTATTTTGGCATTTGATATTTGGTCTGACCTCTGTCAGTCAAAACTGGTGTGCCTTTGAAATCTTGTTATTCAGATATGTCTTGACATTTGAAATCTAGTTTGATTATCAGTTCCGTTGAAAACTTTTGTGTCTGTCTTTGTATTCAAATATAGTTTGACATTTGAATTTGGTTTGATATATGTTTCGTTAGCTTTTGTGTTTCAAAAATTTTGTTTCTCATATATTTTTGCTTCCGTTTGATTGGTCCATCGAGTGACCTTACTGGGCATTTGGCTCATTCCCTTATTATTTTTTCTTTCAGGTGATTAGTAGGTGAGATTTCGGATTCGAAGGGTTAGCCGTGTGACCGAGAGTTAGCTGCCTTATTTCAAAATTAGTATTGACATTTAAGTGTAACAACAAAGACAAGTTGGTGTTATTTAGGTTTCATTTTGAAACTCTATTTTTGAGAAATTTTGAATTGTATAAAAGCTTTGGGCCTCTTTGTCAGACATTGATGTATTTTTGAAATTATTAGTATATGCTCTGATTGACCGTTTGGGAGATTTGTGATAAAATTAAAGGTTTTCTAACTCCGCTTTTCTGATAATTATAAGATTTTCTCTGACTTCCATTTGTCCGTCGTTCACGCTTTGAGAATAAAATTTTTTGGGGCGTAACATTTCGGTAAGTTTTTGTTTAGCTTTTCTCTCTAGTTATTTATTGAATTATGGATTAAGTTAGGGCGTGGGCTTAATTAATGATTGCTGAGAAGTGTTTGTGGGTCTAGAAAGAGGGAGGCAGTATGCCATGTGTGCTTCAGTGAGAGATCATGTGGGTATATAGATGAGGGAAGGCATTATACACACGTTTTTGGTGTGCATTGAGCAAAGGAAAGGCTGAACATCAGCCGTGTACATGTTTGTGTGCTTGATGAGGGCCATGGAGTGATGGTTGCCGTGGGAAGAAGCGGCGTGAAGGAGCTGTTAGATGGGTTATCGTTTTGAGAGAAGAGAGTGGGCCATGGGCTGCAGGCTACGGGCTGCGCTTTAGAGAGAGAAAATAGCGACGACATGGGTGTAGGTATGGAGAGAGAGACATGCTGTGTGGGTGTGCGCTGAGTGTGTTTGTGGGTTCATGTGCATGTTTGTTTGGCGTGTAGTAAAGCTGCCTAAAAGAGCTGTGTGTGTGTGTGTGTGCGTGTGCGTTGTCTGAGTTTGTGTGTGTGTTTTGAGAGTGCATGAATGAGTGTAACTTGGTGCGTGATGTTGTGCATGTGTGTAGGATGCTGTGTAGCCATATGAGAGAGTGTGTATATCGTTGCGTGTGAGGTGTTTCGAGTGTGTGTTGTGTGCTTCCTGTGTGTAATGTGGGCTATGTAGGGGATAAGAGAGTGCGTGTGAGTGTAGAAAAAACAAAACAAACAAGAGTGGGTGTTGGCATGGGTTTTTGAGTGTGCCGTGAGGGAGAGATTGTGTATGTGTTTGTAGGTGTGTGATGAAGGAGCAAGGGGGCAGCCATGGCTGCCGTAGTGAGTGCCCATTGTCTATATTATAGGTGAATGTGTATGTGGAAAGGGAGAAGGGAGCAGCCGTGAGGTGTGTGAGAGGGTAGTGAGTGATGTTGTATTATTTTTCATATCCAAAAAGTGAGATACTTGTGTGAAAGAGACAAGGAGAAAGAGTGGACCTGTGCATGTCCTTTGGGTGAAATGTGGGCATACGTGTGTGAAATGGGTTTTGGGTGTTCAAAGTGTGTGACTATGTTGCATATTGTGTATGTGTTCTGTGTGTGCTCACTGTGTGCACGAGTTTGCATATATGTGAAGGTGTATGGTGCATGTGATGTGTGAGGGAGGGATGACAGAAGGGTATGTTTGAGAGTGTATTGTGTATTTATCGGTAACTAGTAGGGAAAGTAAAAAAAAAAGAAGAAGTGGGTTTTGGATATGCGGTTAGCGGGTAATTTAGATTAGCGTTAAGTTCAACACATAGATAAATTAGTGCACAGTCATTGTTTGTATATAAAACTTTACAGTATAATACATTAGAATATATTAGGATTTGTGGCAAAATTATATAATTATCTGAGATCGTATGAATTTTTAATATTTTCTGTAATTTCAGATTTGTAAAATTCTTTTGGTGCCTTTAAACCTTAAAAATGTTATGGGAAACATTAGTGTAATGTTTTTATGGTATAAATAAGATTCAGTTTGAATTTGATGATTTTTGGAGTTGATTTTTTATGGTTTCCGTATTGCATTATTTTTAGCAAAATAAATAATTTAAAAATAGTTCTAATGCCTTTTAATTTTTGATTTAAATTTCTATAATTTGTATACCTATTTCAAAGCCGTTACAAAAATTATGGAACTTTATTTTGAGCTAGAAGCAATTTATGGATTTTTATTATATTTAAAGAAGTTATTTTTTTATTAAAAAAATATCAGAAAATTCAATATTTTTACTTTTTATAAAGTTTTAAGCTATAAAAGTGTTTTATTGTAATTTGTAATAAATTTAGAATATTGTTGCGCATTAAAGAGTGTACGGGATTTTTGAGTTGAACGATTTCGGAGTTAGAAGTGAACACATGGTGGGCAGCTAATATTAGATTATATAGTAGCATAGATTGTGTTCTAACAAATAAATTGTCAATCTAGATTCATTCAAAGATTATTGATCGAAGTTTGGTAGCATTGTTTAGTTTAGATCGAGGTAAGAATTTTCTCTTCGAACCCTCCATTATCGTTCGAATTTCAAGTGTTTTATTATAACAGTCTTTCAGACTACATTGATTGTTGATTTTTATAATTGATATAAAAGTGTTTTCAAACTGCTCATGAAACCCAAATTTGAGCCAGTTAGCGATCGTTTGAAATTCTGATTCGCACTTATCTGTTTATTGATTCAATCATCGTAAAATATTTTCAATTCTATTTATTGCTTCTCAATGTTGACATGAGTTAGTAACCTGGGAGTTATAAGGATGGTCTGTATTGTTGGAGTTATAAGGATGGTCTATTTGTTGGGTTAAACTAGTACCTAAATGGACTAATCAGTGTACATATGCATATGTAAATCGTATCGAGCACTACTGGGGTGGCTTCGCTGCATCGTACTGCTCATGTTCAATATTTCCTGTTTATGTTTTATTGCACCTGAAATGTTTTGAAATAACTATTGATTTAAGGGATTGAGTTGATTACTTGTCCCTATGTCTAAATTGAAGTGCATTGGTTTCATTTATAAATCCATTTAAAAGTTGTTAGTTGACTTCAATATAAAATGGTCCCTATCGTTTTTGTTTGTTTAATCTTTGATCGACATGACTGGGGCTCTCAAAAGCTCACTCTCCTTCGACTTCCTTTCCGCAGGTGATAACCGACATTTAGGTTGAGGTTGCTTGTGGGGATTAGAGCCAAGGAAAAAGAGAATTTAAGCTTAGCCTTGGTCATTAGAACCCCTCTGTGGGTTAATATTGTTATTTGAGAATTTTTCAGACTTAGATTCCATGTCTCATTGATGATAGTCTACTGTGAATATGATTATTGGTTTAACTACTCTGATAATAGTGATTTATCGGATTATGCGGATATTATTGTCTTGGGGTGATTGATCGATCAAGTGTTAACGTTGCGGATTTTTTCTGGGATCTTACATTGCCCTCGCCAGAATGGTGTATGGTAGCAAGCAGGAGTCTCCGGCGGGCATATGGGCACTAGGGTTTGTGGTGTCGGAGCTTCGGCATGGAGGAAGACCGATATTGGCAGGCAGTTGAGGAGGTGTCAGAGATTGATGCATGATTTCAAATACAATATAAATTCAGAAGCACAACATTATCGTCCATTTCGTAGCCGATCAGTTGGTGTGTTTCGGACAATTGGGTCAGAGTCAGGTAATTGTGAGAGAGAGACAGATTCTAAGAATTTCTTTCAAGAATTTTTTTCCCAATGATTTTTTATTTTAGATTTAGATATCAGTGATGATGATAGTATTTGTTTGAGTTGTAAACTGAATAGGTTCGAAGAAGGGTGGCAGATTAGATAGACTAGTTTTTGGTATATAACTAAGAATTATTATATGCAAAGAGAAAAATGAGAAACAAATAAGTTGTCCACTTGCAAAAATAATGTTTGGATGTGTTAGGCTCTTGCAAGCCAGATATTTGATCCACGATGTATGCTTCCACTTGATTCACGTATGCTTTTTGGTGCCGTAATATTAGATATATTTTCTTAATTTTAAAATACGTTTTCCTAATTTTTGTCATATAACGCGTAAAGAGTCAACAAAAATTATTTAATGATAGATATGCACACGCATCGCGTGTACAAGGCATCTCGTTATTTTTAAAGGATCCATAATGTGAAAATATCTGAGATTTTTTCGGTTCCACAAAAAAGCTAAATAATTGCATCTCTAGAAAGGGGTTCCCCAATTATA
Organism: Escallonia herrerae; assembly: GCA_033070095.1. Classification (NCBI taxonomy): domain Eukaryota; kingdom Viridiplantae; phylum Streptophyta; class Magnoliopsida; order Escalloniales; family Escalloniaceae; genus Escallonia; species Escallonia herrerae. The sequence continues at coordinate 393,914 of JAVXUP010000033.1, read as the reverse complement.
AATATATTAAGTCAGATTACCTTTTTTCAAAAATTTTATAAAGGCCCGATGTTTTAAGGCACTTTACTACCTAAAATTTATTGGCATTTTGATGTCGATTACTATTTTAACAAGATTGGCCTCCTAGCATTCAATTTGAATATCATATTGGGGTTTTTGAGCAAATATTTTTCGAAGGACTTTTTAGTCCAACAACCGGGTTAGATTACTTAAAAAGATGTTCTGAGTTGTGTTTGGTCAGTTGTTGGTGCATTAGTTGTCAGGAGTGCTTTGGTAATTTTACCAAAGCTGCGGGGTGCTTTGGTCATTTTTCACTTCGGCAGCAAACTGAGTGAAAAAACATAATTAAGCACCGGGGATGTAGAAAATGAGAAAATAGTGTTAATATTGCTTTTAGCGAAAGATAAATGGTGTCATTGTTGCACTTCTAAGGCTAGGATAGATCTGATTGAACGGACAAGCCGTAACAAAAAGTTACGAAGTAATAAATAGGAAAGGTAGAAATTGACATATTTTCTAGCGCTATAAGGTAATTATATGCCACGGGAATTAATATATTACCAGTTCATCTTTTTAGATTTTGTAAAAGACGACTAAGACCGGACTCAACAAAAATTTGTCGGATAGGATTAGCAACTCATGTAGTATATTTTGCCATATCCCCCCTTATTACTATATTTTCAATACAAACATGTGTATTTGTACCAGTTAGACATTCTGAAGCCTTTTACAATAAACAACTGTTTCCATTTTAGACTATTGATAAGAAATGAAATTAAGCTTCCGTGAAACGTTTGTAATTAATTTAACCGATTGTGAACCCTATTTACCGTACTAGATGAAACTTTCTTTAATGATTGTTGTGCCCCAGATGTAACGAGGGAATGTTAGATTTTGGTTCCTTATCAAATGAAGGGATGTTGATGCCTACTACTGTCGCTAGTTGTAATACACCAAACGGCTTATGGTAAATAAATTTAGCTTAGTATTAATTTCTTAGACGAAAATTTTGTAAGTGATGCTATATGATCTTTTGCGACGGTTGCTATTAGCGGTATCATTTAGGACGTTTAGTAATATTAATATTTTAAAAATGATTATAAGTTACAATAAATGAAGCTTGTTGTAGGGTAAACTATAGCAAGTTTATTTCTTTAGCGACAAGTTTATAAGTAATTATTTGAGTTTTTTTGGGACGATTTGCGTGAGCTAAAAGATTGGCAAATCGGGGTGGTAAATTTATTTTGTTAGCGACAATAATTATACACAATATTTAGCGCGTCGATTGGCTAGAGAGATTTTCATTGAACCTTTAGCGATAATTTTAGAATCATAAGTTATAATTTAATGATAACAGTTATAGCTGATATTGATTGAGGTCTTTAGTGACAATTAGCGTCAACGATTTTTTAGAAACCTTTAGCGACAATCTTTATACTCTATAGTTAGCATCGATATTTTATGAGCAACTCTAGCGATGATTAGTGAAACAGGGTTAGTTACAAAACTACGTTTAAATTGGAGACTATTGAACAATTAAAGATTTCAAAAAATCTGACTTTATTTTAAAAATCATGTCAACTCTATAAATTTGGATAGTGAGGGAACCAAGAAAGGGGATTAGGGAGGATATTAAGACGTTACCAAAGAAAAAAAAGGAAGATAATAAAAGTTCAAGGGTTTCTTAAACAATTTATTTTTAGGGCTAGTATATATACAAACTAACTTAGGGCAGCCGTCAAGAGGTTCTCTGCCTTTACTTTTCTCATGTAAAACCTAGAGGAAGAAAAGAGAGAGAAGGGCAGTTAGGGCAAGGAAATTTCGGTAAATCCCTCTCCGTTTTCTCTCCAATGTACTCGTATCATTTTGATATAGGGGCTGCCGTCACTATATAATTGTATGTGTATTTTAGAAGATGAGACGTGGGTTCATGTGTGTTGTACAGGGACTATTCTAGCTGTGTGTTCGTGAGTATGTGAGTGTTTTGTGTGCGTAAAGGGCAAGGAGAGGGCTGCCCGGTATTTCCGTGAGAGGGTGCTGTGATATGTGTGCGTAATTGCGAGTAAAGGAGAGGGGAGAAGCTGCCGTAGGGCAGCATGAGTGTGTGGGTTGTGTTGCAGTATGCGATGTGTGTGAGGGGGAAGAGGCTGCCACAAACGGCAGCGGAGTGTGTGAGGTGTTTTTGGTGTGCGTGCGTAAAAATACGATGTGCGTGCGTGGGAGGAAGGAGCTGCCATCGGCAGCGGGTATGTTGGTCCTCGTGTGCATGATAAGGGGGCGAAAGGGGGGGGAGAACCTGCTGTAATGGGGCTACCAAAGGGCAGCAATTACGTTGTGGCTGTTTTGCGTGCATGTGTAGAGGTGTAAAATGGGAAGAAGAACCTGCTGTAATGGGGCTGCCAAAGGGCAGCAATTGCGTGAGGTTGTTGCTGTTTTGTGTGCGTGTGTAGAGGTGTAAAAGGGGAAGAAAAACTTGCTGTAATGGGGCTGCCTAAGGGAAGAAATTGCGTGAGTTGTTGCTGTTTTTTTTGCATGTGTAGAGGTCTAAAAAGGAAGAATAACCTGCTGTAATGGGGCTGCCAAAGGGCAGCAGTTGCATGAGGTTTTGTGCTATTTTGTGTGTGTGCGAGTAGAGGTGTTAAAAGGAAGGAGAACTTGCTGTGATGAGGCTGCCAAAGGGCAGAAGTTGCGTGAGGTTGTTGCTGTTTTGTGTGTGTGTAGTGGTGTAAACAGGAAGGAGAAGACTCCTGAAAAAGGGGGCTGTAATAAGGCAGCAGGTGTGTGAGGTATTTGTTGTGTTTTTGTGTGTGTATAGATGTGTAAAGGGAAGGGGGGAAACCTGCTTGGAATGATGTGAGTTCCATGAGATAGCATGCAAGTAAAGGGTGTATGTGTGTTGTTGGTGTAGTAGGGAATGCAGAGGTGATGTAGTAAGAGTACATGTGTGTAGTAGTGGTGTGCGTGAACTTAATGTGTATACAGTGTATGTAATTGTGGGCTTAGAGAGTGAGAAAGTGTGTGTTTGCAAGGTAGAAGAGGGGCCACCGAAGAGAGAAAGGCCATAGTGGAGGTAAGCTGATTAGGGTTACGACTGGACTGCAAAGGGTCGCTAAAACTCCATCTTACCCCATAGTCATTTGTCCAATTTCTTAAGACTTTTTTGAACAAATTTAAATAAAGTACCAAACTAAGACCCCCTTTATTTTTACGATATCTATGACATGGAATTTTCTAGGATTTTTCTGGGCATGGAAAGGGCCTGAAATAATTTTATTTCAAAAATAGGTTTTTGAATAATTTGGCATGGTGAATAAATTATTTCTAACCGCAAAATGTTATAGTGATCCGAACTTATTGAGATGCTTGAGCGTCTGAAATTTTGAGGGATTCCAATGCCGTTTGATATATTTTTCAAATAGGAACCTTAACGCTCTATTTAAGCTTCCAAGCGAAAAAATTTCAGAAAGGCCTTTTTTATCCGAAAAATCCACCTAGTCATTCAAAAATATGTTTTGGGTTAATTATGGGTGTGTAATGGTCCGTTAGGCATCGGGAGTAAATTGGTAATTTTGCACAAGCCTAGGGGTATTTTGGTAAATTTCACTCGTTTGAGAAAATTTAGCACCTAGAGATAATTGAACGGCAATAAATAACGTCCAGATGATTTCTTGTTTAGGTTCCAAGAGACAAGAGCTAAAGAAGACTTGGGAACCAAAATCGCTTAGCTATCTAGGTAAGTATTCCTGCCATGTTCTTCCTTACAACCTATTTTCAAGTATATGTAAACGTGGTTTTATCAAATGAAAGTTTTAAGTGTTTGCTATTGCAAAATTTGTTTGATAGAAAAATGAAATAAAAGTTGCCATGGTATGTATTGTGTTGTTTTGAGAACTCTGTGTGGATTGTATTGTTGATAGGTTAAATTCTTGTCGATGTGCCCCATATCCAGGGGAAAATGGATTCTGGATCCTTATCAATGGAACCACACGTTGACCTACAGTACTGTTGCATCGTGGTTTGCCCCTGCGTCCATAATATTGTTTATCCCGGCTAGAGGAGGGATTCTGGGTCCCAGTCAGTGGGACCGTACGCTAACCGTAGTATACCAAGTTGTGAATAATTGTGACAGTTACTAATGAGTTTTCTAATTGATCATACTCCGGTTTGAGATTCTTTTGGTGCAAGTGCATATATATATATATATATATATATATATATATATATATATATATATGTTATGATGATTTTAAATTCTTGATTTTGAAAAGAAAAACCCACGGCATGTTTTGAAATACCCATTTTAGGAATATGCTATGTGTACTTACTGGGCCCCCGAGCTCACTTTTTTATAAATGTTTTTAGGAGATCACTTAGACGAACCCGAGAACTATGAGAATAGCGAGGATGCAGTCGCAGGAGATGGTCGTTAGGGATTTACTTTAAGCCCCTTTGAAAAATTGTTAGCAGCCGGATATAATTGTAGTACTATTTTGTTTATGTTTTGAGAATTGTTCGGAGCTTAGATATCCATGAGAATTTTTATGATTTGTTTTAGTCAATCATGGAGGACATCAGTAGAGACATATTTGAGAGATCTATAAATATTATGTTAGGAATCTTGTTAAGGTGTTAGTTAAATGCATGGCTATAGATTTGTATACAGATTGTAGTAAGGCCTGACAGAGCCCTGAGTGGATGTTCGAATAGATCTGCGGGCGGTCACGGACATAGCTCATGGGCTCACTCGCGGGTTTGGGTCATGACACTAGTGGTTGCCCTGGCTTCCACATTAATGATCATCCCAAGGTGGATTCCTGGTCGAAGTCAGCGGGACCAAACGCTGACTGTAGCACACCGATTGAGTAATTATTCAGCTGAACAATTATTGAAAATTATTGTGCTACTGTTTTACTATTCTGCAAAACTATTTCGCTCAAACTTTATATGTATCTTTACAAATTATATTCACCGTATGCTTGGATTTTGACTCATGGTTTGAGCTGAAAATCCATGGCATGCTTATGACTACTCAAACCTATTCTGGGATATGGTAAATGTGCTTGCAGGTCAGGTCTATAGCTCACTCCTTATTTTCCAGACAATTACCTAAACTGGCCCGACGCTGATAGGGATCATGAGGTTGAGGCTAGGGGACGAGTGATCATCAGAAGATGTGAATCCTCATAGTACTTTAAAGTCCCTATGACATCATGGATATTAATCTTTGGTTTCTAAGGCAGTGAGAAGTTTATGTAACCATAAAATTGTAATCTGGTCGTCAGTTAGGTGTTTAGAATGATAAGTTGTTAACTAACGTTGTGTGATTGTTTAACCCCACTCTTAGAAACTTATTAATGGTACATAATTTAGTGAGTTCAAACAATTCTATTCACAGCTAGTAGTAATGCCTGGCAGAGCCCTACGTGAGACCCAATGGGCCTATGGCCAGTCAAGGACCTAACTTATGGGCCTAATCGTGAGTTCAGGTCATGACCGAATTGGTATCAGAGTGATATGATCCTGTGGTCTTTACATTCATCCTCCAAGCATGATTTCTAATACCATAAAATTTCATTTTATGGTATTCGAAATCTTGGAGGATGAATGTCCTTATGTGAACTTCCTTTCAGGATGAGGACGGTTTGAAAGAAAAGTACTCAAGGTGGACACGTGTTTCAAGAAATTGAGGATCTAGCAAGGGTAGGGAACAACATGTAGTTGCCATAGTGTAATAAACTCTCAGTGAGGTTGGGGGTTCCTTCATCAAGAAATTTAAGAGATAAGACCCGCCCTCCGTCTATGAAACAATAGATCATTTTGAGGCTAAGTTATGGCTGTCGAACTTGGAAGACATATTTGAAATATTGGGATGCTCACAGAGGCAAGAGGTGTCTTTTGCCATGTTTATGCTGAGAGATGAAGCCAATTTATGGTGGAAAATGGTTAAGTGAGTGAGGACTGAGGAAGCCATCAATATGGATTCAGAGGGTTTCCAAAAGTTGTTCCTTGGCAAGTATTTTCCACAGACCGTCATTAAGCAAAATGAGATCGAGTTTGTGCAACTGGCTCAAGGGAATCACACCGTTAAGGAGTACGAGGCTACTTTTACTCAACTATCCCGCTGTATGCCACACACGGTAGACACCGAAGCTAAGAACGCTAGGAAGTTTGAGAATGGATTGTGCCTTAGCGTTCAGTCTCGCATCTCCAGATTACGACTAGGTACATATATTGAAATTGTTGACATAGCATTAATAGCTGAAAGGGACATTGATGATTTGTCTAGAACTTGGGACCAACACAAGAAGAAGGATATGAATGACGAACTAAAGGAAATAATCTCGTAGGTGACAATTCCAAGTATCCAAATCCTCAGGGGGTCAGTTGAGGGATGCCACATAGAATATGGAACGAGCTGAGACAAGGATCTGGGAGTCGGGTGCCACCTCATAAAGGTATTAACCAACAAGAAAATTTTGAAGGAATTTCAGCACCTAAAGCAAGTGAACAAACTGGTTGCTAGCATGCCTTAGGTGTAACTAGTTTCAGCCAAGATGACCGTGTAGGTGGGAATCAAGATCATGTTTTAAATGTGGACAAGAAGGACATCTCGCTAGGAATTGCACTAGGGCCATATTACAGAACCAACCAAGAGTATTTGCAATGACCCAGTAGGATGAGTGGGCATTCTAGGTCAGTGGTTATGGTTACATTATCTGTATCTTCCACTTTTGCAAAGGTGTTATTTGATCCCGGTGCTACGTATTCATTCGCATCTCCTACCATTATTAAACGGTTAGGCAAACACTTAGAGCCTTTACATATTTAGGTACGCATTTCTATCCCACTTGGGGATGCTGTGATGGCAGATCAAGTAATTAAAGGTTGCTCAGTCAATATCAACGCATTTCTATCCCACTGGGGTTGGTTTGGTTAACAGCTTTTCATGCCTCTGTAGACTGCTTTGGTAAAAGAGTGACCTTTAACATCCCAGGCCAAGCATAATTTACCTTTCATGGGTTTAGTATTATGCGACACCCTCAACCTAGGTGACATCACCGGGCTGAGTTATCAATCATAATCATATTCAAAACCCTGTGCTGAATACAGAGCAACTATATCCTCATACTCATACATCATTAATAGACGCTCTGAAATGCGTCCTTACAAAAATGTTCTTACAAATATACATCATACTGCAGCAAAAGACTTTCAGGTCTTTAAACAACATGAATGTTTACAACCTAATATGCGACTGTAGTCGTAGGACTCTTATCAACCTATCTCGCAACTCAATCTTTATTCCACCATTCCTAGCTGATCTTACCTCACACAACTGATCCCCTTGTTCAACTTTTCTAGCTTGTTTCTTTTTTCCTTTCTAGAAGGTTCTCCTTGATCAACCTTATAGCCTACACAATACAACATAAGGAATGAGCGCAAATTGCCTAGTAAAGACAACATGAGGAGGTTCGCGTACAAATGATTTAAGACACTCGGAGGAATAATAATCATCTCAACGATAACAATGAATCAAGAGTAGTCAATAAATTCCAGCATCAACATAACTTGTCAAACGATAATTTTTCTTTGTTAGACTGAGCAGCTTTAAGGCCCAACAGAATAACATTATTACCACCTCCTCATGGACAAGACTGACTGACTGACTGACCGACTATGCAAGTGGACACTAAAACAGGAAATTGAAAAGATAAACATCAAAGAAATACAAGTCATTAAAATCATTAACATCAGAAGAAAATCAAATGCAATGCAACCTAGATACGACAGACTAGACTCGACCAGACATGACAGACTTGACTCGCGCGCCCTACATCCTCTTTGCCAGTGATCATATTTCACAGGCCATCCTCCTCATATAGATGTCCCATTTTACGGGATGTTCATCTCAATCTCAAGTAATTAAAAAAGACGATGTCATCAGGTAGGGAACTCATTTAGAGTGTTTTCCCTAACCACGTTACAACCAAGCAGCAAGACTTCATCAACGGGGTGGACTAATGGAAAATTTATTTCACCTTACGTCCTCAACAGCACTGCTCAACAAGGAATACTGGATCAACAGATCAACCGGTGTTCTAACATAACAACAATAGTTCAATGTCACATCATCAACAGGACAGACTTGGGAGAAGATTACCGCAAGCCCTCAACAAGTCCTTACATAAGAGAGATGTCGACTACCAATAAGTGCCGACATGTCACAACAACACGCAACGACCTCAAAAGCATCACCATCAACGACAGGGCGGACTCGGGAGAAGTTTGCCACAAGTCCTCAATGGTGTTCTCAAAGAAAAGAGATATCGGCTATCAATGACTGCCGACATCTCACAACAACCACACGATAACCCCTACGCAACATCATCATCATCATCATCATCAACTTTGGGTATGCTAATTGAATCGAATCATAGCATACTAGGATACACATCATTAAATTCTATCAATAAGGCGGACTAAGGGAATTATTCTACCCTAAACCCTCAATAACATAGTTCAAATATACGTATATTGGTCATAATGACTACCGGTGTCAACTCATAACAGCAAGAGAACAACAGAAACGTGATCGACAAGGTATGCTAACTGAACAATGAATTAGCATAACATAACCGCATTGTCCTTACCTGATTGGCTTATAGCCGAAGCAACTCGTATCTCTAATCGCCACGAGCTGCATCACCTAGTCAAATCATATCCTGCTCGTTAGTCATCTTTCAACAGTTACGCATTCCTTATTCTACCCCTTTCTATTTAGTGTCTTATGATAGCTTGTTTATCCGGTCCAATAACTGGATCATTAATCCAGCCTTATCGATGCCTCCACAGTAATCACTTCCATTATTTAACGTATTAACACCATTCCTCACTTTTCACCACTTCGAAAGCCTAATTATGCGCGTTCCCTAAAATTTAGCGCTAACGTGGCAATTTACCAAAATACCCCCTTGATGGCCACTACATCACCAACACCCCAAACCCCTTTAAAACTACTTTTTAGATGTACTGCATCATTTATAGACCAAATATTCCCTCAAAAAATTTTAAAGGAAAAATTACCAAAACACCCCCTTTGTATGTCAAATTACCGAAATGCCCCGGGGTTCACTGTCACCACAATGCCCCCGAATCAGCTTCAAAACAACCTTTTAGGTGTTTTACAACTCTTTCTGGACTAAAAAGTCTTTTGAAAAACTTTACCAGAAAAATTACCAAGATACCCCTCTCCGGGTGGCAAATTACCAAAATGCCCTCTAAGGGTTCCCAGCATCAGAAAGATCTCAAAACCACTTTAAAACGATATCCGGATCGAGTGCTTAAAAGTCCTTTTTGCCAAAAATAGCTAACGACTTCGGAATGACCCAAAATCTTGGAAAATGAAACTTCTCAGTATCCCAGAGTCATCATAAAGATTTTGCACAAAACCGCATTTGCTTGATATTTTAAATTTCACCATAAATTTTCAAACTTCCCGCATCCGTTCACCCCCTTCCCAATCTCGAAAAAATCTGAAATGTTTCCACGATACAGGTCTCCTAAAAATAACTAGGGTCCCTTTTTTGCACTTTGGCTAAATCTAACTCTAACTATTTTTAAAATTTCAGATTAGAAACTGTTTAACTAATTTTCACTTTTAGTGATAAAAACAGTCACTATTCACATTGAACACACACTAGTTCACCTTGGACACACACACTCATCTTCTTCCTCCTTCAGCCGTCACACACACCTGGGCACATTTCTCCTTCAATCTCGCATGAATTTCTCATTTGTTTCATATTCCAATCGCTTGGTTATATCACAAACTACACATTAACACCCTAAATCCTTTTAATTTACACAATTACACCATATTGAATCGAAACCCATTAACCAAATTAAAGAACACACACTAAAACACACTGAAATACACACCCACGCACCTTGAAATCAAGCCCAATTCAAAACCCTAATTCATTTTTTTCTTTCTTTGTTGTTTTAGGGTCTTATGTCATGATTTTAACAAGAATTCATCCCAATTTCTTCATCCCCAATTAAATTTGTACATAACCGAGAATACGTATATGTATCTATGTCACAAACTTGAATGAATTCAACCAATTTCACAAATTGGGTTCAAGATTCATACCTTGCCAGTTAGGGTTCAGATTCAATCCTTTCTTTTTATTTTTTCTTTCCCCTCCTTCTCCTTCCTCCTTTTTCCCTTTCTTTCCTTCTATTTTTCCTTCCTTCCCCTGGCTGCTACTGTTCTTGTTCCCAGCCATGTTCTTGACTTTGTGTTATTTCGATTTTACACCCCAAAAATTTCTTTTTATATTTTCTTCTCATGAATCTTATCCCAAAGTGTTTTAAAATTTCCAAGCATGACTCAGCTTATAGCAAGTAGGAGGTGGTCATCGTGCATGGCCTATTTCATCAGGTTATGACACATTTTGCAAAGTTTCAAATTTTGCCCTTTGGCCCCTCAAGTTTCCAAAATTACTTTTTGACCCGTCAACTTTGAAAAATTACAATTTGACCCCAAAATCACCCTAACCCTCCGTGTAGCCCCCTAACACCTCATTATCATCAAAAGGATGCCACTTAATAAAGATATGCATCCCGTTCATCATATTTTCCCAAATTATATTTTTGCCCCTTAACTTTCCAAAATTACACTAACCCCCCTATTTAGCTCCCTAATACTTCATCATCACCAACATATTACTACTTAATAAAAATAGCACCCCCCCCCCAATTAATCAAACTCACGGTTAGATTAATTTTCGGTATTTTTCAGAGTATCACATATTACATCCCCTCCACCTATTATTTTTTTCCTTTTAAGCTAATCGACTTCTAAGGAATGGCTGTCGTAGATAATTAGCTTTTGTGGTAGATACCCAGCAGAAGGAGTTAAAACTAAAAGACATTCATGTGCTAAAGAAACTTCTTGAGGTATTTCTAGAGGATTTTCCAGGAATGCTGCCAGATAGGGAGGTTGAATTTGGTATTCAGTTAATTCCTGGGACTGCCCTATCCATACAATATTGTCTCCTATGGCACTCATGGAGTTGAGGTAATTAAAGACGCTATTACAAGATCTTCTTGATAAAGTGTTTATTCACCCTATTTTTTTTCCCTTTAATGTGTGTGAAAAAGAATGATGGCACGGTGAGGTTGCCTATCGATTACCGAGAGCTTAACAAGGAGAAGATAAGAAACCGTCACCCATTGCCTCATATAGAAGATTTGTTTGACCGGTTACAAGGGGAGCAATGGTTCTCAAATGTTGATCTTCTTTTAGGATATCACTAGATAAGGGTTAAAGCAAAAGATGTGCCAAAGATGGCCTATCACACGAGGTATGGGCACTAGAGTTCTGGTCATGCCTTTCAGGTTGACTAACACTTTGGCGGCATTTACGAAACTAATGAATAGAGTATTCAAATCTTTCTTAAATCAATTTGTGGGGTTCATTAATGACATATTCATATATATCCTAAGATGAGGGAAGATCATGAACAACACTTAAGGATGACATTACAAACTTTTTGGTTGGATAGTGTTGCATCCTTGGGCCATGGGGTGCCAAAAGAGGGGATATCAGTTGACCACAACAAGATAGAGGCTGCCATCTATTGGGACAGACCTACTACGCTGAGAGAGGTTATAAGTTTCTTAAGTCTAGTCAAGTATTACAAGAGATTCGTAGAAGGGTTCTCACAAATAGTAACACCTTTGACTAGCCTGACCCAAAGTCAGTTTGAGCGGAATGAAGATTCTGATAATATTACTGAAAATTGAAAAAAAGACTTGTCCCTACATCGATACTTGCTCTTCTATGCGGGTCTGGCGGATCCACTATCTATAGCGATGCCTCCCATAAAGGTCTAGGGTGTGTACTGTTGTAGAACGAAAATGTGATATTCGCCTTATGAGAAAAATTATCCAACTCATGACTAGGAATTGCCAGTCATGATATTCGCCTTAAAGATTTGGAGATATTACCTCCATGAAGAAACTTGTGAGATACTCACCCAACTACAAGAGTTTAAAGTACATCGTTACTCAGATTGAGATAAGTTTGAGACCGAGGCGATGGTTATAATTACTCAAAGGTTATAATGTCGAAATCAAATATTTGAGCAAGGCAAACATGGTAGCTGATGCGCTCACTAGGAATTTGTTGTCATAGTTGGCATCTCTAATCACTAAGCAAGGAAGATATGAGGAGAATGGACATTGATGTTAGATTCGAGACTTGGACAATGATGGTACACTTAGGAACTTTGCGGTGCAACCAATTTTCATTGGTAAAATTAAGGTCGTCTAGGGAAGTGATGACCATCTAAGCAAGATCACCAATGAAGTAAAGAACTACAGTAAACAGGAATATAAGTTGCAAGGAAGAGTACTCCGATTCAAGGACAGAATCTGTGTACCATGTGACCTTGACCTAAAAAGAGAGATTTTGGAAGAAGCCCATGGATTAGGTTACTCGATTCACCCTGGAAGCACAAAGATGTATAGGGATCTTTGTGAGAACTTTTGGTGGGGCAACATGAAGAGAGAAATTGGTGACTTCGTTTGTAAATTCCTAATGTTTCAGCAAAGACCTATGGTTTTTGCTACAACCTTTGCATATACCAGAGTGGAAGTGGGAGCCGAAATTTGGGTAAGAAGTGTATCTTTACAAATTATATTCACTGTGAGGGGCTGAAATTTCAGCCATGAGGTGGTGTATGGCTGTGTGCCTTATGCGTGTGTGTGTGTGTAGATGGTGTGTTGATGGAGTGGAATGTGGGTAAGAAGTGAAGGTGAGTGGAGTGTGTGAACCTGTGTGAGTGCACAAATAGTGTGACCTGTGTGCATAAAAAGGGAAGAAGCAACAACTGCTGTGATCTTTTGGTAGTGGGGTGTGTGTGTGTATGTGTTTTTGTGTGAGTTTTGTGTGTGTCGTGGGCTGGGTTTTGGTGTGTGTTTGTGCGTGTATTGGTGAGTATATTGGTAAGGGTGTGAGGTACATTTGTGGGCATGGTAGATGGAAATTATAAGTGGGCATGTGAGGAGCAATGAGAGTATATGGTTATGTGAACTGTGTGTTGGTGTGCGTGTGTGTGTGTATATATATATATATATATATATATATATATATATATATAATTGTATATGAGGGTGATGAATGAAGTAGATGTTGGAAAAAGAAGAAGAAGAAGAAGAAGATGGAAGTTGGTGAAAAGGAATTATGTGTATCTAATGCCAATAATGTGTGTGAGGCTATTCGTATATGTGTGCCGTGAGAGTGAGGCAGTGAGTGAGTGATGTGTATATGTGTGGGTGTGAGCTGGGTACATGTATATGTATATAGGTGAGTGTGTTTTTGAGTAACGTGTTAGCGTTAGCATCGATACGTGCATAAACTAGTGCACGGTTATTGTTAATGTGTAAACTTTTAAAATATGATACCTTAGGCTATATTAGAATTTCTGGTAAAAGTTCATAATTTTTTGAAATCACATATATTTTTAATAATTTCTGTAAGGATAGAATTGTGAAAATTCTTTTGGAGCCTTAAAACCCTGAAAATGTTCTGATAAAAATTATAGTAAGGTATTTATGGTAAAAATAAAACTCAGTTTGAATTTGATGATTTTTGGAGTTGATTTTCTATGGTTTCTGTATCGCATTAGTTTTAGCAAGACGAATAATTTAAAAATAGTGTTAATGTATTTTAATTTCTGATTTAAATTTCTATAACTTTTATACATATTTTAAATCTGTTACAAAAATTATGGGACTTTATTTTTAGCTAGAAGAAATTTTGGCAATTTATTATTTTTTATTGCATTTAAAGAAATTATTTTAATTCAAAAATATTCAAAAATTCAGAAAATTCATACTTTGACTTTTATTAAATTTTTAAGCTATAAAAGTATTTTTGTGTAATTTATTATAAATTTTGGAGTATCGTTACACGTTAAAGAGTGTATAGGATTTTCGGTTAGCAAGGTTGGCCGTGTGCGGGAATCGTTTTGAGTTGCGTCATTTTAGGATTAGAAGTGAGCACCGTTTGGGTAGTTGATAATAGGGTTTATAGTGTAGTAGTGTAGATTTGTAATACCCGCATTTTTTTAGCGTGAATTAACCGTACAAAACAAAAGAAAAATAATAAATAAATAAATATATATATATATATATATATATATATATATATATCTTTAATTAAGAGGCTTATCTCTTAACTTGACACCTCATGCAAGCTTAGGTGACTAAGTTAAGCTATTTATAGTGTAGTAGTGTAGATTTGTAATACCTGCATTTTTTTTAGCGTGAATTAACCGTACAAAACAAAAGAAAAATAATAAATAAATAAAATAATATATATCTATAATTAAGAGGCTTATCTCTTAACTTGACACCTCATGCAAGCTTAGGTGACTAAGTTAAGCTAGTTATAGTGTGTGATGATGATTTTGGGTAGAAGGAGCCTCGGATATAAAGAAAAAAAGAGGGAAAGAAGCTGACAAAAAAAAGAGAAAAAGAAATAGAACAAGAAAAGAAAAACAGAGAAGGAAAGAGGCAGAACAGAGCTCGGGGAAAGGTAAGCCGAAGGAAAAAGGGAGTGATTCCTGCCATTTCTCCAATAGGTGAAACACCCAAACCTCTAATATGCATGCTCTAGTTTGCATTAATGGAACTTGTGTGTGAATTTAGTTACTGGATGGCATGTGACGCGACCATGAACGTGGCTGTGAAGCCACGTGAGAAGAGCAGAGAATTTAGGGGCCTCGGGTATGATCTAGTATGAAATGGATGGGTGAAATCTGTGCATGATTAATGGGTTTATGGGTGTGTAGAGGTGAGAGAGAAGTTGGTGCGAAGTTGTGTGTGTATTCAGTTGTGTGTTTGTGACCGTGTGTGTGTGTGTGTTACGGGAATGATGGGTGTGAGTATGTTATATATATATATATGTGTGTGTGTGTGTGTGTGTGTAAACATATGCATCACAATAGGTATTAAAAGTATTTTCAGTATATTGAGGGGTATGTGGGAGTCCAGTGAGTACGGGGTGGATGTTTCAGTGGGTACCAAGGGGTTAGTGTGCGTGTTCAGTGGTGTAGGTGCGTGTTCTTGACTGTGGGTGTTCGGGTATGTGGATTTATGGGTGATTATGTGAGTGGTGGTGTGTTTAGGATGTGTAACTCAACTAATGCAAGAGATTGGAAATGTTTAGTGTGGGTTTGGAGGTGCTTTAGAAGCATGGTGATTGGGATGAAGGACTGTGGGTCTCGGCTGAAGGTGGAAGAAGGTGTGTGTGGGTTTAAGTGAAACAATAGGTATAGTAATTGAAATTGTCGCTAAAGGTTAAAAGTAAATTAAACAGTTTTCACAATTTTTTTATAAATAGTTAGGACCAAAATTAGGCAAAGTACAAAACTGTAACCCCTAATATTTTTACGAGATGTACGCTTTGGAATTTTTTGAGAATTTTCTGTGTTCGCGAGAGATGCTAAATTGGGGTACCGATTAAAGAATTTTATCGAATTACTTAGTATAGCAAACCAAGCTATTTTGATTTGAAAATTTTAGAAAAAACTTATTTTACTGATATTTTATATTCTAAAATTTTGGACCATTCTGAGACCGATAGATATTTTTTGCAAAACCGGCCTTTTAGCTCTCGACCCGGACACCGGTTCAGAATTTTTTGGCGAAAATTTTTCAAAAATACTTTTTAACCCAAAAATGACTTCATGATACTTAAAATAGTGTTTTAAAATATTTTTGGAGTTTTTCAGTGTCAAAAACATCAGGGGTATTTTGGTAATTTATCACCCCGAAGGGGTATTTTGATAATTTTACTTATAAAAGGTATTTTTTAGTACATTCACATATTATAAGACTATTTTGGCAAGTTCAATCATGGAAACACTATTTTGGTGACTTAAGAATGTGAGGGGTATTTTGGTAATTTTTCACGTCAGTGAAGGGTTCATTCTGAGATTGTGCGTGAGTTAATAATAAGTTATAGTACAGTGTTATAAGCTATATTCTAATCTTTGAACTGTTCTGTTTAGGTTAAAGCAAGGATTGTTTCGAGTAGGTTATCATAGCTGCGCACCAGATAAAGGTTTCTGTCCGAACCTCAAGCCTTTAGATTGCTTCTGAAATGATTCTTTTATTACTTACGGCCATTATTGAAGTCTAAGTATGCATTGATTTCAATATGTTCTTACCAAGTAAACCCTAATGTTGAGCCTGATTCAATTGTTGAACTCCTGTCAGTGTTCACTTTTTATTACATATTGAGCATTTATTTGTGTATTGATTTTGAGATATATGGCTTTTGTATAATGACATGGGAATATGTTCTGTTCTGAGGCAGGCATTATAAGGCTGGTCTGAATCCTGCGTGGAACGCAGGCTAGTACCTAAATGGACTAGTATTCTAGTACATCATGCATGTGTACATTTTCTGAGCGTTGCCTGTATGGCATTGCTACTACCCATGATCAGTATCTTCTGAATGTTTGTGCATTGTATTTGAATTTGTTGTTCAAAAATATCTGAGAACGATTGTTTAAGATTCCTGAAATGTTGTCTTTGAATTGTTGTAACTCCCTCCGAGATTGCATTGTGTACGACCTTACTGAGCTCTCGAAAGCTCACCCTCAATTGTTCTGTTCTGCAGGTAGTCCTCAGTGATAGCTTGTGAGAGAAAAGTCAGCTTCGGGTAAGACCTTTAGGGCAGCTACTCTAGTTGGTGCAATAGGACCCCTACGTGGGCCTGTATAGTTAGTATGCTTGTTAAGGACTTATGTACGAGTTGTGACATCTTATGTCTGAAATTCCTTTTTGTGGAACTTTATGTTGTTGGAAGAACTTAGCGTGATATTGTATAAGAATCCAAAAGTATGGCATACTCTGATTTGGGTGATATTATAGGTTAACGCCTCAGGGGTCCGAAACAATGGAGTTTCGGATTTCCCGAGGCGTTACAAGATTATTGTTCTAACATATGGATTGCCAATCTAGGTTTATTCAAAGATTTTTTGATCGAGGTCAGTTAGCATCGCTTAGCTTGGACCGGGGTAAGAAATTCTATCCGAACCCCATTTCATCATTGGTATCAAATATAATTTTCTGATGTTGTTATTTAATTTTTAATGAATACTAATATTTTATTTGTCATGAAAATGTTTTCAAATTGCCGATAAAACCCTAATTTGAGCCGTTAGCGATTGTTTGAAATTCTATTTCATTCTCATCTTGAAATTTATTGTTCATTTCAGTTGTTTATTGATGGCTCATCATAAAGTAATTTCAAATGTATTTACTCCTTCTAAATGTTAACATGAGCAAGTAACCTGGGAGTTATAAGGATGGTCTGTATCGTTGGAGTTATAAGGATGGTCTGTTGGTTAGGTTAAACTAGTACCTAGATGGACTAGTTTTTTTACATATGCATATGTAAAGTGTATCAAGTACTGTCAGGGTGGCTTTGCTATAGTGTACTACTCATTTTCAAGGTCTCTTTGTTTCTGTTTTTATTGCACCTGAAATGTTTTGTATCAATAATTGAATTAAGGGATTGAGTTGATACTCGACCCTATGTTTATATCGAAATAATTGATATTTTATTTAAAAGTGTTTCAAAAAGATATTGTTTGACTTGAATGTCAAAATCGTTTGAATAGATCGTCTTTATCAAACTGTTGTGTTTTTATTGAAAATGCTCTTAAAAAATTTTGTTTGAATTTTTATAAAAACTCATCCGCATCGTTTCTTATTTTTTAAAATATTTTATCGACCTTAGTGGGCTCACTCCCCTTTGACTTCCTTTCCGCAGGCGATAAAGAGCAATTGAGTTGCCTGAGAATGGATTAGAGCCGAGCGAGCAAAAGCAAAGGAATTAGATTTTGGTATTGATCGTTAGAACCCCTGTGTGGGTAATGATTATTATTTAAAAATTTTAGACTTAGTTTGATGTATCATTTATGACAGCCTACTGAGAGTATTGCTTGATTAAAGGTTTAGCTGCTCTGATGATGACTATCCATTTGGTTATGAAGTTATAATTGTCTTAGTGTCATCAATCGATTGTCTAACGTTCTAAAAAAATTTCGGGATGTTACAAAAAAGAAGGGGAGAGAGGGAGAGAGAGAGAGAGAGGAGAGAGGACAGAAGGATGTGGGTGTGCTCGTGGGAAAAAGGAGAGAGAGGGGCTGGCGATCAGATTGACTATTCGATAAGACGTTTACTCCCTTTTTCTCAATTAAACTCATTGTTTTAAGTGAGTAGGGGCTGAATTTGTGGGTAGGCAGCCGTAGCAGTGAGTGTAAGGGTGTGTCCGTGTGTGTTTTTGGGAGTATTTGTGTTGCGTATTTTGGTAAAAGGGATAGTGAAATGAGCAGCCATGGCTGCGGTGCTAATGCAACAGGGTATATATATGTGTGGGTAGGTGTGTTTGAGGAGAAGAAAGGGCTGCCAAAATAACCCCATATACAACTGTGCATGAGCGTGTATATATGGTTGTTTGCATGAAGGTGTGTAGAAGTAGTGAGAATTGAGTGCACTGGTACGTGAGTGTGTGTATATATATGTGCGGCTGTGTGAATGTGTGTATGTAACATGAGTATGTAAGTAAATTCGGGTGACAGTGAGAGAAAGAAGCTGCCAACGCAGCTAGTGTGTGTGTGTGTGTTTGTGCTTAATGTTTGTGTATGGTCCTGTGTGTGGGGTGTGGTAATGGGTACTGTGTGTGCGTTAGGGTGTGTTAGTGTGTGCGTTGTGTGTATTTTGTGAGTTCATGGTGAGGACTGGTGCAAGGCAGCATATTGAGCAAACAAAAGGGGCTACTGCCGTGAGGCAATAGCTGTGTGTGTGTGTGCGTTCGAGTGTGTGTATGTATGCTCGTATGTGTGTGTGTGTGTGTGTATAAAGCTGCCGAAGCAATTTTGTGAGTGTGTGTGTGTGGTTGTGTGCGTAAGTGTGTGTGATGGGTGTATTAGTGGAGGTGCAAGATGGAAGATGGGTAACTGTGTAACGTGTGTGGATGGATGGGTGGCTGGTTTAGAGCAGCTGCATTGCTGTGAAGAGACAATGAGGAAGTGGGATGTTTTTTCTTTTGGGTGTGAATGTGGGAGTATTTATTAGTGTAGTGGACATGTGCAGAACGTGGGTGTGAATTGGTTTTTCTTAGAGAATGTATTCTGGGTTGGCAGAATTGGGAAGACGAGGAAGATGAGCTAAGGAAAAATGTTTGTACAATAAAAGTGGTACACTTTGCTTGCACAGCTGTACCATGCCGCTGTTAAGTATCTTATTATCATCGAAAAATGTTGAAACTTTACAATAAGGTTCTTACACAATATTAGAATTACTATTAAAATTTCAGAATTTTCTAATATTGTTTGATATTTTTAATGTTTTCTGCAATTTTAGTTTTTCAAAAATTAGTTTGGAGCCATTACAATTCTAAATAAATTCTGGGAAAATTATTGTAATGTTTTTATGATATAAATAAGTTTAAGTTTCATAATTTTTAGAGTTGATTTGTTACTAACTCCGTATCGCATTTGATTTAGCAAACTAGATAATTTCAAAAAGGTTTCGGTGCTTTTTAAATCCTAATTTTAGTTTCAATATTTTTCCTATATATTATGTAGCTATCATGAAAATTATGAGACTTAATTTGCAGCTGGAAATATTAATAGCTATTTTTGGGCTTTTCTTTATTTAAAGATATTATCTTAATTCAAAAATATTTGAAAATCCAGAAAATTTTTATTTTGTTTTTTTATAATATTTTAAATTATAAAAGTGTTTTATTATAATTTAATGTGTATTTGGAGTATCATTACCCATTAAGGAGGATACGAGGATCTCAGTTAGGTTAGCCGTGTGCGGGAACTGTTTGAGTTGTGCGATTCTAAGATTAGAAGTGAGCGCTGTTTGGCTAGTTGATATTAGGTATATAGTATATTAGTATAGATTATGTTCTAACATATGGATTGCCAATTTAGGATTATTCAAAGATTTTTGGATCGAGGTCAGTTAGCATCGCTTAACTTGGACCGAGGTAAGAAATTCTATCCAAACCCTACTTCATCGTTCAGATTTCAAATGTTTTATTATGACACCTTTATGAACTACATTGATTCGATTTTATGTTTGATATAAAATATGTGTTGAAACTATCCGTGAAACCCTAAGTTGAGACTTATAGCGATCGTTTGAAACCCTTTATTCTCATCCAATTTTATTTAATTCAATCATTGTAAAAATATTTAAATTGTTTGTTTTAAATTCCTTGATTATTGACATGAGTTAGTAAACCTGGGAGTTATAAGATGGTCTATATTGCTGGAGTTATAAGGATGGTCTGTTGGATGGGTTAAACTAGTACTGTAATACCCATAACCTTAATATTGTCTAGCTGGTTTATTAAAATTTCAGCGACGAATACTTAGGTCGATTTGAATAGACGATATTTTGTCGGTAACCTTTAGCGACTAAATTTTTAAGAACCATAAGTTGTAAATTATCGATAGCCATTATAAGTGATATTGGTTGAGTTCTTTAGTGACAAGTAGCGTAAATGATATTTTTGAAGACCTTTAGTGACAAATTGGTGAATATTAAACGTTATGATTCTTAGCAAATTTTTTAGAAAAACATAAGTTTTAATTTAATGATTTCAGTTATAAGTGATACCGATTTATGTATTTAGTGAAGACTAGAGTGCCCAAATTTTTATTAGCGTGCCCAAATTTTATCGACAGCTATTAGCGATGATTAGTAAAGCAGCGCTATTAATTTATTTTAAAATTTGTAGTCAACTATCTATTTTTTTGGAAGGAAATTGATAAGAACAAATGAAGGGAATTAAGGGGGAATTTAAACCTTACCTTAATTTGGCTTTCGGTTACAGCATACAGAAAAGAGAAGAGACAGAGAGCAAATTTTGCTCTGCAGTTACGGAGAAACAGAGTGGAACAAAGGCAGAGAAAGGAGAAAATAGAAAAGGGAAGAGATAGAAGAGAAAGAGAATTATATAGAGAAGAGGTGTGTGTTCGTGAGAAATGGAGAGAAAGCCACACAAAGGAAGAAATTGTACCCAGAAAGAGAGAGAGAGAGAGAGAGAGAGAGAGAGAAAAGAATGGTAGATTGAAAATTTGGCAATTTTTCGGTAAGTTTTGATCTCTTTCTCTTACATTACAGTGACTAGGTGTATATTTTGAGTAATATATGAGTGTGTTTGCGTGTGAGGCTGTAAGGGAGTGGGTATGAATGTTTAGTGTATTGTGTGCGAGTAACTTGACGTGTGAAGTGTGTGAACTGCATGAAGGTGCTGGACAATGATGATCACTGTAAGAACAGCCATGATATAACATCCCAAAATTTTCGGAACGTTAAACACTCGATCGATCGTATACACTAAGCAATATTATTCTCAAAACTTAACCAAATAATACCACAAGATGTCAGAGCAACTAAAACATCAAATAAGACAATACTCTAAATTTACTGTCTTAATTCAAACATCAATTTTAAGTCAAAACTTCTAAATAGCAACACTGACCCACGCAGGGGTCCTAATGACCTACACTAAATTTAAAATTCAATTTCTTCCTAGCTCGGCTCTAATCCGCACCCAATGCGATCTATGGTTGGTTATCACCTGCGGAAAGGAAGTCAAAGGGGAGTGAGCATTTAAGAGCCCAGTAAGGTCGCACAAAGATTTAAAACAATAGAAACGAGTCGGACAATTTTATATTTAAGCCAAATAAAAACTTTTAAAACGGGAAACAGAACGATTCAAACAATTTTTCTATATACAATCAAATGATAAGGTCAAAAGGGTTTTCAACGAAAACCACATCATTTCAACATAAACATAAGGATGAGTATCAACTCAGTTCCCTTAAATCAATAACTATTTTTTTTAAAACACTTAAAGTGCGATAAAACATAAACAGGAAACGTTGAACATGAGCAGTACAGAAGCAAAGCCACCCTGGCAGTGCTCGATCGCTTTACATATGCATATGTAACACTGACTAGTCCATCTAGGTACTAGTTAAACCCATCCAACAGACCATCCTTATAACGCCAACAATACAGACCATCCTTATGGCTCCCAAGTTACTAACTCATGTCAACATTGAGGAGGATTAAACTACAATTGAAAATGCTTTTCGATTATCGAATTCAGTAAACAGATGATCATGAAAAGAGATGAGTACAACTCAAAATATGTATTTTATGATGGTCAGATCAATAAACATATGAGAATGAAACATGAATTCCTAACGATCGCTATCAGGCTCAAATTACGGTTTCATGGACAGTTTCAAAACACATATTTTATACCAAACATAAAATCAAATCAATGTAGTTTGTAAGACTATTCTATAAGCATTTGAAAAACAGAGTAACGAAATAGGGTTCGGACAGAAAATCCTTACCTCGATCCAAGCTAAGCGATGCTACCAACCTCGATCAATATTTTCTGAATAAACCTAAATTGGCAATTTATTTGTTAGAACATGATTTATGTAAAATACACTATAAACCCTAACATCAACTACCCACTGCGTACCCACTCTCTCCGAAATCGCGCACTCAGACGTTTCCCGCACACGGCCAACCTAACCGAAAATCCTATACACTCCTTAACGTGTACCGGCACTCTAAAATTTATATAATTAACTCTAAAATACTTTTATGGCTTAAATCATTAATAAAAGTCAAAAATATGAATTTTTTGAATTTTTGAATATTTTTGACTTAAAATAATTTCCTTAAATACAATAAAATCTCATAAATTTCCAAAAACTACTTCCAGCTGCAAACTAAGTCCCATAATTTTTATATTAACTTGGAAATATGTATAAAAATTATATAAATTGAAATCATAATTTAAAAGACGTAAAAACTATTTTTAAAATTTTCATTTTTCTAAAAACAATGCGATACGAAAATCATAACAAATCAACTCCAAAAATCACCAAATTCAGTCTTATTTATACCATAAAGACATTACTATAATTTTTTCCAAAACATTTTCAGGGATTAAGGACTTCAAAAGTATTTTCCAAATCTGAAATTACAGAAAATATTAAAAACACATGATTTCAGAAAATTATAAAATTTTGCCACATATTCTAATATGGCCTCGCGTATTACACTGAAAATTTTCACGTGCTAACGATAAGCGTGCATTAACATATGCACGTATCGATCTAACGCTAACCCAAATTTCCCGCTCGTACTTCTCTTCATCTTCTCTTTACTTTCTCTCCAAAACCAACACACACTCACCAGCTCATGGTTACTGTTCACGCAGCATCACTTTCCTCCCCATTTCTTGTGTTTTAAATCTACATTACACAAAATACCTTCACAATACTAAATCTCACTTTACCAACACAGCTAGGAAGTAGTCCCCCTTTTCTTTTTCCCCAGCACGTGTACACAGAATGCACCACGGTCACAGCACCTTCCCTTCCCTTCTTGCTGCTGAAACCCACACAGACACACAACAAAAACACAACACCCATTACACTATTACACACATATTTGCCACAACCCACAACGCACCCTCACTGCACTCACACAAACACATTCACTTGCACTCAGCAAACACACAGGCACTCACATTAGCTTCCCCTTTTTGCACCCATATAATTCTATTCATACCCACTGCCTCACGGCAGTGGGTGTATCCTTTTCCCCCCTCTTCTTTACTCCTTTAACTTATGCGTGCATATATATATAGATAGATACACTACACCCATCAGTCTATACACCCAAACAACCAACATCCCAACACTCCCTCATTCAACCTTTTAGCCAACCATCAAACCTCAAGCACACACTCACATCAAGCCTGAACTACCCAGGTAAAACACCCATCTCACTCTCTGTATATTCCACATATGTACACATCTCACACCTTCAAGAATTAAACCCATTAAGCACCCGACACTACACCAGTTCACCATACCAAAGACACACAGAAATTCACTCACGCAACACACACAAATACACCACACATGCACAGCTCACCACAATTCATACATGAGCATAAACACTGCTGTGCCTAGCAGCCCACACACCACGGCATGCGTACACTCCCAGTCGCGCAGCCTCGATCAGAAGTGGAAGTTTCCATACAGTCCCTTTCTTTTGCACCACTTCCACGCACAATGAACACCAACACCTCACAGCTTCCCCTTTCCCTGCACTTTGCCACATTTTGCAACCACAACACACAGGTTGGCACACGCACACACAAATCTTCACTGCACCTTCACATTTCACTCCCAAAACTTCATTTTCACAACCTCAAATAAGCTGCAGTACAACCATTTTCTCTCACTAAAGGCAGCACTTCGCGGCTGTCTCTCTCTCTAAAGGTGGCTCCTTCACGACTCTTCTTTTGTGACGCCGCAAACATCGATTGACGGAAACAATGGTCTCTCTCTCTCTCTTCAACCACAATAGCCACACTCAGATTTACATCACCCTACATCACAGCTCTCTAAACACACAATCGAGGTACGCACACCATCGTTTACACAGCCATACACGCAGTAAGGACACACATAATACACCCCACAAATTTCACGCTGAACCCGTCTCTCATACGACCCAGGTGCTCACACAATCAAACAATATACTCAAACATATGCACAGCTTCTACGTGGCACCGTAGACTCGTAAACTCACTTCGCGGCAGCCACCAAACTCCTACAGAACCCACTCTCACGGTTGAAATCCCATTCCTCCCCTTTTATTCTATAAATCGTTACCTAACAAAGAGTAAAAGATTTAGAAAGACATACCGGTACACCAATCCTGATAGCCGAAAAAGCTCTTCCTTCGATGCCTCCTCTTCTCTCTCTCGGTATATATATCTCTCTCTCTCTCTGCCGCAAAGAGTCTCCAACAAAGCCAAGGACGGTTGACCCTATAGTGTATGCATATATATATATATATATATATATATATATATATATATATATATATATATAATAAACCCTAAATGGTAAATCACAAAAAGAACCCCTTTACACTCACATTAGTCGCTAAAATTTTACCCGAGCTTTTTATTACTGCGAAATGGCCCGCAATAATTATTTACGATAGTATATTTTCTAGAAAATGTTTGATACGATATTCCGAATCCTTATTCGTCACTAAAAGTATTCCGATGCTAAGGAAAATAATTTGTCACTAAAGACACACCTCAATGCTAATTATTTAAAAAAATAATAATGTCGCTAAAAACTGCTAATTAAAATATCGATGCTCAAATAATATTTTTGCCGCTAATCTTTAAACTATAACTCATGGTTTAGCTAAAAAAAAAATTTGTCACTAGACATTACCGGTAAAATTTCGCTTACAAAAATTTACGCTAAATCTTTTACAAACAAGTCGTCGCTTAAATTAAACTAACCGGCTAGCCTTGCCAAGGTTCGGAGTGTTACATTCTCCCCCACTTATAAAAATTTCATCCTCGAAATTTCACTTGCCTATAGTATCGAAGCACTACGCTTTCACTAGGTAACTCCCAAACGAAGGTGTACATGTCACCGAATCTTACGCATAAGCTCCAAACATCAATAGAAGCTTCAAACATTTTACTATAGTATATGATTTCGATTATAACCTAGAGTTTCATAATCCAAACAAATTCGATAGCATTACTCAACCTCAAAATAATTAACCAATTCCTATAAGCACTAAAATCAAACGATAAACCCTCTATGTTTTCTCTACGCACTCTGAAATCTAGCCACTACTAAGGTTCAACTAAGTCACTAAAGTCTTTCCCTAACTCTCTTGTTAAAACTTAGGCTTTTTCTCACCTGCTTATAAAGTCTACAGAATCATCAACCTAAGCTCTGATACCAACTGTAACATCCCGAAATTTTCGGAACGTTAAACACTCGATCGATTGTATACACTAAGCAATATGATTCTCAAAACTTAACCAAATAATACCACAAGATGTCAGAGCAACTAAAAGATCAAATAAGACAATACTCTAAATTTACTGTCTTAATTCAAACATCAATTTTAAGTCAAAACTTCTAAATAGCAACACTGACCCACGCAGGGGTCCTAATGACCTACACTAAATTTAAAATTCAATTTTTTCCTTCCTCGACTCTAATCCGCACCCAATGCGATCTATGGTTGGTTATCAACTGCCGAAAGGAGGTCAAAGGGGTGTGAGCTTTTAAGAGCCCAGTAAGGTCGCACAAAGATTTAAAACAATAGAAACGAGTCGGACGATTTTATATTTAAGCCAAATAAAAACTTTTAAAACGGGGAACAGAACGATTCAAACAATTTTTCTATACACAATCAAATGATAAGGTCAAAAGGGTTTTCAAAGAAAACCACATCATTTCAACATAAACATGGGGATGAGTATCAACTCAGTTCCCTTAAATCAATAACTATTTTTTTTAAACACTTAAAGTGCGATAAAACATAAACAGGAAACGTTGAACATGAGCAGTACAGAAGCAAAGCCACCCTGGCAGTGCTCGATCGCTTTACATATGCATATGTAACACTGACTAGTCCATCTAGGTACTAGTTAAACTCATCCAACAGACCATCCTTATGTCAACATTGAGGAGGATTAAACTATAATTGAAAATGCTTTTCGATTATCGAATTCAATAAATCGATGAGCATGAAAAGAGATAAGTACAACTCAAAATATGTATTTTATGATGGTCTGATCAATAAACATATGAGAATGAAACATGAATTCCAAACGATCGCTATCAGGCTCAAATTAGGGTTTCATGAACAGTTTCAAAACACATCTTTTATACCAAACATAAAATGGAATCAATGTAGTTTGTAAGACTATTCTATAAGCATTTGAAAAACAGAGTAACGAAATAGGGTTCGGACAGAAAATCCTTACCTCGATCCAAGCTAAGCGATGCTACCAACCTCGATCAATATTTTCTGAATAAACTTAAATTGGCAACTTATTTGTTAGAACATGATTTATGTAAAATACGCTATAAACCCTAACATCAACTACCCACTGCGTACCCACTCTCTCCGAAATCGCGCACTCAAACGTTTCCTGCACACGGCCAACCTAACCGAAAATTCTATACATTCCTTAACGTGTACCGGCACTCTAATATTTATATAATTAACTCTAATACACTTTTATGACTTAAGTCATTAATAAGGTCAAAATATGAATTTTCTGAATTTTTGAATATTTTTCAATTAAAATAATTTCCTTAAATACAATAAAATCTCATAAATTGCAAAAAAATACTTCCAGGCACAAACTAAGTCCCATAATTTTTATATTAACTTGGAAAACTATTTTTAAAATTTTCATTTCGCTAAAAACAATGCGATACGAAAATCAAAACAAATCAACTCCAAAAATCACCAAATTCAAACTGAGTCATATTTATACCATAAAGACATTACAATAATTTTTCCCAAAACATTTTCTGGGATTAAGGACTTCAAAAGTATTTTTCAAATCTGAAATTACAGAAAATATTAAAAACACATATGATTTCAGAAAATTATAAAATTTTGCCACATATTCTAATATGGCCTGGCGTATTACACTGCAAATTTTTACGTGCTAACGATAAGCGTGCATTCACATATGCACGTATCGATCTAACGCTAACCCAAATTTCCCGCTCGTACTTCTCTTCTTCTTCTCTTTACTTTCTCTCCAAAACCAACACACACTCACCAGCTCATGGTTACTGTTCACGCAGCATCACTTTCCTCCCCATTTCTTGTGTTTTAAATCTACATTACACAAAATACCTTCACAATACTAAATCTCACTTTACCAACACAGCTAGGAAGTAGTCCCCCTTTTCTTTTTCCCCAGCACTTGTACGCAGAATGCACCACGGTCACAGCACCTACCCTTCCCTTCTTACTGCTGAAACCTACACAGACACACAACAAAAACACAACACCCATTACACTATTATACACATATTTGCCACAACCCACAACGCACCCCCACTGCACTCACACAAACACACTCACTTGCACTCAGCAAACGCACAGGCACTCACATTAGCTTCCGCTTTTTGCACCCATATAATTCTATTCATACCCACTGCCGTGAGGCAGTGGGTCTATCCTTTTCCCCCCTCTTCTTTACTCCTTCAACTTATGCGTGCATATATATATATAGCTACACTACACCCATCAGTCTATACACCCAAACAACCAACATCCCAACACTCCCTCATTCAACCTTTTAGCCAACCATCAAACCTCAAGCACACACTCACATCAAGCCTGAACTACCAAGGTAAAACACCCATCTCACTCTCTGTATATTCCACATATGTACACATCTCACACCTTCAAGAATTAAACCCATTAAGCACCCTACACCACACCAGTTCACCATACCAAAGAGACACAGAAATTCACTCACGCAACACACGCAAATACACCACACATGCACAGCTCACCACAATTCATACATGAGCAAAAACACAGTTGTGCCTAGCAGCCCACACACCACGGCATGCGTACACTCCCAGTCGCTCTGCCCCGATCAGAAGTGGAAGTTTCCATACAGTCCATTTCTTTTGCACCACTTCCACGCACAATGAACACCAACACCTCACAGCTTCCCCTTTCCCTGCACTTTGCCACATTTTGCAACCACAACATACAGGTTGGCACACGCACACGCGAATCTTCACTGCACCTTCACATTTCACTCCCAAAACTTCATTTTCACAACCTCTAATAAGCTGCAGTACAACCATTTTCTCTCACTAAAGGCAGCACTTCGCGGCTGTCTCTTTCTCTAAAGGTGGCTCCTTCACGACTCTTCTTTTGTGATGCCGCAAACATCGATTGACGGCAACAATGGTCTCTCTCTCTCTCTTCAACCACAACAGCCACACTCAGATTTACATCACCCTACATCACAGCTCTCTAAACACACAACCGAGGTACGCACACCATCGTTTACATAGCCATACACGCAGCAAGGACACACATAATACTCCCCACAAATTTCACGCTGAACCCATCTCTCATACGACAAATGCGCTCACACAATCACACAACATACTCACACATATACACAGCTTCTACGTGGCACCGTATACTCGTAAACTCACTTCGCGGCAGCCACCAAACTCCTACAGAACCCACTCTCACGGCTGAAATCCCATTACTCCCGTTTTATTCTATAAATCGTTACCTAACAAAGAGTAAAAGATTTAAAAAGACTTACCGGTAAACCAATCCTGATAGCCGAAAAAGCTCTTCCTTCGATGCCTCCTCTTCTCTCTCTCGGTATATCTCTCTCTCTCTCTCTGCCACAAAGAGAGAGAGAGATATATAATAAACCCTAAATGGTAAATCACAAAAAGAACCACTTTACACTCACATTAGTCGCTAAAATTTTACCCGAGCTTTTTATTACTGCGAAATGGCCCGCAATAATTATTTACGATAGTATATTTTCTAGAAAATGTTTGATACGATATTCCGAATCTTTATTCGTCGCTAAAAGTATTCCGATGCTAAGGAAAATAATTCGTCACTAAAGACACACCTCAATGCTAATTATTTAAAAAAATAATAATGTCGCTAAAAACTGCTAATTAAAATATCGATGCTCAAATAATATTTTTGCCGCTAATCTTTAAACTATAACTCATGGTTTAGCTAAAAAAAAATTTGTCACTCAACGTTACCGGTAAAATTTCGCTTACAAAAATTTACGCTAAATCTTTTACAAACAAGTCGTCGCTAAAATTAAACTAACCGGCTAGCCTTGCCAAGGTTCGGAGTGTTACATTCTCCCCCACTTATAAAAATTTCGTCCTCGAAATTTCACTTGCCTATAGTATCGAAGCACTACGCTTTCACTAGGTAACTCCCAAACGAAGGTGTACATGTCACCGAATCTTACGCATAAGCTCCAAACATCAATAGCAGCTTCAAACATTTCACTATAGTATATGATTTTGATTATAACCTAGAGTTTCATAATCCAAACAAATTCGATAGCATTACTCAACCTCAAAATAATTAACCAATTCCTATAAGCACTGAAATCAAACGATAAACCCTCTATGTTTTCACTGCGCACTCTGAAATCTAGCCACTACTAAGGTTCAACTAAGTCACTAAAGTCTTTCCCTAACTCTCTTGTTAAAACTTAGGCTTTTTCTCACTTGCTTATAAAGTCTACAGAATCATCTACCTAAGCTCTGATACCAACTGTAACATCCCGAAATTTTCGAAACGTTAAACACTCGATCGATCGTATACACTAAGCAATATTATTCTCAAAACTTAACCAAATAATACCACAAGATGTCAGAGCAACTAAAACATCAAATAAGACAATACTCTAAATTTACTGTCTTAATTCAAACATCAATTTTAAGTCAAAACTTCTAAATAGCAACACTGACCCACGCAGGGGT
This sequence comes from Escallonia herrerae, assembly GCA_033070095.1. Classification (NCBI taxonomy): domain Eukaryota; kingdom Viridiplantae; phylum Streptophyta; class Magnoliopsida; order Escalloniales; family Escalloniaceae; genus Escallonia; species Escallonia herrerae. The sequence goes on along the minus strand of JAVXUP010000033.1, from coordinate 363,405 downwards.
CCTAATGACCTACACTAAATTTGAAAATCAATTTTTTCCTTGCTCGGCTCTAATCCGCACCCAATGCGATCTATGGTTGGTTATCACCTGCGAAAAGGAAGTCAAAGCGGAGTGAGCTTTTAAGAGCCCAGTAAGGTCGCACAAAGATTTAAAACAATAGAAACGATTCGGACGATTTTATATTTAAGCCAAATAAAAACTTTTAAAACGGGGAACAGAACGATTCAAACAATTTTTCTATATACAATCAAATGATAAGGTCAAAAGGGTTTTCAAAGAAAACCACATCATTTCAACATAAACATAGGGATGAGTATCAACTCAGTTCCCTTAAATCAATAACTATTTTTTTTAAAACACTTAAAGTGCGATAAAACGTAAACAGGAAACGTTGAACATGAGCAGTACAGAAGCAAAGCCACCCTGGCAGTGCTCGATCGCTTTACATATGCATATGTAACACTGACTAGTCCATCTAGGTACTAGTTAAACCCATCCAACAGATTATCCTTATAACGCCAACAATACAGACCATCCTTATGGCTCCCAAGTTACTAACTCATGTCAACATTGAGGAGGATTAAACTACAATTGAAAATGCTTTTCGATTATCGAATTCAATAAACAGATGAGCATGAAAAGAGATAAGTACAATTCATAATATGTATTTTATGATGGTCAGATCAATAAACATATGAGAATGAAACATGAATTCCAAACGATCGCTATCAGGCTCAAATTAGGGTTTCATGAACAGTTTCAAAACACATCTTTTATACCAAACATAAAATGGAATCAATGTAGTTTGTAAGACTATTCTATAAGCATTTGAAAAACAGAGTAACGAAATAGGGTTCGGACAGAAAATCCTTACTTCGATCCAAGCTAAGCGATGCTACCAACCTCGATCTATATTTTCTGAATAAACCTAAATTGGCAATTTATTTGTTAGAACATGATTTATGTAAAATACGCTATAAATCCTAACATCAACTACCCACTGCGTACCCACTCTCTCCGAAATCGCGCACTCAAACGTTTCCCGCACACGGCCAACCTAACCGAAAATCCTATACACTCCTTAACGTGTAGCGGCACTCTAAAATTAATATAATTAACTCTAAAACACTTTTATGGCTTAAATCATTAATAAAGTCAAAATATGAATTTTCTGAATATTTGAATATTTTTGAATTAAAATAATTTCCTTAAATTCAATAAAATCTCATAAATTGCCAAAAAATACTTCCAGCCAATAACTAAGTCCCTTAATTTTTATATTAACTTGGAAATATGTATAAAAATTATGTAAATTGAAATCATAATTGAAAAGACGTAAAAACTATTTTTAAAATTTTCATTTCTTTAAAAAGAATGCGATACGGAAATCATAACAAATCAACTCCAAAAATCACCAAATTCAAACTGAGTCTTAGCTATACCATAAAGACATTACTATAATTTTTCCCAAAACATTTTCTGGGATTAAGGACTTCAAAAGTATTTTCCAAATCTGAAATTACAGAAAATATTAAAAACACATATGATTTCAGAAATTTATAAAATTTTGCCACATAATCTAATATGGCCTGGCGTATTACACTGCAAATTTTTACGTGCTAACGATAAGTGTGCATTAACATATGCACGTATCGATCTAACGCTAACCCAAATTTCCCGCTCGTACTTCTCTTCTTCTTCTCTTTACTTTCTCTCCAAAACCAACACACACTCACCAGCTCATGGTTACTGTTCACGCAGCATCACTTTCCTCCCCATTTCTTGTGTTTTAAATCTACATGACACAAAATACCTTCACAGTACTAAATCTCACTTTACCAACACAGCTAGGAAGTAGTCCCCCTTTTCTTTTTCCCCAGCACCTGTACACAGAATGCACCACGGTCACAGCACCTTCCCTTCCCTTCTTGCTGCTGAAACCCACACAGACACACAACAAAAACCCAACACCCATTACACTATTACACACATATTTGCCACAACCCACAACGCACCCCCACTGCACTCACACAAACACACTCACTTGCACTCAGCAAACACACAGGCACTCACATTAGCTTCCCCTTTTTGCACCCATATAATTCTATTCATACCCACTGCCTCATGGCAGTGGGTCAATCCTTTTCCCCCCTCTTCTTTACTCCTTTAACTTATGCGTGCATATATATAGATAGATACACTACACCCATCAGTCTATACACCCAAACAACCAACATCCCAACACTCCCTCATTCAACCTTTTAGCCAACCATCAAACCTCAAGCACACACTCACATCAAGCTTGAACTACCCAGGTAAAACACCCATCTCACTCTCTGTATATTCCACATATGTACACATCTCACACCTTCAAGAATTAAACCCATTAAGCACCCTACACCACACCAGTTCACCATACCAAAGACACACAGAAATTCACTCACGCAACACACGCAAATACACCACACATGCACAGCTCACCACAATTCATACATGACCATAAACACGGCTGTGCCTAGCCGTCCGCACACCACGGCATGCGTACACTCCCTGTCGCTCAGCCCCGATCAGAAGTGGAAGTTTCCATACAGCCCCTTTCTTTTGCACCACTTCCACGCACAATGAACACCTCACAGCTTCCCCTTTCCCTGCACTTTGCCACATTTTGCAACCACAACACACAGGTTGGCACACGCACACACGAATCTTCACTGCACCTTCACATTTCACTCCCAAAACTTCATTTTCACAACCTCTAATAAGCTGCAGTACAACCATTTTCTCTCACTAAAGGCAGCACTTCGCTGCTGTCTCTCTCTAAAGGTGGCTCCTTCACGACTGTTCTTTTGTGACGCCGCAAACATCGATTGATGGCAACAATGGTCTCTCTCTCTCTTCAACCACAACAACCACACTCAGATTTACATCACCCTACATCACAGCTCTCTAAACACACAACCGAGGTACGCACACCATCGTTTGCACAGCCATACACGCAGCAAGGACACACATAATACACCCCACAAATTTCACGCTGAACCCATCTTTCACACGACCCATGCGCTCACACAATCACACAATATACTCACACATATACACAGGTTCTACGTGGCATCGTATACTCGTAAACTCACTTCGCGGCAGCCACCAAACTCCTACAGAACCCACTCTCACGGCTGAAATCCCATTCCTCCCCTTTTATTCTATAAATCGTTACCTAACAAAGAGTAAAAGATTTAGAAAGACTTACCGGTAAACCAATCCTGATAGCCGAAAAAGCTCTTCCTTCGATGCCTCCTCTTCTCTCTCTCGGTATATACCTCTCTCTCTGCCGCAAAGAGTCTCCAACAAAGCCAAGGACGGCTGACCCTCTAGTGTATGCATGTATATATATATATATATATATAATAAACTCTAAATGGTAAATCACAAAAAGAACCCCTTTACACTCACGTTAGTCGCTAAAATTTTGCCCGAGCTTTTTATTACTGCGAAATGGCCCGCAATAATTATTTACGATAGTATATTTTCTAGAAAATGTTTGATACGATATTCCGAATCTTTATTCGTCGCTAAAAGTATTCCGATGCTAAGGAAAATAATTCGTCACTAAAGACACACCTCAATGCTAATTATTTAAAAAAATAATAATGTCGCTAAAAACTGCTAATTAAAATATCAATGCTCAAATAATATTTTTTCCGCTAATCTTTAAACTATAACTCATGGTTTAGCTAAAAAAAAATTTGTCACTAAACGTTACCGGTAAAATTTCGCTTACAAAAATTTACGCTAAATCTTTTACAAACAAGTCGCCGCTAAAATTAAACTAACCGGCTAGCCTTGCCAAGGTTCGGAGTGTTACATTCTCCCCCACGTATAAAAATTTCGTCTTCGAAATTTCACTTGCCTATAGTATCGAAGCACTACGCTTTCACTAGGTAACTCCCAAACGAAGGTGTACATGTCACCGAATCTTACGCATAAGCTCCAAACATCAATAGCAGCTTCAAACATTTCACTATAGTATATGATTTTGATTATAACCTAGAGTTTCATAATCCAAACAAATTCGATAGCATTACTCAACCTCAAAATAATTAACCAATTCCTATAAGCACTGAAATCAAACGATAAACCCTCTATGTTTTCACTGCGTACTCTAAAATCTAGCCACTACTAAGGTTCAACTAAGTCACTAAAGTCTTTCCCTAACTCTCTTGTTAAAACTTAGGCTTTTTCTCACTTGCTTATAAAGTCTACAGAATCATCTACCTAAGCTCTGATACCAACTGTAACATCCCGAAATTTTCGGAACGTTAAACACTCGATCGATCGTATACACTAAGCAATATTATTCTCAAAACTTAACCAAATAATACCACAAGATGTCAGAGCAACTAAAACATCAAATAAGACAATACTCTAAATTTACTGTCTTAATTCAAACATCAATTTTAAGTCAAAACTTCTAAATAGCAACACTGACCCACGCAGGGGTCCTAATGACCTACACTAAATTTGAAATTCAATTTTTTCCTTGCTCAGCTCTAATCCGCACCCAATGCGATCTATGGTTGGTTATCACCTGCGGAAAGGAAGTCAAAGGGGAGTGAGCTTTTAAGAGCCCAGTAAGGTCGCACAAAGATTTCAAACAATAGAAACGATTCGGACGATTTTATATTTAAGCCAAATAAAAACTTTTAAAACGGGGAACAGAACGATTCAAACAATTTTTCTATATACAATCAAATGATAAGGTCAAAAGGGTTTTCAAAGAAAACCACATCATTTCAACATAAACATAGGGATGAGTATCAACTCAGTTCCCTTAAATCAATAACTATTTTTTTTAAAACACTTAAAGTGCGATAAAACGTAAACAGGAAACGTTGAACATGAGCAGTACAGAAGCAAAGCCACCCTGCAGTGCTCGATCGCTTTACATATGCATATGTAACACTGACTAGTCCATCTAGGTACTAGTTAAACCCATCCAACAGACCATCTTTATAACGCCAACAATACAGACCATCCTTATGGCTCCCAAGTTACTAACTCATGTCAACATTGAGGAGGATTAAACTACAATTGAAAATGCTTTTCGATTATCGAATTCAATAAACAGATGAGCATGAAAAGAGATAAGTACAACTCAAAATATGTATTTTATGATGGTCAGATCAATAAACATATGAGAATGAAACATGAATTCCAAACGATCGCTATCAAGCTCAAATTAGGGTTTCATGAACAGTTTCAAAACACATCTTTTATACCAAACATAAAATGGAATCAATGTAGTTTGTAAGACTATTCTATAAGCATTTGAAAAACAGAGTAACGAAATAGAGTTCGGACAGAAAATCCTTACCTCGATCCAAGCTAAGCGATGCTACCAACCTCGATCTATATTTTCTGAATAAACCTAAATTGGCAATTTATTTGTTAGAACATGATTTATGTAAAATACGCTATAAAACCTAACATCAACTACCCACTGTGTACCCACTCTCTCCGAAATCGCGCACTCAAACGTTTCCCGCACACGGCCAACCTAACCGAAAATCCTATACACTCCTTAACGTGTACCGGCACTCTAAAATTTATATAATTAACTCTAAAACACTTTTATGGCTTAAATCATTAATAAAGTCAAAATATGAATTTTCTGAATTTTTGAATATTTTTGAATTAAACACTTTTCATTTGAATGAATCTTTCAGTGGCTCTAAGGTTTTTCTACCTAACTAAGATTGATTCGAATGAATCCTGGTTCATTTGACCGAATCCTTCAGAGCTGATTTTGTAATACTTCAAAAAATTTCTTTTCCTTACCCAAAATTATTATTTTTAAGTAAATAAGTTTTTGGTCTTTTTGATAATATTAAGAAAATGATTTTTAACGTTTCTAAAATTTTCGGTTGAATGAATAGTGGTTTCATTCGAATCAAAATGAAGGGTAATTATGTTTGGGGGTTTCTATTTTGGTCAAATGAAAATGGTTTTTGTGTCAAATGAAAAGGTTTGCTTCGAATGAAAAGTGTTTAAAAATCATAATGAGCGATTCTGAAGTTTTTATTCAAATTAAAAGTTTTAATTCGAATGAAAACTATTTCGGTTGAATGTAAAAAAAAAAAAATTGAACCATTTTTGCGTCTGCTGGATTCGGTCGAAGGAAAGTCTTTTTCCTTCGAATAAAAACTAAAAAAATTTCCTTGTCTCATGTAAATTGTTGTCGTATTTCTTTTCTAGCCTTTTTTGGGTTCTTTGTTCTTTTTGTTCTCTGTTTCTTTTCTTTTTTGGCGGGGAGAGAGAGAGATTAGAAGGCTTGGAAAGCTCCTTTGGTATTAAGGTGGTACTTTAAGGTTTTTCCTTGTTCGAAAGCTTATTAAGGAAAGGGTTTATATGATTTTTGTTGTGGCAAGGTATTTTCGAAATTCGAATGTATATGTTCATCAAGTTGGCTTATTAATATCGGTATGAATTTGAGTTATTCCACTTTTGCCCTCTTTAAGAGCATTGTTTCCCCTTTTTGTTTGTGCATGATGATACACATCTTTGAATTCGTACATTTGTGACCATCAATTAAGATTAGCATTGACTATGTTGAACAATTCTCAAAATAGAGAGGGTTCTTTGGACACATGTTTGTTATACTAAAGAGCCGAAGCCTCCTAATACGCTCCAGAGCACATGTTTGATTTTTGTATATTTGGTTCGACATTTGGGTCTTATGACCACCATAGTCATCGCATGTTTGTAGCATATCCTACATATAATTGAAATGTGTTTTGGGTTAAATGCTAACCTTTGATACTTCGATATTTGATAATAAGACATGATTGGTCCGTTTCATCTAGTATTGTAGTTAGATTATGCCATTATTACTTAACATCTTACCATTTGTTACCCTACTAGGCTATTTGAGCTCACCCTTTTGTCTTCTTACCTTGGTTGTGCCACAGGTGAAGAAAGTGACTCTTGATTCTTATGGCAGCTTTGGGAGCTATGAGATTTGCTTTTTTTTTGGTTTGACAAACTTTGTAGTTATATTATTTTGGAAACTTTACCCGGTTGGGGTAATTTAATAGAACTGTTTTGTATAACTATTTGTCCGCTGTGATTAGAAATTATTTTGTAAATGAATATTCAGTGGAAGGAACACTTGAGATTGGATAGCCTTTATTCTAGGAATATATATATATATATATATATATATATATATATATATATATATATATATATATATATATATATATATATCTCATTTTAGAAGTTTTAGTTGCTCTGTTTATACCGTTATCATTTGGATGGTAATAGCATATCCTAAGGTTTGCTTTGTAGTTGCAGCCTCCTAGTTTGGGGGCATGACAGGGTTGGTATCAAAGCTTAGACTTTTTGATTCTGTAGACTCGGGTGAGCCTAGGTTTAAAGCATTATGAAATGATTGTGCAATTAGATTTGGTCTCTCTTGATTAGTGTGTATCCTTGTGCATTTATAGGCTTATATAGTTTCGTTTGATGTGCTAGGAGTACTATGCCTCCTAGGCTCTAATTGTAACGCCAACGAATCGTACAGGGATTTTAGAATTTAGCAAACCTAATTGCAGGAGGCAACGGCAGGCCGCTACAACCAAATCAGAATAATGAGCAGAGCGGTTATGTTAAAACCAGAGATGTGGAGAAATTTAAGAAGTTAGTACCCGCTTTTACAAGGGAACCCAATCCGAAGAAGTCTAAAGCATGGGTGAACCAAAATGAGAAGGTATTTGATCTTTGGAATAGTAGTGACGAGCAAAAAGTGGTGTATGCAGTTCTTATGCTAGAAGATGATGCCGACCATTGGTTGAAGATGGTCAAGTGCACACAGAGGATCAACGCTGATCATCCCATGACTTGGGGATGGTTTAAGAGTATTTTCTTCAAGAAATACTTTCCTCAAAATGTAAGTGATCAGAAAGAGGAAGAATTCTTAAAGTTAGTACATAATGAAATGACGGTAGCAGAATATGAGGCAAAGTTCACCTCATTGTCAAGACATGCCCCGCATTTGGTTTACACTGAGAATCGTAAGGCAAGAAGATTTGAGAAGGGATTGAAGCGCGGCATCAAGAATAGATTGTTGGCCCTTAAGCTTCTGACTTATGCCAAGGTGGTTAATGGGCCAAAATTCTAGAGACGGACTACGGGGAATTTTTGAGAGAGCAAGAGGAACTAAGCACAAAAGAAGCTGTGAAATGTCGGACAAGAACGAGAGTGGTGGTCAAGCTCTGCCATCGTTTGACAAATTCATGTTTTAACTGTGCAAAGGTGGGGGCATTATGCTATGGAATGCTAGTATCCGAAGAAAGAGAAGACTTACAACACTCAAGCTCCGGTTAGACCTAAACTGCCCACCGGGGACCAGAGGCCGAGAGTACAAGGTCGTGCTTATGCTTTGACTGCCAAGGATGCCACAACTTCTAACGATGTAGTGGCAGGTATAGTTCAGATTGGCTCTCATTCCTTTCATGCATTGCTTGACCCTGGATCCACCCATTCGTTTATAACGCCTTCTCTTGTGTGTAAGTTGGGTTTCGACCCACGACTTTTAGAGTTTGATTTGATGATTGATACCCCTGGTGGGAAAATCTGTATTAGTATCTACAGTGTACAAGCCTTGCTTAGTACTCATTGAGGGTAGAGTGTTACCCGCTGACCTTATAGCTATGGACATTCAGAATTTTGACGTCATTCTCGGTATGGATTAGTTGTCTACCTACTATGCCTCGTTGGATTGCTATGCCAAAGAAGTGCATTTCTGGATTCCGGGTCAATCCAAGTTCAAGTTTAAGGGTTCTACACCCGTTACTTCATCTTGCCTTATATCTGCCTTACGAGCTAGGCGTTTGCTTCAGAAGGGATGTCGAAGATATTTAGCTCACATTGTGGATACTCGAATAGCTGTTCAGAATTTATCCACTATTCCTGTTGTCAGCAAATTTTTGGATGTGTTTCCAGAGGAACTCCCTAGTCTTCCTCTAGATTGTGAAATCGAGTTCGTTATAGACCTTATACTGGGAGCTGCTCCAATTTCTAAGATTCGTTATCGTATGGCCCCGGCCGAGCTCAAAGAACTTAAGGTGCAACTTCAAGAATTGCTTGAGAAAGGCTTTATTCGCCCAAGCGTCTCTCCTTGGGGTGCTCCTATTTTATTTGTAAAGAAGAAGGATGGAACGATGAGATTATGTATTGACTATAGGGAGTTGAACCATATTACAGTTCGCAACAAGTATCCTTTGCCACGAATTGACGATTTGTTTGATCAACTTCAAGGTGCATAATACTTTTTCAAGATTAATTGGAGATCGGGTTCCCACCAATTAAAGATTGGGAAGGATGATATATCCAAGACTGCTTTTCGCACAAGGTACGGATATTATGAGTTTGTTATAATGCCATTTGGGTTGACTAAAGCACCTGCAGCATTTATGGACTTAATGAATCGGGTATTCAAGCGATATTTGGACCAATTCGTCATAGTCTTTATTGATGACATATTGATCTACTCTTGAAGCAAGGAAGAACATGAAGAACATTTATGTATGGTGCTACAGATTTTGAGGGAAGAGAATCTTTATGCCAAGTTTGATGAATGTGAGTTTTGGCTTGAGAAAGTTGTGTTCTTAGGGCATGTGGTATCTAAAGATGGGATCTCGGTGGATCCATCCAAGGTAGAGGCGGTGTGGAATTGGGAAAGACCAAGAACGGTCGGTGAAGTTCGTAGTTTCCTTGGTTTGGCCGGTTATTACTGTAGGTTTATTGAGGGGTTTCCAAAATTCGCTATTCCATTGACTTGATTGACTCGGAAGAAGGTTAGGTTCAAGTGGTCAGAAGAGTGTGATCGTAGTTATCTAGAATTAAAGAAAAGATTGGTTTCAGCTTCAGTTGTTTCTCCACCTTCGGGAAGGGAGGATTTGTGGTACATAGTGATGCGTCACGAAAGGGTTTGGGATGTGTCCTAATGCAGCACGGTTGAGTTATTGCTTATGGCTCACGACAACTCAAGACATATGAAGTGAACTACCCAACACATGACTTGGAATTAGCTGCAGTGGTTTTTGCTTTGAAGATTTGGAGGCATTATCTATATGGTGAGACGTGTGAGATATACACGGATCACAAGAGTCTTAAGTTTTTATTCATGCACAAAGAATTGAATATGCCACAACGTTGATGGTTGGAATTGCTTAAGGACTATGACTGCAAGATCTTGTATCATCCGGGGAAGGCCAATGTGGTCGCCAATGCTCTTAGCTAAAAGAACACAGGTATGTGTGCAGCCCTTTTAACTTCACATAAGGAAATTCATGCGAATCTTGAAAGTTTGGGTGTGGATGTTTTGGTTTTCAGGACGGGAAACTATGTGGGGAATTTAATGGCGCAACCTACCTTGATCTAAAAAATTAAGCAAGCTCAGATTTTGGATTCAAAATTTGTCAAGATCAGAAAACAAGTTGGAAAAGGTCAACAGTCGAAGTTCATAATTGACGCCGAGGCAGCATTACGTTTTGGAGACAGATTATGTTTTCCTTCTGATGTGGGGTTTGATGTGGGGTTAAAGGAGGAAATATTGCGAGATGCGCTAATTCTAGCTTCACTGTTCACCCAGGTAGCACTAAGATGTATCGGGATTTATGGGACATGTTTTGGTGGAACGATATGAAAAGGGAGATAGCGAATTTTGTTGCTCGATGCCTTACTTGTCAGCAAGTTAAAACGAAACATCAACAACCTGTTGGACGTTTGCAACCTCTTACTATCTCTCAGTGGAAGTGGGAATGTATTGCCATGGACTTTGTGTCTGGGTTGCCTAGGACAAGGCATGGTCACGATTCAGTTTGGGTGATAATTGATCGTTTGACCAAGTCAACGCATTTTATTCCGGTTAAGGTTACCTATAGCTTGGAGAGGTTAGCTAAACTTTAAATTCAAGAGATTGTTCGACTTCATGGTGTACCTATTTCAATCATTTCGGATAGAGATGCACGTTTTATGTCAAAGTTTTGGCGCGGTTTGCAATACACGTTGGGTACTCAACTTGACCTTAGTACGGCTTATCATCCTTAAAGTGATGGACAGTCAGAGAGAACGATTCATATTTTAGAAGACATGCTTAGGGTTTCCTCGTTAAACTTCAAGAATAGTTGGGGTGATCAATTGCCGGTTGTGGAATTTGCATACAACAATAGCTTCCAGGCTAGTATTTGTCAAAGATACATAATGTTTTCCATGTTTCAACCTTGAGGGAGTACGCTTTTGACCATTCATATGTTATTGAGTTTGAGCCTTTTAAAGTTAGGAAAGACATATCTTATGAGGAACAACCAGATTACATTATGTAACGCGATGAACGTGTCATGCGCTATAAGAGGATAGCTTTTGTGAAGGTATTATGGCGTAACCATTCAGAGAGGGAAGCTACTTGGGAACTTAAGGATGATATGCGCACGAAACAGGCTCAACTTTTTGATGATTAAGGTACGTTTAATTCAAAGGATGGAATTGTTTTAAGGTGGAGAGAATGTAAGAGCTCCTTTCTATGCTAATGAAGATCATATTTGTTGGAAAATAAATTAAGGGATAAATCATTTAGAGAAAATCAGTCGTTAAACCATCTCTGATGGATTCAGTCGAATGAATCCCGATTCATTTGAATGAAACTTTATATGGCCAAATTAGCTTAGACTTACTGGAAGTTTCAGTCGATGAATAGTATTTCGATAGAATGAATAGTGTTTGCTTCGAATGAAAAGTGGAAGTGACTGAAGGATTCAATCGAATGGAAAGTTTTCGGTCGAATGGAGGACCTTTTTGGTCGAATGGAAATACTTTTGGTCAAATGAAAATCAAACTCGAGGAAGACAATTTCGCGACTGAACCCCTTTCACTCGAACGGAAAAGAATGAGTGCGAAGGTAGACATTTCGTGACTGAAGGATTCAGTCCAAAAAAATAGTCTTTCCTTCGAACGAAGGTGTTAAATTCTATTTTCGTAAATATTAGAAAGTCTTGGGGTACATTTTGAATAAGTATCCAAAGTTGGGGAGCGTCAGTGTAATTTGTCAACTTAAGACTTTCCTTTAAATAGCTTCCTTTTTTCTTAGCCCTTTTCTTTAGGTTCTCTTGCTTCTCTTCTTAAAGGTTGAGACGGGGGGGGGGGGGGGAGAAGCTTGAAAGGCTCTTTAGATTCTAAGGCGGCGCTTTAAGGATTTCGTACCAAAGACTTGCTTAAGGTAAGAAATTTTGTACTTCTTGTCGTGGTAAGGAATTGATACGTAGTATCGCTTTGCTGGTTGTTTTACGACTTTGGAGGTTTTGTTCAAATTTCTTCGTTATCGCTTCCGTTTCTATTTGAGTTCGTAGTTCGTTAATTGCACATGATTATTAGAATGAACAACATTTTGTTGAAAATAGGGTCTTTAAGACTTTTGTTGTCACGTAATGACTTTTGTAGCCACTGTAGTGGCTTTTGTAGTCACTTTACGTGACTTTCGGATAGTCCTCACAATGATGGCTATTAATGATATGCATTTCGTACCTTCGTATTTTATGTTCACTTTGGGCCTATGGCCATTAATGATCATTTCGTATATTTAATTTGCCTTACCGACATTAATGTCGATTGTTATTGCTTGTTCGTCAAGGTTATGACTTTGTTTCGGAAAACGAATTCATGTATTTGTTTTCCATTTGATTTTTCCTTACTAGGCTATTTCAGCTCATCCCCTATTTGTCCTTTACCACAGGTGGTAGATTTGATTAGAAGCATGGCACACATGGGGAATTATATCTTTTATTTTGTTACCATGTCAAAACAATGTATTCCTTTTTTAGAACTTTATCCGAATGTGGGTAATTTGATTTGGCATTAGACTTTTGTTATAGAATTTGGGGATGAATTATTCTTTTGTGAGTAGATGGTTTGTAATAGGCAAGGTTCAAATTAAGCCTCTATTTTTTGGAGATATTTTTTCGCTACTGGATTAGATGCTCTGTTTATACCTTGGTGTAGTTGAGTATTTACTAGAATGTATATAATATTAGGACTTGAAAATTTTTGGTAATGGATCCCAAAGTCGGGGGCATTACATTATGCCAAAAGTAGAGGTGGATTGTTGTTGATTATTTGCGACCTTACTAAAGCCAATGCTTGGTTTTGCAGTACGATCATCATCTGAGCAACCATATTGGTAAGTACCTGAGTCGAAGAATTAACATAATCCACCAATTGATTCATCATCATATCATTCCTCTTGAGTGTGTTGAGAATACACACCATAGCTGCTGCATTATTATCAATGCTTTCCATAGTACTGACACCGTTAACAGTAGGGATGGTTCTCGCTTCTTCATTGTTGTCAACAACATTGTTCTCGGTGCCATGATTGGCTTCGTTGATCCTTGCATGATTCCTTGTACCAGGCATGCTTCCCTTTTAGATTAAAAGGATCCCACTGGGCATGCACAATGTTTGCACTTGATAGAAAACTACAATTAATGTAGTGTTCTTTTCCGCCTCCTGTCGACTTATCTAAAACAGAAAACTTCCAATAAAAAGAGAATAATTAAATGAAAATTTTGATTAATTGGCTAATCAAGTTACAGAGCGTACCCACAATGAATGGTAATCTTGTACCACTGAACTGACTGACATAAACAAGACAAAAAGCCCCAATCAATAGAGGGCAGAAGTACTGTAAAGAACAATATATTTGAAAAAGAGAAAAGAAAAAAGTAAGACTTGATATCAAGTTAATTGTTTGAGTCGAGTGTTGATTGTCTTCTCCCCTTTTATCTAATCTTCTACTAAATAAAATGTTCGCTCCAATCCTTTTAATTTGATTTCAATTGAAACTATTTGTAAATTGCATGCAGCCGTTGCTATCAATATTCCTATCGACAATTGTCTTGATCCTGGCAATTACTCTTCATCTGAATTGTCCACATGTCACTCTTCCCGACATTATGGCCCCACATTCCACAGGAACTTGAACCGTCATAATACTGCTCCATCATCTGATCCGCCATAAACCGTCATCTCGTTAGCACTAATGATGCATCAAAATCACTTTCTATCAGTCACAATTGATTAAAAATTTATATGCCAACAACTAGTAATAAATATTTTAACCACAATGAAAGCAATCATAACTTCTGAAGATTTAGTTCTGTGTTACCCCCTCCGTCCCTAAATTATATATCACTTTTATTTTGCATGCATATTAAGGATTTAGGTCATGTATTATGTGTTTTTTTCATTTTTCCCATTTTACCCTTTAGATAGAGAGGGGAAGAGAGAGGGGGAAAGAGAGTGGGCCATGGAAAAGAAAATTAGTTAGTAGAGTATTAAATGTGGAAAGAAAGATAAAATAAAAAAGTATAAGGTGGTTGGTCAGGAGAGAGAAAATGAATTGATAGAAAGTTAAATGTAGAGAGAGAACTAGAATAAAAAAAGTATAAAAAGGATAAATATGTAAACATACCTACATAATCTTTTCTAATTTGGAAGTGATCAATTTTTGTGAAACGACCCGAAAAAGAATGATGATCAATTATTAAGAGACGGAGGAAATACATAACAGAACCATATCACTCCTTTTGTTCCTCATAATAACCTGGGCTGTTCCGTCAAAAGTATTGGGAAATCTGGATTCATTTGTGGATCAGGAATGATGCATATATAACAAACTTTACAAGTGGAGGTAGACGCCATGAGGTAACGGCCCCAAGAAGGGACAAAGCTAACCAAAGAACTTGAAAAGGTTACCAAACATCAACGTAATTGTATGCTACTTTGCTCTTAATCCAGCAACTTGGAGAAACGAACCCAGACTTCATCAAAACCACTACAAGTGGTTGACAAGAAGTCTCAGCCATATATACAATTCAATCGTTTTAAAGCAGATAACATATATGACGCCCCACTGGCTGTTGTAAACTAAATGTTGTTGTCAGCATTAGGGGCAATTTGACAAAACCTGCAGTAAAGATGCCAATTTACCTGAAGATGTTATTCTCTTCCATAGGCATGAGCCTACGTCGACAATGGACTTCGACGCATTGATTGAACCCTCACAAGCTATTCCAGAATCATGTCCTGTCCACTAACAATTTTTGCCTGACGGCTTAAACAGTTTGGCAGAACCTATTCCTCAGGTTATCCATTCAAAAATCACCAGTACTCCCCGCAAGAGCATAAACCCCCTTTGAAATGGTGGAACCGGATTGAATCCCTGACAACAATTTGCCTCCCTTCAATCTGAGATACCAACTTAATAACGGCATGACAGTCACCACAGACTCTAAGATTCTTCACAATCTGTAGTGGAGTGCCAGGCAGTGTGGAAATTAATCCAAAAGCGATAGCCAGTCGCTCGCTATGCTGAGAAAGAATAATTTCTTTATGTTCATCTTCAACATCATGAAGCACATAATTTGTATCTGGACAATATCCTGCATCCTTCAGTCGAGAACTTAGCTCTTCAAGTTTCAAATAGATGTGATCTGATAAAGGATGTGAGAGATCGCCAGCCATGAACCAGTAAGTCTTGTTATTAATCTCAGTCCAGCTGTACCCAACCTCTTTCTTCACTTTTCTCTCATCCATTAGCTTTCTCACCTTTGCTTTTTCTTGCCAATTTCCAGCTGAGGCATGTAGATTAGATAACAATACATAAGCTGCTGAATCTTGTGGCTGGAGTGCAATGAGATTTTCTGCTGCAAGCTTACCTAGCTCTATATTTCGATGTACACGACAAGCTGCAAGGAGAGTACGCCATACAGTTGCACCAGCGGGGAAAGGCATCCCATCTACAATAGCCTTGGCCTTTTCCAGCAATCCGGCTCGGCTATAAAGATCGATCATGCAGGAATAGTGCTCCATTGTTGGTATAATCTGAAGATCATTAACCATCACATTGAAGTATCTTTGAGCTTCCTCAACAAGTCCTGCATGAGTACAGGCAGTAATCACACCAATGAATGTTACGCCATCCATTTCCAAGTTATTTCTTTGCATTTCCTCAAATATACTAAGAGCCTTCTTCCCATGACCATGTTGAGCATAACCCGAGATCATTGAGTTCCACGAAACCAAGTCTCTTTCCCGTTGCCTTTTGAAAACTTCATTTGCATTTTCAATATCCCCTCTCTTTGCGTACATGGTAACAAGAGCAGTGCTAACACATACAGCGTTATGATATCCTGATTTGATTGAGCACGCATGAACCTGTTTCCCATGTTCCACTGATGCCATAGGAGTAGCACATGCATTGATAAGACTAGAAAAGGTATACTCATTTGGTTGGAACCCTTCGCTTGTCAATTGACAAAAAAGCCTTACAGCTCCATCAGAGTCGCCTAGTTGGGCATGCCCAGCTAGCATAGCAGACCATGCAACAACGTCCTTGGGTTCAATCAGATCAAAAACTCTTGCAGCTTCAATGATAGTTCCAATCTTAATGTAACAGTCTAAAAGTGCGGTTCCTACTGTAGGTGAATTCTCATAATTATATTTTATGACTTGTGCATGTACTTGGAAGAGAGAAACAGTAGGGTGAACTCCTAGGATGGTAGAGAAAGTGAAATGGTTCGGCCTTACTCCTTCCCTGCTCATCTGGCAAAAGAGGTTGGCAGCTTCCTCTAATCTACCATTCTGCAAATACCCTTTAATCATAGCTGTCCATGGCACCACATTTCGAATCTGCATCAAACAGAACAACTTGAAGGCACCATTCATTTCCCTACACCTCATATAAGACACCATAAGCGCAGTTCTAATATTGGGAGCAGAGCCGAACCCGTTTTTCATAACCTGGCAATGGAGCTGTCTGGCAAACCCTACTTCTTTCAAATTTGCACATAACTTAATTACAATAACAAAAAGTGTCTGCGTTAGCTTTACTCCTCCAAGCCTCATCCTATGAAACAGCTCAAGAGCATCCAAACCCTGCCCGTTCGTCACTAAACCAGCCATCATCCCGTTCCAAGAAATTTCGCTCCTGTTCTCCATGTCATTAAAAACAGCTTTTGCATCTCTAACCATCCCCGACTTTGCATACATGTTAACCAATGAATTCCCCACAAAGGTCGTCAACTCTAAACCATTCTTGATAACCATGGTATGCACTTGAACTCCTTCCTGAACCGCCCCATCATCCGACAAAGCTCCAAGAACTGCAGCAAAAGTGAATGAATTAGGCCTAATCCCTCTCACTTGCATCGCAAAGAACGATTCTATCGCCCTCTCGACCAAGCCGTTTCGCGCATAACCTGCGAGCAACGAAGTCCAAGAAACCACATTCTTTTCAGGCATCTCGTCAAAAACGTGATCCCCGTCAACTACATTCTCAGTCTTCATGTACATGTCAACAAGAGAAGTGCCAACACTGACATCCTCAACAAGTCCAACTTTAACACAGTGACAATGCACTTGTTTGCCGACAACATGATCAACCAAGCACCCACAGACCTTCAACGCACAAGAAAGGCTTGACCCATCGAGCGGAAAGCCGAGGCGGCGGAAAGCAAGAAAGAGATTCAGCACTTCGGCGTTGCGATTGTTTCGGGAGTGCTCGTAGAGCAAGTGGTTGTTATGAGAAAGGTCTCTTTGGGGAATTTTAACAAACAGTTGGTGTGCACTTTGATTAACGGGTTCAAAAGGATCGGCTGCTGTTTCTAAATTGGAGGCGATGGCATGGAGTTGATCGACATAATGGTTGTCTGATGAAATTCTAAGGCGAATCGAAGATATATGTCTTCCTAAGGGAGCTCTAAAACTCATAGTCTTGCATGACTAGAAAACTGAAAGTTGCTAAGGCCGGATTAATCTATAACCCCGCCGTTTTTTTTCCCCCTCAAAGCAAATAGTGCAATAGACAGCGTAAGCTACATGAAAAGTTTCGCACTGCGTTTGACAAATTTAGAATTAATAATGTGCATTTTTAAATACTAAATTCAGCGTCTTTCGCGTTATTTGTAAGAGGATCATTTGCACATAAAACTCTATACTATAGGGGCGGGTGTGCATTTCACCTTAACGTTTCAATTTTGGTGCGATTCACCTTACTGTTCATTAATTCGTGCTCAATTTACCAATTGACGGTTTGGAGTCCAATTTCTTGGATGTCCGTCAATATCTAGGGGTAAAATGGTCACTTCAACAATTTTTCCACATCACCCCTCTCTTTCTCTGTGTCTTCACTCTTTTTCTGTGTATTCACGCATCCAAGAGCACCACCACTCACTTCCCCCCCATGACCAACACTGTACACTTTGCCGCCACCACCAACACCATAGCCAGACACGATTGCGCGGTCCACCACCCTACCCACTTTGCTGCGGCCAACACTAACCACAGCCAAGCACGAAACCATCCCCACCACCGACCACAACCACAACCACAACCATCGCCATACCCACAATAACCACCACCCCCAAACTCCTGATTCGAACCCCTAAACATCCTGTCATTAAGTACTTTGCTAAATCGGGGAGAGAGAGAGAGAGAGAGAGAGAGAGAGAGATTTGATGCTAGTGGCGTGGTGGCACAGAATACACAGCCACGGTGGTGGCACAGACTACACAGCGGCGGGATGGTGGCGCTTGCTCCACGTGCCAAATCAGGGTCCGCCCCACTAACCACCCGCTCTCATCGCCTCAACACAATAAGTTCGCTGTAACACCATCGAGTCCGCCGCAACACCATCGAGTCCGCCACAACACCATAGTGCCAAAATGGACCCAGATCCCTTTTCTCTCTCCACCCTCACTTTCTATGGGGCTGAAGCTATCGATTGAATTGGCATAAAGGCTTTAATGGCGGTGTTGGCCGCGGCAGTAGAAGTGGGTATGGTGTTGGTCGCAGCTGTAGAAATGGCTTTGATGGTGGTGTTGGTGTTGGAGAGATGGAAGGGGGTTTGATTGTTAGGGTGTTAGTAGTGGCGGCAGAAGTGGGTTAATGGCGGTGTTGATTCGATGGATTGAGCAGCAGTGGCGTCGCGTTCGGTGGTGGCAATTTGGGGGTTGATGGTTGTAGGAATGGTGGTGCGGCAGCCGTGGATTAGGTGTATGGTGGTGTTGGTGTTGGCCTGTTGGCCTGTTGGCCTGTTGGGTGGTGGTCAATTAAACATGAAGATGAGTGGGGTAGAATTGGTTTGTACGTGTCAACCCTTTATTGGTTAATAGCAATGATGTGGCTGCCAATGTGGAAAAGGACTTTAACTGACAATTTTACCCCTGAAAAATTGACGGCCGTCCAAGAAATTGGACTCCAAACCGTCAATTGGTAAATTGAGCACGAATTAATGAACAGTAAGGTGAATCGCGCCAAAATTGAAACGTTAAGGTGAAATGCGCACCCGCCCCTATAGTATAGGTTTTTACGTGCACATGATCCTTTGTAAGAATTGAAGTATGACATGATAAAACGACTATCGACGAGTTTGCCCAAAAGAAATATTAAAAAAATAGTTGGGTAAATAATACTTATTGTCCCTGAGTTTGTTTCAATACAATGACTATACTTTTCCTCACATGTTATTTAGTGTTCGAACCCAAACATTAAAATACGTATTATTTTATTTTCATTTTTTTTAGCTTTTGTCATTAAGAGCACTTTTGTGATTTTTTTTCTCTTGAAGTTTGGGTCTAAGAAGCACTCTAGACTCTTCCAAAAAGAGGGTTGTACTTTTGAGTTTAGATGAACCAATTTAAATTTAAATTTTTGTTTGACCCATTTAGAAAAAATAGAGAATTTTGGATGTGCTGGGTAATTTACAATTTATGTTTTTAGGAATATAAATATGTATATAAGGGTTCTGACACTTTAAGTACAATATATTTGATTGTTTTAGGAGCACAACAAACTTCAGAGTAGCCTCCAACAGACATCTAGGAGGAGACTTCATGGAATTTTTGTCATTGCTTTAAGGTAAGACTGCATTTTTATATTTATATTAGGGCTTATAGCAAGAACTCTTTAAATGATTGTTAGAACCCTAATTAGAACTTCTGGATATTTTATTTTAGGGCTTTGATGTAGATTGGTTGAAGAGATCAAGACTTTGGATTTTAATGTGCAGTAGAGGTAAGGGTTTACTTTTGAAATTTGAATCAGCTTTGGACCGATCAATCTTATGCTAGGGTTTAATCCTTCAGATCCAAATCATCTACTGAAATAATTTGATTTTGATTTATAAATAGTTTGATTTTCACATCTGAATTGGCTTTGTCTCAATTGAGTTCATGTTTGTAAGGGATTCATAGATGCTGTAGAACCATAATTACATTTTTCATCGTTATGATAAAATGAATATGAAGATTTTTGTGCTTTTGATTATTGACTTGATTTGCGGTCTTTTTTTGCTGTAGCTTTAAGAGGCTGTATCTTCTTCGTTCTTTGTTCGAGTTTAGTGTTTTTGCATGTCTTGAAAACCCATACAGTCTACTACAAATTTGTAGGTTTGATCGAGACCTAATTGACTAATATTAAAAAATAGGTCTTAACGTTTTTATGTTTATGTTTCTAACAATTCAAGTCAGCCAACTGACTTTCTCTATCTCCTTTATTTATATTGATTTTTTTATGATCCTGAACATTATGAATTTTTTAAAGTGTCCTCCTTAATTTTTTTGTTTAGGTTTTATCACAATTCTTTTGCTTTTTGGTCAAATTTGACTTTGAAAGTTGTTGGTCAATGCAGAATTTGTTGTTTTTGACACTATAAATCATCAGTCCACTATGATTTTCTCTATCAATTTTATTTTTCATTTAATTTCTCTATCGATTTGCTCTATCTTATTCATTTCTTATCAGTTTCTGATGATCTTAGATATTATGGAAGCTACAAAAAAACCTTCTCAACATTCATGTTTTGAGTTTTTGTACAATATATACATATCTTTGTTGAAATGGCCCTTGAATAAAACTATTCAGTTCAGCATCATGTGAACGAAATTTAGTTTTGCAACGTCAATCTCTTGGTGGTGTTAGCTTTATTGGATATATGCATTTATATTCTAGTGAGCCACGTCATAGTGTATGTGACTTTTTGTTTCTGTTTTACCCACATGGGCTAGCTCAGCGGGATGAGATCGAGATCATGATCTAATTTTTTGAACCTCACCTCACTTGTCAGTGATGGCACGTGTGACCTTATCTTTCAATGGCTCTCTTGGGTTATGTCTCTATTCTTATTTGATATTTGAATTTTGAGATCTGATCTATTTGAGCACGTTTCGAACTTATCAGAAACATTATTGAATAAGAACCTTTTCGAATAACATCATATTGTTATATGAACTGTTGAAAATCATTTCCGACTTAATTTTGTATTATATTGAACACATTGAAACCTTTAGACCCACTAGAAACGCAGTTATCGTTGGGAATATGTTGTTTTGACATTGTATTTTTTGTTGGTACAAGTTATTTGATCTTGTTGCTAATCTGATTTTTTAATTAAAACTTTGTGCGATGATTTTTGTATTTGTCATGCACCTTGGTACCGTCTTTTATCAAATTCAAATACTGTTATTGATATAGTGTGCTTTGTACTCTATGGGTGAGTACGTGTGTTTATCTTTACTGGACTTGGTGCTTACCTCCCTTACTTCGTCTTTTGCATTTTGCAATTCTTCCTCGTATTCGTTCTGTTACCAAATTTTGATCCAGAATTTTGTTTTCTTCGATGTTTTGTATCCTTTTTGGTTGGTTCATCGAGCGATCGTAGTGGGCAATTTGGATCACTCTCCTATTGCTTTCCTTTCTGCAGATAATAGAAGAGGGCTAGATTATGGGGCTAACTATGTGACTAAGAGCTAGCAGTTAAATTTTGGAGTTATTATGACTATTTAAGAGATAGTAATAATAGGAAACTATTTTGATTGAGATATTATTCGGAACTCCATGTAGGAGTATGTTAGGATTATGTAATTGTTTTAAGCCGTTGATTAAGCCGGCTCAATCAAACTGTAGGATGGGCTTAACGCCATCGCCTTCTCAATCAAACTGCGGGATGAGCTTAACGCCATCGCCAGCTCAATCAAACTGCCGGATGAGCTTAAAGCCATCGCTAGCACAATCACCAGGGGCTCTGGCCCTCGTAGCGGGATGGGCTCACAACACTAAAGCCATCGCCGGCACAACCTTAAAGCCATCAACATCACACTCGCACGGGGCTCCAGCACGAAGACTTCCCCGCAACGGACTCTAAGCACTAAGCGGCGACCATGCCCACTCATGTTGCTGTTGATCGTCGACACCACCAGGGCAATGACCCCTGGGTCACTCCGGGAGGGGAGCAGGGCCTCGGAGGGCATCCGCCTAGTCCGCCTGTCAGTTGGCTACAGGGCAACCCTCAACGCTGTCAAGTCCTCTGCGCGTCTCTTGACGCACCTCGTGGGATTCAGTAAGGGCTTGAACTGTGGCTGGGGCAACGGGCTACTCTGACCATGCTACCGTGGCCTGATCAGTCTCCTTAGACAGGCAGATAGACGTTGCAAGGGTAGGGCAGCAAGAACTTGGGGACCAGCAGTCCAACGGAGAATCAGTACTTTGGACCCCCCCCGGCGATGTGCCGCTCTCAGGGCACGACACATGTCAACTTATGACACATTCACATTTTTGCCTATAAATAGTGGACTTTGGAGCTTATTCAAGGACTGCTCTCTCATTTGACATTTTTGCTTTCTCTCTCTAAAAAGCCTATTCACTCAGGAATTCTAGTGAGAGAAACACATTTCGACTTCTGTCACCGGACCCTTGACGCTGCACCCTCGACTCAGACTATCGGCCACTGGCCCTGTTCGTCATCGCCCTGCCGGTGCGGCTCTGCCACCCTCGCGACCTGTCTGAGGAGCCTTGTTCTCAGCCCTTACTCTATCCTTGTTGTCTCCCACTTTGCCTACCTGGAAGCTGACTCAGACTGCATCATTTGTGGTACCTTCGCATAGTAGCGAACCCCTTTTCCTGGGCAACAGACTTAAATCACCAAAATGGCCTTCCCATAAGCAAAGTCACTGAAATAACCTTCACGTGTGTAAGTTTACCCAAAAACACCCTTTATAGGTAAAATTACCAAAATGCCCCTCTAGGTTGCAAATTACCAAAATACTCCATCTCACACTTAAAACACCAAAATAGCCTTTGTGTAAGTAAAATCACTCAAATAACCCTGTTGTATATGAATTTACCTCAAAATACCTTTCATAGGTAAAATTACCAAAATATTCCGGGAGTTTTCGACTCCGAATAAATCTCAAAAACATCTTAAAACACTATTTTTAGTATTTTGAAGTTATTTTTGGGCTATAAAGTATTTTAGAGAATTTTCGCCCGAAAATTTCATAATGGTGTTTGGACCAAGCGCTAAAAGACCAGTTTCGTGAAAAATACTTATCAGTCACGGAATGCCACGAAATTTTAGATAATGAATCATAACATCAAAATAAGGTTTCCACAAAATTTTTAGATTGAAATAACTTAAATTTCTATGCCAAATAATCCAATAATTTTAGTTAACTGATACCCTAATTTAACACTCTTTACGGATACTGAAAATTTTCGAAAAATTCTAGAGCATACCTTTCTTGAAAATATTATGGGTTACTATTTTAAAATTTGTCTAATTTTGACTCAAACTATTTATAAAAATTTAGATTAAACTGCCTAAATTTATTTCCTATCTTTAGCGACAATAATAAGTACTATTCAAACCACTACACCTACTACTTCACCTCAAAACACACACTTTCTTCAACCTTGTTTCTTCCCCTGCCGAACATAAACATATACCACTCTTTCATCCACACAACCTGCTACATAACCCACAAACTAAAAGACCTAAGTATATATTCTAACACATTTAAACACAAAATCACACATACAATCACTCATAAACATACACAATTACCTAATTATACATACACCCGTACACATTGTAACTTCCTGGAATTTTTGGAAAGTTAGACACTCGCTCGATCAATTCACTAAAATAATAATACCTGGACTCAACCAAATAATACAAATCTGTCAGAGCAACTAATCTATAAATTAAATCATATTTAATAAGCTATCAAAAATATAACATCTAAACTAAGTCCAAATTTTTTTAAATAATAATATTAACCCACACAGGGGTTTTAATGACCAATACTAAACTTAAAATTCAATCTTTCCTTGCTTGAATCTATTCCACACCCAGTGTGATCTATTGTTGGTTATTACCTGCGAAAAGGAAGTCAAATGGGAGTGAGCTTTTGAGAGCTCAGTAAGGTCGCTCAAAATTCAGTAGAGAATACAAACGATTGGAGAACTTAATAGCAATATGGGATGAGATCTCTCAATCCCTCAAATCGGAAATCAATAGCAACAATTTCAATTACACCGAAAGGATGCAGATGATATTGAACATGAGTAAATTTGCAAAGCCACACAGGCAGTGCAGGGAAACACTTAACAAAGCCACACAGGCAGTACAGGGAAACACTTAGCAAAGCCACACAGGCAGTGCAGGGTAATCACTTAGCAAGGCCACAAAGGCGATGCTCAATAACACTGTGGTTACATATGCATATAAACACTACCTAGACCCTTAAGGTACTAGCATCTCCGGACAATAACAGATCATCCTTATATCACTCCCGATACAGACCATCCTTATAATTCCTCAATACACTGACTCATGTCAATATGTAGAATACAATAATCGATAATGCACTGATTAAATCGATGCCCAAAGAGTAATAAATATCGAGCATCAATGAAGATTTTAAATAAACGTTTAAGGCTCGAGAAAAGGTATTAAAGGCAAATAACACATTCTCATAACAAATACAACAGAATCCAAAGAAATTTGATAGCAATTTCAAAAAAATATGCGAGAACAAATTGATGATTTGGGTTTCAAATAGCAATCCCTTACCTCAATCGATTCAAGAAATGCGCTCGCTGCTATTCAACCTCGTACAAAGTTAGAAATTAACCTAAATTGTCGGATTAATTATAAGAATACAACCTAGCCTCGCAAATAATTAATCTAATACTAATTTTCAATCGTTGCTCACTCTGACACCCTTAATGTAAACGAAAACGAATCGGATCCCTTAAACAGCTAAACCTAACTAATAGCCCTACACACTCTATAACGCATAAGACACTCCAAAATTCATATTAATTGTGTATAAAATACTTTTATGCCTTAAAACAGCATAACAAGTTACAATATAAAATTTTTGGATATTTTCAAATTTAAAACAATTTTCTTAAATACCAGAAAAGCCCAAAAATAACAATTAATGCTTCTAGCTCAAATCAAAGTCCCATAATTTTCATGATAGCTTCAAAGTATATAAGAAAAATACTGAAATAGAAATTAAGATTTTAAAAGTGCCGAAATCATTTTAAAATCATTTGTTTTTTTAAATCAAATGCGATACATGTTAAGGTACTAAATCAACTCAGAAATTTATGAGACTTTAACTGAGTTGTCGTTTTGATATAAAAACGTTGCTGTAATATTACTAAAATTTAATATAAATTTTAAAGGATCAAAACAAATTTAGAACAACTGCACTTGCAAATATATTAAAAACACCAAACGATATCAAAAAATATGAAATTTTTATAGAAATTCTAATATTGTCCTAAGAACCTTCTTGTAAAGTTTTAGCATTTTTGGACAATGGCACAGTACCCAACAGCCATGTGAACAACTGTGCAAGCACAATGTACCACCTTAATGCACAAACCCATTTCACTCCCTTCTTCTTCTTCTTCTTCCTTACTCTCTGCCCACTATCAGTACACAGCAGACCCACTCACGGTTGTCATGCAACTTCCTCCTTCCCCATTACACCCACTCAACACACAAACCCACATACACTTCATCTTCTCTCTTTTTTCAAGACCCGTTTCACCCAAAAATATATAGACTGCCTCTCTTCCATCTCACACATAAAAAACAAACACCCATATATTATACAGAAACACACACACAAGCAGCTTTTGGGTTGTTCTCTATCACCCACCTACACTTCGCATCTTTACTCGCTATAACACATGCAAATTTCTCACACTTTTCACACCCACAATCATACATCACCTCACACAGGTTTTATCACTCACAAATCACACTCTCCACCATGGCTGAAAACAACCCCTCTTCCCTTTTTCTCCTTTTGTGGAGTTACACTAAACACCTATTTTTCACATCAATTACACACACAGAACATCCCACACATTACTCATGCACTGACTCACGACATCAGTTCTCTTGGGCTAACCATTGCTGCAGCGTACAACATACCCACGGCTATCCCATGCTCACGGTTGTTTCTCTCTCTAACGACTGTCTCTCTCTCTAATCCGCATAGCCACACACGATTACAGCGTATATATGCCACTGGTATCACCACAGCAGCCATGGCTGCCATTAATCTCCCTCATCTTTTCTCATTTCTATAAACTGATGCACCCACATATTCTGTGTAAATGCTGTAATATACACAAAAAGACTTTGAAAAATTCAAGAAGCTTACCGAAAATTATCTCTACGGTCGTCGAAATCCGACTCCATTAGTCTTCTTTTTCTCTTTTCTCTTTCCTCTTCTCTCTCTCTTCTCTCTTCTTTCTCTGTAACTCCTCTCGCTTTCTCTCTTTATCTGCCCCTAATTAAAATCCCTCTATTTCTCTGGCCGTAACCGAAAATGGGGAAAATGCCTCAAATTTGTCTCCTTTGCTCCCTTTCTCTATTGCCTTTCTGTGTGTATGTGTGTGTATGTGTATAGGGAAACATATAATCATTAAAAAATTCCTTTTACGCAATAACACCAACCGAAATTTTGGTTTTCTCGTTTTTACCAATTTCCCTCGTTTTTTCCCTCTCTTTTTACCTGTTCATCTTCCCCTGAAGCTTTGCTTCTCTCTATTCTATTTCTTGGTTACTATTGCTCCTTTCCCGAAATAGAGTTTCTCTCCTTTCTTGTTTTCTTCACTTCTTTTCTCTTTCTTTTTTCCACCCTAGATCATTATCCCATCCAATATTTAAACAATTGAATTAGCTTAGTTATGAAAGCCAGTAGGTAGTGGCAAACTCTAAAAAACATGGTTTCTGAATTATTTTTATAAAATTACACAAATTTCCCCACAATTTACATATTTACACAAATACCCCCAAACTTTTGTATAATTATATCAAAGCCCCAAATTTTTATTCCAACCTCCATTAGTTTAATTAAATGTCCCTAAAATATATACTATCACTCATTCCATTATTTTTTATCACCAAAAATATTAATTACATTTATGCCCCCAAAGCTTTCCAAAATTACAAAATGACCCCAAAATATTTTGAAATTATATTTTTTACCCAATATTTTTTTTGAGCTTCCTCCATACCCAAGCATTACTCAAATTTAATGCCCGATTATTTTTTGAGTCTCCGATAGTCATTTTAAACTGCTCCCGAAGTTCGAAATATTACATTTTCCTCACCTTATAAAATTTTCATCCTTGAAATTTGATCTCAGATTTCTTATTACCTATAAAGTTTAGGCACAACGCTTTCGCTGCATCACTCTAATAGCTATCACATAGTAGCTAAGTTATCTCTGACTTTTTCACGCAGATTTTTGTTCCACGAATTCTCGAACACAACTCTTTAAATTTAAATCGCAATGCTAAACTGAAACCCTGTCATCAGACAAACACTTCATTCTAACTGTTTGAGAATTTCACGAACGATGACTTGGCTATTACAAAATTCACTGAGCCAAACTTATTCCACTCCAAATTCAGCTCATATGGATCAAACTAAATAAAACTCTAATACTAGAGCCTCCACCACATTGCACTAATATTATATCACAGACAATATCGCTTACACAGTCTATTTAATGATGGCAAGCTTAACTTCAAGCTTAAAGTGTACCAAAACACCAAGCGATGGTCATACATGACTTGCACTCTACTAAAGTTAAAATGGATAGGATAACCAATTCCTATAAGCACTTACACCTCACAACAGATAGCAAAAGCTATAGCCACTAGGCTTCCACTGTGCACTCTAACATCTCAAAACAATAAGTCCAAACTGTTGCCGAATTTTTCACTGAGGGACGTGTTATCTCAACATAGCTATGTTTGCATACATATGATTCTACGTACACTTCACAGAACAACAGAGAATTTTAACCACTACGATTTTGGGATGTTACATGAACTGAGAGATAGAGTGATCCCAGCTCGATTGATGAGCTATATGGACTATCTCTTTTTTGGCATGTGTTTTGGAACAGTTTAAATCAATAATCATTTCAAAACACTTTAGGTGTAATAAAACAAAAATAGGAAACGTTGAACATGAGTAATACGCTGTTGCAAAGCCACACTAGCAGTGCTCAATACGTTTTACATATGCATATATATACTAACTAGTCGATATAGGTACTAGTTTAACCCAACCAACAGACCATCCCTATAACTCTAGCAATACAGACCATCTTTATAACTCTCAAATTACTAACTCATGTCAACATTGAGAAGCAATAAATAGATTTGAATATAATTTATGATGATTGAGCCAATAAATAGATGGGAATTAATCAGAATTTTAAATGATTGATATACGGCTCAAATTAGGGTTTCATGGGCAATTTAATAATATTTTTATATCAATCATAAAATCAGAGCTCAATGAACTTTGTAAAGATGTCATAATAAAATATTTGAATATAGAGCAATGAAGTAGGGTTCGGATAGAATTTCTTACCTCGATCCAAGCTAAGCAATGCTACCAAACCTCAATCAATAATCTCTGAATGAAGCTAGATTGACAATTTATTTGTTAGAACACAATCTATGTCTAATATACTATAAATTTAATATTCATTACCCAAATGATGTTCACTTCTAACTCCGGAATCGCTCAACTAAAAGTGGAACTTGCACACGGCTAACCTAACTGAAAACCATGTATGCTCCATAATGCGTAATGATATCCCAAAAATCATAATAAATTACAATAAAATATTTTTATTACTTAAAACATTATAAAAGTCAAAATATAAATTTTCTGAAATTTTGAATATTTTTGAATTAAAATAATTTCTTTAATTTCAAGAAAAGCCCATAAATACCCACAATTGCTTCTAGCTGAAATGAAACTAAAGTCCCATAATTTTTGTAATAGCTTTAGAATAATTATCAAAATTATAGAAAATGAAATCAGAATTTAAAAGCCATAAAAACTATTTTAAAATGTTTATTTTGCTAAAATCAATATGATACGAAAATAATAGCAAATCAACTCTAAAAATCACCAAACTTGATTTGGGACTTCTTTATACTATGAAAACACTTCTCTAATATTTTCAAAATATTTTCATGAGTCTAAAGGGCTGAAAGAATTTTATAAGTTTGAACTTGTCGAAAATATTAGAAATACATACGATTTCAAAAAATTATAAACTTTTTCTACAATTTATAATATGGTGCAACGTATTGTATTGTACAGTTTTACATGCTAACGATAACCATGCGTTAGTTTATGCACGTGTCAAACTTAACGCAAACTCAAATTACCCGCTATGTACTTCTCTTCTTCTTCCCTTCTGCTCACAGTCCAAAACCCAACACCCAACAGCCCTCTCTCTCTATCCCTCTCTCTTTCTCTCTTCCTTGCAAAAACCCACTGTCACGACCCGAACCCACGGGCAGGCCCGCAAGCTAGGCACGTGACCGGCCACAGACCCTATGGACTCTAACCGAGGGCTCTGCCAGGCCTTACTCGCTAAAATAACAAATAATCTGCAGCAGAAATTAAAACTTCTACAAACCTTAATTACATTTTTATTTTCATTTGAATACAACACTTATTCTAAAACTCTTCATAACTCTGATCTGTCAACAAATAAGGCTAAACCAACAATCTAAATGTTTAGCAGCTCATTCAAAGCAGTGTCCGAAGCTTCGAACCAAATTTCCCCTTTCTATGCTCCTCACTATCACCTTACTTTCAAACCTGAAATGATAAGGGGTGAGCTTCCACGTGCTCAGCAAGTACACTTGCATGCTGTACAAATACTAGTCCCAGTGGGAACTAGCTTGTGTTCCACACATGATTCAAACAAGCTTTATAATGCCTCCCCACGGTACAGTTCCCCAGGTCAACACAAAACAATAATAACAATGAGTATTATCACAACCCAACTAATCGAAATCAAATTCATCACTTAGAACTGTAATACCCCAAAAATTTCTTTTCTTTGTTAAGTTATTACCTAAAAAAATGTTTTTGAAGCTTTCAGCTTATGAACAGTAACTTTCAGTTGATGAACTGTACTTTCAATTGATGAACAGTAATTTTGGTTGAATAAAATAGTTTACGATCGAATGAACAGTACTTTTGGTTGCATGAACAGTACTTTCTATTGAATAAATCTGCTTCGCTTCGAATGAAAACTTGTGTTGATTTAAGGAAGAGTAGAGACTGAAATTTTCGGTTGAATGGAAATAGTTTTTGGCCGAAGGAATAGTTTTTGGTTGAATGAAACCTCAAGATTTTAGGAAAGGCATTTTCATGGCAGAAGAATTGAGTCGAATGAAACATATATTTTTTTTCTTCGAATGAAAAGTGTAAATTTATACCTTCATATAAATAGTCTCTTTATTTTCTTTTAGCCCTTTTCTTATCGGTTCCTTGTTCCTTTGTGGCAGAGATAGAGAGAATAGAAGGCTTGGGAAACTCATTTGGTACTAGAGCGGTACTTTGAGGTTTTCTTGTCTAAAAGCTTGTTTGAGGTAAGGGTTTATACATTTTTGCTGTGAAAAAGGTATCTTTCGAAATCCAAAAGTTTATGCTTCGTTAATTTTGTTTCATCTATATTTGTTAGCATTTGATTTGTCCGACTTTTGCCCTCGTTGAGAACATTTTTTGCCTTTTTTATTTGTGCCCTGATGATGCACATCCTTGAATCTGTACATTTGTGCCGTCAATTTAACATTGACACTGACTATGTTGAACAACTCTTGTAACAGAGAGGGTCCTATGGACACATGTTTGTTATACTAGTGAGCAAAAGACTCCTAGTAGGCTCTGATAGCACGCATTTGATGTTTGTATGTTTGGTTTCACATTTGGGTCTTATGACCATCATAGTCATCGTATGTTTGTAGCATACCCGACATATAATTTACATGTGTTTTGGGTTAAATGCTTAATTTTGTTGCTCCAATATTTGAAAGTGAGATATGATTGCTCATTTCAACTATTATTGTCGTTTGAATTGGTTAGCATTGCTTGATATCTTACCATTTTGCTACCCTACTAGGCTATTTGAGCTCACCCCCTTTCTTCTTTACCTTGCCTTTGCCACAGGTGAAGGAAGTGACTTTTGATTCCTATGGCAGCTATGGAGCTATAAGACTTTTGTTTTTGGTTCGATAGACTTGTAGTCACATTCTTTTGGGGACTTTACCCGGTTATGGGTAATTTGATAGAATTGATTTTTGTGTAACTATTTATCCGTTTCAATTAGAAATGGTTTTGTAATGGAATATTGTGGGAATGGATGGTGATAGACTTTTGTTAGATATTTATGAATATATTTTGTCTTAAAGGCTTTTAGCGGCTTTGTTTATATTGTTGCTTTTAGAATCGTAGCGGTATATCATCATGTTTGTTTTACAGTCACGACCTTCCGTTTCGAGGGCGTGACAGGGTTGGTATCAGAGCTTAGGTTTGTGATTCTGTAGACTTGGGTGAGCTTAAGTTTAAAGCATTACAAAATAAGTGTACGATTAGATTGGTCTCTTTTAATTAGTGTGTATCCTTATGCATTTGTAGGGTTATACAGTTTCGTTTGATGTGTTAGGAGTGCCATGCCTTCTAAACACTATAATCGTAAAGCCAACGGTCTTCACGATCCACCAACGAATGAGGGAGTAGCTGAGGCCATAGTGCAGGGATTTCAGAATTTGGCAAACCTAATTGCTGGAGGTAACGGGGTACCGCTACACCAAAATTAGAACAATGGGCAGAACGATAGTGTTAGAATTGGAGATGTGGAGAAATTAAGAAGTTATTACCCGCTTTTAGAAGGGAACCCGATTTGGAAAAGGCTGAAGTGTGAGTGAACCAAAATGAGAAGGTATTTGATCTTTGGAATAGCAGTAATGAACAGCAGGTAGCATATACTGTTTTCATGCTAAAAGATGATGCCGACCATTGGTGGAAGATGGTCAAGCACACACAAAGGATCAGTACTAATCATCCTATGACTTAGGAACGATTTAGAGGTATTTTCTTCGAGAAGTATTTTCCTCATAATGTAAAAGATCAAAAGAGGAAGAATTCACAAAGCTAATACATAATGAAATGACAGTATCACAATATGAGGCGAAGTTTACCTCATTGTCAAGATATGCCCCATATTTGGTTAACACTGAGAATCGTAAAGCAAGAAGGTTCAAGAGAGGATTGAAGCGCGGCATTAAGAACAGGTTGTTGGCTCTGAAACTTTTGACTTATGCCGAAGTGGTTGAATGTGCCGAAATTCTAGAGACAGACTATAAGGAATTTATAAAAGAAC
Organism: Escallonia herrerae; assembly: GCA_033070095.1. Taxonomy (NCBI): domain Eukaryota; kingdom Viridiplantae; phylum Streptophyta; class Magnoliopsida; order Escalloniales; family Escalloniaceae; genus Escallonia; species Escallonia herrerae. Next base: position 330,772 of record JAVXUP010000033.1, on the reverse strand, counting down.
AGGAGGAACAAAGGCACAAGAGAGGCCATGCAGAAACTTCAGACAACAACAAAAGTGGTGGTCAGAATAAAAATGTGATACCCCGAAAATACCGAAAATTAATCTAACCATGAGTTTGATTAATTAAGGGGTACTATTTTTATTACGTGGCAATACGTCGATGATGATTAAGTGTTAGGGAGCTAAATGGGAGGTTAGTTTGGCCTTGGGGGTCAAAATGTAATTTTAGAAAGTTAAAGGGGGTAAAAGTGTACTTTTGAAAAATATGATGAACGGGATGCATATTTTTATTAAGTAGCATCATTTTGATGATAATGAGGTGTTAGGGGGCTAAAGGAGGGGTTAGGGTGATTTTAGGATCAAATTGTAATTTTCCAAAGTCGAGGGGTCAAAATGCAATTTTGGAAACTTGAGGGACTAAATTGCAAATTGTTGAAAGTTGTAAAAGGTGTCACAATTGAGAGAATTCAGCTGAGTCGTGGCCACCTCCTGATTGGAATTGGGCTGACTAAGTGTTGGGAAATAATAAAATAAAGAATGGATGAAGTTGAATGAGGGAATTATAAAAGAAAGTTTGTGGGGTCGAAAGTGGAATTAAGGGAAACTCGTGAATAGTTGCTGGGCATGAACAGTAACCCGTGAAGAACCCAGAAACTGGGAGGAGAAAAGAGAAGAAAAAGAAGAGAAGAAAAGAGGAAGAAAGAAGAAGAAAAAAAAATTCTAAACCCTAACAGGGTAATTCATCTTCTTTCCACTAATCATGTGAAATTATTGTATAAAGTTTGTGGGTTTTTGTTGAAGGTGATCCGTGTATACATATGTGTGTGTGTCACGGTGTATATGGGTTCGGGAGAAAGGGATTCGAATGACTTAGGTTGTATAATGTTTATATGAGAGCCTAAAATGGTAAAATAATGAAAAATGGATAGAATTCCATAGTAAAGTGTGTGTTTAGAGTGTAGTTGGTGTGTGTTCTTGGTGTATGTATATGAATATGATTAGGGTGGTTGAATATGGAGATTTTGGGTTGGATTAATGAGTGTAAATGTGTGTTAGAATGTATAATGGAGTGAGATATGATGAATTTGAATGGAATTAGAAATGATTTTGGGTGGAAAGGATGAAATTCGTGTGATGGTTGCAATCGGCAGTGAATGAAGTGAGGAAGAAGATGAAGACTGTGTGAAGAAAAGGTGAATTAGTGTGTGTGTTTGATGTGAATAGTGACTGTTTTTGTCACTAAAGGTGGAAATTAAGTTAACAGTTTAAAATTTGATTTTCTAAAAATAGTTAGAGTTAGATTTAGCCAAAGTACAAAAAAGAGACCCTAGTTATTTTTAGGAGACCGACATTGTGGAAACATTTCAGATTTTTCCCAGATTAGAAAGGGGGTGAACGGAAGCGGGAAGTTTGGAACTTCATGGTGAAATTTAAAATATCAAACGAATGTAGTTTTGCGCAAAACTTTAATGAGGACTCTATAATGCTGAGAAGTTCCATTTTACAAGTTTTTGGGTCATTCCGAAGTTGTTAGCTATTTTTGGCCGAACGGGCTTTTAAGCGCTCGGTCCGGACACCGGTTCGGGATTTTTGGGCAAAAATTTTGTAAAATACTTTTTAGCTCAAGAATGAATGCAGGAGGTTTAAAATACCATTTTAAAATGGTTTTGAGATTTTTATGGTGCCGGGAACCCTCAGGGGGCATTTTGGTAATTTGTCACCCAGAGAGGGGTATTTTGGTAAATTTCCTGATAAAGTTTTTTAAGGGACTTTTTAGTCCAGAAAGGATTGTAAAACACCTAAAAGGTTGTTTTGAAGCTGATTCGGGGCGTTGCGGTGATAATGAACCCCGGGGGCATTTTGGTAATTTACCGCAAGAGGGGCTATTTTGGTAAAGTTTTTCTATAAAATGCTTCAAAGGACTTGTTAGTCCGGAAAGGGATGTAAGACAGTTGAAAAGTTGTTTTAAAGTAGTTTTGAGACGTTTGTTGGGGCGATGGCCGCTAGGGGGTGTTTTGGTAATTTTTCCTTTAAAATTTTTGAGGGAATATTTGGTCTGTAAATGATGCAGTACATCTAAAAAGTAGTTTTGAAGCGGTTTTGGGGTGTTGGTTGGGGTGTTGGTGATGTAGCGGCCATCAGGGGGTATTTTGGTAATTTGCCATGTTAGCGCTAAATTTTTTAGGACGTGCATAATTTAGCGTTCGGAGGGGTGGGAAGCAAGGAATAGTGATAGTATGTCTAAAATGAGGATTGTTATCGATAATAAGTCGATAAGGCTAGATTAAGGATCCAATTATCGGATCGAATTTACTAGCTATCATAAGATGCTATGAACGGTTAAGTGGAAATGGGTAGAATAAGGAGGGCGTATATGATGAATGATGACTAACGAGCATGATATGATTTGACTAGGTGATGCAGCTCGTTGCGATCAGAGATTGCGAGTTGCTTCGATTATAAGCCAAGCAGGTAAGGACAATGCGGTTCTATTATGCTAATGCATTGTTTCGATTAGCATACTATGTTGATGACGTTTATGTTGGACTCTTGCTGTTATGGGTTGACACCGGTAGTCATTGTGATCGGTATACGTATATTTGAATTGTGCTGTTGAGGACGTAGGGTAGAAGAAATTCCCTTAGTCCGCCCTGTTGATAGAATTTAGTGAGGATGATGAGCGTCCTTGTATGCTATGACTTGATTTGATTAGCATACCTGAAGTGGATGATGATGTTGTGTAGGGTTGTTGTGTGGTGGTTGTGTGATGCCGGTAATTATTGATAGCCGATATCTCTTCTCTTTGAGAACACCATTGAGGACTTGCGGTAATCTTCTCCCTAGTCCGTCCTCTCGTTGATAATGATGTCGTTGATGTTGTTCAGGTCGTTGCTTGTTGTTGTGAAATGTTGGTATTTATTGATAACCGACATTTCTCTTATGTAAGAACGTTGTTGAGGGCTTGCGGTAATCTTCTCCCAAGTCCACCATGTTGATGATATTACGTTGAACTCTTGTTGTTAGGTCTGAACACCGGTCAATCTTCTGATCTGGTATTCCTTGTTGAGCTGTGTTGTTGAGGACATAAGGTGGAATAAATTTTCCCTTAGTCTGCCCCGTTGATGATGTCTTGTTGCTTGGCTGTAACGTGATTAGGGAAAACACTCTAAATGAGTTCCCTGCTTGTTGACAATGTCTATTTTATTTACTTGAGACTGAGATGAACATCCCGTAAAATGGGACATCAATATGAGGAGGATGGCCTGTGAAACATGATCACTGGCAAAGAGGATGTAGGGTGCGCGAGTCGAGTCTGTCATGTCTGGTCGAGTCTAGTCTGTCGTGTCTGAGTTGCATTGCATTTGATTTTCTTTTAATGTTAATGACTTGTATTTCGTTGATGTTTATCTTTCAATTTCCTGTTTTAGTACTCACTTGTATAGTCAGTCAGTCTGTCGATCAGTCAGTCCAGTCCATGAGGAGGTGGCAGTAATGTTGTTCTATTGGGCCATAAAGCCGCTCAGTCTAACGAAAGAAAACTTTTCGTTTGACAGGTTATGTTGATGCTGAAATTTATTGACTACTCTTGATTCATTGCTATCGTTGAGATGATTATTTTATTCCTCCGAGTCTTTTGAATCATTTGTACACGATATTCCTCGTGTTGTCTTTACTGGGCGATTTGCGCTCATTCCTTATGTTGTATTGTGCAGGCTATAAGGAGAACCCTCTAGAGAAGGGAAGAGAAACAAGTTAGAAAAGTTGAGCAAGGGGATGCGTTGTGTGAGGTAAAGATTGAGCCTTGAGATCGGTTGTTAAGAATCCTACGACTACAGTCGTATATTAGGTTGTACATATGCATGTTGTTCATAGACTTGAGAGTCTTCCGCTGCAGTATGATGTATGTTTGTAAGAAAATTTTTTGTAAGGACGCATTTTGGAGCGTCTATTAATGATGTGTGAGTATGAGGATGTAGTTGCTCTGTATTCAGCACAGGGTTTTGAATGTGATTATGGTCGACAACTCAGCCCGGTGATGTCACCAGGCCAGGGTTGAGGGTGTCGCAAAAAATAAAGCAACTTTACAAGAAAGCATGCAATCGACTCAAAGGGTTATGAAGGTTTGCGACATCTGAGGCAAGAACCATGGGGATAAGCTCTGCCATCATTTGACAAATTCATGTTTCAACCATGGGAAGGTGGGGCATTATGCTATGGAATGCCGTATCGAAAGAAGGAAAAGACTTAAAATGCTCAAGCTCAAGGTGGAGACAAGTCAAATGCAGGGGATCAGAGGCCGAGAGTACAAGGCCGTGCTTATGCTTTGACTGCCAAGGATGCCACAACTTTTAACGATGTAGTGGCAGGTACAATTCAGATCGGTTCTCATTCATTTTATGCATTATTCGACCCTGGATCCACACATTTGTTTATAACCCCTTCTCTTGCGTGTAAGCTGGGTTCCGACCCACAACTTTTAGAGTTTAATTTGATGATTGATACCCAAGTAGGGATACTAGTATGTATAGTGTACAAGCCTTATTTGGTACGCATTGAGGGTATAGTGTTACTCACCGACCTTATAGGTATGGATATTCAAGATTTTGACGTCATTCTTGGTATGGACTGGTTGTCTTCTTATCATGCTTCGTTCGATTGCTATGCCAAAGAAGTACATTTCTAGATTTTCGGTCAATCTAAGTTCAAGTTTAGGGCTTCTACTTCCATTACTTTGTCTTGCCTTATATCTACCTTGCGAGCTAGACGTTTGCTTCGAAAAGGATGTCAGGGATATTTGGCTTACATTGTGCATACTCGAGTAGCCATTTAGAACTTATCTGATATTCCCATTGTTAACGAATTTTCAGACGTGTTTCCAAAAGAACTTCCTGGTATTCCTCCCAATCGCGAATCGAGTTTGTTATAAATCTTATATCAAGAGCTGTTCTAATTTCTAAGGTTCCCTACGGTATGGCCCCGGCCGAGCTCAAAGAACTTAAAGTACCACTCCAAGAACTACTTGAGAAAGGCTTTATTCACCCGAGTGTTTATCCTTGAGGTGCTCCCGTTTTATTTGTAAGGAAAAAGGATGTAATGATGAGATTGTGCATTGACTATAGGGAGTTGAACCGTATCACAGTTTAAAATAAGTATCATTTGCCACAGATTGACAATTTATTTGATCAACTTCAGGGAGCCAAATACTTCTCCAAAATTGATTTTTGATCAGGTTACCACCAATTGAAGATTAGGAAGGAAGATATATCCAAGACTACTTTTTGCACGAGGTATGGATACTATGAATTTGTAGTAATGTTGTTTGGGTTAACTAATGCAGCTGCAGTGTTTATGGATTTAATGAATAGGGTATTCAAGAGACACTTGGACCAATTCGTCATAGTTTTCATTGATGACATTCTGATCTACTCCAAAAGCAAAGAAGAACATGAAGAACGTCTACATATAGTATTGCAGATTTTGAAGGAGGAAAAGCTTTATGCTAAGTTTGATAAATGTGAGTTCTGGCTTGAAAAAGTTATGTTTTTAGGGCATGTGGTGTCTAAAGATGGGATCTCGATGGATCCATCTAAGGTAGAGGTAGTGTGGAATTGGGAGAAGCCGAGAACGGTTGGAGAAGTTCGTAGTTTCTTGGTTTGGTTGGATATTATCGCAGGTTTATAAAGGGATTTTCCAAGATTGCTGTTCTACTAACTCGGTTAACCCGAAAGAAGGTTAGGTTCAAGTGGTCTGAGGAATGTGATTGCAGTTTTCTGGAATTAAAGAAAAGATTAGTTTCAGTTCCGGTTCTTTCCCTGCCTTCGGGGACTAGAGGGTTTGTGTTATATAGCGATGCTTCACGGAAGGGTTTGGGATGTGTATTAATTAATACAGCATGGACGAGTTATTGCTTATGGCTCGCGGCAACTCAAAACATATGAAGTGAACTACCTAACACGTGACTTGGAATTGGTTGTTGTGGTTTTTGCTTTCAAAATTTGGAGGCACTATCTCAATGGTGAAACGTGTGAGATATACAATGCATGGATCACAAGAGTCTTAAGTTTTTATTCACGCAGAAAGTTTTGAACATGCGACAACATCGATGGTTGGAATTTCTTAAGGACTATGACTACAAGATTTTAAATCATCTAGGGAAGGCCAATGTGGTGGCCAATGCTCTCAATCGAAAGAACACAGGTACATGTGCAGCTCTTTTGACTTCACGTAAGGAAATTCTTGCAGATATTGAAAGTTTGGGTGTGGTTATTTTGGTTTCCGGGACAAGAACTATTTTGGAAATTTTATGGCGCAACCTACTTTGATAGAAAGAATTAAGCGGCTCAGACTGTGGATACGAGGCTTTGTAAGATCAGAGAACAAGTTGGAAAGGGCCAACAACCAGAGTTCAGAATCGTTGCCAAGGGGGCATTGCGTTTTGGAAACAGATTGTGTGTTCTTTCTGATACAGGGTTAAAGGAGGAAATAATGCATGACGTGTATAGTTTCGACTTCACAGTTCATCCAGGTAGTATTAAGATGTATCGGAATTTGCGAGACGTTTTTTTGGTGGAACAATATGAAAAGGAAGATAGCATATTTTGTTGCTCGATGTCTTATTTGTCGGCAAGTTAAGGTAGAACACAAATGGCCTGCTAGACCTTTACAACCGCTTACCATCCCTCAGTGGAAGTGAGAGCGTATTGCTATGGACTTTGTATCTAGGTTGCCTAGGACAAGGCTAGGTCATGATTTGGTTTGGGTAATAATTGATCGTTTGACTAAGTGAGTGCATTTTATTCCGGTTAAAGTTACCTATAGCTTGGAAAGATTGGCCAAACTATATATTCAAGAAATTGTTCGACTTCATGGTGTGCCTGTTTCAATAGTTTTGGATAGAGACGCACGTTTTACATCGAGGTTCTAGCGGGGATTGCAAAACGCCTTGGATACTCAACTTGACCTTAGTACAGCTTATCATCTTCAAAGTGATGGACAGTCAGAAATAATGATTCAAATTCTAGAGGACATGCTTAGGGCTTGCTCACTAAACTTCAAAGATAGTTAAGGTGATCAATTGCGGCTTGTTGAGTTTGCATATAACAATAGCATTCAGGCTAGCATTGGTATGGCACCGTTTGAAGCCTTGTATGGGCGAAGATGTAGAACACTAATTTGTTGGTTTGAGGTGGGAGAGGAGAAATTTTTGAGTGCCTTTGGGCCCAAGATAGTACAAGCTACATCGAAGAAAATTCTTTTGATTAAGGATAATTTACTAGTTGCTCAAAGTTGTCAGAAGAGTTATGCTGATAATAGAAGACGTGAGTTAGAGTTCGAGGTAGGAGATCGTGTATTTCTCAAAGTGTCGCCTTGGAAGGGGGTAATGCGTTTTGGGAAGAAGGCAAGCTTAGCCCTAGATTTATTGGACCATTTGAGATCTTGCGGAGGATTGATCTTGTCGCATACCAAGTTGCTTTACCTCCAAATTTGTCACAAGTTCATGATGTATTCCATGTGTCAACATTGAGGAAATATGTACTAGATCCTTCGCATGTCATTCATTACGAACCTATAGAGATTCGGGATGATCTATCATACGAGGAACACACAGTGGAGATTATAGACCGCAAGGATCAGATTTTGCACACAAAACTATTAAGTTAGTTCAGGTGCTTTTGCGTAACCATTCAGTGGAAGAGGCCACTTGGGAACTCGAGGATGCTACACGCAAAAAGCACCCTCAGCTCTTTGACGTTTAAGGTACGTTTAATTCCATGGACAGAATTCTTTTAAGGGGGAGAGAGAATGAAATACCCCAAAAATTTCTTTTCTTGTGTATATTATTACCTAAAAAAAGTTTTTGAAGCTTTCAGCCGATGAACAGTAACTTTCAACTCATGAATAGTACTTTCGGTTGATGAACAGTACCTTTGGTCGAATGAATAGTTTTCAGTCGAATAAATCCGCTTTACTTCGAATGAAAACTTGTGTTGATTTAAGAAGGAGTGGAGACTGAAGTTTTCAGTCGAATGGAAATAGTTTTCGGTCGAATGAAGCCTCAAGATTTTGGGAAAGGCATTTTCATGGCTGAAGAATTGAGTCGAATGAAAGATATTTTTTTTTCACTTTGAATGAATAGTATAAATTTTTACCTTCATATAAATAATCTCTATAATTTCTTGTAGCTCTTTTGTTCTCGGTCCCTTGTTCCTTTGCGGCAAAGATAGAGAGAATAGAAGGTTTGGGAAGCTCCTTTGGTACTAGAGTGGTACTTTGAGGTTTTCTTGTCTGAAAGCTTGTTTGAGGTAAGGGTTTATACATTTTTTCTGTGCGAAAGGTATCTTTCGAAATTCGAAGATTTATGCTTCGTCAATTTTGGTTCATCTAATTTCTTTGCATATGATTTGTCCCACTTTTGCCCTCGTTGAAAACATTGTTTACCCTTTCCATTTGTGCCCTGATGATGCACATCTTTGAATCTGTACATTTGTGACCGTCAATTTAAGATTGACACTGACTATGTTGAACAAATCATGAAACGGAGAGGGTTCTACGGACACATGTTTGTTATACTAGTGAGCAAAAGACTCCTAGTACGCTCCAGTAGCACACATTTCATGTTTGTATGTTTGGTTCAACAATTGGTTCTTATGACAATCAAAGTCATTGTATGATTGTAGCATACTCGACATATAATTGACATGTGTTTTGGGTTAAATGCTTAATTTTTGTTGCTCCAATATTTGATAATGAGACATGATTGCTCATTTCAGCTATTATTGTCATTTGATTTGGTTAGCATTGCTTGATATCTTACCATTTTGCTATCCTACTAGGCTATTCGAGTGCACCACTTTTCTTCTGTATCTTGCCTTTACCACAAGTGAAGGAAGTGACTCTTGATTCCTATCGCAGCTATTGAGCTATGAGACTTTTGTTTTTGGTTCGGTAGACTTGGTCGCATTCTTTTGGGGACTTTACCCGATTATGGGTAATTTGAAAGAATTGATTTTTGTGTAACTATTTATCCGTTGCGATTAGAAATCGTTTTGTAATGGAATATTGTGGGAATGGATGGTGATAGACTTTTGTAAGATATTTATGAAGATATGTTGTCTTAAAGGCTTTTAGCGGCTCTGTTTATACCGCTGCTTTTAGAACCATAGCGGTATATCATCAGGTTTGTTTTGCAGTCACGGTCTTCTGTTTCGGGGGCGTGACAAGAACCCAAGAATTGCCACCAACCAATAGCAAGAATAAATAGGAACAGTTATCGATTTCAAGCACAACAATTCTGAAGAAAGAATGCAAACAATTATCAAATTCACTCAGCATGTAATAACAGGCGAGCGTCGATAGATTTCCAAACAACTGATTCAGGTTCAATGTTGGGGTTTTCTTGGTAATAACATGCTGATATCAAATACATATCTCAGCGTTTGACAATAACTATAAGCAAATCAAAACAATACTTACAAGTACAAGTTATCGAAATAAAAGTTTAGACAAAAGTCCTTACCCAAGGTTCAGATAGAAACTCTTACCTTGATCTGAAGCTATGCTATCTAACCGGAAAGTCTGTTACTTTAACCTAAACAGAACAATCCAATGATCAGTATGTAGTATAGACTATGATATTATAAATTTAGTACTGACTCACGCGTACAACCATAACGGCCCCCTAACCGGGTATGTAAAATTACGAGAATGCCCCTGGGGTGTAAATTACCAAAAACACCCCCGCACCGTTAAATCACCAAAACAGAATTCTCACAATTAAAATCACTCAAATAATCTTGTTGTATGTGAATTTACCAAAAATACCCTTCTTAGGTAAAATTACCAAAAGACCCCCTTGGGCAGAATTCTTTCAAGGTGAACTTCACTTAGTTTCTGTAACTCAGCTATGTGTCAATTTTGGGTGTAATTTCAGTTGTATATGTGTGTTGAGTGTGCGAGAGCAGGTGTGACGAACATACAATGTGTATGTAAGTGTATATATATTCGGGTGTAATTGTGGAAGGTTATATATGGACATGATTAGGGATTAGAGAGTGAAATGTGATGTTTCAGGAGTAGAGAAATAATTTTGGTGTTGTATATATAGTCGATAGATGGGAGTGGAATGGACAGTGTGCATGTGGGTGCAGGGTGTGCGTGTGTTCATGGCTGCGGTGTGTGTAATTGGGGGTATATGGGTGTTATCTTGTGTAAGATAGTGAGATTAGAGGTGTTAGGAGTACAATGTGTGTTTGTATAAACTGTGTGCGTGGTAGTGTAAAAGATGGAGGTTCTAAGGAGTTTGGTGCCATGCAGTGAGAGTGGAGAAGATGAAGATGTGCATGTTTTGGGATGAAATACTAGGTGTATTAAATCTGAATAGTAGTTGTTTCCGTCGCCAATGCTGAAAATTCATTTAGCAAGTTTTAATCCAATTTTTATAAATAGTTAGGGCCAAAAATTGACAAATTCGAAAATAGTACCCCCGATATTTTTAGGAGACGTACGCTTTGAAATATTTCGGGAATTTTTGATATCTGCAAAGGGAACAAAATTGGGGTACCGATTAAAGAGATTTATCGGCTTAATTGGCATACCAAATTAAGTTATTTTAACTTGAAAATTTTATAAAAATCTTATTTTACTTATGTTCATACCCTATCCTGGCCATACCCCGGGGGCCCGCTAAGGGACCCGCGTCGCGCGACACATCATCCAGTCAACGGTCAATTATTCAACTCCATAACCAGGTCAAAGCGCATCTCCTTTCGAGCATCCACAGGCATCACCAGTGCAGCAACATCTCACGGTCAAACTATTGGAAAAAGGAAGGGGTCAGCCACCCCTTTCCTAAGGGGGTCAGCCACCCCTTTCTTCAGGGGGGACGGCCACCCCGCCTTGTTGTGAGGGGTCGGCCACCCTTTAGCCTTGCAAGAGATTCCAAAACGCCCGACATCACTCATCGCACTCTCTACCATGCGCGCTCAACACCAATGGTCACTTGGTGCTCGTCGCCAACCGTGCGCAATCGTCACGATGGCAGCACACTATCCTAAGTATTGCTCCGCGACAGTCGTCGCCGTGCCCTTGCGCCCCGCTGATGATACGTGCGCCCTGCACTAAGTATTACTCCGCGACAGTCGTCGCCGCTCCCTTGCGCCCCACTGATGATACGTGCCCCCGGCACTAAGTATACCTCCGCGATAGTTGTCGCCGTGCCCATGCCCCACAACCATGTTACAAGCCTCCGGGCATCACACCTATTCACCACACCATGCACCCCCGCCATGAACGTGGAACATGCTTCAACCCACTCTCCGGAGTGTGCAGCATTCCGGGGACTCCGCTCATAGTGCTCCGGCACGAGGACCTCTCCCTGCGGCATGGGCTGAGCGCCATCGAAGGCTTAGTGCCATCGCCGGCTCAATCAACTGCGGGACGGGCTGTATGCCGTCGCCGGCTCAATCAAACTGCGACATGGGCTAAGCGCCATCACGGGCTTACTGCCATCGCCGGCTCAATCAACTCCAGGATGGGCTGTATGCCATCGCCGGCTCAATCAAACTTTGGCACGGGCTTAGTGCCATCACCGGCTCAATCAACTGCGGGATGGGCTGTATGCCGTCGCCGGCTCAATCAAACTGCGGCATTATGCTGAGCGCCATCACGGGCTTAGTGCCATCGCCGGCTCAATCAACTGTGGGACGGGCTGTATGCCATCGTCAGCTCAATCAAACTTCGACATGGACTGAGCGCCATCACGAGCTTAGTGCCATCGCCGGCTCAATCAACTGCGGGACTGGCTGTATGCCGTCGCCGGCTCAATCAACTGCGGCATGGGCTGAGTGCTATCACGGGCTTAGTGCCATCGCTGGCTCAATCAACTGCAGCACGAGCTGTATACCGTCGCTGACTCAATCAAACTGCGGCATGGGCTGAGCGCCATGCCATCGCCGACTCAATCAACTGCGGGACGGGTTATACGCTGTCGCCAGCTCAATCAACTGCGGCATGGGCTGAGTGCCATCACGGGCTTAGTGCCATCGCCGGCTCAATTAACTACGGCATGGGCTGAGCACCATCACGGGCTTAGTGCCATCGTCGGCTCAATCAACTACGGGACGGGCTGTATGCCGTCGCCGGCTCAATCATACTGCGGCATGGCTGAGCGCCATCACAGGCTTAGTGCCATCGCAGGCTCAATCAACTGCGGGACGGGCTGTATGCCGCTGTCGGCTCAATCAAACTGCGGCATGGGCTGAGCGCCATCATGGGCTTAGTGCCATCGTCGGCTCAATCAACTGCGGGACGGGCTGTATGCCATCGCCGGCTCAATCACCAGGGCCTATGGTCCTCGTAGCAGGATGGGCTCGCAACGCTGGAACCATCATCGACACAACCTTGAAGCCACCGACATCACACTTGCAGGGAGCTCCTACGCGAAGACTTTGCCGTAACGGACCCTAAGCACCAAGCGGTGACCATGGTCACTCATGTTACTCATGTTGCTGTTGATCGTCGACACCACCAGGGCAATGACCCATGGGTCACTCCGGGACAGGAGCAGGTCCTTGGAGGGCATCGCGCCTAGTCTGCCTGGCAGTTGGCTACAGGGGCAACCCTCACCGCTGTCAGGTTCTCTGCGCGTCTCTTGATGCACCTTGTGGGATTTAGTAAGGGCTTGGACTGGTGGCTGGGGCAACGGGCTACTCTGACCATGCTACCGCGGCATGATCAGTCTCCTCAGATAGGCCGAGAGATGTCGCAAGGGCAGGGCAGCACAAACTTAGGGACCGGCAGTCCCAACAGAGAATCAGTGCTTCAGCCACCTGGCAACGTGTCGTTTCCCACGGGGTGACACATGTCAACTTACGACACATGCACATTTTTGTCTATAATAGTGGACTTTGGATCTTTTCCAAGGAGCTTTCCCTCATTTGAACTTTTTTACTTTCTCTCTCTAAAAAGACATTCTCTCTGGAATTCTAGTGAGAGAAACACACTTGGACTCCCGTCCCTGAACCCTCGACGCTGCATCCTTAACACTGAATGTCGACTGTCGCCCCTGTTCGTCGTCGCCCTGCCTGCGCAGCGCTGCCAGCCCTCGCGACCTATCTGGGGAGCCTTGCTCTCAGCCCTTACGCCGTCCTTGCTGTCTCCTGCGTTGCCTACCTGGAAGCTGACTCAGACTGCATCCTTTGTGGCACCTCCACGTAACCGCGAACCCCTTTCTTCCTCAACATTTTGGCAACTCCGCTGGGGAGGTGAACATCGTGTTGCAGTCTGCACTTAGGCATCATGCCTATCGAATGGCGAGTTACGAGGGCTACCAGCCAGAGCCTTATCCATCCCGTGCAAGAAGAGGACCACCCGGTCGAGACCACTACCGCCTCGGCCTTCCAGACCCCTGACGTTGGGGCTCGCGACATCCTCCCTGCCTATAGCTGGCACACTGCATCCCACGACGCCATCACACAGACCGCAGCTAGATCCGAGACCACAGCAAATCATCCCTGTTACTGCACCACAGCATCTACCGGCCAGAAGTTCTTCTAAAACCCATGAGTCCATCGAGATGGAGCCCAACCCCTACCTGACAGAGCAACATCAAACGACCGGCCAGGTGGTGGACATGTCTTACCCAGCCACCCACGCTGCCGCACACGTGCCCGTGGCAACGCCTGCCCCGTATCATCCTCTTACTCCACCAACCTACCTAGTTGCACTGTCAGGGGGCTCGGGGGCTCGAGGAGCCCCAGCCAGCCATCAGCCGCTACTTGGCCAAGAGGAGCCACTCCCTTATTATGTCTCCAAAGCCGACTTCGATGCACTCCTCCGCCGGCTGTCACAGCAATCTGCACCCGGCTCGCTAACTCAACGGACAGCCCACACGCCGTATGTGTAACACTCCGAACCTTGGCAAGGCTAGCCGGTTAGTTTAATTTAAGCGATGATTTGTTTGTAAAAGATTTAGCATAAATTTTTGTAAGCGAAATTTTACCAGTAACGTTTAGTGACAATTTTTTTTTTATAGCTAAACCATGAGTTATAGTTTAAAGATTAGCGGCAAAAATATTATTTGAGCATCGATATTTTAATTAGCAGTTTTTAGCGACATTATTATTTTTTTAAATAATTAGCATTGAGGTGTGTCTTTAGTGACGAATTATTTTCCTTAGCATCGGAATACTTTTAGCGACGAATAAGGATTCGGAATATCGTATCAAACATTTTCTAGAAAATATACTATCGTAAATAATTATTGCGGGCCATTTCACAGTAATAAAAAGCTCGGGTAAAATTTTAGAGACTAATGTGAGTGTAAAGGGGTTCTTTTTGTGATTTACCATTTAGGGTATATATATATATATATATATATATATATATATATATATATATATATATATATATGCATACACTATAGGGTCAGTCGTCCTTGGCTTTGTTGGAGACTCTTTGCGGCAGAGAGAGAGAGAGAGAGATATATATACCGAGAGAGAGAAGATGAGGCATCAAAAGGAAGAGCTTTTTCGGCTATCACGATTGGTTTACCGGTAAGTCTTTCTAAATCTTTTACTCTTTGTTAGGTAACGATTTATAGAATAAAAGGGGAGGAATGGGATTTTAGCCGTGAGAGTGGGTTCTGTAGGAGTTTGGTGGCTGCCGCGAAGTGAGTTGACGAGTATACGGTGCCACGTAGAAGCTGTGTATATGTGTGAGTATATTGTGTGATTGTGTGAGCGCATGGGTCGTATAAGAGATGGGTTCAGCGTGAAATTTGTGGGGTGTATTATGTGTGTCCTTGCTGCTTGTATGGCTATGTAAACGATGGTGTGCGTACCTCGGTTGTGTGTTTAGAGAGCTGTGATGTAGGGTGATGTAAATCTGAGTGTGGTTGTTGTGGTTGAAGAGAGAGAGAGACCATTGTTGCCGTCAATCGATGTTTGCGGCGTCACAAAAGAACAGTCGTGAAGGAGCCACCTTTAGAGAGAGAGATAGCCACGAAGTGCTGCCTTTAGTGAGAGAAAATGGTTGTACTGCAGCTTATTAGAGGTTGTGAAAATAAAATTTTGGGAGTGAAATGTGAAGGTGCAGTGAAGATTCGTGTGTGTGTGTGTGTGCGCGTGTGCCAACCTGTGTGTTGTGGTTGCAAAATGTGGCAAAGTGTAGGGAAAGGGGAAGCTGTGAGGTGTTGGTGTTCATTGTGCGTGGAAGTGGTGCAAAAGAAAGGGACTGTATGGAAACTTCCACTTCTGATAGGGGCTGAGCGACTGGGAGTGTACGCATGCCGTGGTGTGTGGGCTGCTAGGCATAGCCGTGTTTATGCTCATGTATGAATTGTGGTGAGCTATGCAAGTATGGTGTATTTGCGTGTGTTGCGTGAGTGAATTTCTGCGTGTCTTTGGTATGGTGAACTGGTGTAGTGTAGGGTGCTTAATGGGTTTAATTCTTGAAGCTGTGAGATGTGTACATATGTGGAATATATAGAGAGTGAGATGGGTGTTTTACCTGGGTAGTTCAGGCTTGATGTGAGTGTGTGCTTGAGGTTTGATGGTTGGCTAAAAGGTTGAATGAGGGAGTGTTGGGATGTTGGTTGTTTGGGTGTATAGACTGATGGGTGTAGTGTATCTATCTATATATATGCACGCATAAGTTAAAGGAGTAAAGAAGAGAGGGGAAAAGGACGGCAGTGGGTATGAATAGAATTATATGGGTGCAAAAAGGGGAAGCTAATGTGAGTGCCTGTGTGTTTGCTGAGTGCAAGTGAGTGTGTTTGTGTGAGTGCAGTGGGGGTACGTTGTGGGTTGTGGCAAATATGTGTGTAATAGTGTAATAGGTGTTGTGTTTTTGTTGTGTGTCTGTGTGGGTTTCAGCAGCAAGAAGGGAAGGGAAGGTGCTGTGACCGTGGTGCATTCTGTGTACAAGGTGCTGGGAAAAAAAGAAAAGGGGGACTACTTCCTAGCTGTGTTGGTAAAGTGAGATTTAGTATTGTGAAGGTATTTTGTGTAATGTAGATTTAAAACACAAGAAATGGGGAGGAAAGTGATGCTGCGTGAACAGTAACCATGAGCTGGTGAGTGTGTGTTGGTTTTGGAGAGAAAGTAAAGAGAAGAAGAAGAGAAGTACGAGCGGAAAATTTGGGTTAGCGTTAGATCGATACGTGCATATGTTAATGCATGCTTATCGTTAGCACGTGAACATTTGCAGTGTAATACGCTAGGCCATATTAGAATATGTGGCAAAATTTTATAATTTGCTTAAATCATATGTGTTTTTAATATTTTCTGTAATTTCAGATTTGAAAAATACTTTTGAAGTCCTTAATCCCTGAAAATGTTTTGGGAAAAATTATAGTAATGTCTTTATGGTATAAATAAGACTCAGTTTGAATTTGGTGATTTTTGGAGTTGATTTGTTATGATTTCCGTATCGCATTGTTTTTAGCAAAATGAAAATTTTAAAAATAGTTTTTACGTCTTTTAAATTATGATTTCAATTTATATAATTTCAATACATATTTCCAAGTTAATATAAAAATTATGGGACTTATTTTGCAGCTGGAAGTATTTTTTGGCAATTTATGAGTTTTTATTGTATTTAAGGAAATTATTTTAATTCAAAAATATTCAAAAATTCAGAAAATTCATATTTTGACTTTTATTAATGATTTAAGCCATAAAAGTGTTTTAGAGTTAATTATATAAATTTTAGAGCGCCGGTACACGTTAAGGAGTGTATAGGATTTTCGGTTAGGTTGGCCGTGTGCGGGAAACGTTTGAGTGCGCGATTTCGGAGAGAGTGGGTACGCAGTGGGTAGTTGATGTTAGGGTTTATAGTGTATTTTACATAAATCATGTTCTAATAAATAAATTGCCAATTTAGGTTTATTCCGAAAATATTGATCGGGGTTGGTAGCATCGCTTAGCTTGGATCGAGGTAAGGATTTTCCGTCCGAACCCTATTTCGTTACTCTGTTTTTCAAATGCTTATAGAATAGTCTTATAGACTACATTGATTCGATTTTATGTTTGGTATAAAAGATGTGTTTTGAAACTGTCCATGAAACCCTAATTTGAGCCTGATAGCGATCGTTTGGAATTCATGTTTCATTCTCATATGTTTATTGATCTGACCATCATAAAATACATATTTTGAGTTGTACTTATCTCTTTTCATGTTCATCTGTTTATTGAATTCGATAATCGAAAAGCATTTTCAATTGTAGTTTAATCCTCCTCAATGTTGACATGAGTTAGTAACTTGGGAGCCATAAGGATGGTCTGTATTGTTGGCGTTATAAGGATGGTCTGTTGGATGGGTTTAACTAGTACCTAGATGGACTAGTCAGTGTTACATATGCATATGTAAAGCGATCGAGCACTGCTAGGGTGGCTTTGCTTCTGTACTGCTCATGTTCAACGTTTCCTGTTATCGCACTTTAAGTGTTTTTAAAAAAATAGTTATTGATTTAAGGGAACTGAGTTGATACTCATCCCTATGTTTATGTTGAAATGATGTGGTTTTCTTTGAAAACCCTTTTGACTTTATCATTTGATTGTATATAGAAAAATTGTTTGAATCGTTCTGTTCCCGGTTTTAAAAGTTTTTATTTGGCTTAAATATAAAATCGTCCGAATCGTTTCTATTGTTTTAAATCTTTGTGCGACCTTACTGGGCTCTTAAAAGTTCACTCCCCTTTGACTTCCTTTCCGCAGGTGATAACCAACCATAGATCGCATTGGGTGCGGATTAGAGCCGAGCAAGGAAAAAATTGAATTTTAAATTTAGTGTAGGTCATTCGGACCCCTGCGTGGGTCAGTGTTGCTATTTAGAAGTTTTGACTTAAAATTGATGTTTGAATTAAGACAGTAAATTTAGAGTATTGTCTTATTTGATGTTTTAGTTGCTCTGACATCTTGTGGTATTGTTTGGTTAAGTTTTGAGAATAATATTGCTTAGTGTATACGATCGATCGAGTGTTTAACGTTCCGAAAATTTCGGGATGTTACAGTATGCCAACGAAATGGCCACTGTACCTTACCCGCTCAGATACAAGCAACCCACTTTCGTGCTCTTCAACGGGCGTGAAGGCAACGCCCGTGAGCACTTGACAAAATTTGTCGGCTCATTGGAACAGTATGGCCCGGGTGATAGTTTGAAGCTGAGGGAGTTTCACAAATCCCTCACGGGCTTGGCATACACTTGGTATCTTCAGATCCCCACGGGGACAGTCCATTCTTTGGATGAGATGGCCCAAGTATTCTTGGACAAATTCCACTACGAAGCCGAGTGCGTCACCGTAGTGGACATTGCCAGAATTCCGGCGAAGACTTAACCAAATATGTGCAACACTTTCACCTTAAGTGCCTCGAGTGTACAGATTTCCGCAAGGACGAGACATTGGTCCCCATATGCATCAAAAATATGAACGACATCTACCGGGTGCACATTAAGAACTTGCAATTGAGGTCTTGGGGGCACCTCAAGGAAGCAGCGCGACGTACTTACGAGACGGTCGGCCCTGTCAAACCATGGAGGACTCGCACGCAGAATGCATTGCTGGCCTCGACAAACATACCTAATGCTCAGCGCGACAGCAACAGCACCAACCATAACAGTGTCAGCAATTACGCTAGCTCCAAGCGTCCGCTCCCGGATAGGGACCAATGCCCTGACAAACGAAGACAACAGGAGACCCCCTGCCTTTCCATGTGACCTGAATACGGTGAAAGAACTCTTGACAAAGTGGGTTGTTAATGACCGCAACTTTAGACTCCCACCTATGCGGATCCCCATCACGGACGAAGAAATAACCCGGCCCAACTACTGTCCCTTCCATCAAGCCCTTGGCCATCCTCTCCAGAACTGCAACGCACTACGAACCATCTTTGCAAGAAAGGTCGCGTCAGGTGAACTACAGTTACAGAAGAACAATGATGTGCGTAAGGACCCATACCCGAACCATGGCAACAACAATCGAGGGCATCAGGTGCTCATGGCCGTTACAGACCACGCCGAGCCTCTAGTCCCCGAAGTTCCTGCAGAGGTCTCTTCTATGGTCACACTTTGTATTCCTCCCACCCTTCAGCCAGCGTCCTCAGTCGGATAGATGACGAAGATTAAAAGCTTTTTTGATGAAATGGGGTTCTCACCCACGGCACGGACTTACCTTTCAAACTGTCTGATCGAGGTCACCACCGGCCTCGGTCCTGAATATTTCATTGCCCAAGCCAAACTCAGACATGTCCCTTCTACCGCATTCGTTTTCTCAGATGAGGACTCACCGCCAATTGAACACCACAACCGACCGTTATACCTCGAAATGCACTATTAACGGCACAAGCTTTCATCGCGCCTTAGTGGACTGCAGCGCCTCAATCAACATCATTCCTTTCATCACCCTGCAGCAAGCCGACATACCACCAAGGAAGATCGTCCGTGACCTTGTCAAGATTACTGGCTTCGGGCAAGGCCCCCAGTCTACCCTCGGCCACATCACTGTTGACCTCATGGTCGGCACTGTCCGTCGAGACACCACTTTTCATGTGATAGACAGCGAGTCCTCCTTCCACCTTCTGCTTGGACAACCTTGGATTCATGTTAACAAGGCTGTTCCCTCAACGTACCACCAATATGTAAAACTGGTGGCCGTTCCTGTGGGACACGAGGTAGCAATTACGATCCCCGCAACCAGGGCACCCTTCGAATATGCCGAGTCTTACTTCGCCGAGGCCTCTTTTATCACTGAGCTCGCCCCGGATGGTGAGAACGCCACTCACATCCATTCCACCAAATTGCCAGAATGGGGCGAGTTATGCGGAAACAAACCTCCCAAGTCCAAGTCCGAATCCAAGAAGAACAACAAGAGCAAAACATCAGCTTCTTCACCGCCACACGCGGTCTTGACCGATTCTCCGCCCTCATCCCCTAAGTCCAAAAAGCACAAGTCTGAACCTACCTTCCGACGCATTGTAATAGACGGGAAAGTGATTTACCAGTTATGACTGTGTGCTGGGGTCCCTGGTGGTTCGTCATCTGACCCCCTCGATTCTGACCCGACCTCAAAAACGGAATAGTGCTGTACAGCCGAGCATTGCCCGCCAGACCCCGAACTTACTCTGGGCGCTATCCCACCCTGCTATGAAGATGGCCCTCGACCGCAGGCCGAAGATCTTGAAGAAATTAACCTGGTTGACCCGGGTGAGGAACCTCGATTGACATACATTGGCACAAAACTCGCCCCAAGCCGAAGAGAGGAATTGGTTACCCTCCTCCGCGAATATCGCGATGTATTGGTGTGGAGTTACAACGAGATGCCGGGGCTGGATCCCGCCTTGGTGACGCACCATCTCAACATCACTACCGGGTTCAGCCCTGTCCGACAGCATCCGAGATCCTTCCGTCCAGAACTAGAATTGAAGATCAAGCAAGAGATCGAGTGGCTTTTACAAGCCGGCTTCATTGAACCAATTACTCATCCCATATGGCTGGCCAATATCATCCCTGTCCAGAAGAAGAGCGGCCAAGTACGCGTTTGTATTGACTTCCGCGACCTAAACAAAGCGTGTCCCAAAGATGAGTTTCCACTGCTTAATATCGACATGCTTACGGAAGCTGCCACCGGATACGAGACCTTGTCCTTCATGGATGGTTTCGCCGGCTACAACCAAATTCGAATGAACCCAGATGACTGTGCCAAGACAGCCTTTCGAACTCCAATGGATAACTTTTGTTGGAAAGTCATGCCCTTCGATCTCAAGAATGCAGGTGCTACCTATCAGCGAGCCATGATCGCCATCTTTCATGACATGATACACCGTACCATGGAGGACTACGTCGACGACCTTATCATCAAGTCTAAAAAGGAAGGCGATCATCTCACGGACCTGCGAGCTGTCTTTGATCGTTGTCGACAGTATAACATGCGGATGAATCCGTTGAAATGTGCCTTTGGAGTCTCCTCCGGCAAATTCCTCGGCTTTTTGGTTAGTCGACAAGGGATCAACGTTGACCCTTCTAAAGCTGCTTCTATCCAAGAAATGCCCTCGCCTAAGAGCACCAGACAGTTGAAGAGCTTCCTCGGCAAGGTTTCCTACCTTCGACGATTTATCCCTGCCTTGGCCGAACTTATCACGCCCTTTCGGCACTTGACACACAAAAGCGCACCGTGGAGTTAGGAGGTGCCCCAACAACGAGCATTTGAACAGATCAAGGTAATCCTCATGTCGCCACAGACCATGGTCGTGCCCCAGCGGGGTGTTCCACTCTTGTTTTTACTTAACCTCTACACCCAGGTCCGTGGGGGCCTTGTTGGCCCAAGAAGTAGATAGGGTAGAGCGTCCAGTTTATTACCTCAACCGATCGATCAGGGGACCCGAAGCCAACTATTCTGAGCTCGAAAAGCATTGCTTCGCCTTGGTCTACGCCCTGCATAAATTCAGGCACTACTTCTTGTCGCACCAAATCATGCTTGTCACCAAGGTTAATCCACTACGATACATGCTCACATGCCCTGCCTTGTCTGGACGACTTACCCGTTGGTTATTGCTGTTAGCTGAGTTTGGCTTGTCCATTAGAAACCCTACAGCTCTGCGGAGCCAAGCACTCGCCGATCTCCTGGCCTTCTTTCCACGACAACAGTGTGAACCGACTTCAGATCAATTACCGGGGGAGGAGACGGCCCTGATCTCCAACATAGACGACTTGTGGATACTCGAGTTTGATGGCTCAGCCACTAGCAAAGATCTTGATAGAGCTCCCCTCCGGCAAGGGGGCACCGGTGTAGTCCTTCGCAATCCACAGGGTGTTACCACATCCCTATCCTTCAAGCTTGCGTTCCCAGTATCCAATAATGAAGCTGAATATGAGGCCCTTATCATCGGCCTCATGCTAGCTACCAGAATGGGAGCTAAGTCATTATGCATAAAGGGGGACTCAAACTTGATAATGAAGCAGGCTGACGGAGAGTTCGCCGTCAAAGAGCCAGGACTAGTGCCTTATCGTGCCCTGGTACAACACTTGGAAGGAAGACTTGACCATGTCCAATATGAACATCACAACAGGTGCCGCAACCGACATGCAGACAGCTTGGCCACGATCGCATCGAAGATTGAGTTTGACGGTGAATGGCAAGTGTTAACCATTATCAGAAGAACCGCACCATGCACGGCGTTGAACCAAGTCCCAAAAGACATTACTGCCAGTGATTGGAGGCAGCTAATCGTCAACCAACTTAGGGCACCATCTCTTGCGTCCACCTCCACCCTCATGGGTTTCTTAATGTTGGGAGACGTCCTATACAAACGATGTCCCGGAGGCACTCTAGCCAGGTGCTTGGCCCCTGCGGAAGCAAAGCATAAACTACAGCTCGGCCACCAGAAATGTTGTGGCCTCGACGGCCCCCCTCTGTACTGCCGTCTCCAGCGCATGGGCCTCTTTTGGCCGTCCATGGCCAAGGACGCTTCGGATGTACAACGAGATTGTTCAGAATGCATGTATGCACTGGATAGTGCGGAAGCACAAGTCATTAATGTCAAGGGCGACTGGCGTCAGCCTTTCCTGCAATACCTAACTCATGGGCTCCTACCGTCGGATCGCGTCTCGGCACGATCTGTCAAGTGCCAATCAGTTAGATATTTCATGACGGAAGGCGAATTATTTCGCAAAGGGTTTTTGGGGCGCACCCTACGCTGCTTACAAGGTGCTTCGGCCGTGGAAGTGATTAATGAAGTACATAATGGTGCTTGTGGGGAGCATCAGGGATTACTGTACGTAGAATTGCTAAGATTAGGGTACTATTGGCCGACCATGGAATCTGACTCCATCACTTATGTCCAACATTGCCAGCCCTGCCAGAGACATGCTGACAGGATGCATACCCCAACGTATGATCTTCGTATGATCGTGGCCCCTTGGCCATTTTACTTTTGGGCTCTTGACCTTATTGGCCCCATACATCCGCCTTCAAAAGGCGTTATATGGATCATGGTCACAACAGAGCGTCTAACAAAGTGGGTTGAGGCCATACCTCTACGAAAAGCCACGGGAGGCGCCATTGCCAACTTCTTACGTGACCAAATCATCTGTCGTTTCGGCATCCCACGATGCATCATCTCCGACAATGGCACCCCATTCATCCACTGGGATGTTCGGACTCTCATGGAAGCGCACGAAATCAATCACACCACATCAACCGCTTACTATCCGCAGGGCAATGGTCAAGCTGAAGCCTCCAACAAAACCCTGTTAATCGTTTTGTCAAGCATGGTTCACGACGCGAGCGGCTCTTAGCCATGCCCTTTGGGCTTACGGAACCTCCAGACACACACAGCCATGAAGGCCACACCCTTCTCCCTTGTTTACGGGGACGAGTGCGTGGTACCCACCGAGGTCGCTATCGCCTAGGCACGACTAGCCCTCAGCAGCGGCCTAGGGGAGGAGGAAACTAGAATGATGGCCCTTGAAGGCCTGGATGAAAAAAGAACCAACACTATGCGCCGAATGAAGAAACACCACGAAAAACTTGTCAAAGCCTACGGGAAGATTGTCAGACCCCGCTCCTTCGTGGTAGGCGACCTTGTCCTCCGAGCCGCCAAGCATGTGCGGGCCAACCTGTCAGCCCCTAAGTTCGCACCCAACTGGGAAGGGCCACTTGAAGTGCACACGGCCAGAAGCAAAGGCTCCTATCTCCTGCTCGACCCAGACGACGGGCGACTCACGGCCCCTGTCAATGGTCGCTATCTAAAGAAATACTACGCGTAGCCAGCTGCAGCTTGTTCATCGCAACCTCCCACACGCAGTTTAGAACACTCGCACCGCATTTTATTGTATTTAAGTGCATGCCCTGACTTGTAACCCTCGTCGCTCATTACAAGTTCTTTTTTATGAAACAACGTCTTGATCTAAGCATTATCCATACACAGTCTGTTCGCTGCACATATATTTATGCTTAGCCTGCCTCTTTTACTCCTAGTCACTGTGTTGTGTGCCCTAGACGGGAAAGAGGGAACATCATTGGACAAGCATCAGACATAAGACATTTGATAATGGTAACAAAATAACAAGAGCGCAATACAACCACAATAAATGACAATAGGACAACACGCAGCCATGCTTCATGACGCCAGCAAGAAAAATATATGTACATATAAAGTTTTTTTCTTTTTTGGCCACTATCGGGCGCGGTTCATACATCAAATTCGTCATAAGTCCTACAGAAAACTAGATAACATCACTGCTACCGGATGAGAGCTAAACGCCTCAAACATGTGACGCTGATCCTACAGCGCCGACCATCCAGCCTCGAGCTCAGCCTGCCACCTCAGACGCTTAGCCTCTCGAACCTCCACATCGGCGCGCCGCCTTTGCAGGTCACTCAGCCGTCTCTGCAGATCGGTCAACTGCCTCTTTATATCGCCACCTCCTTGTCAATGACGACCAATTCGCTGCTAATCTCCGATCGCTCTTCCTCTAGCCCTATGCGCCGTCTCTCGAGTAACACCTCCTCCATCCGCACCAAGGCCTTCCTCTCCACCATGGCACTACCCTCGCTCCTCGACTTCAAGAAATCAGCCATCCAGTCTAACTGCAAGCCTAGAGAGGTGAATGGCGCAAACTCCGTCAGCGACCATTCAATAAATGCCGTCGACTAGCCTGTCGTAGGAACACTGGCGAAGGGTAATAACCACTCTATGAACCCTACATACACCCACCTCTGCAGTACGGGGTTCTCTACAGTCACTCCCTCAAACGTCTGCGGGAAGGCAGCCTTCACCGACTCCAACTGGCGCACTGTCTCAGTGGGCAATTGAAGGCTCTCCCATGATACGACGTCGGCATGCCTGCTCGACGATCCCCTGCTCGCCTCACCAACCACTGCACCACCCGCTGCACCACTGCCGCAGGCCTCTCACGCACTCCACCTGTCGGCTGTACACTGACAGTCATCGAGTGCATCGCCATCAATGTCGCCCCCGCCTCGATAGCTGACCCCGACGACACGTCCTGCTGACGCTCCGCAACAGATTGCGCCAGAATCTCAGGCTCAAGAGCACGGGGTGCCACCGTGGGCTCTAGCTCCACCAGATCCTCTTGCTCAACTCCGGCAGCCTCCGTCTCTGTGCCTGTCCACCAGTAGCCGCTGTCATCAAACATCAACGACTCGTCGACTGCTCCACCATACACATCCTCCACTCTCTCCTCGGCTCCCGGTAGTGGGCTCACCCTGCCGCTCACGCTAACCCTTGATATGTCAACCGCCTCCGATCCACCTGTTGAGGCAGAGGAGGGGGTGGCGATTGAAGTAGACGAGCCGGCGCACCCCCGTGCGCCGGCTCGTCTACTTCAATCGCCACCCCCTCCTCTGCCTCAACAGCCGCGCCAACGTCACCAACTCCCTCCACCTTCTGCTCATCGTACTCCTGTCAAAGGAACCGTCAATACATTAACTCTTTTATTATGTTTAGAAAAAACAAGACTTAATCAGAAAGACGATGTAATTGTAATGGCAGCAGCTCATCTTACCTTAAACGCTGGCTCCTCTGACTCCTCCCGCAGCCTCTTCGACTCGGCCAGATACGAACCTGAGGCGCCTGCACTCGTCTGACGAGCACTCTCCATCATACTCACCCTCAGTGCCGATAGCGGCCCCTGGCACTCGCGGTGGCGGCATCGATGGCTCTTTTTTACGATCCTCCCCCGGAGCCTCATCCTCAAACCCGTCGCCCTCCTCGTCCGGCTCCTTGCCTGGATCTCTCTCAGAGCCCCCAATGGCACTCCCCGACACTAGCACCAGCATGCCAGCCTGCCATGCAGCTGTCACTAATACCAAACTCAATGCCCGATTACATGCGAACATGTCTACCAGTCAACGTGTGCCATATGGCTGCGCCAACCACTCCGCCCAACACGCTCGTAGTCGCTCCCACCATTGCGCATACCCCACCGTCACTGCCCCCGCTACCGCTATCCTCGGCCACTTCCACTCTGTCACCGGTACCGGCCACTCGTGACCTCTATCATATTGTGTATACCTAAACGCGGTCGTCACACTCCACAGGCCGCGGTACCCACACGGCGGCTCCAAATCATAGTCGAATGCTAGCGACAACCGATCTGGGCTATACCGGGCCACAGAATACACATTCTCCGCGGGCTTCCCACCATCGTCGGTCAGCACCAGGAGCCAACTCGGAAAATAGGCCACCAGGAGCACAACGTCCGCCGGTGCAAAGGACCCCCTCCTGGCCAAGTCCCTCGTCATCTCCTGTCCATGCAACCAAGGGGGCACCCCGTACGACGAATGCATATCTCTGTACGGCCGTGCCAGGCACGCCTCGCGAGAGTCTACCAATCGCGACAACAGACAATCGGGCCTCTTGATGCCGGACCATGCAAACGCCCGTGATCCACAGCACCACACCGCCACCTCCTATGATCTGCCACCATGCGTTACCATCCTCGTCGTCGGTACCAGATGCTGGCGTGGGAATCCTACCGGACAATAATCTGGAAAACACTCATACAGGTATCGCTGTAGGAACATCCAGTCCACGTACGTAGCCACCTGATACCGCCCATGTGACCGCTTCACGTCATTCACTAGCTGATCCAGACATGAGTACAGAGTGCCCAGATACACAGGACCTAGTCCGATGCGCCTACCCTGTGCCTTCCAAATCGCCAAGGGGATCACCCTCAGAGAAATGCAGTCCTCTGGCGTCCCCTCAAACACAAACCTGCAAGTAAGCAGCAGCTCATTACACACGACATGGAATAAAATCAAATCATGAATGCCATCTACGGGAAGTACGAGTATCACCTCGATAGGAACATCGTCAAGAAAGCTACCATCTCGTACCGCTCATCCTTATGATACGGCCCCATCACAAAGTGAGCAGCAGCGCCCAATCTCTGCCCCAGTCTCGCCTGTGCCACACCATAGAACAGTCGGAGCCATCCACCATATGTTCCCTTCCGGTGCTACTTCATCTCTGCTAAGATGTCCAGAAATTGTGTCTGCAACAAGCGCTCCTCACCGCTAAGCCGCGTCACACGTGCGTCCAATTCGCCCTACATCGGCAGACCTGTCAACATCATCACGTCCAGTAGCGTCGGCCCGATCTCTCCGAACTCAGTCACAAAGGTGTGTGTCTGAGTGCTCCACTTCGATAACAGCAAAGTCATACCAGGCGTGTCCCTATACAACTCCAGGCCTCTACCCGTAATGTTCACCGCCGGCAGCTACCCCAACCTCTGTAGTAGTGCCTGCCACCGCGGTATCTCCACCATGTACTGACACCAAAAGTCCCACCCGGTCTGCATCGCGCCATGCCCCTTGAACACTATAGGTTCCCAAGGCATGTCCTCCCTCTCCATCAGCCACACAGATAGCAATCTCCCTCCACAACTCACGATCAGGAACCTGCGGTACCACGCCCCTCACTCCCAACAATGTCTTCGTCTTGTCTGGTTCTGGATCGTATGACCTCACTCCGCTATCGTCAAATGTCAAGGGCACGGCAATCTCCCTACCCGCCGTAACTTTGGCCTCATCTGTCAGCGACGGGACCACGGGTTCTATCGTCATGACCCGCGATGGTCGTGATGCACTAGCCGCCGCGCCCCGTGGCTTCGTGAACATCTTCTGCTTAACCTTTCTCGGGATGGGCATCGGATTGGCAGGCGCGGCCCTCGCTCCACCCAATGACCCCGATGACCCCCTTGCGGCCGACCCCCCTGGCTGGTCGACCCCTCGTGAGACCGAGCCACCAGGTTGGCAGACCCCTCTCGCGGCCGACCCCCTGGCTTCGCCGACCCCTATCATCGACCGACCCCTCGGCCACCTGTTTGCCTTCTCTCACCATCCCGTTTCTCTCCTCTTCTCTCTTAACTTATGAGGTACAAATGATTCTCCCTTTCTCAACTCCCCCCCTTTACTATTTATAGATAAAAAAAGTTTTTGAATTGAAAATTACTTTTGTACACATACGCCCTTCCGCATCAATGCGCGTCGCAAATCCACCATGTGTTTATGCGTACGGTGCCCGCTCGGGTTGCCCCTCCGCGCATGCCACACGCAGGGGGCTAATGTTCATACCATATCCTGGCCAGACCCCGAGGGCCCACTAAGGGACCCGCATCGCGCAACACATCATCCAGTCAACGGTTAATTATTCAACGCCATAACCAGGTCAAAGCGCATCTCCTTTCGAGCATCCACAGGCATCACCAGTGCAGCAACATCTCACAATCAAACTGTTGGAAAACGGAAGGGGTCGGCTGTAACATCCCGGAATTTTCCGGAACGTTATCACTCAATCAATCGTTTACGCTAAGACAATAGAACTCTCAAACTCAACCAATTTAGAATCATGAACCAGTCAGAGCAACTAACCATTGGATAAAATAATGCTCCTAGCATACTGTCATAGTTGAAACATCAATGTCTAAGTCAACAATTCTAAATAACAATAATAACCCACGCAAGGGTTCTAATGACCAAAACAAAAACTAAATTTCTCTTTCCCTTGCTCGAATCTATTTCACACCCAATGCGATCTATTGTTGGATATTACCTGCAGAAAGGAAGTCAAAGGGGAGTGAGCTTTTGAGAGCTCAGTAAGGTCGCTCAAACGAAGAAACTACGAAACAGTTTACAGATGCAAATTCATAGATTTTCGAAAAAGAATTATAACTAGTTCCATCAGATAAAAATATGATTTTTAGATACGATACAAACAATGACGAATGCAATAACATGAGCAATTGCAAAGCCACACAGGCAATGCAGGGTAATCACTTAGCAAAGCCACAAAGGCGATGCTCATTAACACTTTCCACCGGCTAGTCCATCAAGGCACTAGCCCACACCCATACACCGGCTAGTCCATCAAGGTACTAGCCCACACCAATATTCTCCAGCATACACCAACTCCCGCCAAACACACCAATGCACAGTCTCATGTCAATATGCAGAATGACAACAAACGTTAATACAATTATTAAATCGATGCACAACGAGAAATAAACACACAGAGCATCGAATATGATTTCCAATAAATGCTTAAGGCTCAAGAAAAGGTTTTTCAGGCAAGCAACGTGACTTTATCAACATAATAGAGTCCAAACGAATAATGATAACAAATCAGAATAACATATGAAATCAAATAAGAGGAGTTTGGTTCGGATGAAAATCCCTTACCTCAGTCCAAGCTATGCACTGCTCAATGGCCTCAATCCAAAATCCTTTGAATTAACCTAGGTCGGGCAATTTATTTATCAGAACGCTATCCACACTGATATATTATAAATCTAATATAACTATCCACAATATACTCATTTCTCTACCCGGAACGACGAAATTCAAAGCAGTTTCCCACTCTGTCAACCTAACCCGACACTCGTCACACTCCACGAGGCTCCGAAATATCCCAAAAATATGCTTATCATTCATTAAGCATTATTTATAGCTTAATAGAGCATATGGGATAAAAATATAATTTTTGATTATTTTTGAATTAAAAATAATTTCCTTAAATACACTAAAACCAATAAATTTCCAAAATTGCTTCTAGCTGAAAATGAAGTCCCATAATTTTTGTAAGAGTTTTAAAAGATGAATAAAAATCATATAAATTTAAATCAGAAATTAAAAACCATTAAAACTATTTTTCCAATATTTGTTTTGCTAAAAATAATGCAATATGGAAAACAATAGCAATTCCACCCCAAAAATCATCAAACTTTTACTGAGTCTTTCTTAAAGTATAAAAACATTACTTTAATTTTTCCAAAACATTTTCATGGGTTTGAAGGCTCCAAAGAATTTTTATATATCTAAAATTGCAGAAAATATAATAAATACATACGATATCATAAAAATATGAAATTTTCACAGAAATTATAATATTACACTAAGAATCATCTTGTAAATATTCATAATTTTCTGACAAGCGTACGTACCCAACAGCCACGTGGTACAACTGTTTATGCATAGTGTACCACGTTTGCTGGTGAGACCCATCACTGTTGCACCTCCTTCTTCTTCTTATATGCTGCCCAAAACCTAGAACACTCACACACTCATCATGGCTGTCCCTCCTCTTCCCCATTACACACATTACACACATACAATGTACACTAATCATACACTCACTTTCTTCACAACAACATATGCAAGTCCACACTACACAGCAGACTACTGCTACTCTCCCCTTCCCTTTTCACTCCACTCACGTACACAGCTTTTTCACATGCACACTCCACATTTGCACACCCACTATTTCACTCCATCCACACACCTTAGTTCTCAATCCCCATTCAGCCCTCACACATGTTATACAACACCTCACATTTGCTCCAAAGTGCACCGTATACACTCACATTAGGCGCACAAAACCCACAAAAACACCCAGCTGTCATCACGGCAGCCCCCACCATGCATGCCGCGTAAACAACATTCACACTCCCAGCATACTTATGGAGACACACACGGTTTACACCTGCTATTTGTACACAATATACACTTATTCGCACCCATGAACATCCACTAAATTCACACACAAAAGAAAATGGTCAGGGCAGTCTTGAACCCATCCCTTGACCCTCACAAAGCACTGTACTATGGCAGCCCATCTCCTCTCCTTTCCATTACACTAACATATATAACACACATATTTACACATGAAATCACTCAAACCACCCATGAACTTCTATAAGAGACTAACGTCAACCCACTGCCGATTTCCACTTTTTCTTCCTTAGATCCGTAAACCATCGATAAACAGCAATAAAGGTAAAGAAACATACCAGAAAATTCGCCAGAATTCCTTGCCGGCAGTTCTCTTTTTCCTCTTTCTCCTTCTCTTTTCTTTCTTTTTATTCTCTACAAATCTGTCTCTCTATTTCTCTGTTTTAAAGTAACCGAAATCTCTCTAATTCTCTCTATCGAAGGTCGCACACCAGAGGGACAAAATGGAGCAGACAGCTGCTGTATAAAAGATGTACATATATAAAACCCTAAAGTGGCAAATGACCAAAAACCCCTTCTACTTTCGTTAGTTATCGAAAGATGCACCCACAACTTTTTATTATTTCAAAGTAGTCCAAGAATAAATTTTTATCATAGTCTAGGTGCTCGAAATATTTTAATGTTTGGATTCGATAACCCGCTATACTAAGTGTCGTTAAAAGCTTTCTCATAAGATCTGGTCACGCTAATCGTCACTAAACACTTCAATCAATATTACTTAAAACTGTTAACGTTAAATCGTAACATATGGTTTCTAAAATTTACTTCGTCGCTAAAAGTTTTCTTTTTTTTATATATATATTTTTTATAAAAATATCGACGCTAAAAACAATTGTCGCTAAAATTTTTGAATCAAACCGTTAAAAATATCGGGGTATTACACTTTCCCCACCTTATAAAAATTTCGTCCTCGAAATTTCACGTACTTATGATTTCCAAGCACTACGCTTTCTCTACATAACTCTCAAACGAAATAGTCGTCAATTGCTATACATAACCTCACAGGTTAATCAATAACATCAATAACGGCCTCGAAAATTTCACTCCATCTAACATTCCACCGTAGAATAAGATTCGGATTATATGATGCCTCAAAATTAATCAATATATAAACACCTAAATCAAATAATCCATAAGTGTACCTGGCACCACATCATTGGATGTTGCAGCATCCTGAGCTGACATAGCGAACAATCTGGCTGGTGTCCTAAACCGTTCCCAAGTTATCTCATCCTTCTGCTGAGGAGTCATACCAGTCTCTACCATCTTCCACCACTGGTCGGCCTCACCCCTTAACTTGTACACCGCAAATTCTACCCTTTGCTTCTCACTGCATTTGATAGCCCGGAAGATCTTCTCCATCTCGACTATCCAACCCTCTGCCTCTGTAGGATCTACTGATCCACTAAAATTTGAAGCATTCTGCTTATTAAACTCAGTCAGGGTACTTCCCTCTTGAGGTTGTTGCTGTGGCTGAATAGGATTTTGCATACCCAGCTGTTGACTAACCAGATTCTGGGCCATAAATGCCAAAATCTGATTCATGGTATTCAGAGTTGCAGTCATGGGTTCTGGATTTTGCTCCTGTTGCTCTACATGGGGTACTTCCCTAGCTGGGATCTCCTGATCTCTATTACGACCTCCAGTACGACCACCCTGGCCCCTGGCTTGGCCTCCGCGACCACTGGTGCCAGCTCTACGAGTTCGTGCCATGCTATAGCAAATAAACTACTATCAGAGTCTGTAAACACATCCTTTCATATATAAACGACTATGCAAATTTAAAATTTCTAATAATATATTTTATCAAATACACCTTCATCAAAACGATCTCATATCTCTAGCCACTAGTACGGTTCACTAAATTATTAAGTCTTTTCCTAACCCTAATATCAAAACCTAGGCTTCCTCTCACAAGTTTCTAAGTCTACAGAATCGTGAAACCAAGCTCTGATACCAACTGTAGCATCCTGGAATTTTTCGGAACGTTATCACTCAATCAATAGTTTGCCCTAAGACAATAGAACTCTCAAACTCAACCAATTTAGAATCATGAACCAGTCAGAGCAACTAACCATTGGATAAAATAATGCTCCTAGCATACTGTCATAGTTGAAACATCAATGTCTAAGTCAACAATTCTAAATAACAATAATAACCCACGCAGGGGTTCTAATGACCAAAACAAAAACTAAATTTCTCTTTCCCTTGCTCGAATCTATTTCACACCCAATGCGATCTATTGTTGGATATTACCTGCAGAAAGGAAGTCAAAGGGGAGTGAGCTTTTGAGAGCTCAGTAAGGTCGCTCAAATGAAGAAACTACGAAACAGTTTACAGATGCAAATTCATAGATTTTCGAAAAAGAATTATAACTTGTTCCATCAGATAAAAATACGATTTTTAGATACGATACAAACAATCACGAATGCAATAACATGAGCAATTGCAAAGCCACACAGGCAATGCAGGGTAATCACTTAGCAAAGCCACAAAGGCGATGCTCATTAACACTTTCCACCGGCTAGTCCATCAAGGCACTAGCCCACACCCATACACCGGCTAGTCCATCAAGGTACTAGCCCACACCAATATTCTCCAACATACACCAACTCCCACCAAACACACCAATGCACAGTCTCATGTCAATATGCAGAATGACAACAAACGTTAATACAATTATTAAATCGATGCACAACGAGAAATAAACACAGAGCATCGAATATGATTTCCAATAAATGCTTAAGGCTCAAGAAAAGGTTTTTCAGGCAAGCAATGTGACTTTACCAACGTAATAGAGTCCAAACGAATAATGATAACAAATCAGAATAGCATATGAAATCAAATAAGAGGAGTTTGGTTCGGATGAAAATCCTTTACCTCAGTCCAAGCTATGCACGGCTCAATGGCCTCAATCCAAAATCCTTTGAATTAACCTAGGTCGGGCAATTTATTTATTAGAATGCTATCCACACTGATATATTATAAATCTAAGATAACTATCCACAATATACTCAATTCTCTACCCGGAACGACGAAATTCAAAGCAGTTTCCCACTCTGTCAACCTATCCCGACACTCGTCACAATCCACGAGGCTCCGAAATATCCCAAAAATATGCTTATCATTCATTAAGCATTATTTATAGCTTAATAGAGCATATGGGATAAAAATATAATTTTTGATTATTTTTGAATTAAAAATAATTTCCTTAAATACACTAAAACCAATAAATTTCCAAAATTGCTTCTAGCTGAAAATAAAGTCCCATAATTTTTGTAAGAGTTTTAAAAGATGAATAAAAATCATATAAATTTAAATCAGAAATTAAAAACCATTAAAACTATTTTTCCAATATTTGTTTTGCTAAAAATAATGCAATATGGAAAACAATAGCAATTCCACCCCAAAAATCATCAAACTTTTACTGAGTCTTTCTTAAAGTATAAAAACAATGCTTTAATTTTTCCAAAACATTTTCATGGGTTTGAAGGCTCCAAAGAATTTTTATATGTCTAAAATTGCAGAAAATATAATAAATACATACGATATCATAAAAATATGAACTTTTCACAGAAATTATAATATTGCACTAAGAATCATCTTGTAAATATTCATAATTTTCTGACAAGCGTACGTACCCAACAGCCACGTGGTACAACTGTTTATGCATAGTGTACCACGTTTGCTGGTGAGACCCATCACTGTTGCACCTCCTTCTTCTTCTTATATGCTGCCCAAAACCCAGAACACTCACACACTCATCATGGCTGTCCCTCCTCTTCCCCATTACACACATTACACACATACAATGTACACTAATCATACACTCACTTTCTTCACAACAACATATGCAAGTCCACACTACACAGCAGACTACTGCTACTCTCCCCTTCCCTTTTCACTCCACTCACGTACACAGCTTTTTCACATGCACACTCCACATTTGCACACCCACTATTTCACTCCATCCACACACCTTAGTTCTCAATCCCCATTCAGCCCTCACACAGGTTATACAACACCTCACAGTTGCTCCAAAGTGCACCGTATACACTCACATCAGGCGCACAAAACCCACAAAAACACCCAGCTGTCATCACGGCAGCCCCCACCATGCATGCCGCGTAAACAACATACACACTCCTTGCATACTTAAGGAGACACACACGGTTTACACCAGCTATTTTTACACAATAGACACTTATTTGCACCCATGAACATCCACAAAATTCACACACAAAAGAAAATGGTCATGGCAGTCTTGAACCCATCCCTTGACCCTCACAAATGAAATAATCCATAAGTGTACCTGGCACCACATCATTGGATGTTGCAGCATCCTGAGCTGACACAGCGAACAATCTGGCTGGTGTCCTAGGCCTCTGCCCCTGCTGAGTCTGGGCCTGTGGAGTCTGGCCCTGCTGACTCTGACCTCCTCCCGGATGAGGTGCGCTACTCGCTGCTAAACTGACCGTAGGTATAGGGCTGAGAGCTGATTGGTTCTCCCACAATGAGGGGCAGTTTCAAACCTGATGCTCCATACTGCCACATTTCAAACATCCCTCGGTAAGTCTGTAGCATGGTTTACCACCATGGCTCTTTCCACAAGTAGGACACAGAACTGTCGAATACGCTATCCCGGAACTCTGAATTGGTCTACCTCTTGCGCTCTGTGCTCTTCTGAATTCGACACTCTGCTCTGACCTAGTTCCCTGAGCCTGCCCTATCCTCTGACTCTGAGCACCCTGTTGTGCTGAAATAGAAAACTTCTGACGCTTGTTAGTCTCTGAAGCTCTACTCTCCTCTCTATCCCTCTTCTGGTCACCTTGCTGTTGCTCAGACATTTTCTTGCTGTCTGACCTGGATTGTTCCAATGCACGTGCCAGATCGACGCACTCCACATAGCTCGATAACCTAGCAGAGGTCACTCCATCTCTCAAACCAGGCCTGAATCCCCACTCAAAATTTTGGCATCTATCAGCCTCTGTTGGTAACATCCTATCTGCAAATCTCGCCAGCTACGAGAACCTCATCTCATACTCATCTACCGTCTCTCGATCCGCCTGAGTTACATCGGCAAACTCTCTCAACATCTGTTGACGGTAACTTGCAGAGAAATATCGATTGTTGAACAGTTCCTTAAACCGTTCCCAAGTTATCTCAGCCTTCTGCTGAGGATTCATACCAGTCTCTACCATCTTCCACCACTGGTCGGCCTCACCCCTTAACTTGTACACCGCAAATTCTACCCTTTGCTTCTCACTGCATTTGATAGCCCGAAAGATCTTCTCCATCTCGACTATCCAACCCTCTGCCTCTGTAGGATCTACTGATCCACTAAAATTTGAAGCATTCTGCTTATTAAACTCAGTCAGGGTACTTCCCTCTTGAGGTTGTTGCTGTGGCTGAATAGGATTTTGCATACCCAGCTGTTGACTAACCAGATTCTGGGCCATAAATGCCAAAATCTGATTCATGGTATTCAGAGTTGCAGTCATGGGTTCTGGATTTTGCTCCTGTTGCTCTACATGGGGTACTTCCCTAGCTGGGATCTCCTGATCTCTATTACGACCTCCAGTACGACCACCCCGGCCCCTGGCTTGGCCTCCGCGACCCCTGGTGCCAGCTCTACGAGTTCGTGCCATGCTATAGCAAATAAACTACTATCAGAGTCTGTAAACACATCCTTTCATATATAAACGACTATGCAAATTTAAAATTTCTAATAATATATATTATCAAATACACCTTCATCAAAACGATCTCATATGTCTAGCCACTAGTACGGTTCACTAAATTATTAAGTCTTTTCCTAACCCTAATATCGAAACCTAGGCTTCCTCTCACAAGTTTCTAAGTCTACAGAATCGTGAAACCAAGCTCTGATACCAACTG
The DNA here is from genome assembly GCA_033070095.1 of Escallonia herrerae. Lineage (NCBI taxonomy): Eukaryota > Viridiplantae > Streptophyta > Magnoliopsida > Escalloniales > Escalloniaceae > Escallonia > Escallonia herrerae. The sequence continues at coordinate 294,345 of JAVXUP010000033.1, read as the reverse complement.
TAACATCCCGGAATTTTTCGGAACGTTATCACTCAATCAATCGTTTGCGCTAAGACAATAGAACTCTCAAACTCAACCAATTTAGAATCATGAACCAGTCAGAGCAACTAACCATTGGATAAAATAATGCTCCTAGCATACTGTCATAGTTGAAACATCAATGTCTAAGTCAACAATTCTAAATAACAATAATAACCCACGCAGGGGTTCTAATGACCAAAACAAAAACTAAATTTCTCTTTCCCTTGCTCGAATCTATTTCACACCCAATGCGATCTATTGTTGGATATTACCTGCAGAAAGGAAGTCAAAGGGGAGTGAGCTTTTGAGAGCTCAGTAAGGTCGCTCAAACGAAGAAACTACGAAACAGTTTACAGATGCAAATTCATAGATTTTCGAAAAAGAATTATAACTAGTTCCATCAGATATCAATACGATTTTTAGATACGATACAAACAATGACGAATGCAATAACATGAGCAATTGCAAAGCCACACAGGCAATGCAGGGTAATCACTTAGCAAAGCCACAAAGGCGATGCTCATTAACACTTTCCACCGGCTAGTCCATCAAGGCACTAGCCCACACCCATACACCGGCTAGTCCATCAAGGTACTAGCCCACACCAATATTCTCCACCATACACCAACTCCCGCCAAACACACCAATGCACAGTCTCATGTCAATATGCAGAATGACAACAAACGTTAATACAATTATTAAATCGATGCACAACGAGAAATAAACACAGAGCATCGAATATGATTTCCAATAAATGCTTAAGGCTCAAGAAAAGGTTTTTCAGGCAAGCAATGTGACTTTACCAACGTAATAGAGTCCAAACGAATAATGATAACAAATCAGAATAACATATGAAATCAAATAAGAGGAGTTTGGTTCGGATGAAAATCCCTTACCTCAGTCCAAGCTATGCACTGCTCAATGGCCTCAATCCAAAATCCTTTGAATTAACCTAGGTCGGGCAATTTATTTATCAGAACGCTATCCACACTGATATATTATAAATCTAATATAACTATCCACAATATACTCATTTCTCTACCCGGAACGACGAAATTCAAAGCAGTTTCCCACTCTGTCAACCTAACCCGACACTCGTCACACTCCACGAGGCTCCGAAATATCCCAAAAATATGCTTATCATTCATTAAGCATTATTTATAGCTTAATAGAGCATATGGGATAAAAATATAATTTTTGATTATTTTTGAATTAAAAATAATTTCCTTAAATACACTAAAACCAATAAATTTCCAAAATTGCTTCTAGCTGAAAATGAAGTCCCATAATTTTTGTAAGAGTTTTAAAAGATGAATAAAAATCATATAAATTTAAATCAGAAATTAAAAACCATTAAAACTATTTTTCCAATATTTGTTTTGCTAAAAATAATGCGATATGGAAAACCATAGCAATTCCACCCCAAAAATCATCAAACTTTTACTGAGTCTTTCTTAAAGTATAAAAACATTACTTTAATTTTTCCAAAACATTTTCATGGGTTTGAAGGCTCCAAAGAATTTTTATATGTCTGAAATTTCAGAAAATATAATAAATACATACGATATCATAAAAATATGAAACTTTCACTGAAATTATAATATTGCACTAAGAATCATCCTGTAAATATTCATAATTTTCTGACAAGCGTACAATACCCAACAGCCACGTGGTACAACTGTTTATGCACAGTGTACCACGTTTGCTGGTGAGACCCATCACTGTTGCACCTCCTTCTTCTTCTTATCTGCTGCCCAAAACCCAGAACACTCACACACTCATCACGGCTGTCCCTCCTCTTCCCCTTTACACACATACAATGTACACTAATCATACACTCACTTTCTTCACAACAACATATGCAAGTCCACACTACACAGCAGACTACTGCTACTCTCCCCTTCCCTTTTCACTCCACTCACGTACACAGCTTTTTCACATGCACACTCCACATTTCCACACCAACTATTTCACTCCATCCAAACACCTTAGTTCTCAATCCCCATTCAGCCCTCACACAGGTTATACAACACCTCACATTTGCTCCAAAGTGCACCGTATACACTCACATCAGGCGCACAAAACCCACAAAACCACCCAGCTGTCATCACGGCAGCCCCCACCATGCATGCCGCGTAAACAACATACACACTCCCAGCATACTTATGGAGACACACACGGTTTACACCTGCTATTTGTACACAATATACACTTATTCGCACCCATGAACATCCACTAAATTCACACACAAAAGAAAATGGTCACGGCAGTCTTGAACCCATCCCTTGACCCTCACAAAACACTGTACTATGGCAGCCCATCTCCTTTCCTTTCCATTACACTAACATATATAACACACATATTTACACACTCAGTTCACATGAAATCACTCAAACCACCCATGAACTTCTATAAGAGACTAACGTCAACCCACTGCCGATTTCCACTTTTTCTTCCTTAGATCCGTAAACCATCGATAAACAGCAATAAAGGTAAAGAAACATACCAGAAAGTTCGCCAGAATTCCTTGCCTGCAGTTCTCTTTTCCTCTTTCTCCTTCTCTTTTCTTTCTTTTTATTCTCTACAAATCTGTCTCTCTATTTCTCTGTTTTAAAGTAACCGAAATCTCTCTAATTCTCTCTATCGAAGGTCGCACACCAGAGGGACAAAATGGAGGAGACGGCTGCTGTATAAAAGATGTACATATATAAAACCCTAAAGTGGCAAATGACCAAAAACCCCTTATACTTTCGTTAGTTATCGAAAGATGCACCCACAACTTTTTATTATTTCAAAGCAGTCCAAGAATAAATTTTTATCATAGTCTAGGTGCTCGAAATATTTTAATGGTTGGATTCGATAACCCGCTATACTAAGTGTCGTTAAAAGCTTTCTCATAAGATCTGGTCACGCTAATCGTCACTAAACACTTCAATCAATATTACTTAAAACTGTTAACGTTAAATCGTAACATATGGTTTCTAAAATTTACTTCGTCGCTAAAAGTTTTCTTTTTTTTATATATATATTTTTATAAAAATATCGACGCTAAAAACAATTGTCGCTAAAATTTTTAAATCAAACCGTTAAAAATATCGGGGTATTACACTTTCCCCACCTTATAAAAATTTCGTCCTCGAAATTTCACATACTTATGATTTCCAAGCACTAAGCTTTCTCTACATAACTCTCAAACGAAATAGTCGTCAATTGCTATACATAACCTCCCAGGTTAATCAATAACATCAATAACGGCCTCGAAAATTTCACTCCTTCTAACATTCCACCGTAGAATAAGATTCGGATTATATGATGCCTCAAAATTAATCAATATATAAATGAAATAATCCATAAGTGTACCTGGCACCACATCATTGGATGTTGCAGCATCCTGAGCTGACACAGCGAACAATCTGGCTGGTGTCCTAGGCCTCTGCCCCCGCTGAGTCTGGGCCTGTGGAGTCTGGCCCTGCTGACTCTGACCTCCACCCGGACGAGGTGCGCTACTCGCTGCTAAACTGACCGTAGGTATAGGGCTGAGAGCTGATTGATTCTCCCACAATGAGGGGCAGTTTCGAACCTGATGCTCCATACTGCCACATTTGAAACATCCCCCGGTAAGTCTGTAGCATGGTTTACCACCATGGCTCTTTCCACAAGTAGGACACAGAACTGTCGAATACGCTATCCCTGAACTCTGAATTGGTCTACCTCCCGCGCTCTGTGCTCTTCTGAATTCGACACTCTGCTCTGACCTAGTTCCCTGAGCCTGCCCTATCCTCTGACTCTGAGCACTCTGTTGTGCTGAAATTGAAAACTTCTGATGCTTGTTAGTCTCTGAAGCTCTACTCTCTTCTCTATCCCTCTTCTGGTCACCTTGCCGTTGCTCAGACATTTTCTTGCTGTCTGACCTGGACTGTTCCAATGCACGTGCCAGATCGACGCACTCCACATAGCTCGATAACCTAGCAGAGATCACTCCATCTCTCAAACCAGGCCTGAGTCCCCACTCAAATTTTCAGCCTCTGTTGGTAACATCCTATCTGCAAATCTCGCCAGCTGCGAGAACCTCATCTCATACTCATCTACCGTCTCTCGATCCGCCTCAGTTACATCGGCAAACTCTCTCAACATCTGTTGACGGTAACTTGCAGAGAAATATCGATTGTTGAACAGTTCCTTAAACCGTTCCCAAGTTATCTCAGCCTTCTGCTGAGGATTCATACCAGTCTCTACCATCTTCCACCACTGGTCGGCCTCACCCCTTAACTTGTACACCGCAAATTCTACCCTTTGCTTCTCATTGCATTTGATAGCCCGGAAGATCTTCTCCATCTCGACTATCCAACCCTCTGCCTCTGTAGGATCTGCTGATCCACTAAAATTTGAAGCATTCTGCTTATTAAACTCAGTCGGGGTACTTCCCTCTTGAGGTTGTTGCTGTGGCTGAATAGGATTTTGCATACCCTGCTGTTGACTAACCAGATTCTGGGCCATAAATGCCAAAATCTGATTCATGGTATTCAGAGTTGCAGTCACGGGTTCTGGATTTTGCTCCTGTTGCTCTACATGGGGTACTTCCCTAGCTGGGATCTCCTGATCTCTATTACGACCTCCAGTACGACCACCCCGGCCCCTGGCTGGGCCTCCGCGACCCCTGGTGCCAGCTCTACGAGTTCGTGCCATGCTATAGCAAATAAACTACTATCAGAGTCTGTAAACACATCCTTTCATATATAAACGACTATGCAAATTTAAAATTTCTAATAATATATTTTATCAAATACACCTTCATCAAAACGATCTCATATGTCTAGCCACTAGTACGGTTCACTAAATTATTAAGTCTTTTCCTAACCCTAATATCGAAACCTAGGCTTCCTCTCACAAGTTTCTAAGTCTACAGAATCGTGAAACCAAGCTCTAATACCAACTGTAACATCCCGGAATTTTCCGGAACGTTATCACTCAATCAATCGTTTACGCTAAGACAATTGAACTCTCAAACTCAACCAATTTAGAATCATGAACCAGACAGAGCAACTAACCATTGGATAAAATAATGCTCCTAGCATACTGTCATAGTTGAAACATCAATGTCTAAGTCAACAATTCTAAATAACAATAATAACCCACGCAGGGGTTCTAATGACCAAAACAAAAACTAAATTTCTCTTTCCCTTGCTCGAATCTATTTCACACCCAATGCGATCTATTGTTGGATATTACCTGCAGAAAGGAAGTCAAAGGGGAGTGAGCTTTTGAGAGCTCAGTAAGGTCGCTCAAACGAAGAAACTACGAAACAGTTTATAGATGCAAATTCATAGATTTTCGAAAAAGAATTATAACTAGTTCCATCAAATATCAATACGATTTTTAGATACGATACAAACAATGACGAATGCAGTAACATGAGCAATTGCAAAGCCACACAGGCAATGCAGGGTAATCACTTAGCAAAGCCACAAAGGCGATGCTCATTAACACTTTCCACCGGCTAGTCCATCAAGGCACTAGCCCACACCCATACACCGGCTAGTCCATCAAGGTACTAGCCCACACCAATATTCTCCAGCATACACCAACTCCCGCCAAACACACCAATGCACAGTCTCATGTCAATATGCAGAATGACAACAAACGTTAATACAATTATTAAATCGATGCACAACGAGAAATAAACACACAGAGCATCGAATATGATTTCCAATAAATGCTTAAGGCTCAAGAAAAGGTTTTTCAGGCAAGCAACGTGACTTTATCAACATAATAGAGTCCAAACGAATAATGATAACAAATCAGAATAACATATGAAATCAAATAAGAGGAGTTTGGTTCGGATGAAAATCCCTTACCTCAGTCCAAGCTATGCACTGCTCAATGGCCTCAATCCAAAATCCTTTGAATTAACCTAGGTCGGGCAATTTATTTATCAGAACGCTATCCACACTGATATATTATAAATCTAATATAACTATCCACAATATACTCATTTCTCTACCCGGAACGACGAAATTCAAAGCAGTTTCCCACTCTGTCAACCTAACCCGACACTCGTCACACTCCACGAGGCTCCGAAATATCCCAAAAATATGCTTATCATTCATTAAGCATTATTTATAGCTTAATAGAGCATATGGGATAAAAATATAATTTTTGATTATTTTTGAATTAAAAATAATTTCCTTAAATACACTAAAACCAATAAATTTCCAAAATTGCTTCTAGCTGAAAATGAAGTCCCATAATTTTTGTAAGAGTTTTAAAAGATGAATAAAAATCATATAAATTTAAATCAGAAATTAAAAACAATTAAAACTATTTTTCCAATATTTGTTTTGCTAAAAATAATGCGATATGGAAAACCATAGTAATTCCACCCCAAAAATCATCAAACTTTTACTGAGTCTTTCTTAAAGTAAAAAAACATTACTTTAATTTTTATATGTCTAAAATTGCAGAAAATATAATAAATACATACGATATCATAAAAATATGAAACTTTCACTGAAATTATAATATTGCACTAAGAATCATCCTGTAAATATTCATAATTTTCTGACAAGCGTACAGTACCCAACAGCCACGTGGTACAACTGTTTTTGCACAGTGTACCACGTTTGCTGGTGAGACCCATCACTGTTGCACCTCCTTCTTCTTCTTATCTGCTGCCCAAAACCCAGAACACTCACACACTCATCACGGCTGTCCCTCCTCTTCCCCTTTACACACATACAATGTACACTAATCATACACTCACTTTCTTCACAACAACATATGCAAGTCCACACTACACAGCAGACTACTGCTACTCTCCCCTTCCCTTTTCACTCCACTCACGTACACAGCTTTTTCACATGCACACTCCACATTTCCACACCAACTATTTCACTCCATCCATACACCTTAGTTCTCAATCCCCATTCAGCCCTCACACACGTTAAACAACACCTCACATTTGCTCCAAAGTGCACCGTATACACTCACATCAGGCGCACAAAACCCACAAAACCACCCAGCTGTCATCACGGCAGCCCCCACCATGCATGCCGCGTAAACAACATACACACTCCCAGCATACTTATGGAGACACACACGGTTTACACCTGCTATTTGTACACAATATACACTTATTCGCACCCATGAACATCCACTAAATTCACACACAAAAGAAAATGGTCACGGCAGTCTTGAACCCATCCCTTGACCCTCACAAAGCACTGTACTATGGCAGCCCATCTCCTCTCCTTTCCATTACACTAACATATATAACACACATATTTACACACTCAGTTCACATGAAATCACTCAAACCACCCATGAACTTCTATAAGAGACTAACGTCAACCCACTGCCGATTTCCACTTTTTCTTCCTTAGATCCGTAAACCATCGATAAACAGCAATAAAGGTAAAGAAACATACCAGAAAGTTCGCCAGAATTCCTTGCCTGCAGTTCTCTTTTTCCTCTTTCTCCTTCTCTTTTCTTTCTTTTTATTCTCTACAAATCTGTCTCTCTATTTCTCTGTTTTAAAGTAACCGAAATCTCTCTAATTCTCTCTATCGAAGGTCGCACACCAGAGGGACAAAATGGAGGAGACGGCTGCTGTATAAAAGATGTACATATATAAAACCCTAAAGTGGCAAATGACCAAAAACCCCTTATACTTTCGTTAGTTATCGAAAGATGCACCCACAACTTTTTATTATTTCAAAGCAGTCCAAGAATAAATTTTTATCATAGTCTAGGTGCTCGAAATATTTTAATGGTTGGATTCGATAACCCGCTATACTAAGTGTCGTTAAAAGCTTTCTCATAAGATCTGGTCACGCTAATCGTCACTAAACACTTCAATCAATATTACTTAAAACTGTTAACGTTAAATCGTAACATATGGTTTCTAAAATTTACTTCGTCGCTAAAAGTTTTCTTTTTTTTTATATATATATTTTTATAAAAATATCGATGCTAAAAACAATTGTCGCTAAAATTTTTAAATCAAACCGTTAAAAATATTGGGGTATTACACTTTCCCCACCTTATAAAAATTTCGTCCTCAAAATTTCACATACTTATGATTTCCAAGCACTACGCTTTCTCTACATAACTCTCAAACGAAATAGTCATCAATTGCTATACATAACCTCGCAGGTTAATCAATAACATCAATAACGGCCTCAAAAATCTCACTCCTTCTAACATTCCACCGTAGAATAAGATTCGGATTATATGATGCCTCAAAATTAATCAATATATAAATGAAATAATCCATAAGTGTACCTGGCACCACATCATTGGATGTTGCAGCATCCTGAGCTGACACAGCGAACAATCTGGCTGGTATCCTAGGCCTCTGCCCCTGCTGAGTCTGGGCCTGTGGAGTCTGGCCCTGCTGACTCTGACCTCCTCCCGGATGAGGTGCGCTACTCGCTGCTAAACTGACCGTAGGTATAGGGCTGAGAGCTGATTGGTTCTCCCACAATGAGGGGCAGTTTCGAACCTGATGCTCCATACTGCCACATTTGAAACATCCCCCGGTAAGTCTGTAGCATGGTTTACCACCATGGCTCTTTCCACAAGTAGACACAGAACTGTCGAATACGCTATCCCTGAACTCTGAACTGGTCTACCTCCTGCGCTCTGTGCTCTTCTGAATTCGACACTCTGCTCTGACCTAGTTCCCTGAGCCTGCTCTATCCTCTGACTCTGAGCATCCTGTTGTGCTGAAATAGAAAACTTCTGACGCTTGTTAGTCTCTGAAGCTCTACTCTCCTCTCTATCCCTCTTCTGGTCACCTTGCCGTTGCTCAGACATTTTCTTGCTGTCTGACCTGGACTGTTCCAATGCACGTGCCAGATCGACGCACTCCACATAGCTCGATAACCTAGCAGAGATCACTCCATCTCTCAAACCAGGCCTGAGTCCCCACTCAAATTTTCGGCATCTATCAGCCTCTGTTGGTAACATCCTATCTGCAAATCTCGCCAGCTACGAGAACCTCATCTCATACTCATCTACCGTCTCTCGATCCGCCTGAGTTACATTGGCAAACTCTCTCAAGATCTGTTGACGGTAACTTGCAGAGAAATATCGATTGTTGAACAGTTCCTTAAACCGTTCCCAAGTTATCTCAGCCTTCTGCTGAGGAGTCATACCAGTCTCTACCATCTTTCACCACTGGTCGGCCTCACCCCTTAACTTGTACACCGCAAATTCTACCCTTTGCTTCTCACTGCATTTGATAGCCCGAAAGATCTTCTCCATCTCGACTATCCAACCCTCTGCCTCTGTAGGATCTACTGATCCACTAAAATTTGAAGCATTCTGCTTATTAAACTCAGTCAGGGTACTTCCCTCTTGAGGTTGTTCTTGTGGCTGAATAGGAATTTGCATACCCTGCTGTTGACTAACCAGATTCTGGGCCATAAATGCCAAAATCTGATTCATGGTATCAGAGTTGCAGTCACGGGTTCTGGATTTTGCTCCTGTTGCTCTACATGGGGTACTTCCCTAGCTGGGATCTCCTGATCTCTATTACGACCTCCAGTACGACCACCCCGACCCCTGGCTTGGCCTCCGCGACCCCTGGTGCCAGCTCTACGAGTTCGTGCCATGCTATAGCAAATAAACTACTATCAGAGTCTGTAAACACATCCTTTCATATATAAACGACTATGCAAATTTAAAATTTCTAATAATATATATTATCAAATACACCTTCATCAAAACGATCTCATATCTCTAGCCACTAGTACGGTTCACTAAATTATTAAGTCTTTTCCTAACCCTAATATCGAAACCTAGGCTTCCTCTCACAAGTTTCTAAGTCTACAGAATCGTGAAACCAAGCTCTGATACCAACTGTAACATCCCGGAATTTTCCGGAACGTTATCACTCAATCAATCGTTTACGCTAAGACAATAGAACTCTCAAACTCAACCAATTTAGAATCATGAACCAGTCAGAGCAACTAACCATTGGATAAAATAATGCTCCTAGCATACTGTCATAGTTGAAACATCAATGTCTAAGTCAACAATTCTAAATAACAATAATAACCCACGCAGGGGTTCTAATGACCAAAACAAAAACTAAATTTCTCTTTTCCTTGCTCGAATCTGATTCACACCCAATGCGATCTCTTGTTGGATATTACCTGCAGAAAGGAAGTCAAAGGGGAGTGAGCTTTTGAGAGCTCAGTAAGGTCGCTCAAACGAAGAAACAACGAAACAGTTTACAGATGCAAATTCATAGATTTTTGAAAAAGAATTATAACTAGTTCCATCAGATATCAATACGATTTTTAGATACGATACAAACAATCACGAATGCAATAACATGAGCAATTGCAAAGCCACACAGGCAATGCAGGGTAATCACTTAGCAAAGCCACAAAGGCGATGCTCATTAACACTTTCCACCGGCTAGTCCATCAAGGCACTAGCCCACACCCATACACCGGCTAGTCCATCAAGGTACTAGCCCACACCAATATTCTCCAGCATACACCAACTCCCGCCAAACACACCAATGCACAGTCTCATGTCAATATGCAGAATGACAACAAACGTTAATACAATTATTAAATCGATGCACAACGAGAAATAAACACACAGAGCATCGAATATGATTTCCAATAAATGCTTAAGGCTCAAGAAAAGGTTTTTCAGGCAAGCAATGTGACTTTATCAAGGTAATAGAGTCCAAACGAATAATGATAACAAATCAGAATAACATATGAAATCAAATAAGAGGAGTTTGGTTCGGATGAAAATCCATTACCTCAGTCCAAGCTATGCACTGCTCAATGGCCTCAATCCAAAATCCTTTGAATTAACCTAGGTCGGGCAATTTATTTATCAGAACTCTATCCACACTGATATATTATAAATCTAATATAACTATCCACAATATACTCATTTCTCTACCCGGAACGACAAAATTCAAAGCAGTTTCCCACTCTGTCAACCTAACCCGACACTCGTCACACTCCACGAGGCTCCAAAATATCCCAAAAATATGCTTATCATTCATTAAGCATTATTTATAGCTTAATAGAGCATATGGGGTAAAAATATAATTTTTGATTATTTTTGAATTAAAAATAATTTCCTTACATACACTAAAACCAATAAATTTCCAAAATTGCTTCTAGCTGAAAATGAAGTCCCATAATTTTTGTAAGAGTTTTAAAAGATGAATAAAAATCATATAAATATAAATCAGAAATTAAAAACCATTAAAACTATTTTTCCAATATTTGTTTTGCTAAAAATAATGCGATATGGAAAACCATAGCAATTCCACCCCAAAAATCATCAAACTTTTACTGAGTCTTTCTTAAAGTATAAAAACATTACTTTAATTTTTCCAAAGCATTTTCATGGGTTTGAAGGCTCCAAAGAATTTTTAGATGTCTGAAATTGCAGAAAATATAATAAATACATACGATATCATAAAAATATGAAATTTTCACAGAAATTATAATATTACACTAAGAATCATCCTGTAAATATTCATAATTTTCTGACAAGCGTACAGTACCCAACAGCCATGTGGTACAAGTGTTTATGCACAGTGTACCACGTTTGCTGGTGAGACCCATCACTGTTGCACCTCCTTCTTCTTCTTACCTGCTGCCCAAAACCCAGAACACTCACACACTCATCACGGCTGTCCCTCCTCTTCCCCTTTACACACATTACACACATACAATGTACACTAATCATACACTCACTTTCTTCGCAACAACATATGCAAGTCCACACTACACAGCAGACTACTGCTACTCTCCCCTTCCCTTTTCACTCCACTCACGTACACAGCGTTTTCACATGCACACTCCACATTTCCACACCAACTATTTCACTCCATCCACACACCTTAGTTCTCAATCCCCATTCAGCCCTCACACAGGTTATACAACACCTCACATTTGCTCCAAAGTGCACCGTATACACTCACATCAGGCCCACAAAACCCACAAAAACACCCAGCTGTCATCACGGCCGCCCCCACCATGCATGCCGCGTAAACAACATACACACTCCCAGCATACTTATGGAGACACACACGGTTTACACCTGCTATTTGTACACAATATACACTTATTCGCACCCATGAACATCCACTAAATTCACACACAAAAGAAAATGGTCATGGCAGTCTTGAACCCATCCCTTGACACTCACAAAGCACTGTACTTTGGCAGCCCATCTCCTCTCCTTTCCATTACACTAACATATATAACACACATATTTACACACTCAGTTCACATGAAATCACTCAAACCACCCATGAACTTCTATAAGAGACTAACGTCAACCCACTGCCGATTTCCACATTTTCTTCCTTAGATCCGTAAACCATCGATAAACAGCAATAAAGGTAAAGAAACATACCAGAAAGTTCGCCAGAATTCCTTGCCGGCAGTTCTCTTTTTCCTCTTTCTCCTTCTCTTTTCTTTCTTTTTATTCTCTACAAATCTGTCTCTCTATTTCTCTGTTTTAAAGTAACCGAAATCTCTCTAATTCTCTCTATCGAAGGTCGCACACCAGAGGGACAAAATGGAGGAGACGGCTGCTGTATAAATGATGTACATATATAAAACGTTAAAGTGGCAAATGACCAAAAACCCCTTATACTTTCGTTAGTTATCGAAAGATGCACCCACAACTTTTTATTATTTCAAAGTAGTCCAAGAATAAATTTTTGTCATAGTCTAGGTGCTCGAAATATTTTAATGGTTGGATTCGATAACCCGCTATACTAAGTGTCGTTAAAAGCTTTCTCATAAGATCTGGTCACGCTAATCGTCACTAAACACTTCAATCAATATTACTTAAAACTGTTAACGTTAAATCGTAACATATGGTTTCTAAAATTTACTTCGTCGCTAAAATTTTTCTTTTTTTTTATATATTTTTTTTATAAAAATATCGACGCTAAAAACAATTGTCGCTAAAATTTTTAAATCAAACCGTTAAAAATATGGGGGTATTACATCGGCCACCCCTTTCCTAAGGGGGTCGGCCACTCCCTTCCTAAGGGGGTTGGCCACTGCTTTCTTCAGGGGGTCGGCCACTCCCTTCCTAAGGGTGTCAGCCACCCCTTTCTTCAGGGTGTAGGCCACCCCCTTGTTGTGAGGGGTCAGCCCCCCTTCCAACCCAAGGGGTCAGCCACCCTTTTGCCTTGCAAGAGATTCCTAAACCCCCGACATCACTCATCGCGCTCTCTACCATGCGCGCTCAACACCAATGGTCACTTGGCGCTCGTCGGCGACCGTGCGTAATCGTCATGACGGCAGCACACTATCCTAATTATTACTCCGTGACAGTCGTCGCCGTGCCCTTGCGCCTCGCTGATGATACGTGCGCCCGGCACTAAGTATACCTCAGTGACAGTCATCGCCGTGCCCATGCACCACAACCATGTTACAAGCCTCCGGGCATCACACCTATTCACCACACCATGCGCCCCTGCCATGAACGCGGAACATGCTTCGACCCATTCTCCGGAGTGTGCAGCATTCTGGGGGCTCCGCTCGTATTGCTCCGACACGAGAACTTCTCCCTACGGCATGGGCTGAGCGCCGTCACGGGCTTAGTGCCATCGCCAGCTCAATCAACTACGGGATAGGCTATATGCCGTCGCCGGCTCAATTAAACTGCGGCATGGGCTGAGCGCCATCACTGGCTTAGTGCCATAACTGGCTCAATCAACTGCGGGACGGGCTGTATACCATTGCTGGCTCAATCACCAGGGGCTATGGTCCTCGCAGTAGGATGGGCTCGCAACCCTGGAACCGTTGTCGGTACAACCTTGAAGCCACCGACATCACACTTGCAGGGAGCTCCTATGCGAAGACTTTACCGCAACGGACCCTAAGCACCAAGCGGTGACCATGGTCACTCATGTTTCTGTTGATCGTTGACACCACCAGGGCAATGACCCACGGGTCACTCCGGGACGGGAGTAGGTCCTTGGAGGGCATCGCGCCTAGTCCTCCCGGTAGTTGGCTACAGGGGCAACCCTCACCACTGTCAGGTTCTCTGCGCGTCTCTTGACGCACCTTGTGGGATTCAGTAAGGGCTTGGACTAGTGGCTGGGGCAACGGGCTACTCTGACCATGCTACCGTGGCATGATCAGTCTCCTCAGACAGGCGAGAGATGTCGCAAGGGCATGGCAACACGAACTTAGGGACCGGCAGTCTCAATGGAGAATCAGTGCTTTGGCCCCCTGGCGACGTGTCGTTCCCAGGGGTAACACATGTCAACTTATGACACATGCACATTTTTGCCTATAAATAGTAGACTTTGGAGCTTTTCCAAGGAGCTTTCTCTCATTTGAACTTTTTAGTTTCTCTCTCTAAAAAGACATTCTCTCTAGAATTCTAGTGAGAGAAACACACTTGGACTCCCGTCCCCGAACCCTCGACGCTGCATCCTTAACACGGACTGTCGACTGTCGCCCCTATTCGTCGTCGCCCTGCCTGCCCTAGTGACCTGTCTGGGGAGCCTTGCTCTCAGCCCTTACGCCGTCCTTGCTGTCTCCGGCGTTGCCTACCTGGAAGCTGACTCAGACTGCATCCTTTGTGGCACCTCCACGCAACCGCAAACCCCTTTCTGCCTCAACAACTTATATGCTTCACATTCTAAAATTTCGTGCCATTTCAAGGTTGATAGGTATTTTTCACGAAATTGACCTTTTAGCACTCGGTCTAGACATCGATTCGGAATTTTCGGGCAAAAATTCTCTACAATATATTTTTTATCCCAAAAATGACTTTAGGGTGTTTAAAATAGCATTTTAAGATGTCTATGAAATTTTTCAGGTGCCGAAAACCCCCAAGGGTATTTTTGTAATTTGCCACCCCAAGGGGGGTATTTTGGTACTTTTACCCATAATGTTATTTTTTAGTAAATTTGCTCACAGAAAGGTCGTTTCGATGATTTAGGTGTAACGTGTGGTATTTTGGTAATTTGACCTAAGAAAGGTATTTTTAGGTAAGATTGCGTACGGTAAGGTTATTATAGTAATTCTACTTACATGAAGACCATTTGGGTGATTTAAGTTTGAAAGGGGCATTTTGATAATTTTACACCTAAGGGAATTTTAATAATTTTATATACCCAGTGAGGGAGGTTCATTTTGGGAGTATGTGTGAGTTCGTATTAATTTATAATATTGTACTGTATGCTATATCTCTATGATTTGAGTATCTCATTTAAGTTAAAGCTAAAGACTTCCAGTTAGGATCATTTAGCTGCTGATTCAGGTAACGGATTTACTTATGGCTAATGTCGATCTCTGACTTATGTACTAATATCAGCATATTATTGTCCAAAGAACCCCAATGTTGGACCAAAATCGATTATTTGAAAATCTTGTGATGCTCGCTTGTATTGCATGCTGAGCAAATTTGATAGCTGTTTGTATCTATTCTTCTGAGTTGTTGTGCCTAAATCCAATAACTATTCGCAATCATTTTGTTATTTATCTGTGATTTTCTTTTGGAATTCTGAATGGTGACTTATTTTAGTATGTTATTGTTATTGAAATCCGATTTGATTTAGGTGAATTGAGCTTATGTTAATGCTCATTGATATTGTTGATTTTTCTGTCTTAACTTGGGTATCCATTCTGTGAGGAGGCGGTATAAGGCTAGTCTGAATCCTGCATGAAATGCAGGCTAGTACCCAATGGGACTAGTAATTACTTTGGTACATCATTCATGTGTACATCTGTGCTTTGCCGGAATGGATTCGCGACCGCCCAGGATCAACGTTGATTTTTTATTTTATCTGCTCTATATAGTGTCCTAACTGTTACAAAAAATGACCAGAAAGTATTATCTGAAATAATTTGTACTCGTGTTGAAATCCCTTGATAAATCTTCATTGTATTTTGGAAAGGACTGTCTTAGATGATCTGTGAACGTTTTGAAATCCTTTGGAAAACCATTATCATATATTGGAATAATGGCTTTGAAGATGATCTTTTGTTGATCGTTCTGGAACCCATCATGATTATATTGTTTATTTGGGTATCTATTTCTGATGAATTTTGATCCTTTTGAAAATCATTGAGTTTTTGACCGTTTGAAGTATTCTAGAAATTTTTGTCGGTTAGATTCTTTGGAATCATTTTATAATTCTTTTTATTAGTCCTTGTATGACCTTACTGAGCTCTTAAAGCTCACCCTTCTTTTGATTCCTTTCTGCAGGTTTTGATCAACAGTAAATTGCTTAGGAATGGGGTTTAGCATCTGTGAGATTCCAGTGAGCCCATCATTACTGTATAGTAAGATCCCTGTGCGGGTCAATACTGTTAATTTGTTCTTACGAATTTAAATTGCAAAGGGACTAAGCTGTAATAGTTAAGCTAAGCGGTTTTAATAGAAATCTGAGTTGATGTTGAATTAGATGATTTAGAATATGTGTTAGTGAACAACTTTGTCAGGTTTGATGTGATCTGGTAGGTTAACATTCAGGGAGTTCGGGGCAGCAAAGCTCCAGATTTTTGAGGATGTTACAGTTGGTATCAGAGCAGTTTGGTCTTGTGGTATTGAGATTATAAGTTTATGATTCTGTAGGCACAAAACCGAGTGCATGTTTATGATTCTACAGGCATGGAACCATAGAGTGTAGGTAATACGAATCAGTAGACTGGTATTCTGGTTAGTGAGAGTAGGGTAGGATGATGGCAGAGTTAAGAAATCTGCCTTGATTGCAATTGTGTTGTTCTTTAGACACGTATTAGAATAACCCTGATAAGTGTACATTGTATCAGTATGGTCTGGTCTGCATTCAGAGCACTGGTAGTGGAGATAGTATGGAGGGCGTAGTGGTCCCCGATAGATGAGATACCAATAGGACTGTGTAAGATGAGCAGGGATTCTTTTCCCCGGCATTGGAAAGACGTGACCAAATAATCGCTAGATTTGGCATTGTACTGTGTGGAGGTTTTATGATTGTAGAGGGGAATCTCTATCAAATAGCAAAAATAGCAAAATCCAAAGACTGATAGTTATGATTCTGAACACTATGAACCTGATTCTAACTTTGATGACATAGAATTTGGCCAACCAGCCGCAAGGAGAGCCGAATCCAGCCCAACCACAACTATAACCTTGAGATGGTAGTATCTTGGGTGAACTTAACAAATGAAATGACTAGCTACAGGGGAATTGATGTACCCTATAAGGACAACAAACTGGATTAGCAAAATTGAAGAAAATTTGAGCACTGATTGTACAAATTTTGAGCAACTGTAAGTGGAGTGACAAAGATTGAATTTGTGGTATATAAACTGAGAGGTGAGGTCGATCAGTGGTGGAAAATGGTAGCGAAGAGTCTGACACCCCAGCAATTGATTGATGTCGCCT
Organism: Escallonia herrerae; assembly: GCA_033070095.1. NCBI lineage: Eukaryota > Viridiplantae > Streptophyta > Magnoliopsida > Escalloniales > Escalloniaceae > Escallonia > Escallonia herrerae. The sequence goes on along the minus strand of JAVXUP010000033.1, from coordinate 276,936 downwards.
TGGAACAGTTTAAGAAAGTATTTTTTGATAGGTATTTTTACGAGATTTCATGAACCAATGTAAAGGGAGTAATAGAAAAGAACTCAGAATCCCAATCCCAATCAACTCTGGGACTCCTTTTTGTTAGGGGCCTCTTCACATTCTGGCTATCTTCTGACCTAATTCCATTTTTTGAACTTTTTCCCTCTGGCAACGACTTTCATAGGTATTTCTGGTAGTGATCTTTTCTCTTGCCTGAATGTGGCACAAAAAGAAGAAGAAGAACCCCCTGTAATCGAAAGACCTATTTTTGACCCCGTAGTTTGAGAGCTTCATTGAGTAGTCCCACCAGCTCCTCTGAGTGTCAATATAGGTAATTACATTCTGCTCTGGGCCGTTTTGTCATTGGAATAATTCCCCTCCGAACATCAGTTCTCTGGATTCATGCCTTGTATTTCTAAGTTTCAATGTGACGCCAGTGGATTAAGAGTCCATAGACAAGGTTGAGATGAAATTTCTTGTTTTACTAGATTTTTAGTAAGAATGTTACTGACAAAGGCAAATAGATGCTTAAAGTCTGAGTGGGGCTTAGGTCTAAACGGAGAGATAAAGGATCCCAACACGATTAATGAGCTTTATGCAATGTCTTTATTTGGTATGTGTTTTGGAACAGTTAAAGTCTGATAGTGGAGGAAGGCATGAGTAAGTACAAGCCAAATAAAAGAGAGATAAATAAGAATTCTCCAAGAATAGATTTGTAGGAGTAGACAGTCATCAGCAAAAAGGTTTTTTTTTTACAGTCGGCATAGCACAATGCCTAAGGTTAATGTTTGCGGTATAATCAGGGATTCAGACCCATTTCGGCCTAGTGATATTGAGATCTGGACAGAGTTTTAAAATTCGATGGGGCATGATATGGGATTTAGGAAGCGAAGGATGTAGGCGCTCGATTAGTTCAGAGTACTAGAGTTGAATCATCGTAAAGTTTCAGAGTTTGACCTACCTAGAGTATTGGACAGGGTCGTGGGTCAGTTTTTTTGACCACCCCATGTGTCAGGTATGGGAGAAGTCAGAGTGGTGAGTTATGCTATAAGTTGACCGAATGATGTGTTAGGCATGGTAGTATGAAGCATTAAGTTTGAAACTATATGTTTGTGAGAAATAATCAGTCATGTACCTATTGCTAGTGTAACACTAAGCAGTGTTCCTCAGTGGGAAGGAGGACGAGGTTCGTAGGGGCTGAGGCCCACAACATCAATTAGATTTTGTTTAACGTCGTCCTAGGATGTTGTCACATCCAATGATGTGGGGTCAGGTACACCACAGGTTAACCCATTAGACGTTCGTATATTGCTTAATTATGTAGCATCATGCTTTTTGCGTCCATTACTTTGGCATAGTCATTGAGGGTGGAGGCTTGTCCTTTAAGAACTAATCTTGGGATAGGCATCCTGTCGGAAGAATTTTTGACTGTTTTCACGAATTTTGGTGGCTATACTGTCTATGTTATGGATAGAGATCTTCATGTGGATCTCATCCTATTTATTGTTTGAGGTTTGATATCATGCGAGGCATGGATTGATCACACTCTAATCACGTATCTGTAAGTTCTTAGGGAAAAACATGTAAGTGTTTATAACTTCGTATGGTATGAATAATGGTTAAGTTAGTGATTCGAATGATGTGTGAGAATGAAGTTCTCGGGGGAGTGACTGTTGTTGAGACTGAGAATTAGTTTGGGAATATGATAATAAATTTGGAATTCCATATTGTCGGTTGTTCGTTCTTCTGTCTGTTGAATTTAAGGACAACTTAATTGAATGTTAGCTTATTCAGAGACATCCGAGAAGATGTCATTCATATCGAGTCATCTTATTCCTTTCTGAAATATTTATCTGTCCTTCGAATCAATTTGGACTTGATGGGATAATAGTTGACCCACTACCCATCGGAAAGCTACGAATCTTATTAAGGACCAATAACTCCTTCCGATTTTGATTGTTTTGAGTCGTTGGGTTGACTTTGCTTTGCTAGACCTATATTATTGTTTCTGTGTCTGTCGTTTCTTCTGGGATGTCACAAATTCTATTGTGAACCCCGAGAGCCAATACGCATGATTTTTGTTAAAGATTTTTGTATTTTGATTGCTTGATTGTGATTGTTGTTATCATTATTGGTATAGATTCCCCTACCTGGATATGAGGTTAAGTAGATTCTTAAGCCTCAGATAATCTATGAGACTGAATAGACTCAGGGAACATGGATTAGGTTTGGATAAGTTATTCGATGATTCGGTATAAGATGGAAATTCGGCTGTACCCGCGATAATAGACCACTGGTTATTTACTTTTGGAATCGAAAGATTTTAACGATTTAACTAAACCAGATGATTGAAGGATAAGGCTATAATATTTTTGTAAATAATGTGACTGTGAATCAGATGTGATGTGATAATTTAGAGCATTAAACCTTAGTGGAAGTGCAAGACATATGAGTGCAAAATCATATTTTGCGTCGTGTTAAGATAACACATCTCTTTGTACTAACTCCGGTAACAGTTTGTACCTATTTGATTTAAGACACCAGAGTGCACAGAGAGACCATAGTGGTTATAGTTTTCTGTCATTCTGTAAAGTGTACGCAGAACTGTTAGTATACAATACATAGCTATGTTAAGATAACACGCCTCTCGGTGATGAACTTGGCAATAATTTGGACTCATTGTTTTGAGGTATTAGACTGTGTAGTGAAAGCCTAGTGGCTAAAGTTTTGATGTCTGTTGTGAGGCGTAAGTACTTACATGAATTGGTTACCCTACCCATGTTAACTTTGGTAAATCACGGGTCATGTGTGATCATCGTTTAGTATTTTAGTATGCCTTGATCTTAGAGTTGAGCTTACAGTTATAAGTAAATTGTGCAACTGATGGGATCTCTGGTGTAGTATCAACATAAGATAGGGGAAGTCTGTCGTATTAGACCTTGACTTAATCTATTTGATATGCAGGAAATTCGAAGCGGTGTAGGTTCTGTTCAGTGAGTTTTGTACTAGTTAAGTCATCGCTCATGAAATTCTGGAATAATTGGAGTGAAGTGATTACCTGACAGGGTTTCCATTCAGTATTATGATTTGAATTAAAACAGTTGCATCAAAGTTTTTGTAGGACAAGAATCTAGTTGCAGAAGTCAAGGGTAGCTTAGCTACTATGAGGTAGTTATCAGAGTTCTACAACAGAAGCGTGATACGTAGATGTGATAAGTGACATAATATCCGAGAACAAATTTCGAGGATGAAATTATAAGGTGGTGAGAATGTAATACCCTGAACTTTGGGAACCATTCAGAATAACCATCTGTGCTGGAAAAAAAAATAAACGAGCAGTAATATTGAGCAATGCTCGAGTATTAGTAGCCTATGGACGCTTAAAAAAACTTTGGGGAAAAGTGTAATTTTTAAAATTTTGGGGGCATTTTTGTGAATTTGGAAAACTTTTTGGGGCATAAATATCAATTATGGTTTTAGTGATGGAGAATGATGAAGTGAGTGATAATATATGTTTTAAGGACTAATTACACCTATGTCCCTGAGGTTAGGATATAATTACAGGAAAGGACAATAGTTTGTACAAATTACACTTATATCCATTGACCAAACAGAATCTAAAAATCCCTAATGGTTTTAGCGAAAATTCTTTATTGCCCCTAATTAAAATTAAAATTCCATGTTTCTTTTTATTTTATTTTTTGTTGTCTTTCCTTTCTCTCTCAAATTCACTCTCAGATTCAATCTCCCTGCACCCCTACCCCACCCCGCCCCGCCCCCTCCTCTCTCCCCACCCCGATGTCGCATGCTCCCCCTACGCCGACGCTACCCCTGCTCTTCCCCTAGCACGCCGCCACTGTCCCTCCTTCCCCACCACGCTGCAAGATCCCTCTCTACCATAAGACCCCTCTTTGATCCACCGCGAATCGCCCCCCCCCCTCTCTCTCTCTTATGTCATGACTCAGAATCACAGTAGGTATTTTTCTTGGGTTTTTGAATTGCTGGTGGGTTTTGGTTTGGGAAGAAAGAAAAGTGGGTTATGACGGTGGTGCGGGGTGGTGGGTAATGGCGGTGATGCTGGGTATTTGGGTCACGGAGGTTGGGATGGTGGTTGGCAGTGGTGTGTAGGTATTGTGGGGTGGCGGCTACGGGGTGAGGGAGGGATGGGGCAATGGAGCTGCCGGACATGAAAATAGATTTGCAAATTAGGGTTTTGTAACCCTAATTTGCAGATTGAGACCCTAGTTTTGATGTTAATTGAGAAATTTCGGTAGATTCGCGGTAAGGGACGGTAGAAATTTTGATAAAATTTATGGATTGATGAAATTATGATGAAATAGACATAAGAGCAAACAAGTTTAGATGCAAATTGAGAAATCTTGAAATCTTAATTTGAAATTTTTAAAAATATTCAGTATATACAATACAAGGGTAGTATTGTCATTTTTAAAATACGTATTGATGACATCATTAAAAAAGTATACTTTTTGGATGGAACCCTGATGGATGGACACGGCTGATACATTTTAAAAATGTTTGGTCACGAAATGTTACATTTTATAACTTTTGTCCTTGACTGTAATTACACCCTAACCTCAGGGACGTAAGTGTAATTAGCCCTTAGTTATATTAATAAGGATTAGAAATTTTTTTGGGGCTTAAATGTAATTATATGAAATTTAGGGGTGCTATTTTGCAAATATGGAAACTTGAAGGGTTAATTTGTAATTCTTGAAAGTATACATTATGTGTCAATTTCAGAGGATGGAGCATAAGGTAAGGCCACCACCTACTTGGTTATGAAATGACTAGTGTCATTGTATTATAAACTAAAGGATTTGGATAAAGAAGAATAAGATAAAGTAGAAAGAAAATTTGGGGATGAAAGTGAAAAGAAGAAGAGAAGAACAAACAGTGACCGAAGGAAAAGAAAAAAAGGGAAGAAGGAAACAGAGGGGGAAGCTCGGGCAGAATTCTTTCAAGGTGAATCTTCACTTAATTTCTGTAACTCAGCTTTGTGTCAATTTCGGGTGTAATTTCAGTTGTACATGTGTGTTGAGTGTGCGAGAGCATGTGTGAAGAACATACAATGTGTATGTAAGTGTACATATATTCGGGTGTAATTGTGGAAGGTTATGGACATGATTAGGGATTAGAGAGTGAAATGTGATGCTTCAGGAGTAGATAAATAATTTTGGTGTTGTATATATAGCCAATCGATGGGAGTGGAATGGACAGTGTGCGTGTGGGTGCAGGGTTTGCGTATATTCATGGCTGCGGTGTGTGTAATTGTGTGTGTAGTTCAAGGTGAATCTTCACTTAGTTTCTGTAACTCAGCTTTATGTCAATTTCGGGTGTAATTTCAGTTGTACATGTGTGTTGGGTGTGCAAGAGCAGGTGCGAAGAACATACAGCATGTATGTAAGTGTATATATATATATATATATATATATATATATATATATATATATATATATATATATATATATATCGGGTGTAATTGTGAAAGGTTATGGACATGATTAGGGAATATAGAGTGAAATGTGATGCTTCAGGAGTAGATAAATAATTTTGGTGTTGTATATATTGCCGACCGATGGGAGTGGAATGGACAGTGTGCATGTGGGTGCAAGATTTGCGTATGTTCATGGCTGTGGTGTGTGTAATTGTGTGTATATGGGTGTTATTTTGTGTAAGATAGTGAGATTATAGGGTGTTAGGATTACAATATGTTTTTGTATAAAATGTGTGCGTGGTAGTGTAAAAGATGGAGGTTCTGTAAGGAGTTTGGTGCGGTGAAGTGAAAGTGGAGAAGATGACGATGTGTGTGTTTTACGGTGAAATACCAGGTGTATTAAATCTGAACAGTAGTTGTTTTCGTCGCTAATACTAGAAATTCATTTAGGCAGTATTTATTCAATTTTTATAAATAGTTAGGGCCAAAATTTGACAAATTCCCAAACACTAACGCTTAATATTTTTATGGGACGCACACTCTGGATTTTTTGAAAATATTCATTGTCCGCGAATGGCACTAAATTGGGGTACCGATTATAGAGATTTATCGAATTAATTAGCATACCAAATTAAGTTATTATAAATAACTTAATTTTCTATGTTAAATTAATCAAGAATTTCTCCTAATCGATACCCTAATTTAGCATCCTTCGCGGACACAAAAAATTCTCAAAACTTTTCAGAGTGTACGTCTTTTAAAAATATATTAGAGGTTACTGTTTTGGACTTTGTCAGATTCTTATCCGAACTATTTATAAAAAAATTTCTCAAATCTGTTAACCCTAGCACCCCCACCCCCCCACGTTTAGTGACAAAAACAAACGTTATTCAAATCATACGCACACATAAGTTCACCTAAACACACACACACACAAAGAGTTCATCTTTCTCCATAATTTGCCGAGACACATGAACTCTCAACTCTCACACACTCACTGCTACACTCAAATGTACAAACTAAAACACTCACATACACACTTTAACACACAATTTAACACGCAACTCATACACAATTACAAACACTTATACACAGACCCAGACACATACACTGTTGTACAACCACACCCACTATCAAAGACTTAAACGCACATACACCTCCCTCAACCACCCTGAAAACTCACAATTTCACCTCTTGTCTTCCTGAACACACAAACATCACATACACACACTAATTCACCACTGCAGCGCACACATAATGCCCATGCACACACAGGCATCACTCGCACACACTGTTAACTCCCCGCACGGCACACATGTGATACCCTCATACCCCGAGCGTATCGAAAATTTAGTTAACACTGAGTTGATTAATTAACGGGAATTATTTTAATTGAGTAACGTTCTTTTGGCGTTAAACTAAGTGGCGGGAAGTGGGAAGAGGTGTCAGTGTAGCCTTGGGGTCAAAGTGAAAATTTTCTAATTTAGAGGGGCAGAAATTTAATTACACAAAGTTTAGGGGTCATTTTATAAATATGAAAACTATTGGGGTCAACTCATAAATTTTGAAAACAAGCTTGCCTTGATGCCAAGTGTCCGAGGAGGAATTACCACCGGTTGCCACCTCATGCTAGGTGGTGACTAAGTGAAAGTGAAAAAAATTCAAAAAATAAAATAAAAGAGATGGGTTGAATTTCGGTGGAATAAGAGGAGGGAAAAGAGAAGCAGAACAGAGAGCCAGAGAGAAAGAGAGAGCAAGGCTCGAGCACGCGGTGAAGGGAAAGGTTTCAGAAATTTGAAGGGTAATCTCTCTACCCATTTTAGTTGTGTGTTAGACAGTGTGTTCAGTGTGTCTGTGTGTGTGCGTTGGGTATTTGTGCGTGTAATTGCTCATGGTGTGCTTCGGGTGGGGATTCGCATGAGGGAGTTGGAAGCTCAGGCTTGTGAATGGTGTTAATATGGAGGATTGGTGGGTGTACGTGAGTTTGTGGAGGGCCGGTGGCTGTGTTGGAGCTCGGCAGAGGGGACCGTGACTGGGTTAGTGTGTGTGTGTGTTTGACTGTGTATGTGTGTTCTTGGTGTGCAGGAAGGGGATGGTGAGTAAGGGTGGGTTAAGCTTGGATAAGGTTGTTACTAAGTCGAACTACGGGGAGGGAATTGAGGGTTGTTGTGTCCGAGGGTGCTGCGTGTAGTCAGTGTGTGTTCAGTGTGTGTGTGTTCTTAAGTGTGTCGTTCGGGTGTCTGTGTCTGTATGTGATTTGTGTGTTTTAGATGAATTAGGTCATAAATTAGGGGTTGTAATGTGTTGGGATGTGGGTTTTAGGTAGAGAAATGAGGAAGAAGAGGTGTAACCGTGGGTGAAGGGAGGGGGTTCATGGCTGTGTCGGTTTGGGTGTGAGGTTGAAGAAGAGTGCTGTGTGTGAAAAACGTGAAATGGTGTGTGTTGATCATGAACAGTAACCGTAATGGTCGCTAAAGGCCAAAATAAATTAAGCAGTTTTTTTCAATAATTTTTAAAAATATCTAGAGCCAGATTTAGCCAAAATTGAAAAGAGAGACCCCAAGTATTTTTAGGAGATCTACATTAAGAAACAATTTCAGATTTTTCCGAGGACTAGAAAGGGGTTAACATTACGGGGAACCGTAAAACTTTACAGTGTAATTAAAAATATCAAACGAGCGCGATTTGGTGCGAAACTTCTATGGGGACCTTAGGATGTTGAGAAGTTTCGTTTTCCAAGATTTTGGGCCATTCTGAGGTCATTTGCTATTTTTTCGCCGAACGGGCTTTTAAGCGCTCGGTCCGGATACCGGTTTGGGATTTTTGGGCAAAAATTTTCTAAGATGATTTTTAGCTCAAAAATGATTTCACGATGTGTAAAATAGCATTTTAAAGCACTTGTGAGATTTTTCTGAAGCCGGGAACCCTCAGGGGGCATTTCAATAATTTGCCGCCCAAAGGGGGTATTTTTGTAATTTTTTTTATATAAAATGCTTTGAAGGACTGATGGTTTGAGAAGGGGTGTAAGACACCTGAAAAGTTATTTTGAAGGGGTTTTGAGATGTTTGTTGGGGCGATGGCCGTCAAGGGGTATTTTGGTAATTTCAAATAAGCTGGGGGTTATTTTGGTAATTTTCCCTTTAAAGTTTTCTAAGGGACTATTTGGGCTATAAATGATGTAGTACACCCAAAAAGTAATTTTAAAGCGATTTTGGGGTGTTGGGGTGTAGCGGCCATCAGGGGGTATTTTGGTAATTTGCCATGTTGGCGCTAAATTTTTAGAACGCGCATAATTTAGCGTTCGGAGGGGTGGAAAGCAAGGAAGAGTGGTAGTATGTCTAAAATGAGGGTTGTTATCGATAATAAGTCGATAAGGCTAGATTAAGGATCCAATTATCGGATCGAATTAACTAGCTATCGTAAGATGCTATGAACGGTTAAGTGGGAATGGGTAGAATAAGGAGTGCGTATATGATGAATGATGACTAACGAGCATGATATGATTTGACTAGGTGATGCAGCTCGTTGCGATCAGAGATTGCGAGTTGCTTCGGCTATAAGCCAAGCAGGTAAGGACAATGCGGTTCGATATACTAATTCATTATTCGATTAGCATGCCATGTTGATGACGTGTTGTTGCATTCTTGCCATTATGATTGAGCACCGATAGTCATTGTGACTGGTATATGCATATTTGAATTGTGCTGTTGAGGACTTAGGGTAGAATAATTCCTTTAATCCACCTTGTTGATAGAATTTAATAAGGATGATGTGTGTCCTTGTATGCTATGGTTCGATTTGATTAGCATACCTAAAGTTGATGATGATGTTGCGTAGGGGTTATCGTGTGACTGTTGTGAGATGTCGGCGGTTATTGATAGTCGATATCTCTTCTCTCTGAGAACACCATTGAGCACTTGTGGCAAACTTCTCCCGAGTCCGCCATGTCGTTGATAATGATGTTGTTGAGGTCGTTGCGCGTTGTTGTGAAATGTCGACACTTATTGGTAGTCGACATTTCTCTTATGTAAGAATGTTGTTGAGGGCTTGCGGTAATCGTTTCCCAAGTCCGCCCTGTTGATGATGTCACGTTGAATTCATGTTGTTGGGTCTGAACACCGGTTGATCTTCTGATCCGGTATTCCTTGTTGAGCTGTCTTGTTGAAGACATAAGGTGGAATAAATTTCCCCTTAGTCTGACCCGTTGATGATGTCTTATTGCTTGGTTCTAACGTGGTTAGGGAAAGCACTTTAAACGAGTTCCCTGCTTGTTGACAGTGTCTCTTTTATTTACTTGAGACTGAGATGAACATCCCATGAGATGGGACATCAATATGAGGAGGATGGCCTGTGAAACATGATCACTGGCAAAGAGGATGTAGGGCGCGCGAGTCGAGTCTGTCATGTCTGGTCGAGTCTAGTCTGTCGTGTCTGAGTTGCATTGCATTTGATTTTGTTTTGATGTTAATGATGTTAATGACTTGTATTTTGTTGATGTTTATCTTTCAATTTCCTGTTTTAGTATTCACTTGCATAGTCAGTCAGTCAGTCTGTCGGTCAGTCAGTCCAGTCCATGAGGAGGTGGCAGTAATGCTGTTCTATTGGGCCTTAAAGCCGCTCAGTCTAACGAAAGAAAACTTTTCGTTTGACAAGTTATGTTGATGCTGAAATTTATTGACTACTCTTGATTCATTGCTATTGTTAAGATGATTATTATTCCTCCGAGTCTTTTGAATCATTTGTACACGATATTCCTCGTGTTGTCTTTACTGGGCGATTTGCGCTCATTCCTTATGTTGTATTGTGCAGGCTAAAGGTTGATCAAAGAGAACTCTCTAGAGAAGGGAAGAGAAACAAGTTAGAAAAGTTGAGCAAGGGGATGCGTTGTGTGAGGTAAAGATTGAGCTGTGAGATCGGTTGTTGAGAATCCTACGATTACAGTCGTATATTAGGTTGTAAATATTCATGTTGTTTAGAGACTTGAAAGTCTTCCGTTGCAGTATGATGTGTGTTTGTAAGGAAAATTTTTGTAAGGACGCATTTTGGAGCGTTTATTAATGATATATGAGTATGAGGATGTAGTTGCTCTGTATTTAGCACAGGAATTTTAAGGTGATTATGATCGATAACTCAGCCCGGTGATGTCACCAGGGTTGAGGGTGTCGCAACACACTCATACATTTAACACACCAACATACACTACACCACTCAATAATCTCACACATTTGCTAAAATTCTCCCGGCTACAGCATAAATACACCTCTACACCTTAAAACACATACTCCCTACCGCGTAACCAACACCCACTAAACACAATCCCAACAATCTGAACAACAGTAAAACACACAAAACAAAAATTGGAATTGCAAACTAGGACAGAGGGGGAAAGATTACCCTTGAGCTTCCTCTTCAATCTTTCTTTCTCTCTTTCTCAAATTTCCTGCCTAGATTCCTCTGTTCCAACCCCCCACCCCCTCACCCCCCCATTCTCATATGCTCTTTGTTCTTCTTTCTATTTTTTCCGCTATTGTTCATCAACTTCCCTTTTTTCTTTTTTTTCACTTAATTTCCTAAAGATTCTAGCCAATATTTAAATTCTTAAATTAGCTTAGTCATTATATTTTTAAATAGGAGGTGGCATCCATCAAAAGAATTTCTCCAAAAGTAGACACCTAATGCCATTTTTTATAATTTGCAAAATAGCCCCCCAAAGTTTCCATATCTGCAAAATAATCTCAAACTTTATGTAATTACATGTAGGCCCCAAATTAATTCTAATCTCTATTAATTTGACTATATCTCACTAAGATATGTACTCTCACTCAATTTTATCATTCTTCACCACCAAAAACAGTAATTTATATTTATGTCTCCAAAGTTTTTCAAAATTACTAAATGACCCCAAAAGTTTTCAAAATTACATTATTGCCCCAAATTCATTTTAAGCTCCAATACACTACTAATACCCGAGCACTACTCAAAATTATCGTCCGTTTATTTTTTGTGTCATAGATGGTTATCTTAAACAGTTCCAGAAGTTCAAGATATTATAAGATACCCCATTTTTGTAGTCTTTTTATTTATTAAATAATTATTAGACTTTGTTACTAAATAAGGATTATTATAGGTGAAGGCCTAGTAATATATCAATCTTAATTCATAAATCAATCCATTAATCAATCCAATCCAATCCATAATTTTTCCATTTCAATCATCAAGTCCTGTCTAGTCTGGTAATTGGGCTCAGTTTAGTCCAATTAAGTGGGTTAGTCAACATATCAAGAGTCTGATTTGATTACAAGATTTTTTTTATTATTTGTAATTTATTCTTGATTTATGTGATTAATCCTTGATTTATATAGAAGATGTAGATAATTTTCGAATCTAGTACATTCCATCTGATTAAATAAGAGATATTACTGAATTAGGGACAGATAATATCCTAATATTTGGGAAAATATTAAAAAATTATGGGATTGGTCAGTTAGTTGACTTTTCCCATTTTGTTTTTCAAATATTCTATTTTATTTTCAAATCAAATATTGAAATAGTCATTTTATCATTTCTAGCACTCCATATCTCTATAAAAATGGTCTATTGCTACGTTTTCAGAGGCCAGCTTTTTCTCTCTAGAGCTTTTATACTATTTCTCCTCAGAAGTGGTAGATCACGTCTTGGGGAGAATTTAGCCTTTTCATTTTTGTATTCTGAAGTCACTTGCATCATGGATCCATCATTAAGCGTTACCGAGTCTTGCAGGCAAGCGCGTTTGCGAGGTATGTTTATTACTTTCTAGGATAGTTTAGATCATAATAGTTTAGAGTGTTTCTGTAATACCCCGAACCTCGATTTTTTTCACCAGCTAATTTACTTTGTTTAGCTAAAGTTTTCATACGTAATATGTAGTGTCAATTTGCATAAACGGCATTTTATCAGTAACATTTAGCTACAAATTTTTTCGGAACCATAAGTTATAATTTACCGGTGGCCATTATAAATGATATTAATTGGGGCCTGTAGTAAGGAATAGCATGAGTGACATTTTTAGAAACTTGTACTGACAGTTATGAAGTGGAGTAAAAAAGACAATTTATGATGGTTAAAGGGATAGAATGGATTATCGAATAATTTAAAAGATACAAAATCTAATTTTTTTGTTTGATCAACTCTTTATTTTTTTAAGCTAATTAGAGAAGGAACAAGGGAGAAGAATGTGGAGAAAATTGTGTCTTTGGTTTTTCTATCTAATTTACGATTACACTTACTAAAAAATGAGGAAAAAAGAGATTTCAGTTACAGCTAAACAGAGAGGGAGGGAGGGAGGGAGAGAGGTAGGTGAGCCAGAAATTAGTGTTAGAATCTGGCGAAGTGCAATTGTTTTATGTTTCTACTTTCTTCTTGCATTATAGTAAATTAGTGTATGTATTATGTATATAATTATATGTGTGTATGAAGAATTCTCCTTCAGCCGTGGCTGGGTATTGGTGTGGGTTGAGTGTGCGTGAGAGAGTGCATGCTTATACGTGTGTAATGAGGGAGCAAGAGGGACAGACATGGCTGCCGTAGTGAGCGCACCACTGTGAATATATTGTAGGTGAATGTGTATGTGGGTAAGGGACAAGGCAAAAATTGAACTCACGGTACTGGTACAGTGACTGCATACGTGTGTGAAAAATGTGTGTTTCCATGAAAAAGGTGGGAAAGAGTGTTTCGTGTGTATATACATTATGTAATGTGTGTGTACTAGCTGTGCGAGGGGTGTGATAAAGCTATTGTAGGGTGTTTATGTGCAACTATGTGTGTATTGCTGAAATTGGGGGGGGGGGAGGAATAATAGTGCTAGAGGGTGTATTGTGAAATGTGTGTCTAATTTGAGGTGTGAAGTGTGTGCATCAGTGAGTGTTTTTGTGTGTGTGTGTGTTTGTGGGTGAATTGGGTTTATGAGAAGGGATGGGAGAAGATGGAAGAGTGTGTGTGTGTGGGGGGGGGGGGGGGCAAGAGATGAGCTATTGTCGTGAGTGTGACGTACTAGCCGTGATGGACTTTGTGTGGGTTCATTTCTGTCAATGTGGGGGTGAATTGAAGAGCCGTGAAACAATGATGCAAGAGTGTGATGTGTGTGTGTGTGAGGGGGGGGGGATAATGTGTGTGTAGTGTGTATAAGAAGTGAGTGAGAAGGTGGGAGTGTATGTGTGTCTGGGGATGGGGTGTGGCGGGGGGTTAAATCTAGGGAAGAGGTGTGCGCACAGAGAATTAGAAGTAGAAGAGAGAGTCATTTGGGTCAACGTGTGTGGTGGTACCCTGGGCTTGCATAGATGTAACACATGCACAAGGCTGTGTATAATACATTGCAACTAATAGTTTTTGGTGGTCGTAAATTTCTGAAACTTTACAAAAAGTTTTTTTGGCTAGTAATAGAAATACTGGTAAAACTTTAGTTTTTTCTGAATTTTTTAGTATTTTTATGATTTTCAGAAATTCAGTTTTTCTAAAATTTATTTGGAGCCTTTAAAGTCCTTAATAAATTTAGAAAACATTATAGTAGTGTTTGTATGATATACAAAAGTTTCAATTTCATTATTTTTAGAGTTAATTTGGTACTAAATCCATATCTCATTTGATTTAGCAAAATAGATGATTTTAAAATGATTTCGGTGCTTTTTAAGTCTTAGTTTTAGTTTTCTTAACCTTTATATTATGAAGCTATCATGAAAATTATGGGACCTTGATTTGGGCTAGAAGTATTAATTGTTATTTTTGGGCTTTTTCTGGTATTTAAAAAATTATTTCTAATTAAAAAATATCCAAAATTTTAAAAAATTCATATTGTAACTTGTTATGATGTTTCAAGCTATAAAAGTATTTTATAAGGATTTATTATGAATTTTGGGGTATCTTAATGCGTAATAAAGTGTGCGGGCTTATCGGTTAAGTTTGGTCATTCGAGGGATCCGATTAGTTTTGGTTTATGTTAAGAGTGTCGAAGTGAGCAATAATTAAGAACTAGTATTGGATTTATAGTGTTATGAGGCTAGAATCTGTTCTAATAAGTAATTTGTCAATTGAGGTTAAATCGAGGAATTTGAACAAAGTTGAATAGTAGCGCATAACATGGATTGAGGTAAGGAATTCTATCCGAATCCTACTTCTTCACTTTGATTTCATATGTTATTTCTATTTGTTTCACAAATACCATCGAACTCTAGTTATAAAATTATCATGAGAATCTGTTAATTGTCGAATGAAACTTTATTTTGAGCCTTAAGCGATTTTTGACATTCATGTCGATGCTCATCTTATTGCCCATCGAGCATCAAATTATATGTTAAAGTAGCAATTATTGTATTTTGAACATTGACGTGACACTCTGCATTGGTGTGTATTGGGGGGAGGTGTTATGCATTAGAGGATTTGATGCGTATTTGTGTGTGCTAGTTTCTTGATGGACTAGACGGTGTACATATGCATATGTAGTTAGAAGTGTTAGTGAGCATCGCCTTTGTGGCTTTGATAAGTGATTACACTGCATTGCCTATGTGGCTTTGCAATTGCTCATGTTCAATATCATCTATAGTCGTTTGCGTCGTATCTGAAAGTGTTCTTATTGATATCTGGTTTAAGGCATAGATTTGAATCTTTCCCATATTGCAATCATATTAATTCTGTAAATCATTTGTATTCTCTTTACTGAAATTTGAGCGACCTTACTGAACTCTCAAAAGATACCCCTTTTTGTATTCTCTTCTGCATTTAATAACTCTCAGTAGATTTCTTAGATTGGTTAGATCTTGATTATGGAGTTGGCTTAAATTTTTCTTACTCTTTTTTGTTTACTTAAGCCCCTTCGAGAGAACGAGTGTGTAACTTACCTAATTGAGCATGTTAATTTAGTTATCGCATTTAAGAACAATTAGTTGAGAATTTGACTTATTGTCAAAACTCTGTTATATAAATCTAGGCTTCTTATCCAATTGAGGTGAGTGAATGATTAAGTATTGATCGGTTGATTGGCTAACGCTCTAGAAATTCTGGAGTGTTACAGTTGGTATCAGCGCTTAGGTATGAGATTCTATAGACTCCTAAGCCTAGGATAGTTAGTGATTGATATGAGACTTTGAGAAGGTAGATTAGGTTTTGACAAGTTATTTTATGATCTAACAAAAGATTGAGATTTCGGGATACGATTGAGACATTGGTTGATACGTAATAGTGGAACGAATGATATTTGCCTTTAGAATTCAAAGGTTTAACCAAAGAAGATGATTGAAAGATACGATTATGATCTTTTGGTGTCCTTGAGTAGCTCAGATATAAGTGGTGTGGTAACTTAAGGACTTAAACTTTGGTGCATGCGCAATATATGTGAGATTAGATTTTGGGTCTTTTTAAGGTAATACTTTTTCTATGATGGAATTAATAATAGTTTGAACTGGTTACCTTTGAGGATTCAGAGTGCACAACAGAAGCAAAGCGGTCATAGTTTCGATTTTTGCTGTGAGGTGTAAGTGCTCATAGAAATAAATTATCCATATTGGCTAAGTCAAAGTGGTATGTGGTTTTGGTATCAGACTAATAAATATAGATGGAAAAGATATGTATCTTTAGGTAATTTTTGATTAGTAAACTTTATAGACATTGCATCGCTACAATATTAATTGGGTCTTAGACATTAATAAGTTTGTGGTCTTCGTAGTTAATGGAATACAACAAGTACATTAGGCATGATGCCGTTTTGAGTAACCATGTGTTTGAGATACTAATATGTTTGTGGGTGTACGACCCTGGAGTTTGATGTTGGCAATTTGAGAAAGTATTGTTTTGTTTGTAAAGTTGATAAGATGATTGATGCATTAGGCTGGAAGTGTGTCAATAACATGGCAACTTTAGTTATTAGTTAGTTTCAGTTGTCAGCGAAATGTCATTTAGAGAGTATAGAGATGACTCCATTTGTAGCTTTATATAGGCGTAGACCTTGATCACCTATATGATAGTATAACATTGAGGAGGTGGTGAGAATGGAAGTTAGAACTCAAGGTTTGAATCCCGTAAAGTGCAAGTCACATGTGATGAGGAAATTGCTAAATACTCTGGTACAACTTCCACTTGAAGTTAAGCGTGTTATTCTGGCAGTATGGAGTCTTAGAGCTCTTTCTCGTTAATTGAACTTTATAGTTTTATTTTTGAAAACTTTACGTGGATGTGGGTAATTTGATTAGATTGGGTTTTTGCAATTGTTTTAACTGTTTTGCGTTCGACTTTTTCCTCTTAAAAGGGATTATTAGGAGGATGAGCTCTCTTTAATTGTGGTCTCATATAGAGACTCTTCTTTTAATGAATATAGATGCTCTGTCTAAATCTGGTGCTACTAGTGACACGGCTTCCATTTTGGGGGCGTGACAAATTTGGATCTCCTAGTACTTAGAGCTTAAGCACTGATCTAACTGATTGGGTTCCGAAAACCTACGTTATAATCTGATTCCCATAGAATATTGATACATTTGAAGTTGCTGAATTGCGATTTTGCATTTTTGACAAATGTCTTGGACAATTATATAAAAAATCACGAGGGCGCTTTTTATTTAAAGTTGACTTATGATGGTGAGAAGAAAATGTTTTCAGTTGACTTAAGATTGCGGTACACGAATTTCGGTGAAGAGTTTAAACAATGCTCGGCCATTATGTGGCTACTATAAAAGCTATGCAGTAAAAGCATAGTCTTTGGACATTGGAAATGTTGTAAAATTTTGAGTACAAAATTTTTATAAATTGGGGAGAATGTAATACCGTGAACCTCGATATTTTTAGCCGCTTAATTTACTTTCTTCAGCTAAAATTTTCATAGGCAATATGTAGCGTCGATTTGCATAAACGGTTTTTCGGTAACATTTAGCGACATTTTTTTGAACCATAAGTTAGAATTGGCCGGTAGCTATTATAACTGATATTAATTGAGGCTTTCAGTAACGGTTAGCATGAGTGTCATTTTTAAAAGATACAAAATCTATATAGGGAACAAGGGAGAAGAATGTGGAGATAATTGTCTTTGGTTTTTCTATCTATTTTACGGCTACACTTTAGTAGAAAGAGAAGAAAAGAGAGACTTCGGTTACAACTAAACACACGCGCGCGCGCGCACACACAGAGGAAGAAAAGACAAAGAGAGAAAGAAAGAGAGAGGGAGGGGCTGAAAAGAGTCAAATAGTGAGTGAAAAATTAACGTATGAATCTAGCGAAATGCAAGTGTCTTGCATTACAATAAATTAGAGTATGTATTATGTGTATTGTTATATGTATGTATGAAGGATTCTCCTTCAGCCGTGAGTGGGTATTGGTGTGAGGTTTGAGTGTGCCGTGAGGGAGTGATTGTGTGTGTGTTTATAGGTGTGTAATGAGTAGAGGTGTCAAATGGGCCGGGCGGCCCGCGGGTTGGCCCAGCCCGGCCCTTTTTGGCCCGGGCCGGCCCGGCCCTTTTTTGGGCCCGGACTGGCCCTAACCCTTAGGGCTTGGGCCAGGGCTAGGGCCAGGCCTAACTTTTTGAGAAACAGTTTTTTTTTAAACTAAGGTGTATTTCCTTGCCTTCTATGACTAAAATGTAGAAGAAATCTATTACTTTTAGATCATTAGTGAGAATAACTAAGGTGTATTTGTTATTTTGAATAACAAAAAAAATTGGGCCCGGGCCCGGCCCAAGCCCGGCCCTAGATGTTGGGCCTAGGGCCTGGGCTTGGACTGGTCCCAGATTTCCCTCATTCTGGCCCGGCCAGGCCCGTTTGACAGCGGCCTTGGCCCGGTTTTCTAGAGGCCCTATGGGCTTGGGCTGGGCCGGCTCAAGCCCGGCCCATTTGACACCTCTAGTAATAAGGGAGCAAGGGGGAGCAGCAATGACTGCCATAGTGAGCGCACCACTGTGAATATATTGTGGGTGAATGTGTATATGGGTAAGCAACAGGGCAAAAAGTAAAGCCACTACTGTGAAGCAGTAGGTACAGTGACTGCATATGTGTGTGAAAAATGTGTGTATATGAGAAGGGTGGGGAAAGTGTGTTTTGTGTGTATATACATTTTGTAATGTGTGTGTATTAGCTGTGTGAGTGGTGTGAGATTGCTATCGTAGGGTGTTTATGTGCAACTATTTGTGTAATGGTGAAATAAGAGGGGGGGATAACAATGGTGCAGGGTGTGTTGTAAAATATGTATGTCTAATTTCAGCGTGTGAGCTGCGTGGATCAGTTAGTGTTTTGTGTTTATGTTTGTTGGTGAAATGGGTTTATGAGAAGGGATGTAAGAAGATGGAAGTGCATGTGAGTATTAGGCAAGAGAAGAGCTACTGTCGTGATATGATGGATTTTGTGTGTGTGCATTTGCGTCAATGTGGGTGTAAAAGACAAGAATGATGGGAAACTGAAGTAGCCATGAAACAATGATGCAAGTGTGTGATGTGTGCATGTGATGTGTGTTGTAATGTGTTGGTATATATGTCGAATAGTGTGTGTGTGTGGGGGGGGGGGGTGTAGTATATAAAGAGTGAGTGAACTGAGTGTGTGTGTTTATTTTGGGGAAGAGGTGTGTGTGTTGAGAGTTAGAAGGACAAGTGAGAGTCGTGTGGGTCTGAGCTGTGTAGTGGTACTCTGTGCTTACACAGGTGTACCACATGCACAAGTCTATGTACAGTACGTGCGTGGGATAGTTTGTGGTGGTTGTAAACTACTGAAACTTTGCAAAAGGTTTCTTAAGTTGTTTACAAAAAGTTTCTTAAGTTGTTTACAAAAAGTTATTGGTAAAATTTCAGATTTGTCTGAAGTTGTTTAGTATTTTTAATGATGTTCGCTAATTTAGTTTTTCTAAAATTCTTTTAGAGCCTTTAAAATCCTTAATAAACTATGAAAAAATTATTGTAGTGTTTTCATGATATAAAGATGTTTCAATGTCATAATTTTTTGAGTTGATTGGTACTAAATCCATATCGCATTTTATTTAGTAAAACAAATGATTTTAAAATGAATTCGGTATTTTTTAATCCTAATTTCAATTTCAATTTTTTCCTATGTATTATGAAGCTATATTGAAATTTATGGGTCTTTAAATTGAGCAAGGAGTATTAATTTTTATTTTTAGGCTTTTTTTATATTTAATAAAATCATTTTTAATTTAGAAATATCCAAAAAAATTAGAAAATTCATGTTGTAACTTGCTATGGTGTTTGAATCTATAAAAGTATTTTATTAGGATTTAGTATGAATTTTGGGGCATCTTAATGCGTTATAAAGTGTACGAGATTATCGGTTATGTTTGGCCGTTTGGGGTATCCAATTCATTTTGGTTTATGTTAAAAGTGTCTGAGTAAGCCACGATAAAGAATTATCATCGAATTTATACTGTTATGAGGCTAGAATTTGTTCTAATAAGTAATTTGTCAATTTAGGTTAAATCGAGGAAGTTGACCAAAGTTGAATAGCAGCACATAGTGTGGATTGAGGTAAGGAATTCTATCCGAACCCTACTTCTTCACTTTGATTTCGTATGTTATTTCAATTTGTTTATCGAATGTCATTGGACTCTGGTTATAAATTTGTCACGAGAATATGTTGATTGCCCCAGAAACCTTATTTTGAGCCTTAAGCTATTTTTGAGATTCGTGTCGATGCTCATCTTTATTGCCTATCGAGCATTGAATTATATGTTGAATTACTGGTTATTGTATACTGAACATTGGCATGAGATTCTGCATTGGTGTGTAATGGGAGAGTTAGTGTGCATTGGAGGATTTGGTGTGTATTGATGTGGGCTAGTATCTTAATGGACCAGCCGGTGTACATAGACCTGCCGGTGTACATATGCATATGAAGTTATCAGTGATCGCGAGCATCGCCTTTGTGGCTTTGATAAGTGATTACCTTGCACTGCTTTTCTAGCTTTGCAATTGCTCATGTTCAATATCATCTATAATTGTTTGCACCCTATTCGAAACTGTTCTTATTGATATACCACATCAAATAATTTAAGACAGAGGTATTAAGATTTTTTTTCTGAATTTGAGAAAAATTAATTGCCATAAATCGGGTAAAAATCTCTAAAAAAACAAATAGGAAGGACTAGATTTTTGAAATTATTCCCAAATGACATCTAAATTAAATAAATTAAAAGGCGTCAAGGATCTATCACGAATTCAGTATGAGTCATCTAATTCAAGTCAAAATCTCTTAACTAGGGTTAAACTCAACTTATTGAACTGGTTTAACTAACTAAACTTTGACTTTGATTGGACTGGACGAGACCCTAACTGGATTGGACTCCAACTTGATTGGATGTAATCAACTAAATTAAGCTTATATATATTACGAGACCAAGACCATAATAGTAATGAACATAATTAATAACAAATCTCAATGAAAAAAGTGAACAAATAAAGCTAAAGAAAATGGGTCTTTAAACCTAAATTGGGGCCAAAACCGTCCAAGTCCATAAGCTAAGGTAGTCTTTGATTGAGTTGGCAGTTTTCAGATTTTTTATCCTTGAAAACTGAAAAAAAAAAAATTCACCAGTTTTAAAAACTGTTGGACAATGGAAAAAGTTTCTGTTTTTTAAAAAAAAAAATGAAAACCAAAACTTAAAATTACATTTGATAGACTTTGGAGTTTTCTTCTTCCTTTGTTTTTGGATACATTCTCACATAATTGAACAAATAATATCAAAAGTGTGTCAAAACTTAAGTAGCCAACAACTACAATGTAACATCCATAAATTTTTCGGAACGTTAAACAATCAATCGATCATAATAATGCCAGAAGCTATTAGAATAACTAACCATCAATTGAATCATAGATCTAATAAACCATCATAAATGGGACATCAAAACTAAGTTCGAAAATTTTCAATTAATGATGTCAACCCACGCAGGGGTTCTAAAAATCAACACTATCTTAATTTAATTTCTCTCGCTTGGTCCTAATCAGTGCTACTAGTAATCTCAACCTAATGCTGGCTATCACCTGCAGAAAGTAAGTCAAAAGAGAGTGAGCTTTCGAGAGCCCAATAAGGTCGATCAATGATTTAAAAATAAAAAAAATGATATGGATAATTTTACATTTAAACCATGACAACTTTTAAAATGGAGAAATAGAGCGATTCAAATTATTTTCTACATACAACCAAATAAAAATTTTGAAAAAGGTTTCCAAAGAAAACCACAACATTTCAATATAAACATAGGGACGAATATCAACTCAATCACTTAATCAACAGTTATTCAAAACACTTAGTGTATAAGAAAACTGGAATAGAAAATATTAAACAAGAGCAGTACAGTATAGCAAAGCCACCCCTGTAGTGCTCGATATGATTTACATATGCATATGTACACTGACTAGTCCATCTAGGTACTAGTTTAACCCATCCAACTGACCATTTCGTATAACTCCAGCAATACAGACCATCCTTATAACTCTCTGGTTTACTAACTCATGTCAATATTCAAGGAATTTAAAAAAAATCAAATATTTTTACAATGATTAAATTAAATAAAACTGTATGAGAATAAAGAGTTTCAAACGATCGCTATAAGGTTCAACTTAGGGTTTCACGGACAGTTTCTAAACATCTTATATATTAAATATAAAATCAAATCAATGTAGTTCATAAAGCTATCATAATAAAACATTTGAAATCTGAATGATGAAGTAGGGTTTAGACAGAATTCCTTACCTTGGTCCAAGCTAAGAGATGCTAACTGACCTTGATCCAAAAATCTTTGAATAAACCTAGATTGGCAATCCATATGTTAGAACATAATCTATACTAATACACTATAAACCTAATATCAACTAGTCAAACAACGCTCACTTTTAATCCCGAAATCGCGCAACTCAAACGGTTCCCGCACATGACTAACCTAACTGAAATCCTCGTATACTCCTTAATGGGTAACGATACTCCAAATACACATTAAATTATAATAAAACACTTTTATAACTTAATATACTATAAAAAGACAAAAAATAAAATTTCTGAATTTTCAAATATTTTTGAATTAAAATAATATCTTTAAATAAAGAAAAGCCCAAAAATAGCTATTAATATTTCCAGTTACAAACTAAGACCCATAATTTTCATGATAGCTTCATAAATATATAGTAAAAATATTGAAACTGAAATTAGGATTTAAAAAGCACTGAAACGATGTTAAAATTATCCAGTTTGCTAAATCAAATGCGATACGGAGTTAGTAACAAATCAACTCTAAAAATTATGAAACTTAAACCAGAATTTATTAAGAATTGTAAAGGCTCCAAACTAATTTTGGAAAAACTGAAATTGCAGAAAATATTAAAAATATTGAACGATATCAGAAAAATCTAAAATTTTAACAGTAATTGTAATATTGTCCTAAGAACCTTATTGTAAAGTTTCAACATTTTTCGATGATAATAAGATACTCAACAGCCACATGGTACAACTATGCAAGCACAGTGTACCACTTTTATTGTACAACCATTTTTCCTTAGCTCATCTTCCCACTTCTGTCAACCCAAAATATATTTTCTTAAAAAAAACCAATTCACACCCACGTTCTGGACATGTCCGCTACACTAATAAACACTCCAAAACATACACCCTATTTAGCACACAAGTATACACAAAAGAAGACACAACCCACTTCCTCATTGTGTCTTCATAGCAACGCAGCTACTCTAAACTAGCCACCCACCCACACACGTTACACAACTACCCATCTTCCACCTCTATTAATACAACCATCACACACACACACACACACACACACAGTAGGATTAAAACACACATCCACACATCACACACCACTCACAGGCACACATCAAACACACACTCACGCACACAGCTCACACACACACACATAGTTGCTTCGACAGCTTCACACATGCACACAAACACATACGAGCACACATACACACACTCAAACGCACACACACAGCTACTAACTCACGGTAGTAGCTCCCTTTGTTTGCTTAATATGCTACCTTGCGGCAGTCCTCACCATGCACTCACAAAATACACACAACGACACACAGCACCCACTACCGCACCTCACACACATGCCCATATGCACACACAAACATTAAGCACAAACACAAACACACACACACATACACACTAGCTGCCTTGGCAGCTGCTTTCTCTTACTATCACCCGAATTTACTCACGTACCCGTGTTACATACACACAGATTCACACAGCCGCACATATATATACACACTCACGTACCAGTGCACTCAATTCTCACCACTTCTACACACCTTCATGGAAACAACCATATATACATGTTCATGCACAGTTGTATATGGGGTTGTTTTGGCAGCCCTTTCTTCTCCTCAAACACACCCGCCCACACACATATATTCTTTGTTGCATTACCACGGCAGCCATGGCTGCCCATTTCACTATCCCTATTACCACAATACGCAACACAAATACTCCCAAAAACACACACGGGCACACCCTCACACTCACCTCTATGGCTGCCCACCCATAAATTCAGCCCCTACTCACTTAAAACAATGAGTTTAATTGAGAAAAAGGGAGTAAAAGTCTTACCGAATAGTCGATCTGATCGCCGGAATCAGACACCAAGCTTCATGCAGCCCTCTCTCTCTCTCTCTCTCTCTCTCTCTTTTTTCCCACGAGCACACCCACATCCTTCTATGTAATGTCCTCTCTCTCTCTCTCTCTCTCTCTCTCTCTCTCTCCCTTTCCTTTTTGATTAGGCTGTAACTGAAAGCCAAATTAAGGTATGGTTTAAATTCCCCCTTCGTTCCCTTTATTTCTTCTTATATGATTTCCTTCCAAATATAAACAGTTGACTATAATTTTTCAAATAAATTACTAACGCCGCTTTAGTAATCGTCGCTAATAGATGTCGATAAAATTTGCATGCTAATAAAAATTTGGGCACGCTAATCGTCACTAAATACATAAATCAGTATCACTTATAACCGTAATTGTTAAATTATAACTTATGTTTTCTAAAAATTTTGCTAAGAATCATAATGTCTAATATTCACCAATTTGTCGCTAAAGGTCTCCAAAAATATCATTTACGCTACTTGTCACTAAAAAACTCAATCAATATCACTTATAATGCCTATCGATAATTTACAACTTATGATTCTTAAAAATTTAGTCGCTAAAGGTTACCTACAAAATATCGTCTAAGCAAATCAACCTACATATTGCGTATGAAAATCGTCGCTGAAATTTTAATTAACCGACTAGAATCAAGGTTCGAGGTATTACATTCTCCCCCACTTGTAAAAATTTCATCCTCGAAATTGAACTTACCTGAGATTGATATCCTCGAAATATTATTGTCTAAATCATGTCTGATTTCCAGCATAATGGTCATAACACATCAAATAGTGATAGACCTAGATATATTGAGACATTTGACAAACCACCCAAACACAATTTCAAACATCTTCACCAAGCATGTACACTAAAGGCCCAGAAGCAAAGATTACCGCTATTTGGTGATAAACCTCTTCGAATCAAGCAGTTTAGTTAAGATATCCGCTATTTGGTGATTTGTGTCCACGAAATCGAGAACAATATCAAGCACATGATCATGAATAAAATGGTGTTTTATTTCTATGTGCTTGGTGCGTGAATATTGGATGGGATTTTTGCTCAAGTCAATAGCACTTGAGTTATCGTATAAGATACGTATGTGATCGTACTTGAGTCCAAAGTCCAAAAGAGTTAGTTTCATCCAAAGAATTTGTGCATAACAAGCACCAACCGCCACATATTCGACTTCGATGGTAGATAGTGCAACCGAATTTTGCTTTTTGGAACTCCAAGAAACAAGAGTGTCCTAAGAATTGACAACCACCACTAGTACTTTTCCGCTCGGTTTTACAACAGGCATAGTCGGCGTCAGAGTAACCAACTAGGTCAAAGATGTGTTCCTAGGAAACCATAACCCTAAATCATGAGTGCCCTTAAGATATCTAAGGATCCTCTTGACGGCTACCAAATGAGATTCCTTAGGGCAAGCTTGAAATCTAGCACATAGACAAACACTAAACTTTATATCGGGTCTACTTACGGTACGGTAAAGGAGTGATCCGATCATACCTCGACAGCGCTTAATATCAAGATCCTTACCCTTTTCATCTTTATCAAGCTTTAATGATGAGCTCATTGGAGTGTCAAAAGCATTTGATTTTTCCATGTCAAATCTCTTGAGTAGCTCTTTGGTGTATTTGTCTTGGTTGATAAAGATTCCATCCTTGCTTTGTTTGATTTGCAATCCAAGGAAGAAGTTGAGTTCTCCCATCATGCTCATTTCAAACTCCTTACTCATACAAGAAGCAAACTCTTCGCACAAGGATCCATTAGTAGCACCAAATATAATATCTCAACATAAATATCCACCAACAATAAGTCCTTGCCCTTAGATCTTGTAAAGAGAGTGGTGTCAAGTTTTTCTCTTGAAAAATTATTTTCTAAAAGAAAACTACTTAGCCTTTCATACCAAACTCTAGGGACTTGTTTTAAACCATAAAGAGCTTTGCTAACCTTGAAAACATAGTTTGGAAATTTTTCATGCTCAAAACCAGGAGGTTGAGCCACATAAACCTCTTTCGAAATAAAACCATATAGAAAAGCACTCTTGACATCCATTTGATAGAGTTTAAAATCTTTATAGCAAGAAAAAGGTAAAAGCATTCTAATAGATTCAAGTCTAGCTACCGGTGCATAAGTCTCATCAAAATCAATTCCTTCCTCTTGGTTATAACCTTGGGCCACTAATCTAGCCTTGTTTCTAACCACGATTCCAGATTCATCAAGTTTGTTTCTAAATATCCATTTTGTGCCTATAATCCTATAGTTTTGAGGTTTAGGCACAAGGGTCCAAGCTTGATTTCTTTCAAATTGAAGTAGCTCTTCTTGTATAGCAAGCATCCAAGATTCATGATGTAGAGCTTCGGAGAAATTCTTGGGTTCAATTTGGGAAAGAAAAGCTAAATTAACATGTTGTTGAAGAGAGCGTCGAGTTCTTACCCCACTCGAAGGATTACCTAAGATTTGATCGCTTGGATGATCCTTTTTGTAAGTCCAATCTTTTGCTAATGCTTGAGAGTTGTCCAAGTTTGAAGCATCATTGATTGCTTCCTCGTTCCTCTTGAGAGCTTGATTGTTGCTCCTCTTGAACAATTTATTTAGGGTTGTCTTGTAATGTATCACTTATATCCAAAGTTCGCATGTCATTGTCCATATCATCTACATTGACAATGTTAGTCCTCCGAAGAAATGGATTAGTCTCATCAAAGGTAACATTTATGGATTCTTCTACAACCAAAGTACTCTTATTATAGACTCTATAAGCCATACTATTATTAGAGTAACCAAGAAAAATACCCTCATATGTTTTCGAATCAAATTTGCTAAGGTGATCCTTAGTATTTAAAATAAAGCATTTGCAACCAAAAACTCTAAAATAGCTCACCTTAGGTTTCTTATCATTAAAAAGCTCATAAGGGGTTTTTAACAAAATTTTACGCAAGATAACTCTATTGAGAACAAAACAAGCACAATTGATCGCCTCCACCCAAAAGTACTTAGGTAAACCATTGTTCTTGCCGCTTCTTGCAATGACCTATTCTTTCTTTCGACAACACTATTTTGTTGAGGAGTTCTAGGAGCCGAAAAATTATGTGATATACCAAAATCATCACATAAAGCTCCTATTTTTGAATTTTTGAATTTTCAAATTTTCTACCATGATCACTTCGAATGTAGTATATCAAATATCCATTTTGATTTTGAACACGTTTTGTAAAAGAAGTGAACACGTCTAGAGATTCATCTTTGGTGGCCAAAAAGAAAGTCCAAGTATAGCGAGAATAGTCATCAACAATAACAAAACAATATGATTTACAACCAAGACTAGTAGTAGGGATTCATCTAAATAAATCCATATGAAGTAATTGCAATGGTCTAGAAGTAGACACCATTTCTTCGGTTTGTGAGAGACTTTCTCTTGCTTACCCATTTGACAAGCATCGCATACTTTGTCTTTCTCAAACTTGATCTTCAGGAGTCCCCTCACAAGTTCTTTGCTTGAAATATCCTTCAAATGCTCCATAGGCATGTGTCCAAGTCTTCGATGCCAAAGCCAAGATGTCTCACTAATAGCACTAAGACACTTGACATCTTGGTTAGCTAGATCATTCAATTGAATAGAGCAAACATTGTCATCTCTATTTCCTACAAAAATAGTTTCATTATTCTTCAAGGATTGTGAGACATCCCCAACCCTTGTGATGTCACCAGAGCCGGGTTGTCAGTCATGACTGCATTATAAACCCTGTCGATACAGAGCAATTCTAAAAACATCCTTGAACATACATCAGGTTTCATAAAAAGCCACCCTTACAAAAATTTCATCGTAAAGCTCAACATGAGCACAACGAAAATACTTACACAAAATGTCTAGTTCCCAAAATACGCATATCGCCGTCTTACTTTTCAATCTACTGATTAAGCGCCTTCTCCTTCCCCTTCCTCGAAGTTTCCCCTACTTTGCCCTGACTGCCTGAAAACATTACAGGTAAGGAATGAGCGCAAATCTCCCGGTAAAGATAATACGAGGAACAACGCACACAACAAAGTGACAGCCTTGGGAGAAATGATAATCAATCTCAACGATATCAAGAATTCAGAATTTCAAAGGATGACACAACATCAATTCGATGGATCAAGCAATATGTTTTCTTTTCCTTTAGTCAACTGAGCGGCTTTAAGGCCCAACAGAACAACATTATCACCACATTAATGAACTGGACTGACCGAACTGACTAACCGACTACAATGCATGTGAACACTAAATCTCCAAATTAAACATCAATAAAATGTAAGTCATTAAAATCACAGTGTCATAATAAAGTCAAATGCAATGCAGACACCGACCAGACTGACTGGACTCAATCGACACGACTGACTCGACCCGCTCACCCTACATCCTGTTTACCGGTGATTATGTTTCACTGGCCCTCCTTTCACATAATGTCCCGTGCTCCGGGATATTCATCTAAGTCTCAAACAAATAAAAGAGACATCAAGCAGAAGAAGGGAACTCACGAAGAGTTATTCGTCCCCAAACCGCGCTATCGTCAAAGCACATAATACAACAACTGAACGGACTAAGGGAACTGAGTTCACCCCATGTCCTCGATTCAACAAACCACTCAACAAGAAATTTCAGTCAAGTATACGACTGAGGTTCAACAAGGTAACCCAAAATTATCACTAACGCACACAAAGTAGACTAGGAAATAAGCTAGTCGAAAACCACAACAATATTTTAAGTACGAGAGGTACAGGCACAACAACCACCGATACCTCATATTCACCATAAAACGTTCATCATACTTCACCATAACAACGATGGGTATGCCACGAGGCACAATTTTGTAGCATGCAAAGAGTCGTACTATCCTTAACTAGCTGGCTTTTAGCCGACGAGCTTAATAATTTCAAACCGCCGCGAGTAGGGTCACCTATTTAAATAAGATTTTTACTCTTTAGCCACTAATCATCATAATATAAATTTATTCTACTTTCATTTTATCAATTATTTATCGTGTTCTATAGCGGTCGGTTACTCCGACTTTTCAGTCAAGTCTTTAACCTAGCCGAGCACCACACTAGTGCTGATAACCCTTCATTTAGGGATTTTCATCCTATTCCTCACTTCTTGTTATTTTAGAATGCTCAATTAAGGCATTCACGAAGTTCGGAGTTCGCGTGGTAAAATTACCAAAATACCCTTCGTCTAGTGGCAAATTACCAAAATGCCCCGGGGTTTACTATCGCTCCCATCACCTCAAACCAACTTCAAAACAATCTTACAGGTGTTTTACCACCCTTTCAGGACTAAAAGTCCTTCAAAAAAACCTGACAGGGAAAATTACCAAAATACCCCTCCCTGGTGGCAATTTATTAAAATGCCCCCTGAGGGTTCCCGGCACCAAAAAAATCTCAAAATCACTTAAAAATGTTATATTTACCCTCCCGAAGTCATTCTTAAGCTAAAAAGTATTTTACAAAATTTTCGCCCGAAAATCCAGGACCGGTATCCGAACCGAGTGCTTAAAAGCCCGTTCGGCGAAAAAATAGTAAATGACCTCAGAATGGCCCAAAATCTTGGGAAAAGAAACTTGTCAACATCCTAAGGTCCCCATAAAATGTTCGCGCCAAATTGCGCTTGTTTGATATTTTTAATTACACTGTAAAGTTTTACGCTTTCCCGTAGTGGTTTACCCCTTTCCAGTCCTCGGAAAAATCTGAATTTTTTTTTATGTATATCTCTTAATAATATTTGGTGTCTCTTTTTTTCAATTTGGCTAAATCTTGCTCTAGGTGTTTTTAAACATTTATTGAAAAAACTGCTTAATTTATTTTGGTCTTTTGCGACCATTACGGTTACTGTTCATGATCAACACTCACAATTTCATGTTTTTCACACACACCACTCTTCTTCAACCTCACACCCGAACCCACGCAGCCGTGAACCTCTTCCCTTCATCCAAGGTTACACCCCTTCTTCCCCATTTCTCTACCTAAAACCCAAATCCAACATCACCAACACATTACAACACCTAATTTATAACCTAACTCATCTAAAACACACACAATCACACACGAACACACGCCCAAACCACACACACTCAAGAACACACACTCACGCACCCCATGGCACACACTAAAACACACTCTGCCACCCACAAATTTACCCACCTACACCTAAATTTCTCACAATACCTGCTTTCGGCAACACAACCTAGCCCCAATTCTCTCATTCGCCCAAACCAACACCATTCATGCTCGAAATACACATAGTTACCCACACCACGGCTGCAAGATATACACATAATATACACCATCTCGTCCAACTTCATCACCCTACCTCCTACACTCTGCGCACAAGGAATTCACATTGTCCAACACATACAAACTGAAATGTGTAGAGAGATTACCCTTTGCAAATTCTGAAATTTGCTCCATCACCATTTGCCTGAGCTTGTTCTCTGTCTGGCTCTCTGTTTCCATTTTTTTTCTCTTCTCCCTCTTCGGGGGAAGGTTCACCCGAAATCCAACCCATCATTTAAATTTTCACATTCACTTAGTCACCACCCTAGCATGAGGTGGCAACTAGTAAGAAATTCTCCTTGAACACTTGGCATTTGGACATGCTTTCCAAATTTTATGAATTGACCCCCAATTGTTTTCATATTTATAAAATGACCCCTAAACTTTATAATTAACTTTTTGCCCCTCTAGATTAGGAAAATTCCACTTTGACCCCAAAGCTACACTGACATCTCTTCCCACTTCCCGCCACTTAATTAACGACAAAAGGATGTTACTCGATAAAATAATTCCCATTAATTAATTAACTTAGTGTTAAATAATTTTTTTGATACGTTCGGGGTATCACACCCTCCCCTCTTTAAATAAATTTCGTCCTCGAAATTAGGACAAACCTTGTTCAGCAAAGAGATGCTAATAACGCTGCCGCATCAGTGCTTCAGGTTCCCAGGTGGCCTCCTCTAACGTGTGATTTCTCCAAATGACCTTAACCACCGGTATTACTTTAGAACGTAACACCTGTTCTTTCTTATGACCACTTCCACGGGTACCTCTGGATATGATAGATTTTCTCGAATCTCTACTGGTTCCAGTTGGATCACGTGTGTTGGATCAGGAACATACTTTCTAAGCATTGAAACATGAAACACATCGTGTAGCTGATTCAATTCTAGTGGTAGCTCAAGCCTGTACGCTACTGTCTCAATCCTCGCCAAAACCTTAAATGGTCTAATATATCTCGGACTCAATTTCCCTTGCTTCCCGAATCGCATAATGCCTTTCCATGGCGATACTTATAAAAACACCATGTCCCTACTTCAAATTCGAGCATCCTACGTCTCTTATCTGCATAGCTTTTCTGTCGATCTTGTGCAGTGCGTATCCTTTCTCGGATCACCTTCACTTTATCTTCCATTTCTCTACACAATTCTGTGCAGGACAATCTCCTTTCTCCCACCACATCCCAACATATTGGCGTACGACATCTTCTGTCGTACAATGCTTCATAGGGAGCCATTTCAATACTCGTCTGATAACTATTGTTATACGAGAATTCAATCAGGGGTAATTGTTCATCCCAGGCTCCACCAAAGTCAATAATGACGCCCTTAACATATCTTCCAATACCTGTATGGTACGTTCGGATTGGCCATCTGTCTGAGGATGAAAGGCAATACTCATGGTCAACTTCGTTTCCATCTCTTCTTGGAAACTCTTCCAAAATCTTGAGGTGAACCTCACATCCCTATCTAATACGATGGTTACCGGCACCCCGTAATGGCTAACTACCTCCTTGATGTAGATTTGAGCTAGTCTTTCCGTAGAATACCCTTCTTGAATATGAATAAACCAAGCTGTTTTGGTCAACCTGTCTACTACCACCCAGATAGCCGTATTCTTACTGGTTGTGCGTGGCAACCCCAATACGAAATCCATCGTAATGTGTTCCCACTTCCACTCAGGTACAGGGAGTGGTTGCAATAGTCCGGCAACCTTTTTATGATCTACCTTCACTTGTTGACAGGTCAAGCACCGAGATACAAATCCTGATATATCTCTTTTCATCCTAGGCCACCAAAAATTCTGTCGTAGGTCACTGTACATCTTTGTTTCTTCAGGATGGATCGAATATTTAGAGTTATATGCATCTATCATAATCTCCGTCCTTAAATCTCTGACAAACGACACATATATTGGATAAAATAATATTTTTCTTAAAAATTTTCTTGGATTCCTCATATAGGCTATCATAAGCATCTTTGAAGCTTTCACTATCACTATCACAATCGAAAGAAGAGCTTACCTCATCATTTGCCATGAAGCACACAGTTACTTGTTCATTCTTCTCATCATCTTCATCACTTGAATCGAAGTCACTCCATGTTGACCTAAATGCTCAAGTGTGAATCTTCAAGACTACCACGAAAAGGTTAGGCAAAATTTGTACAAAAGTGGGAAGTACGGATGTAAGTGCCTGAGCTTGGAGGACGATGTATGTCGTGAGGCTATATAAACCGTGAGGCTGATGGGAGCTCGACCCACGATTAGCCACTAGTTCAATGTATATGACTGGGCTGCTCAAAAAGGTGACTATTTATCAAGTGTGAGATAGAAAGCTCATAAGACACGAGATAAAATCATACGGCTTCCCATATTATCACTGAAGTGATGGCAGAAATATCAAATTGCATCATAAAATAGGGTATGTCAAACAGATTAGGAAAATCAAATGTCATCATCAGGCCACAAGGAGGTAAACACGTCATGTTTGAAAAATCAGGAAGTGAAAGGTCATCAAAAAGCCATTAAGGAGGTGAACACATCATGTAATAATGTAACAAGTTTAGAAAGGTGAAAGGACCTACATCTACTTTATTTTTTTTCAATCCTCATTTTTCATTTTTTTATCTCATCAAAATGTAAAAAAAAAAAAAGACTTCATTTTTGTCTCTTTTAGATAGGTATATGCCCAATGAGGACTTTATATATCAAACACAATGTAGGCCAGGGTTTGGGTTAAGAAGCCAATGGTAGACTAACTCAAGAACCCAAATATAATACCAAATCCCCTAGTTCGTTTGCCCTTAGAGGCCGGGCCTAGATCATGACTAAGTTGCTAACGTATCCCCATTGAGCAAATCAAGTCTAATGTATTTCAAAAAGTCGAGCCATTGAGTATGTCTTCTCAAATGAAAGTTAAACTTATGTGTCAAATCTTGACGATCATTCTTTAGTGCCTTCAATTTTTATCTTGGGTTTTTTTTAACACTTCTACTACTTTTTTTGTATTACATTTCTTCTTCTCTCTTTTTCAAGATTTCTTCTATATCAAATGATCATCAAGATTTGAACCATCTTCTCTTTTATCAAGAGTTTGGTTCCTATAAGGAATGACTCTCCATATTAAGTCTAACAACAATATTAGGAACATAGGCACGCAAAAGGAGACTACTCAACCCAAGTTTAGAAATATAAGCTTTTGAAAGTAATGTGGGTTGTTCAAGCATAAAAGGGCTAGAAATTGGAGATATCAAGCACATGGCAAACATGATGATATGTGGTGGCCAAAAGATGGCCTTCAATGACAGAAATGCTCATTTTAAGGAAGATTCATGCAAACCTACATCCTTGTTTTGGTGGTTTTTTTTTTGGTGCCTTAACTTTTGCTGAAGGTTGCCCTTTTTAGAGTTTTGAGCCCAACAGGCTCTTTTTTTCATTTGGGTCCATGCTCAGAGAGAGTGAGTGAGCTTTGAAAGAGGAAACTTGACACAAATGTGACACCTTATTATCTTGGAGGGTTTGACTCGCTTCTGGTAAGGGGTTAGACAAAAAAGTCACGGTCTTTTCTTGACAGCGTCTTTACTTCTTTGGCTGTTAAAATTTAAAAGCAAATATTTCTATTAGGCTTCAAAAGATAGTGATCATCAATTCCAAGTGCAGAAAAGAAGGGTTAACAAAATAGAGCACTAGGTTTAAATTCAAAAGTCCTTGTTTTTGTGAAGTTTCGAAGTGATCGGTCAATTTGAGAATTGATTCTTGACAAATATATCTTGCTATAAAATTTCAAGTATGCTCTCAAGTTGTTAAGGATGGACACAGTGAAACATGACATGACACCTATCAAACTCAAACCATACGGATGACCTCTAAGAGTTAAAAATATTTTTTTTAATTCTATTTCTTTTTCTTTCGATTTTTCTCAGTTTTTGAGTTTTATTCTTTTACCCCATGATTTAAAAGGAAGGAAAAGATGACTTAACTAAAGAAACTAGCGTGTAGACGGGACCACATAATATGAGGACATACATAAGCACATGTAACATACAAATCACAGAAAGATCACAAAAAAATTGACCCGTTTGATCACTGCTAAAATGTGGTCACGGATAAAGCACCCGTTAAACAATTCAGGTTTATTGGCCAGTTGACAAGTGGCCTTCTTTTTTAATGATAAGAGACATCTAGGCCATCGGTTTGATTACCTTAAAAATATGGTCGAGGGTGAACCATCTAGTAATACCCTTTGGGGTTTATTGGCCGGTTGATCCGCAAAATGCATTTTGGTGATGTTGGTGAGACTCAACCAGCTAGTTTGATCATACATAAAAATAATATGGTTATAGAGTGTCGGGTTAACCCAGTGACTAATTGGTCAGTTTTATCAGGAACACATATTGATGGCTCATTCTTTAATGCCTATAATAGTTACTTTCCTTTGATTTCAGCCTTCTCTGACATGTTTTTCTAACTGATATTCCATACTAAAGGGTAGTATCGCTATTAAAGGGTAAACCTCCAGAATGGTCGAGGTGTGTGGTTTCTCCATCTTCTAGTTTTAGGTTATTCCCTCGGCTTGACTTGTACTACATACCTCTCACTCGTAACTTAGGTTGTTAGTTATGGTTGGTCATAAATATGTATCATAACTTATTTAACATACTAAAATACCAAAAGGTCTCAGCACTAGGACTTGGAGAGTACAGTTGAAAATTGCCTCCCAACTAGGAAGCTCGAGGGTTTCACTCGTTGTTCTTGAATGGGTGGACTTGGGAATTATAAACGAAAACAAAAAAACTCAAAGAAGATATGCCCATTATCAACAACACAAACTCGAAGATCTAAAAGCCCAAAATGGAAAGAAAAAATAAATTAAAAGTAACCTGAGTCAAGTCCTCTTACTAAGTCCCCAACGGGGTTGCCACTATAGCACACCACCTACAAAAAAACTCCTAGGCCTAGGTAGGCCTAAGAAATGTCGAGTTGGCATCTTATTTTATCATTAACAATGAAAAGATAAGCAAAACCCTAAATGACTATAAATTTCCACCATAGACTCTTCTAATGTAATTTAGAGATTAAAAGAGCTGTAAACATCCTTAATAAGGGTAGAGAATCATACCTCAATTTGGATTGTCAAAATTGCATGATCTAAGAATCGATTCAACATTGAAAACCAAGAAAGGTAATCTTCCCGTCTGGAAAAACAATATTTTTGCTTCTCTGGGCCCAAATTATCATTTTGGGGTTTGAATCACCTAGATTGGGATTGCTTGAGAAATGAGTATGAGTGCTTAGTTGGGCCAAGGTTTAGGTGACTCTTTAGAGATATGAGCACGGGTGCTCGGCTAGACCAACATAAATATCCTCGGTGAAGGGGCGCCAAATAATGACTGGCACTGTGATGCTAAGCTTCTCAAGGTGTCAGTCATGAGAGTGGCTAGAGCAAGGTTGATTCACTGACGAGTGAGCCTCGTAATATCTCTTCTTATTCTCTTTATCTGTAGAATGACGATGAAAGTGATATTGCCATTGAAACGGTCTTGGTCATTCTTGTGATGCACAAGGCGAGATTATTGTTGAATTTGTCGTCAGGTGACCTTAGAGGTCAGTGGCAAAATCCCTCAGCTTTATGATTAGGAGGTTAGGTGAGGCGTCATTGAGTAGGTTGTCACTGACCAATGGTGGTGTTAGTGTTGGTTGCATCCGAGAAGGATGACTAATTGAGGCTTGCACCTGCTCCACGGATTTTTTCAAGGCATGTGGTGACGAGAAGGTCGTGTTAATCAGCCATCATATGAAAGGGAAGGGAGGCTCCCGCTAGCGCGGTTGTACTATCATATATATGTGGCCCCCTGACTTAGAACGCATAGATGCAATTATGGCTTCTCAATCATTGTGTAGGGAATGCTTGCAAAATATTAAGGACATAGTCTGTGGGCTTAGAGGACCATAGTCCATTCGTTCGGCTAGTTAAGTAGATAAAGCTAGGGACCATACTTTGTCCCTTTGTCCGGATGAGCTGACAAAGTTACAGGGCCATTATCTGTCTAAGCAAGTAGAGGACATAGATTCGGTCAGAGCATCACTTTATGAACGAAAAAGCTACTACATTTTTTCAATATGCTTTGAAGCGATCAGATTGCTGATAGGATGTACTTGGCCATTGCACAAGTAGCATGTGACACCGGGCAGGCAGGATGCTGCCGTTGAAGCGATTTCCACATACTCTTAGAGTTGTGGGTGTGGTATAAACCTTCACAATAGAAAAAACATGTCACGGGAAAGTATAGCAAGAGAGCGTTTAAGCTGATAAAGGTAACTATATTCTAGCACTAAACTCAGAGTAGTAATCATAATCTGGGACACCATTATTATCCTGTCAGTTAGACATTTGAGGTGTGTTGCTACTGCAAGTGAGGGTTTGTAACAACTTATAGCACTTGTATAACCTGAACGTGTTTAGCCGATTGAAGCAATGGGATGATGCTACGCCGAATTTAATAAATAGGTCTAAGTTAAAGTGTATAAACAATACAAAATCGTATGCTAACGTGCCGGCGCTTTAATCCCTTGTGTATTATGACGTGTGCAAAAAGTGTGTTTTCACATGCTTTTAGTGACAAATATGGCTGCACATGTCTAGGCTTTAAGACAAATGTTGCATATGTCAAATAAACAAAACTTTGTGGGTTTTAGGTTAAATATGCAAATTTTCGGGCTAAAAATGTAAATATTTAAAAAAGAAAGTGTGCACCTCATTTATTCGATTTGTGGCTCACGCTTTTCTTTTTCACGAAAAAAGCAATCATAGCACTGCTGAAACGCTGCCGCTGCCGAAGTGTTATCTAATTTATTTGATCGGTGATTTGGCCTAGAGAAAGGTACATCCGGCCACTTCTTCCTGTTAAATGCAGACAAAGACTCTACATTTGTGGTTGCAACATTAGGGCTTGGCTGAGTACGACGGCAGATAGACATTAGGCTGTGACGGCTTTTCTTGTTGCGTCATTCGGGGTTTTACAGGTGAGGTGGTGGCCGATGAAGGAGAAAGAGATACTGGTCAGTGGCTAAGCCCTTGATGCGGTGACCAGTTGGTCCATGGCTCCTGGAAGCGATAGATTGACGGTATTAGGGTGGCGATTGATTGAGGACCCACGGTGGCCCTTAATGGTTGCAACGGCACCACCCTTGGTTGGGACGGAGTGGCCTGGGCGGAACAACGACTATTGGCATTGCACCTTGACATAAAGGATGTGGTGGCACCGAGGCTCTCTATAGCATCGCCGTCAGGAGCGGTGGTCTCAGCAGCGTCGCATGTTTGGTGGCTATGAAAGTGCAGGCTACCACGGTGGAGGCGGCCACGCGCGAGTCTGGCAGCAGTCCCTGTAGCCCATGACAATGGACCATTTGATGTTGCTGTAGCAGCCCGTCGCTTGGTGACGAGGACTATACCGGTCATGACAGTGGCACGACAGTGGATAGGTCAAAGGCCCATGGTGGCGGCGGCAATGCTCTATCTTTGGCACTGATGTGTGATTATGTGTAGCTCTTTCTTCTTTCTCTCACTTTTTTTGTGTCCAATGGTGCGACATTATAGATGGCCATAGTTTGTAAGGTTGATTGATGTGCCCACTGTGGCATGGAGCTGGGCGGAATGGAATTGGTAAGGAGTTAGCCGAAGTGGTGACGGTGTCACTGTCGAGAAGGGAGTTTTGATGACTGACAACGTAAAAAAAAATCCATTACAGCTGCGGTCTTCATTGGGTGACGCAGCAGCGGCATTGACGTAATTACGGTTGTCACGTCCTTCGGTTTGATATTAGATATTTTGATGGCAAGGCAGTGACTAATTTTGGCAGATTTCCCTCCCCCTTTTCTGTTTCTCTTCTTTGTGCTTGTAATTCCATGGCGATTCTGCGGTGGCTGTGGCCGGTGAAGGCATTGCTGTTGCTAGCCTCGAGGCCGGGAATGGGCCAGTATGGCTGTGAAAGTCTCATTAGGCCCTTGACCTTGACCAGTGCTAGTTGCGGCCAGTAGGGGATTTCGGAAGTGTGTTTCTAGAAGCCTTTGCCGGCGAAAGGCTGTATGTGGTGTCCGACCAGCCAAAATATATTTTGATAGAAGGTACGAGCATTGGTTCATGGGAAAGCTTATGTAGCAGCACTAGTAGTTGTTTGGTGCCGGCGGAGACATCTTCGGTGTCGCCATGTGTCTCGTCGCCCTGATGGTGGAGACTTTGATGGACTTACGGCAACCCCCGGGTGCGACGGCGATGCTGGTCGCAAGAGCTGTTCGAAGATTCAGCGTGGTGGCATATGGTAGCGGTGCTTCTCCTTTTGCTACTCTCTCTATGTTTTTTTTAATTGGTTGTTGTAACTGATAGGATTAGTACATGATTAGTGTGTAAGCATTGGACTTATTTATGTTTATGGTGCTAATCAGAATGAGTAACCGCGGTAGAATTCGTGGTGGCAGAGGAGGTCGTGGAGGCCGAGGTGGAAGAGGATATGGTCCAGAATCCAACGCTACACAGGTTGTAGCTAACGCTGCGATCTTGA
The DNA here is from genome assembly GCA_033070095.1 of Escallonia herrerae. Classification (NCBI taxonomy): domain Eukaryota; kingdom Viridiplantae; phylum Streptophyta; class Magnoliopsida; order Escalloniales; family Escalloniaceae; genus Escallonia; species Escallonia herrerae. The sequence goes on along the minus strand of JAVXUP010000033.1, from coordinate 237,996 downwards.
AACAGTTCATGAGTTTGCGGCCAAGTAAGTTCGATAAAGCTATAGATCCTGCGGCTGCAGAGACATGGATTAATGAGTTGGATAAGATATTTGAGGTGATAGGGTGCTCAAACAAATAGAAGGTAAAGCTAGCAATTTTTCAGTTGACAGGCGAGGCGAATGGTAGAAGATGACCTCAAGGATGATGACGGCAAAAGAGAAAGCAGATCTCACATGACAAGCATGTCAAGACCGCTTCTTCACAAATTATTTTCCTCCTTTGTGAAGGAGGTTATGGAAAGCGATTTCATGAGGATCCCTCAGCATCCAAATGAGACGATCACAAAGTATGAGGAGTGATTTGCGAAACTTTCAAGATTCACCCTGCATATTTTTCAAGACGAGAGTCATCGTGCATGTAAGTTTCGAGATCGACTCCACTTTGAGATAAGGCGACATATGTCTATCCTGGATAATCCTACCTATCCACAGGTGCTAGATGGGGCGCAACGTCTGGAACGAATTCATGAGGAACAATTGCGCATCTGGATATGGGAGCGTGTTATAATTGCGGAGCAATAGGACACATGGCCAGAAACTACACAAAGCCTCCCCATGATCCGAAGTGGAATAAAAAAGAAGCTAATAAGCAGAGAACACAGGAGGGACATGCCAGAGTTTTAGCTATGACGACTCATGAGGCTGGAGGGTCATATGATGTAGTAATAGGTACCTTTAAAGTTTATGGTAAGAAGGCATTTACGCTACTAGATCCCAGTGCCACACACTCATTTATTTCGGTATCTTTTTGTAAGCATTTGACTGTTAGACTTAGAAGCTTGGAAACTGAACTCTATGTTGATACCCCTATTGGGAACTCTATAGTTGCCTCTAGAGTATATAATTCTTGCTGCATCATTATTGATGAGAGAAAATTGATGGTGGACTTAATTTCGTTACATATGAAAGACTTTGATGTGATTTTGTGTATGGACTGGTTGTCTTCCAATCGTGCAGGATAGATTGCTTTAGCAAAAAAGTTTATTTTTAATTCTGAATGAGCCTGAATTTAAGATTTAGGTAGCTAGAGTCAGTACCCTACCCAATTTGATTTCGTCTTTACGTGCCAAACGTCTCCTTAGAAAGGGTCGTAGGGGGTTATTTGGCTCACATCCATGACACTCGCGTAGCAGCAGTCAGACTAGAGGATGTCCCTGTTGTTCATGATTTTTCAAAAGAGTTTCCAGAAGACTTGCCTGGTCTTCCGCTTGATAGGAAAATCGAGTTTACTATTGACTTGATTCCTGGTGCAGCACCTATTTCCATAGCACCCTACAGGTTGGCTTACTGAACTTAAGGAAGTGGAGGAGTTTACAAGAACTCTAAGACAAGGGTATGATTCATCCTAGTGTGTCTCCATGGGGTGCGCCGGGACTATTTGTTAAGAAGAACGATGGCAGTATGTGTTTATGCATTGGCTATAAGGAGCTTCATCGCATGACAGTCCGAAATAAATATCTCCTGCCTAGAATCAACGACTTATTTGATCAACTTCAGGGTGCAAGGTACTTCTCTAAAATAGACCTTTGATCCAGGTATCATCAACTTCAGGTTAAAAATGAGAATGTACCAAAGACTGCTTTTAGGATGCGGTATGGCCATTATGAATATTTAGTAATGCCCTTTGGTCTAACGAATGCTTCAGCAGCATTTATGGACCTTATGAGCAGGGTGTTTAAAAAGTACTTGGATCAGTTTGTGATTGTTTTTATAGATGATATCTTGGTTTATTCTAAGAGTACTGAGGAGCATGAAAGACATTTGACTTAAGTTTTGCAGATTTTTAAGGAACATAAGCTCTATGCCAAGTTCAAGAAGTGTGTATTTTGGTTAGAACAAGTTTCCTTCTTGGGTCATGTAGTGACTAAAGATGAGATATCTGTGGATCTTGCTAAGATTGAAGCAATTGTGAATTGGGAGAGACCGACCTCTGTGGCAGAGATCAGAAGATTCTTGGGATTGGCAGGTTATTATAAGAGGTTTGTTGAAGGTTTTTCTCGTATTTCTACTCCTATGACCATGTTGACAAGAAAGTATGCCAAATTTTGTGGACAGAAGAATGTGAAAAGAGTTTTCAAGAATTAAAGAAGCGTTTAGTTTCAGCCCCAATCCTTACATTGCCATCTGGATTTGGGGGATTCGTTATCTACAGTGATGCATCATGACAAAGACTTGGTTGTGTGCAATAGAGTAAGGCAATTGCTTATGCCTGTAGACAACTTAGACAGTATGAGCTAAATTACATTACCCATGATTTGGAATTAGCAGTTGTAATCTTTGCACTCAAAATTTGGCATCATTATCTGTATGGCGAGTCGTGTGAGATTTATACAGACCACAAAGTTTCAAATACATCTTCAAGCAAAAGGAATTGAATATGAGACAGAGGAGGTGGTTAGAATTACTGAGAGACTATGATTGTACGATTTTATACCATCCATGTAAAACTAATGTAGTGGCAGATGCTCTAAGCTCGAAGAATATGGGAAGACTTTTGGCTATGATTACTCGACAACGCCACTTGCCGGAAGAGTTAGAGAAGTTGAAAATTGAAGTAAAGATTTCAAATTCGAGTAGTTGTTTGGCACATTTACAAGTTCAACCATCATTGTTAGAGAGAGTTAAAAGAGCTCAAACATCAAATCCTGAGTTGGTCAAGATTAGTGATAGAGTTAAAGAAGGCGGTTACACAGATTTCAGGTTGGATAGCGAGGGTATTCTTCGAATGGGTTCTAGATTGTGTGCTCCCTCGAATCCAAAATTGAAGAAAGAGATTCTCTCGGTGGCTCACAGTTTTCCTTTTTCAGTTCACCCGGGTAGTACATAGATGTATCGGAACTTGCCGGATGTTTATTGGTGGAATAACATGAAAAGAGAGGTAGCGGACTTTGTGGCTAAATGTTTGGTGTGTCAGTGGATTAAAGCTGAACACCAGAGACCCATTGGGATGTTACAGCCACTCTCTATCCCCGAGTGGAAGTAGGAGCATATAATGATGGGTTTGTGGTTGGACTACCACCAGCTACAAAGCGACAAGATGCAATATGGATGATAGTTGACCGTTTGACCAAATCAGCTTACTTTTTGGCCATAAAAACAATGATTCTATCGAGGTACTTGCTAACTTGTACATTCAAGAAATACTTAGGTTGAAATACCTTTATCTGTTGTGTCAAATAGAGACCCAAGTGGGTACAAGACTTAATCTTAGCACAACTTTCCATAAACAGATAGACGGGCAATCTAAACGAACTATCCCGACATTGGAGGACATGCTGCGAGCTTGCGTTTTGGATTTTCGAGGTAATTGGGATAGCCACTTACCATTGATAGAATTTGCTTACAATAACAGTTATCATGCTAGCATTCAGGTAGAATCATTTGAGGCTCTATATGGAAAAAGTGTCAATCACCAATTTGTTGGAGTGAGATTGGAAAAAGGAAACTGATAGGTCCAGAACTGGTTCAAATCACTGCAGACAAAATTCAAGTGATTAGGAACAAACTTGAGACTACACAGAGTCGATAGAAGAGTTACGCAGATATGAGGAGTCGTGAGCTTGAATTTGATGTTGGTGATCATGTGCTTTTATGAGTATCTCCGTGGAAATGAGTCTTAAGGTTTGGGAAGAAAAGGAAGCTATTTGAAATGTACATTAGATCATTTGAGATCTTAGAGCGAGTTGGTACACCTGCTTATCGTTTAGCTTTGCCTCCTAATTTGTCAAAGATACATAATGTTTTCCATGTCTTAACCTTGAGGAAGTATGTTTTTGATCCCTCGCATGTTATTAAATTTGAGCCTATTCAAGTTAAAGAAGACATGCCTTATGAGGAGCAACCTGAACGTATTTTGGAACGTGATGAACGTGTCATACGCTCCAAGAGGATAGTTTTTGTGAAGGTATTATGGTGTAGCCATCTAAAAGGGAAGCTACTTGGGAACTCAAGGATGTTATGCGCGAAAAACATGATCAACTTTTTGATGATTAAGGCACGTTTAATTCTGGGGACGGAATTCTTTTAAGGTGGGGAGAATGTAAGATCCCATTATTTTATTGAGATAATAGTTATAATAATAATGATGATGATGATAAGTTAGTGCTATTTTTATAATATTAGAAAGTTTTGAGTACACTTTGAATAAGTATAAGTTAGTGCTATTTTTATAATATTAGAAAGTTTTTGGTACACTTCGAGTAAGTATATAAAGTTGGGGGTGTTAGTGTAAAATGCAAATTAGGGTTTCTTTAAATAGTTCCTTCTTCCTTCCCGCCCCGTTTTTGGTTCTCTGCTTCTTCTTCGTCTAGGGCTGAGAGAGCACAAGAGCAAGGTTGGGCGGCTCTTGTAATTTCTAACCGGTGGTGCTTTGTGGGTTTTGCTACAAATTAAAGAGCTTGATTGAGGAAAGAAATTTTAATTTCTTGCTGTTGTATGTGTTATCACCATTGTTTTGCAAATCTGAAGTTTTCATGTTCAAATCCCTTGTCTTCATGATTCTTAGGTTCTAAACATGACTTATCCAATTCAGAATTTATTCACTATCCCATGGCTAAGGTTCTGTTACATCCTTATCTGTTTTATTATGCCTTTCTTTTTATAGATTGAATTTTTATTACTCCAGCGGTGGTTTGCCTCGGATTAGAGTTAAATATCCTATTAATCCTTTTAGTACCATCTCTATCTTGGTTGGATTGATGATGAAATAGCACCTTGTGTAATTAGATGCCTTATTATCCAATATTCGTGCATTCATCAGTTTCTTCCTGGATTCATTCTCGAAGGTGATAATGAATCAGCACCTTTACACCAAAGCTATCTAGTATACTATACTGGTTAACTAATCTTTATCACTGGATCGCTTAACCTTTGGTTAAGTCATTACTTCTCTTTGCAATTGGTTTCATATCTGTGTCTTGATTCATACCCAATAGAGTTCTGACTCAGTTTTGGGTACGTAAAATGGCTACTTTATGGGAAGCTATGGATGCTAATCACTCTGGAGGTACATAACGAATTCGACCTGTAGTAAGAAGCTTAATGATGCTTGTAACTTTCATTCCTTAAGCTTCATTTCCAAATTAGTTCAGCCTACATAATGACAGTGGTTTGTTTTTCTCACTGTTGTAGATTGGTAATAGAGCCAGCAGATTATTTTTTTGTGTTTCTTCGTGATATCTGTTGTCGCTGTTGTTAATGTATTTGGCCCCTTTTTGAACCATTTTTTTTAATTTATCTCTATTCCCAGCATTAAGGAGAACAATCCAGTATTGCAAGGTTAGCCTTTTCTATTTCTTGAGTTTTCTGTGCAAACAATAGTGGTCTGGGTGTAGTATAATACCACACTATTGTTCCACATCATTTGTCGCAAATCATTAACGTAGTGTGTTAGCTATATGCATTTGGTGGGGAGTGAATTTGTTTTGGTTTGGAGATTGGCCTTGTCCTCTAAATCACTAATTAACCTGTCATCAGTTACTGTTCACGTGAATTTCTTGAGGTTTCTTATTTATTTTATTTAATTTTTTTTTTAAGGGTTTGTTCTTTATGGCATCTTCTAATCTTACTTTGGTCGAGACTGTTCTTGGTAACAGTTGCTCTTTTGTGGTGCTTGTTGGCACTCGGGTCTCCAATTTTCTAAAATGTCATGCTTAGTCTGATTTGGTGGCTTCTCCTTCACCGCCGATCAAGCATCGGGAGGCTACTCCTGGCCCCTTGGGTAGCGATACTCAGGGAGGTCCAGTTCTGACAAAGAGTGATGGATCTACTTTGACGAGAATTGATGGTTCAGACTGTTCTGATGAAGAAGCAACTATTCTAATGTAAACTAGCGGGTTACAAGATCGCTTCTTGAGTGCTTCATTATTGGCTCGCTACTTTGGTTTGCTTATGGAGGAACTTGAGTACTGGCGACAGGTCGGTGATGAGAATGTGGGTTGCAGGTGAGGTGGACTCACTTTAGCGGCAACTGACCTCTCGGTCCCGTTCTTGAGATAGAGGTGGTGTCGGGCAAGGTGCCATAGGAGGGAGGGGCAATCGGGGTTATACTCGACCCAGAGGAGGGGCTGCCTTTGGTGAGGATAAGGGAGGAGGTGATATTAGGGCAGATGCTCAGTGCCTTATTGCTTCTTCTTCTTATACATCCTCGGCTGACAAGGTGAAGCCGGTCCCCTCAAGTTCTAGAGGTACGATGAAATTATCTTACTTCCTGCCGACGATTTTTGAAGGAAAGGTACAAGTTTCTCCACCTAAAGTCATTGCTGAAGAAGGGATTGAATTGCGGAATAATTATGTTATGGGCTACTTTATCGATAAAAAAAACTACCTTATTTAACTGTTAATAACATTGCCCGTAAACTATGGCTGAAAGATGGGTTACAAAAGGTTTTAGTTAATGACAAGGGTTTTTACTTCTTTAAATTCTCCTCTGTGGATACAGTAGACAAGATTCTGGTTTCCGGTATGTAATACCCCGAATCCTAAAATACTCTTCGTATATTAAATTGGTATTTTTAGCGACAAATTTAAAATTTCTTTAAGTTGATATTATTATTTAGTGACGATATATTTTATTACCTAACGTCAATGTGAATTTTAGCGACAAATTAAGTTTAAGCATTGGTATTCTTTATAGTGACAATCTAATTTTTAGCGGTCTACTTATTAGCGACATTTTGGCAAACGAGACATCATAATAACTCGTCGCTAAATTTCTTAATGCTTAAATGATCATAAGATATATCGTTGGACCATTTTCGCAATAGTCAGTTTGGGTAAGAGGATTTAGCGACAAATGAAAGGATAAGGTTTTCTTTCTTTGTCTAACTAGGGTTTCAATTCATATATATATACCTAATCTTCTCTGGCAAGGGCTCTTATTCAAGCCGTCGAACACACTACCTAGAGAGGGAGAGAACGAGCACAGAGAGAGAGGAGCAACTAAGGACTAAGGGAATCACACGGTAAGGATTCTTATTCCCTTCAAATTTTCATCCGTTATTTGAATTTATGTGAGTGCTTCTGTGTGTGTTTTACGCATGGGGTAGCTCGTATGTGTGTAGATGAAAGGGGGAAAGGAAGAAACTGCCATCAGGCAGCGTGTGTGCGTGTGTTTAGGGTTCGTTTATGCTGTATGGGTCACAGCCGAGTTGGGGCTGTGAAAGAGGGGATGTGCCTGCTGGGTATCTATCGATTAGGGTGTGAATGGGTGTGTAAGATAGGGGTGCTGCCCGAGCAGCTTGATAGTGCATTAGGTATTTTCTTGTGCCGTGAACATGCGGTTGAGGCTGCATTGAGGCAGGCCTTTACGTGCGCGCGAACTCTGTGGGCAGACAGCCACGGCTGTCCAGTGAGGGTGCGCAAGTGTGGGTTGCTTATAACATGGTTTTCGCATGGCTGCCATGGCCATGCCTTTTCATGTGGGTTTAGAAGTGTTGTGGGTGTAGCAGGTGAGTGACTTGTGTAAATAATGTGTGTGTGAGTGTCGTGCTTAATGTATAGTGTGTGTGTATATATATATATATATATATATATATGGGAGCTGATCCGTTGATAGCGCTAGCAAAATGGGAGATCTTGCTAGCGCGATCTGACCGTCCATCCCGAAGGGATGGACGGCCCAGATCGCGTATATATATTTGACGCTGACGGTATTCTTCGACGTTGTTGGGAACATAATTGCCCCCATCACCCACAAGAGGAAAGCTTGTGTGTACAGCACAAGCATCTGATCCGTGTAGTTATCCGGCAGAACCTTGTAGGTATCTACCAACCATTTCAACTTGATACCCCCAGTGCTAAATTGATCCTGGGGTATCGAAGTAAAGAAGTCCCTAGCGGTCCTCTTATTCGTTGCTTCCGTTGCTTCCGATGGAGGAGCTATTACCGGCCGCCCCGTCACCGGTAACCCTAAGATGAACCCTACATCTTCTAGGGTAATTGTCAGCTCTCCGAGAGGGAAATGAAACGTATTCGTTTCACTTCTCCACCTTTCAACAAGGGCAACTATTAAGTGCCGGTCAAATTGTTGAAAGATCTGCCCACGCGTGAAAATCCCAAACCCAATCCCACGCAGTAATCTTTTCTGGGTTCTGTTCAATTTCCATGCTTTAAAATTATCGGATACTTCTACCGTGTTGAGAAGTGCTCTTTCCTACGAATTAATAAATACAATTTAAGCAAATTAAACGATATACAACGTTCCCAAGAATAACAAAGTTGATAAAATAAGTATCTTGCTCCACCATCCCATATGAGCGTACTGATATGGTTTGCTTGGTCGTATAATACGGACGGATCTTCTGGTCCAGGGTTGAAATCCATTTTTCGCAACTGAAATTATGCAAAACGGCAAGGTTGGAAGCGTAAACATTCTCAAACATACAACGCTAGCACAGTCAACGCTAGCATGTGATCAGATAATACTCACATAAGTTCACATGCTGTGTATATGCAATGTACATAGATACAAACAGACACGGAATGGGATTTTACAAGTGAAATCACATGAACAAATAATGTGCAATACACATATATAATCTATATATATGTATAGATACATTGACAAACGCTAGCACAATGCACCGCGCACACATTCAAAATCATGCATAAGCCGTGATAACAACTCTAGATTATGAACAAATAAAGGATTGGTTTGTGAACTTACGCGATTTATTAGTCGAATAAAGGATTTCTTGAGAAGAAATTGTGCCGATCTACTTGCCAACGCCGCTAGAAGAATTGTGAGAAGAATGAATGAATAGCAGTTTAGAAGGAATGAATAAGGGTTTCGAAGTAAAGAAAGGGAAAAACGGTCCGCTACACTGTCTAACAGACGGTGGGATAATGACAAAGTAACAGTCATGCATCGACAGGACTGACATTGACGGAGTCAGTCATCCGCTACACTGTCTAGCGGACGACTTTTTGGCTGTCAACGTGGGCCCAAGAAAGTGGTCCGCTAGACAGTGTAGCGGAGGGGGGTATATGGGAAAAATGGTAAAAAGGTCCATCCGCTACACTGTGTAGCGGACCACTGACACCGCCGCAAAAATACGCGATCTGGGCCGTCCATCTCGAAGGGATGGACGGTCAGATCGCGCTAGCAAGATCTCCCATTTTGCTAGCGCTATCAACGGATCAGCTCCCTATATATATATATATATATATATATATATATATATATATATGACTTGAGTGCAGGTGTGCAAAGGTGTGTTTATAATATGTAAGAATGAAATGAAAGAAGAAGGGAGACCCACTGCCATGAGGCAGTGGGCATGGCTGGATCAATGTAAGGTAGGTGGGTTTGTGTCAGGTGGGTATTGAAGGAGAAGTGAGGATGCAGTGTGAAATGGGTTTGTGTGTAAGTGCTGTGTGGAATGAATATATGTGGGGTGTGAGAAGCAGTGTGTTTTGAGGTTCAAATGTGAACCTGATTGGGTGAAGATCTTGAGTGCAAGAGGGTGAGTGAAATGAAAAGAAGGGGAAAAAGAGAGAGAGCACTGTAGTGTGAGATGAAGAATGCTACGTGAGGTGTGGATGAGTGCAAACCGTGTGGGTGTGGGGAGATTTTCATTTTAGTGTGCCTGTGTGTGATGTGTGTGAAAGGGTATGTGTGTGTGTAGTGCTGTGTATATAGTGTGTGTGTGTGTGTGTGTGTGTGTGTGTGTGTGTGTGTGCGCGTGCTGGAGTGTGCTGTGAGGTGTTTTGGGTGGTTTTGAACAAATGGAAGGAGCGCAGTAGCTCTGTTTGAGAGAGTGTGTGTGTGTGTGTGTTTTCAACTGTGCGCATGTGTGGGTACAGATTAACGTTAGTATGGCGTCAACATAGAATAGTGTACGGTAGTCTTTAGTATATGAAAATTTAGAATATAACACCTTAGTTTATAATAGAATTTATGATAAATTTTTACATTTTTCTGACAATGTATGTATTTTTAATATTTTTCGGAAGTTCAGAGTTATAAAATCCTTTTGGAGCCTTTAAACCCAGAAAATGTTCTGGGAAAAATTATGGTAATGTAATTATGGTATAAATAAGACTCAAAAAATGTTTGATAATTTTTAGAGTTGATTTATTATCGTTTTCCCTATCGCATGGAATTTAGCAAAACGAAAAATAAAGAAACAGTTTTAGTGCCTTTTAAATCCTGATTTTTATTTTGATAATTTTTATAAATATATTAAGGTTTGTATAAAAATTATGAGCCTTTATTTCCGGCTACAAGCAATTATGGTAATTTATTAGTTTTTAATGTATTTAAGGAAATTATTTTAATTCAAAAATATTTAAAAATTATATTTTTATTCCATATACTGTATTATGATATAAATAGTGTTTAATGAACAATAAGAATATTTTTGGGATATTTCTCAGTCTCAAAAAGTGTTATGAATTTCGGGATAGGTTGGCCGTGTAAGAAACTGCTCTGAATTTCATCATTTTCGGGTAGAGAAATGGGCACAATGTGGATAGTTATATTAAGATTATAATATAGTAGTATGAATAGTATTCTGATAAATAACTTTGCCAACCTAGGTCAACACCGAAGATTTGATCGATAGCATTTTAACTTCAGCACTTGGATCGGGGTAAGGGATTTTTATTCGAAACCCAGTCTCATCTATTTTCCTCTTGAATATTTTTTCTATATTGTTATCGAATTTTGTTTGGACACCGTTATAGTTGAAATGTGAATTGTTTGCCCTTAAAACCCTGCTTTGAGCTTTTCACGTTGTTGAAATCTCATTCGATACTCAGTAATTATTAGTGTCGATTTATTCATTGTAATATCGCTTATTGCATTCTGGATATTGGCATGAGATAGTGTATTGAGGAGTCATAAGGATGGTTTGTATCGGGGGTGATATAAGGATGGTCTGTTAGTGTCGGGAGATCTAGTACCTTGAGGGTCTAGCTAGTATTCATATGCATATGTAATCACAGTGTTATTGAGCACTGCATGTGTGGCTTTGCTAAGTGTTACCCTGCACTGCCTTTGTGGCTTTGCAACATACTCATGTCCAATATCATCTGCATTGCTTCAGTGAAATCGAAAGTGCATTTATTGAATCTTGAATTGCGAAATTGAAAATATTGTTTATATATTGTCATTGACATAACCTTACCTTCTGACCAAATCATTTGTAATCTTACTGAATGTTGAGCGACCTTACTGAGCTCCCAAAAGCTCACTCCCTTTTTTATGTTCCGTTCTGCAGGAAATAATCATCAGTAAGAGTCTGGAACCAATGAGGTTGATCATGGAATAGCTTAGCATTTTTATTATTTGTTATTTAAGCCCCTGAGAGGGAACTAGTGTGTACCTTAATAAATGAGTACTTTAAATTCGTCTTGTGTTTAGAAAGGTTGCCAAGCTAATTAAATTGTTGTAGTGCTCTGACTTGGAGGTTATTGGGTTTTTCTTAGTGGGATTGTACTGATTGGATAATGGAGGATTAGATTGAGTGAGTGTTGACGTTCCTGAAATTCCGGGATGTTACACGGTCCGTGGCATTTTGCTAACAAATTAATTATTTTGCAAAGTTGGAGACTTGGTATGAATTAATGCAAGGAATCCCTTAATGTTGTATCATTGTGAGTTAGACTCTACAACATTCCTGTTGAGTACCTGATAGCTAGTGAGTTGAGTTACGTAGCGAGTGGCATTGGGAAGCCTCGATATGTGGATTCTCTTACTGAGAGTTATGAGCAGATAAGCTTTGCCAGAGTGTGTGTTAAGGTTTCTACAACCAGGGAGCTCGTTATTGAGCTTGTTATTGTGCCAAACTTGAGTACCTGGTAGGAAGGGGGTTCCCCTTCTGATCCTGTGACTGTTTGGAAAGATTATCAGTGGCGCCTTCCAATTTGCACGGTATGCAAGTGTTTTGGGCATACTACCCTATCTTGTACTCCGACTGAGAGAGATAGGCCCCCTCCTCCTTCAATGTCTGTTCGGAAGCGACCTGACACGACCCTTCCTGCCTCTGTTGCTATTCTGGCAAAAGAGGCAGAGTGGAAAACTGTGAAAAAAGTAAAGGCAAGGACAAAGTCAACAGGGGTTCTTCGTCTTCTTCATCTCTTGATCATGTTCAGCAAAGCCACAATCAGTTGGAGACTAGGCACTAGCAGGAGCTTGATAGCCAGGTGTAGGTTAGTGGCTAACATGCTTCTTCTCAGCAGGAGGTCAGTATTCAGCAGTCTACTCTGCCTGAGGTACCTTGTTATTTTCATAATTTGCCTATTGCTGATCCTGCTTTGCACTCTGATTTGTATTTAGATTCTGGCCTGATTGTGCACTCTGAGTCGGGCTATGATCCGAACTCTAATTCAGATTTCATTCCCTGCTCTTTTACTCCTATTAATATATGTCTTCTCATTTTGGCAGTAAAATAAACCTTGACTCTAGTATTAATAATAAGATAAGAAGAAAAAGAAGAAGTCTCCCCATAGGGGAAACTTCACCCAACTCTTACTTCTAGGTTTATTGCATCCTTTTGGTTTTTGGAATCATGCATAACAACTTTTGCAAAAATTCTCGAGGATTCAACACAAGTGGTAAGCAAGTGGAGGCCCAACATATAATTGCCTCAAGTGTTGGTCCTGGAAACCAGAGTAGCTGCCCCTAATGTGTCAGTTATATATAACCGTAGATTTCCTGGTTGGTCCTTTATAACTAACTACCAATTTTTCATGAATGGTAGAATTTGGGTTTTATGGAATCCCAAAGTAGTTAATGCCACTTGTCTTAGTATGTCAGATCAAATAATTCACTGTCAAGTGAATTTAATAGATAGGTTACCTCCTTTTTTGTTTCCTTTGTATATGGTTCTAATGATTTTAGTGAGAGATCTACGCTCTGGCATGAGCTTGAGTATAGGTCTCACCTTTTTGGGAATGATCCTTGGTTGGTACTTGGTGATTTTAATGCCATCCAAAGTCCGAGTGAGAAGTTAGGGGGTAGCAATTGATGGCCTCGCTACTATTAGTAGTTCCATGAATGTTTGATTACTTCTAAACCTTCTGATTTGAAGTATTCATGTTGCTTTTATACGTGGACTAATTGTCAGGATGATGGTGATACTATTTGTAGGAAGCTTGACCGTGTCTTTGTTAACAATACTTGGATCTCTAATTTTCCTAAATTTGAAGCAGTTTTTGTCCTAGAGGTATCTCTGATCATTCACCCATCCTCGTCCACTCTCTTGTCAAAGTTGACGAGGTGCCCAAGCTGTGTTAAATTTATTGATATGTGGGCCAATCATCATAAGTCCTTACCTCTGGTTGCTAAAGTGTGGGGCACACCCCTTGCGGGTTGTGCTATGTTCAGGGTTGCCAGGAAGCTAAAGCTGCTTAAGTTACAGCTTAAGGGCTTCAATAAGGAACACTTTAGCAACATTTTAGGTAGACTTAATGTGTCTCAGGATTCCTTGGAGTATGCTCAGAACATGTTAACGTTGAACCCTCTTGACCCAGTGTGGCATCTGATTGAGAAGGAGAAGTTAGAACTTTTTGCTAGAGTAAGTGATGAGGAGGAGAATTTTTTCAAGCAAAAATCTGGGATTCACTGGCTGGATGTGGGAGATAAAAATAACAATTTTTTTTCAAGTCAGTTAATAAGAAAAGGAATTTCAATAAAATTAGTTCTCTTCTCCGGTCTGATGGAACCATCCTTGAAGACTCGGATTTGTTTAAGGCTTCGATTGTTGACCATTTTCAAAGTTTGTTAGGGACTCGTGGTCCGGGTCACTATCCGGGGTTGAATGAGCAGAGGAACTTGATGTCGAAATCCCTCTCAGATTCTCAGCAACGTGAGATGGGTCATGAGGTTACTGAGGATAAGATACATACGGTTTTCTTTTCTCTCAAGGATGGTAAGTCCCCCGGTCCTGATTGGTATAATGCCTTCTTTTTTAAGAAGGCATGGAATATTTGTGGGGGAGGAGATTGTGGAACTGATTCAGAATTTTTTTAGTAATGGCTTCTCAAAGAAGCTAACCATACTTTCCTTATCTTAATCTCCAAAGTGACTAATCCCTCGAGCCTAAATGATTACATGCATATTTCATATTGTAACACGATTTAAAAGTGCATAGCCAAGATCATTGCTAATCATATTAAGGTGGTTCTTGGGGACCTCATTGATCATTCCCAGACAGCCCTTGTTGTCTCTCGAAGTATTGCAGATAATATCCTCTTGTCTCAGGAGCTCGTGCGGAACTATCATCGGGAGGATTTTAGGGTTCCTAGATGAGCCAAAAAGGTGGATTTGATGAAGGCCTATGATTGTAAACGCATTGGGATTTTCTCTTTGATGTGTTGGTTTGCCTTAGATTTCCCCACGGTTATTAGATGGATCAAAGCATGTGTCTCTAGCACAAGCTTTTCGATCATTATAAATGGTAAATCTAATGGTATTTTTGGGGAAGGCGAGGTATCAGGCAGGGGTATCTGATGTCCCCCTACCTTTTTGTTATATGCATGGATGTTCTTGCGGGGATGTTGCAAAGGCTAGTAGTTGGTAGTCAGTTTTGCTACCACTGGAGGTGCCAAAAGGATGGTATCTTTCAGGTTGTTTTTGCTGATGATCTCATACTTTTTTGTCAGGGTGACCTTCCTTCGGTTCAGATCTTAAAATATGGTCTCAATGTCTTCCAGCAGTTCTCTGGACTCGTTCCTAACCTAAATAAGAGCCATGTTTTTTTCTCTGGTGTTGAGCCTATTAGTAAGGCTTTGATCTCTTATTGTATTGGCTTTCTCAAGGGAGAGCTCCATATGCGATATCTTGGAGTCCCTCTGATCTCCACTTGTTTGCAAAAAAAAGGACTGTCAGGCTCTCCTGGACCGGATAATGAAGAAAGTTAAGCATTAGACTTGCAATTACCTGACGTATGCCGGTAGGGTCCAGTTGATTAGATCAGTCTTATTTTGTATCCAGGTGTACTGGGCTTCAGTTTTTATCCTTCCAAAGAAAGTGATTCTAGAGATGGGAGGATTTTTCAAGCTTTCCTTTGGAAGGGTACAAGGCTTTGTACCACGGGAGCCAAAGGTGGCTTGTGCTGATGTATGTTGTCATGTGGAAGAGGATGGCCTGGGTATTAAGCAGATTGAGGTATGGCACTTTAGTGCCATTTCTAGGCACATTTGGTCCATCATATCATTCAAGCCGGATTCCCTTTGGCCGCAGTGAGTTAAGTCCAACATTCTGATAGGAAGGAGTTTTTGGGAAGTCTCTTGCCCCAGTGAATGTAGCTGGTCCTGGCGTACAATTATCATGGTTAGGGATATGATTCGTTCTTTTTTCTGGTATATAGCTGGGGATGGCAGTGTGATCTCTCTGTGGTTTGATTGGTGGCATCTGAGTGGTCCCATCATTCTTACCCTTACTGATAGGATCATTTCTGACTTGGGTCTGAGTAGGCGAGCGGGGGTTTCTGATGTGATCTTGGGCTCCTCGTGGTGATGGCCTGTGTCCATTACACTTGAGCTCATGGAGTTACGCGAGAATACCCCTAGCTCTTTTTATCCAGTCCCATATATGCCTGATAGGATCGTCTAGAGGATTAGTTGTTCTGGGGAGTTCTCCATTGCGAGTATGTGGGAAACCCTTCGACACAAACGGCCGTTAGCTCGATGGTTCCATGCTGAATGACAGCTCCCCGATTCCATATTCACTTGATCCCGTCATGGTTCGGTCTAGATTGATATCCTGGGGATCGGTCCACACTCTGATATTCGTTTGTTAGTGCGATGCTCTTTCTACCAGGATCTCTAGACTTTCTACGTGGCTTTACCTGTTGCTTCTTGTGGTCTTTCTTTGTACGTTCTTTTGCTGATCTAGCTTTAGTAGTTATGTATTACCTCTTTTCTTTTAATAACGGTATGACATGTTTTCAGCCTACTTTTTAGCTCTTGCTTAGTAAGACTTGCGTTTCCATTGTTGTATTCCTGAGATATACCCCTTGCATTTGTTATACTTCGTTTCATCGGTTGCTATATATATTTTTATTTACCAAAGAAAAGAATTTAGCACATGGCATTACTCTTATCAATTAGCCTATTCCCCTGTATCAGTGATATCTTTTGGTTCATATTTCAAAGTTTTGGCTAACTTATTCCTTTATTTCCTTATTGTGAAATGTGCCTGAAATAATGTTAGCCCATTGATCTTCCACTGTGTTATCATTTTATTTATCCTCAATCCTATAATTCCATGTAGAAATTATTGTTAAACTTGTATTGGTCTTTGTTGATACCGAGTTTGTATGTCGTAATTCGTATGTGATCATTAATTTACGACTTTCGTAGCAACTTCAGTGACTTTTGCAGTTACTTAGTAACTTTTGCAGTCACCTTGTGACTTTTGGGTAGCCCTCTTAATAACGGCTATTACGCTACCGATATGAGTTTCGTAGCTTCGGGTTTTGTATTCGATTTGGGTCCTTTGGACCCCTTAATGATCATTTCGCATACTATATCACCTTATTTGTATCAGCGTCAATTGCTATAACTTGTTCGTCAAGTTTTGGCTTTGTTTTGAACCTTGAATTATTGTATTGCTTTCCATCTGTTTCGCTTACTGGGCTATTTGAACTTACCCCTATTTGTTTGTTTTGTCCCTTACTACAGGTAGTAGACGTGATTAGAGGCTTGGCATGCTTTGGGGAAAAAATAGAGCATTTATGCGGTTAGCGTAATTGAGCAATGTAAATATTTTTTAGATCTTTATCCAAACGTGGATAATTTGATTTAAGATTAGAATCTTGTAATGGCTATTAGCGTTGGTTATTATATGGTTTTAGTAGAACCTTAAAGAGGAAGGATTTTAATTAAATTTTAATGGAAATATGTTTGTCGCTAATGAATTAGACGCTCTGCTTTATACCTTGGTGTAACTGAATAATTAGTATAACGTATTTGACTTTAGGACTTGAATTTTAGTAATGGCTTTCAATGTTTGGGATGTTACACAGAGGGTGAAGCGCTAGGACCCCTGAAAGGTCTATTGGCAGGAAGTCTCCGATGCTTAAGTCAGAATTATAACCTTGACATATAGATAAAGCATGTAAGGAATGAAGAATATATGAGTACATTAGGTGTGTGTACCTCCCTTCCTCTTCTCCTTAGATCCCTTTAAATAAAAGTATATTAAAGAGTAAGTTACCATCTCTTTAATGGGCGATTCAACAGACATAGTGGGTAGTTATTATCACTATTAATGGGAGAGTGTGAGCGTAAGAAAATGCTACTTCCTACCACTCCAAGAATGGTGGAACAGTTTTAAGGTCCCTGGGAATGACACTTGTTGCTCTCCCAAGGGGCATGTATTTTACTCATGGAAAAAATTTGGCTGCTACTCAGGTTGAAGGAATCTTCCTCCTACCCCCCATGTAATGACAATTGATAGTTGTTAAATATTTTTAATGACTTTTATTTAGTGACATTAAAAAAGTGCTGTTAAAAGTTGTCGCTAAAAGTATTAGCAGAAAAGTCATTAAAGATATTTAGCGGTTATTAATTGTCACTATATATAGAGTTAGAAGAAGATTTTTACACCTGGAGTAGCAGCCAAAGTTTGTTCTTTACTCACATCGGTCAAGTAACTCGGAAGTTGAAGGGGACGTCCAAGGCGTGGGTGATGTATGTGACCCATTAGTTAAGCAACATCAGCACATATGCGATTCCCTGGACAGTCGATGTCCCTGACCACAAACGTAGAATGAATACAAACTTTGTCGTTATAGGTCCTTCTGCGAAACCTATTAGCAAGAAGGATTTGAACAAAAAGCCAAAGCATAACCTTTCAGACTCGACAGATACGTATAACTTTAAACATAATGTTATATGTAACCGTATCGCCCTACTTTACTATTCGTATATACTTTTTCACATCTTTATTTATTTTTGTAAAATATAGACTCTATAAATTGTAAAATTTTAACAAAAAATGAGGACGTCGAGCCCTTCTCGACATCCATAACTATAATTTTGTAGCATATCGTCGAGGCCCTGGGCTCACACATGATGTGATTCTAATTTCGAGAGGAAATATGGAATTACTATTAATTCGACCTACCTGTTAGTACTTTTTTACATTTGCACTGATATAGTTATGAAACATTTTTATGCTTCGTCTTATTGATTTTGTCGTTATATTTGTTCAAATTTATTTGTTACATATTAAAAAGAAATTACAAGTTAACGTTATAATGGTTAAGTGTTAATATACAGTTACATTTACTAATGATAGTGTCATGTACGTTCTTTTAAAGATAAAAATGCTTACAATTATTTGTCCCGCCAATGAAGCGGATGGTGAAGAAAGGAAAGACGACGAGCAGGTAGTCGCCTTGAACGACGACTGAGCTCACACATGTGGTTTTTCCTCCCCTCCCAATCCCCTTGGATGACTTTGTATTTGTTATGGACTCAGTTGGGAAAAACGCCGATGGTGCGGCGTTGTATATGTTTCTATTTAGGAGCTCTTTGGATGGAATATATGATTGAAATTATAAATGGATTGGTTGATTAGGGTTAAATGTGGATGAGTTGGTTGAATAGGGTTAAATGTGAATGGATTGGTCGATCAAATTGTTAACTGAATTGAATTGCTGGATACATTTTTAAGAAATAATAAAAATTATAAAACAACCTTCTTTACTTTAATTTTTCCGACAGAACTTCAAGGACGGAACCCGTCCATAAAAGTATTTCAAACAAAACTGCAAATGCTTTTCAGCGACAAAAAATGTGTCACTAAAGGCCCTCTCGCCAAAAGTCCTTCCTCCATCACTAACCGTCATTAGTGACGGATGTCTTTCCCTATAAAATCCAACTATTAACAACGGACACTCCAATGTTACATTACGTTTCTTGCAAAAATTATCAACGGAATATTCTGCCAGTAAAAGTGATAATTTCTATAGGTAAAAGACATATTTTTATCGATCGAAAATCTTTCGCTAATGCTTTGACGACGAGATTATTATTAATAATTTTTTACTGACCAACATCCCGGTCAATAAAAATCTATAACGATGGATTTAAGGTCTACCCAGCAAAAAAATCTGTCAATACTCTTTGTCGTGTAGTGTTGCATCATTCATTCCGGAGAAGAATGCAAGTCTCTATATATTATATAATGAAAACCTAATAGAGAAATTGGTTTAGAGCCCAACGGAAGCATTTGTAAGCAAGCTGATAGGTAAAGTAAATCACCACATTTGAGAATACCATGTGTACAACCATTAACATTAGAAGCTGCCAAGTCGCATGCACAATCCAAAGACAAAACTCCTACAGAAATAGACGGCCACACGTCAACGACCGAACTGTCAAAAAATGCCTAGTTGGACACGTGCGTCTCAACCCATTGCCTTAACACACACATGTTGGGTCATGGCAAAGACAGAGAGGGCCTGGTCTTGCAAGAATGTCAGGTACGTGTCCTTTTTATATGCTGTCCGTACTAGATATTTGGAGATGTAAAAAAAGTAGAGTAACTCAAAAAGTTCACTTGTTTGGCCGTCATATTGCCGTGGAACAGCTTTTGTTTCAACTTAGATTCTGCTCAAGTTTGCGAGTACTCTGGCTGTTGAGTGTTGTTATACAGTTTCTTCTCTGGGAACGGAAAGCTTAAAGATGAAGGTTCTTTTTCCTGTTTTCTTTTCTTCTCTTTGCCCCCAAAGGGATATTTACCTATAGCTGCAGTTCTTTTTTGGTTTCCTCCTCTCCTTTCCTTGATATATAAGAGGTTATTACAAAAGTAAGTTCAAAGATGTGGTGATCTTTTTGGAAGCCTTTTTCCCTTTTACTGCCCTTCATCATTGCGGTTTAGGTCTACCAGTATTCAACGGGACACCCGAACTCGAGCAATTTTCTTTTCTTTGAGTCCAAAGATTTTAGAAAGTGAAAAGCCAAGGCACGTCGTGTGTTAGTATAGCTTAACCCCTAGGCACGTTGTGTTAATATAGCTTAACCCCTGATATTCCCAAGAGCTACAAAACATACAAGCTACGGCAAGTACAGAAAAGTGATATAATTAAGCTTTCTTACACTAGGTAAGAGCAAAAAAAATATTTTTTACCCCGTATGCTTGTGATATTTTTTACGTTGGGCCGATTTGCAGAATAATCTTTTCTGGAGTGAAGAAAAATGCAAGAAAAACCTTGATTAGTATTTTATATTTTTAACTATGTCTATGTAAAGGTTTCACGAAACAAGATCGCATGCACACTCTTCTGGTGGTGGTGACGAAGAGAGAATGTTAACAAGAAAGCAGAAGGCAGAGAAATCGCACGAAACAGAGCAGGCGCCAAAGAAAGCTAAGTCTGATAATGGAAATACTGGCCAGTCCGGGAATGATAATGGCCGCTCAACTGCTGACACTGCTGCGGAGTTTGAGTTGTTCTGCAAAGCTACAAGTGAACACATAACAATCGAGCAAATGCGCGAGATTTTGGAACTCAATGGCGAGGATTCGTCTGGTGGTGATGATGCTGTTGTGCCTAGATGGTCAGTTAATTTTATTACGTCACATAAACTTGACATGAAGAAAAATTTGCATGCCGAAGTAGCGAATTCGCCAGTTAGCCTGGTTTGTCAATTACATCATGATGGAGATTTCGAATGCAACTAAAATAATGAACACATGCATGTAGTATTCATTGCACCAGAGAGAACACTTGAATCTGGATCACGTCCGCCAGAGCTTTTTCAAACGGAAACAAGTACAAGATGGTCAGTAGTTAGTGACTTGGAGGAGATAAATACGTGCAGACATGTCTCATAGGCCTAGTAAGAACTTTTAGCATATTAGACCATCATCTTTGGTTCAGACTTCCGGCACAATTTAGCTGCTGTTGATTTTGACTATGAACCCCTGAGCAACGTATATGACCTTAGTTAAAACTTCACTCTAGGTGCAAGAAATAGGTGCGGTTTCCGAAAAAAAATTTGAGGTTCAAAATGTCAAAAATGGCCGCTTCACGTTTTGAGGGGAAGCTTCAGAGTCTACATGTACTGAAGTTAAGATGTGAGGTGCTTAGTGTCAAAAATGGAAACTTCCCCTTTTGAGTGGAAGCTTCAGAGACGCAGTATAGGTGCCAAAAAAAAAAAGCCCATATTGGGAGGTGGAAGTGTCTACTTCAACAGCCAGGAATGAAGGCTTCAGGTTCCAAAGTAGAACACTATGAGTGGAACTCAATTTTAAATTTGGTGACCAAATAGATTGAGAAACTTCACGTTTCAAAGTTTTTTGTAAACTTAGTTGAAAAGTATTGCAGATTCAACTTAATCTGTCCAGTTATGAAATAATATCATTGACAGGTATTTTTAAGGATCATTAGTAACTGCTAAGCAAATTGAAGGAGGGAGTGTTTCACGCATTGCTCACACATTCATCGTTATGCATAGATGTTGAAGGAGCTAGGACTCAGATATCTTAGTGTCAAAGTATGTGCTTGTGATTGTTTTGGCATCGTGACTTGTTTAACACAGCATCTTCTAACTTGTACAGCCAAGAGCTCATGTTCTATGGGCCGGTGGGCAGCTGTCCAGTGTGCGGTAGCGTTTTGGTGTGCATCACTGCACTTACTCGTGCAAAGGTGAATACAGCGAGTGGTCAACTTGTACCTTCAAAACCAGGGATCCACCATCGAAAGAGGAAGAAATCAAGTTCCCTGATTCCATTCAAAAATCCGCTATTTCTGATGTACTACTTATCCTAATCCTGGCCCTTTGTTTTTCCTCTGACAACTATTCTCTGCATGGCTCTTTCATCTTGCTATTCTGGAATTTTCACTACTATTACCATAAGATTTTGTTTGTATGTTGGTATAGTTGCTTAAGACACAGCAAGATCCAAAGAAACGCCCGAGGAAGGACAAAAAGGACCGAGGCTCTTCAGACAAACCAAAACCCTTCGCAGGGATGATGATCTCTCTTTCAGGCCGCCTCTCTAGGACTCATGTATGTCATGTGTCTTCATCACAAATGTAGGGATTCCTGGTGTGATGTTGCTAATCACATCTGACTTCTTTGTTTTGTGCAGCAATACTGGAAGTCCCAGATCGAAAAACATGGAGGAAAGGTTTCAAATTCTGTTATCGGTAGGTTTTAGCTACGGACCGAACTCAGTTGGCAGTATGGCTGCTAAGGTGTACAGATGGTTTCAGAATAATGTTTGTCTACCTTCAGGTGTAACTTGTCTAGTTACGTCCGCTGCTGATAGGGAACGTGGAGGTTCATCGAAACTTGCAGAAGCGATGTAAGTACCCTGTATCCAAAAGGCAAATTTGTCACCTAAGTACATAAGTTAGATAAATTGCCTTTTGTATTGTGATTTATGTTAGGATTTAGGTTTGTTGATTCTAGTTTGAGATCATCTGTATTCTGTTAAACACAAATAATAATCATGTTATACTTGTCTAGAGAGAGGGGCATACCAGTGGTAAGGGAAGAGTGGTTGATTGACAGCATTGAGAAAAAGCAAGCCCAGCCTTTGGATGCTTATGATATTGTCAGCGACCTTGTTGTGGATGGCCGAGGAATTCCATGGGATAAGCAAGATCCTAGTGAAGAGGCGCTTGAGTCGCTCACGGCAGAAGTAGATTCTCTTCCCTCCTTTTTCTTCTTGTGTGATACTTAATATCCTATATACTAATGCCCCATGATTGCAGCTCAAGCTATATGGAAAAAGAGGAGTGCACAGGGATAGTAAGTTGCAACAACAAGGTGGAAAGATACTTGAATGGAACGGAATACAATACAACTGTGCCTTTTCTCTTTGCGACAAAAAGGACGAGATGTGAATGAGTATTGCACAAACCCTGATCTTTTAGTACTATTCCTTAAATTTGCATCTCTGATGAGTCTCTACCTAATTTCCTACGAGAGCAGATTTTGCATCATGCAACTCATTGAGGTACCTGAGAGTAGCTTGAATATGTACTACAAGAAGGGGAGACCTGGTGCCGATCCCAGAGCAGAGAAGAAGCTTGAGGAATGGGAAGACATGGACAATGCTGTGAAGGAGTTCGCTAGACTCTTCGTAGAATTAACTGGGAACGAGTTTGAGCCATGGGAGAAAAAGAAGAAATTCCAGAAGAAGCCGAAGAGGTTTTGCCCCATTGATATGGTACATGCTCGTTTTTTGTATTTATTCACCAGGTGTTCAAGGTGGTTGGGTTACCTCTATGTTTTGGCCGCTATTAAATTTTTGGCTTACGAGGATCCTTCATCCTGTGTAGGATGATGGAGTTGATATTAGGCAAGGGGGACTCGGCCTTAGGCAGATGGGGGTTGCGGTTATTCATTGTAAGCTCGATCCATATGTTGCAAATTTCATGAAAGTTCTGTGTGGTCAGGAAGTTTACAGGTCTGTGTCATCCATGCTAATGATTATTGCGTTGTAAATATCCATGTGTTTAATATTAAATCCCATAAGCTATCGGATTCTCTCAGGTACGCTTTGATGGAGATGGGACATGACCCGCCTGACTTTCCCATGGCAATGCTTACCGATGTCCATTTGAGAAGATGTACTCTCTACCCCCCCCCCCCCCTCTCTCTCTCTCTCTCTCTCTCTCTCTCTCTCTCACTCTCACTCTCACGCACACACGCACCCATACTCATAAAGATTAAATGATTCTCTGGCTTCAGGTGAGGAGCTTCTCCTGAGATTCATCGATACAGTCAAGTCAATGAAGGACCCAGGGGACAAGGCTGATGCTGTATGGTCGGACTTTAGCCAGAGATGGTTCACACACTTGCCCTCAACTAGGCCTTTCATCTTAAGGGACTATCAGGATCTTGCGGATAAGGATCTTGCGGATAAGGTACAGTTGGTATAATCCGTGATAACCTTCTTATTTTAGGTACTCCGGAACTCATATTGATGTCAAAGTGAAGGCTGCAGCACCACTGGAGTCTATCCGAGACATGACTGTGGCGTCCCACCTCATTGGTGACATGAGTGGTCCTACCCTAGATGACCCCCTATTTAACTGTTACAAGAAGCTGGGTTGCTCCATCTCCCCTCTGGCGGACGACACAGAAGACTACCAAATGATAATAAAATACTTGGAACAAACATACGAACCTTACAAAGTTGGGGAGATTGTAAGCGCCCCTGCATTCAAATTCTGATAAGCAAGGAAGGTTGTTATTGCAGTCCTAAGCTGTTCTAATTTGCATTACAGAGTTATGGCGTGTCAGTTGACAGGATTTTTGCGGTTGAGTTGAGCGCAGGTCCATCCTACGATGAACTAAGGAAACTACCAAACAAACTCTTACTTTGGTGTGGTAAGTGTTGTTTTTTCCTTCCCAAGCTCCAGTCCCTATCTTGGTTTTACAGAGATGGTCTTCAAGAATCATTTCTAGTTCTGTGATAGTTTTACATGTCTTTTATCAGGCACTCGAAGTTAAAATCTGCTTAGACACTTGCACAAGGGGTTCTTAACATCAATATGTTATCTCCCAGTGCCTGGATATATGGTAATGGCCCTGCCGATTACTGTCTTAGTATGTTCTATTTTTCTAGGTTCACAAGTTTTTCTTGCTCTCCTTCCAGTTTGGGAAGGGCATTGTCTGCTCAGATGCTGCAGCAGAAGCTGTTAGATATGGTTTTACTGCAGTAGACAGGCCAGACGACTTCTTAGTTCTTGCTGTTGTTTCTCATGGAGAACAAATACTGGAGATCACTCTGCCCCCCGAGGTCTCTTTCTTCCCCACCCCTCTCCCTCCCTCCCTCCCTCCCTCCCTCCTTCCCTCTTTTCCGTGTTGCCCATCCCCACGGGTTTTATTTCAGTATCTGATAATATGGGGCAATGCAGGACACTAAGTCCTTGGAAGAGAAGAAGACTGGAGTGAAGGGTTTAGGAAGGAAGACAACAGAAGAATCCGAGCACTTTGTTTGGAAGGATGACATTAAGGTTCCTGCGGTCGCCTGGTCCCATCACAGCATAAAGATAGTCCCTCGAGTACAATGAATATGCCGTCTATGACCCAAATCAGGCATGCATTAGGTTCTTGGTGGGTGTGAAGTTTGAAGAACAGGATGTGGTCTACGACGTGGAGGAGTAAGAAATGCATGGAAGAAGCTGGGGATGAAGGGAGGAAAAGAGAGTATAGAAATTGTAAATGCTTGTCCTCTGCTTTAGCTAACTGTAACTGGTGGTTGGTGAGGAGCCATTGTGCATCTTTTGTTGTACATAAACTTAGCAACAAGAACCTTAGTTTAATGTACATATGCTCTGCCCTCTGCTTTAGTGCCCAGTACTTTGATGTGCTTTTAATGGGCATGAAATTTGGAAGGGAGGAGTTGATCCTCGCTATTTGGGAATGGATTTGTTCCCGCTCTGGTTAGTACTGCAGTAGATTCTCATGTTACTAAATTTCAGCATGAAAGCGAAGTGCCTGCCCAGGCTGTTTACCCTGACAGAATCCAAATCCTTCTTCAAGAGGACTTTCCTCCCTCCCAAACTTTTTCTTCCTGTATTCATTTCCTATAATTCTTTTACAAGAGCTTTTCAGAGGGTGTTCCTAACATTGGTTACGTTAGAAGCAGATGTTAAATTCACAGGGAGCCTTTGCCCAGAACGTCACCTGGACTGGACCTCTGCACCAGTTCGTGCTTCCAACATAAACTGACTGCTTCTGCCCCCCAAGAATGCAACTATACGGTGTGACCGAGGTTGGCTTGGGTTCGATTAAAGCCTAAGCACTTGATTTATGACAATCTCCCGCACTACTATAAGGTAAGGGTAAAGGACGGAGACCCATACAGGAGGAGTCTGCGGCTATTACTGCAAAACATGATCAATCATCCAACTAAACAAATTCCCAATCATTTTCCTTAACAAGGTGCGGATGGGTTTACGAGACAGTTGTTCTGTCAAATTAAATATAATGAGTCACTATTAGAAACTGAAACAGGGGAGGCAATAGAAGCAACCCACTCTTTTTCATAGAAACCCAAAGCACAAAAACATGTCGACTATGCAGCTGACGGTGTGGGATAACGCCAGACTCAATCAGCTGGAACACAGAGATGCACCCTCGGAGAGGTGCTACATGGTTCTTTGAACATCTCCATGTATTGACGGGAGCCTATAATAGGGAGACACTTCCTCTGAGGGTGCATAAACCTGCTTTATAAACCTCTTTTGCCCACTTGGAAAAGCTACAATGCGGATGTGATTCTCTAATTGCCGTCAATCTCACGGAAAACGCCTGGAATATACCCGGAAAAGCACTCCTTGATGCATAGTAGTTTTGTCAACACCCTAAACCGAGAAAAATATTTTGCCAACCTACCTGAAGATCTGCTTTCCTAGTTGCTATGGATAATAAAAAAGGGACTTATGGGACACTTGCAGGCCAACTTCTTGATGTAGCGTTGCTTCCATCAACATTCCTAACCACGTGATTGATTTCCATGCCTATAATCACGCTCACGATTATTCAAGCCTTTTCTGGCACTAGGTTGGCTACATAAATCTGTATCTCTGTTTCCATCAACGCTCTGAACCAGTTAACTGCTTTCCATGTCTATTATCACCCGAGCCTTTGTCCCCACGACAAGGTTGGCTACATAAATCATTTTCTTTCCCTACAATATTTTCCAAGGGGTTATGCTCACGGATGCAACTATGTTGCATGCTAGTCATCAATCTGTTACAATCTGCCGCAACCTGTTACAATCTGCCGCTCTCCTCCTTTACGCGGGCTTGGGACCAGCTATTCCCTGGATTTAAGAAACAACTTGGGACAATACACCTTGAAAGCTGAATAAGTGTGCATATAAACCGCACACAATTCATAGTAATACCAGTAATATGGTAGCCCCAAGTAGGGTACAAGAAATGCATATGTAACTCGTAATCACAGACCAAATGAATGAAAGTCCCAACCAACTAAATTGGATCAGGACGACAAGATGCAAGTACACAGTCTTTCTTGTTCAACTATACACCTGAGTTCTACATCCTATGCTACCTTGGATAATCATTGTTCCCTTGACCTACCTTGCTGCATACGATTCATAACACAGGAATGCACAGGATATCGACTTGACAAAGCAATCAACTAAGCCCAGAGTAGAAAAGCGTCGAGCAATAATCATTGTATACAACAACAGGGGGAAACAAAAACTTGCTCCAGATAAACGGTATTACCTCCTGCATTCCACCAAATCATGATAAATGCCATCACAGAATCATCGCCTCGTTCATATATATAGATAGGCAAACTTATGTAAGAGCAACCACAATATTAGCATAGGGACTGCCTATCTATATCAACATCACGGAAAAACATTCCTTTCACAATATAGTCAATTCTGGATACTAAGCCTACTGTTCCAGCAAAAGATATTAATGATGATCACCTTTCTGACTTTCTGGTATCCTTTGCATTTTCGACAAAATGTCTTCCACCTTGCACCAATGGGCTCATTCAATTCTCAAACACGAAGACCATAGAGAGAGCATAAAAAATGAAGATACGGAGCTGGAGCGCATGAGGCACCACTCTGGGCTTTTCATGATTAAATCCTTATGCACCTGTGTCTCTTCTTTAGAACAAAGCCATGTCCAGAGCAAGTAAAGCACAATGGTCTCATCTTAAGGCTAGTCCGGAGGAGCCAAGCTGAAAGGAACCTGATAGTGCTACCATTAGTGGACCAATGGTCATAGTATCCAGAGGAGCCAAGCTGAAAGGAACCTGATAGTTCTACCATTAGTGGACCAATGGTCGTAGTAACTAAGTATGTTTCCAACTTGGCCACTAATAGACTATTGGATGCTCAAAGCTACCACCTGTATACAACCTAAGATTAAGATTTCATTTCCGCGGTTCTTTAGATTGGGCTAACACCAATGCATTTCAAAATGAGGTTCTCTTTTCCAGAAAGGTTTTCACTGTCATGAACATATACGTTGCATGTTTATTCATCTAATTCATCTTGACAGTGTCGTGTTGAAAGATTAATTCTTGTAGACACATCGGCCAGAGTGCGTGCAGGAGGAGGCGAGCTCCTTGTGAACACGTCCCAGAGATTTTCCTGCCTTCATCATGGTTACTTAGTCTTGCGAAAACGACTTGGTATGATATCTCAGTCTGAGGAGGAAATCATCCTGCAGCACGTCCCCTAGTGTTGCTGCAGTGTTGCTTGAATTAGCAACACTACTTTTTGTAGACATTTAGTTAATGTTCATGAACCAAGTGCTTTAATGGTGAAGAGAATACCTAAGAAAGAACCAAAAAAGGTAATTTCAGACATGACCTTACCATAGCACAATTTAGTGCATGGCTAAACAAAAATTTACTCGTTGATGGAAAAACTGAAGGAGGTAAGAATATAATTCCTTCTCTTTGCGATACAAATAAGATTCCTGCTACATGACCATGTCGCGAGGTATTATTCTGCGGTGCCTGATCATGCTCAGACTAGTTGTCGAGTATAGCAACTTTCTAGTTTAAGTTAACTTTAAAATAATACGTCTTGGAAGCAGAACCAAAGATGTAATCAACCACAAGCTGTACAAACTTTCCCCGTGTAATCCTCAGTAAAGTAAGCCCAAAGTATGGGAAGAGTAGTACACATGTAAGTGGAAATCTCATGTGTTAAGTAAATGAAAGCCAACACTGCAACCGAATTGAACGCAAAAACAAAATGCAACAACGCATATCTTTAGATTCAGCTTTCTATTTGAGTTTTGCACCCCAACTACCTTGGATAGAACAGGGCATGTTAAATAGAATTTCACAATTGTTGTTCCCTAGTCTTTCTGCACGAGCCTACTCTCGCAACATATTAATAGACAAATATGGACCTGACAAAACAATCAACGAATCCCAGAAAAAGAAAAGACTTCAACATGGGCAAACGTCATTGATGTATAACAACAGGAGGAAACTTAAACTTGCCCGATATAAAGGGTATTACCTCTGGTCTCGCCACCAAATCATGATAAAAGTCATACTCCGCCTCGTAATCATGCAACCGAAGTTCTGCCTTCTGATTAGTGTGGTAATGATGCTTGGCAGAAGCAAATTTTCCAAACCCAAAAACGCTAAGTTTGTCACAAATCCCCAAAGCAAGCATAACAGCCTGTATACCTGACGAGTAATGAAAATTAGCCCCGTCATGAGCAGACCCCCATTCCTCAATACCCTTCCCTGTATCTTTCAAAAACCGTTTCACCGAATAATACTTTACAATTCGTGCGCACAACACATCAAACCGCGGATCAGTCACCAACAAAGGCGCCTTGTGCGACAAATTACACAAGGTATAGTCCAAGAAATGCACCGGCTGACATATATACATTATCATAGGCACTTCCGCCCCATAGGGATGACAAAAACAACCCTCCCTACGTGCACACAAATGTAGTATATTGCTATTCACGAAAGAAACACTCGTTTTCGACCCCACATGCCGCTCAAAACTCCCCGTTCTTGCGTTATTCAATCGAATCACAAACTCATGACCATCAATCAACTTCCCATTCTCATTGTTCAACAAAATGCCGCTATTTCCCACTACGGCACAAGTCTTAAACCTCCCCTCAAATCCCTTTTTAGCAACCCCATTGTACCGATCAATCTTATCCTTTACAATATCCACCATATCCGAC
This sequence comes from Escallonia herrerae, assembly GCA_033070095.1. NCBI lineage: Eukaryota > Viridiplantae > Streptophyta > Magnoliopsida > Escalloniales > Escalloniaceae > Escallonia > Escallonia herrerae. The sequence continues at coordinate 208,315 of JAVXUP010000033.1, read as the reverse complement.
ATTATATCAGGTTCGTACCGCCTTTTTTGCGACCAGTCCTGCAAGTGCCGTTTAAAATCCAGCCACAGCCGGTAAAACTGAGGTGACCGGAGGCTTACCGGTATGCCCCGCGCCGACCTGGCACGGATATCGAACCGGTACTTGCCGGACGACAAGAAGGACCGGTGGCGGCCCCGGTTCCCGAAATTGCCCTCGACTAGCTGCTCGATTTCCTGCTGGAGGCGGGCTTCGCCCGCGTCGACGGAGGCGAACTTGAGCAGAGTGGCGTTGAAGGCCGGCAAGGCCCCTTTGGAGAAGACCCGGGGCACGGGTTTGGTACCGGCACGGACTGAGACGCGGAGGCTGAGCGTGGCGGCGAGTACGATGACTAACAGTAGGCTGAACAGCGGGCGGATACGGCGCTTCATTTGGGGAATTTTGTGAGCAGTTTATGGTCGCTAATCGTGGGGTTTTCGTCGCTAAATCTTGCCGTACATGGGTGGCTGAGATTTTAAAGAGAGAAGGCGAGGTGGGTTTTGCCTCATTTCGGTGAGAAAGGGGAGCTGAGCAGCGTAGATCTGAGTGGCGGCTGGGATGGGAAAGTTGAGCGGGGGGTGGGGTGTGGAGAGGGGGATGTTGGGGCCTGGGGGAGATGAGGCTTGGTTTGATTTACAGTTGAAAAATGGCCATTACATAGGGCGTGGACTGGAGCGGCATCTTTCAACTGTTTTATTAACAAACTCTACTGTGAATGGCCAAAGGGAGGCTGCATTTGGAAGCCGCGTTTTAGATTGGAAGACTTGCATGTTTTTTTGCTGTTGATTTTTTTATCTTATTAAAGCCTTGCAATTTTGGGGGTGAAGTAAAACAATTAGTCAGCATCACAAGTCTGAACTACGTCCATTTTAGAGGCAAAAAAGAAATTGCTCCAACTTAATCTTGGCTCACATATTTTGATTACTTCACAAAAGAAAATGCAATGCTATTCCGCTGGTTCAAAGCCCTCGATCTTAGCTTGCTCTCATGGCCGGAAGCTGCTTTTGCCGCTATAGCTATTTGTTCCCAAACTATTCTGGTCACACTCAAAGGCCCACTTGGGGTCCCATTTCGCATAACACGTCCGCACAAGCAACAGGCAACATTCAACGCCTCCAACCGGTCAATACGTGCACGCTCAAGTCACGTGCACTTCTCACCTTTTCTACGTGACTTCGTCACCAAGAAACTGATCACGCTCCGACCGTCGCACTTCAACCTTTGCCCGTCTGCGCACCTTGCCGTCAACCGAAGGAAGTCGGCCTTGGCCTCCCCCTTAGGGTCTGCCTCGGCCTTGGCCTTTCCCTTGGGGTCGACCTCGACCTTGGCCTCCCCTTGGGGTCGGCCTCGGCCTGGCCTAACACTTGGGGTCAGCCTCGGCCTTCCCTGGGGTTGGCCTTGGCCTCCCCCAATGGTTAGCCTTGGCCTTCCCCCAAAGGGTTGGCCTTTGGCTTCCATACTTAGCATCTTCACTACACTTCAAGGGCCCGGACATCACTCTGCAACCCTCGTCGCCCTGAACTCACTCCGTCGTGCCCATGCGCCGTGCCCATGCGCCACGCCACTGACACAGCCCGCCCCCTGGCTCTCTGTCACACTACCATGCTCCTTGCATCGATCCATCCTTTCACCATACCATGCGCACATTGCCTTGGTCGTGGAACATGCTTCAACCCACTCTCCGGAGTGTACAACATCACGCGGGGATAGGCGACTCCTCCGGGACACTATCTCCGCCAGGGAGCTCTTTAACTCCCCTTCTGCCAGGTAGACGGCTCCTCCAGGATGCTACCTCGGCCAGTCGGGTAGACGACTCCTCCGGGATTCTACCTTGACTTGCTCTGAGTGCTCCGGCACATGGACTCACCACGGGGATAGGTGACTCCTCAGGGACACTATCTCCGCCAGGGAGCTCTTCAACTCTTCTTCCGCCAAGTAGACGGCTCCTCCGGGATGCTACCTCGCCCTACGGAATAGGCGACACCTTCGGGAAACTATCTCCGTCATGGAGCTCTTCAACTCCCCTTTTGCCAGGTAAACGGCTCCTCCGGGATGCTACCTCGACCGGCCAGGTAGACGGCTCCTCTGGGATGCTACCTCGGCCTACGGAATAGGCTACTCCTCCAGGATACTATCTCCGTCAGGGAGCTCTTCAACTCCCCTTCTGCCAAGTAGACGACTCCGGGATGCTACCTCGGCCGGCCAGGTAGCGGCTCCTCAAGGATGCGCTACCTCGGCCTACGGAATAGGCGACTCCTCCAGGACACTATCTCCATCAGGGAGCTCTTCAACTCCCCTTCCGCCTAGTAGACGGCTCCTCCGGGATGCTACCTTGACGCGCTCTGAGTGCTCTGGCGCAAGGATTCACCCGCGGGATAGGTGACTCCTCCGGGACACTATCTCTGACAGGGTGTCTTCGTGACTGACCTACGTGCACCGGCACTGGGGGCTTACGTTGGCCCCCCTATGGACTATGACTTCTGGGTCACTCCGAGACGGGAGCAGGTCTTCAGAGGGCATCGCGCCTAGTCCGCCTGGCAGTTGGGCGTCGAGTCTTCCCTACCACTGCCAGGCCTGTGGGACTCTGCAAGGGCTTGGATTGGAGGCTAGATCAAGGGCGTTCTCTGGCCACACCGACACTATGGGAGCCAGTCTTTCCAGACAGACAGAGCGACGCTGTGAGGGGCAGGCAGGGTGAATATGCGATTCGACAGTCCGTAGAGCACCGGCAGCTGTGGACCCCTCGGTGACATGTCACTCCCGGGGAGCGCCCGTGTCACTCCTGGGGAGCACCACGTGTCACTCCCGGGGAGCGCCACATGTCGCATAATGACATCATCATCTTAACCTCTATAAATAGAGGTCTTGAGAATTCATTTAGAAGGCGGGACATTTTCATAACACTTTTACTTTCTCACTCTAGAATCCTAGAGAGAGAAACATACAGGACCTTGACTCCGAACCTAAGCATCAGACTGTGACTGTCGTCGTATATTCATCCTGTCCCATCACCCTCGCAGCACTGCCACTCTCAGGCCCTGTCTGGGAAGCCCTTGGTCTCTATCCTTGCTCCGCCCTTGCTGTGTCCTACATCATCACACTTGGCTTCTGACTTGGACTGTATTCGTTATGGCACCTCCACGTTGACTGCGAACCCACTTTCCTTGGCATCACTATTGAAGGCAGATTTGAAAGTACTGTATGATCAAAATTTCCATCTATAGGGTCATTTTGGAAGGAAGGGTCCATGAATCCTAGCCACTAAAGATGTGTAAAACTTCATCTAGTTCTTGGAACTTATGGATGGTTCATACTTATGGGCTATTGAGTGCTAAGACAACTTGGTCGTCGTCAACATCTTTCATGATCATTTTTGTTTGCTGCAACTTGAAATCTGACTTGAACGAACGAAAACGAGGTTAAAGCTTTTGCAAACTAAATTATGAAACTAATAGCGAGAGGGAGACAACAAGCACGTGCAAAAGAATTCGGGAGGGAAACAAGAAGGGAAGTCGGAGGACATTTCTCTACAGCAATAAAGTGTTTGTAAATGAGTGTCAATATAGCTAGATAGTGTAACAGTCTAGTCTAGCGTCAACATAACTGTACACGCAAATTTTTGTGTATAATTTGCAAGACAAGAAACAATTACAAAAAGTTCAGTTTATCTATATAATTTAATGGTTTACACTACTCTTCAATTGCTACGGAAATAATATGGAGAAATCCTCTTATAGGATCTCTAATTGGTCAATGCCCAAGGGCTGAAACAATTGGATCTTGAAACGCTGACTTTGACTTCTTCAAATCTTCATCGAACAGTTGCTTGATATACGGCTTCGGGATTTTACCCCGAACAAGTTTGGTGATCCTTGGCTTATGGAATCACCAAAGTTGAAGGTAAATTTTTCCTTGATTCTAGATCAGAGAGAAATCAATCCTCGTGTTATGAAAGTTCCCAATTGAAGAAAGGGACTTAATTAGCATGTATTGGGCTTCAAATGAAACACAGAGTGAGATTTCTTGAGATGACAAAGTTACAGAAGAGCTCTGAATTTGTTTGCACGGATAATTTGTGTCTTTCTTCTCTACCCCAAGGCTTTTATTTGTAAGCTAGGGAATAGGCTTCATTTAGAAAAATCTATAATTAAACAGATTTTGTCTCCCCTATACTTTTGAAATTTGACTTGATTTTGACGTGTGATATAATTAAATATAATAATGGATCAGACCTAGTTTAATGGACTTGGGCTATATTCTTCTTATCTAAGCAAAAAAATAAATAAAAGTTACTTTTCGGAAAATACCAATTGAATTCACTTTTGTCGTACTTTAAATGTTTGACTCGTTAGCAAAATTTTGTATTATTGACTAGTACAAATATTTTTGGTGTTTAAAAACTGTCCCGATTTCAATTTGCTTTTCCAGGAAGAGCAAAGGTTGAGCAATGAGAGGCCAGGCAACACAAGGCACGGCTAAGCAATGCCAAGGCAGCCACGGACAAGCCAAGGCAGCCTAGGCCTGGCAAGGCCACACCAAGCAGTTACTTATGCTTTTTACATATTTATTTGTTTATTTTGGTCAAGGACCGTCACAAGGCCCGAAGTAACACATTCATGTTTAAGATGAATTCTTTTGTTTGGGCCTTACGCATGAAATTAGCGTTGGCCCACTTGCCCAAGGCTTGCCGCAGGTTACTCTTTAGGGTTTAAGGCTTTACAAGGGGACCTCAAACCCTAAGTGGCTCTTAGTATCAAGGGCTTATAGTTGCAGACCGGTAGCTGTTCATGTTACGTCGCCTCGTCCTCACCAGTCGTATGATCCATCAGCATCTTCATAATGAGCATCACTACCAGTGCCCATATGCATCCCCAGGGTCATCACCATTGTAGCAAATCGCTCTGAATATTTGAACCTGAGAAGGTCTAACTCGAGGAGCCATCTTATTTTTAAGGTTAATTTTTAAAATTAACATGGGTAAATAAGAAAATCTAGTTTGACTATGAATTGTCAAATTTAAGCTTCTCACCTATTGGTCGGATATTCAGGTTTGAGGACTAAGTTCTATAATGGGAATGTATTAAACACCCGCTATACTCTAACTAGTCTTTAAATTGTTTCAGGTGATTTTTATCCCAAAATAAATAATAAAAAAAGATAAAGTCTAAACTAATCCTAATTTGGTTTGAAGTCGACAATGGTGGTCAAGTGGCCTGCATATCCAGTCGGACAAACCGGAATCAAAACCATTATAACTCGACCGGACCCTACATGAAGTGACTTAAATCTGAATCGTTGACTCTTATGATGAACACGACTATTCTAGTCAAATAAACCTGAATTTTAAACTCATTTTTTTAGTTTTTATATTTATTGATCAAGAGACATGATCATAGGGAAGAGGAAAGAATCTAGACTTTCTAATCTAAAAATAAAAATACTCAAAACAAGGATAGACAATAGTACATCAATCCGAATTGGTCAATTGCTTTATCCAAGAATTGATTTGACATCGATAACCAAGAAAGTTAATCAGCCCCATTAGAAAAATGATGTTTTGAATCTTAAGACGACCTTAAATGGATTCAACTCTTTCTATAAAGTTATAGCTCCCAAAAAGATACATGATGAAGGCTTATGAATCACTTAAATACGGTCCAATTTCTTGTGTATGTTAGATGGAAGAAGCTGGAATTAATAGGCTCTCTCTCTCTCTCTCTCTCTCCGAATTTTGCAGAATTCTCTCTAGGAAAAAGGTCCCTAAATATACAAGGAGGAAGACCCCTAATTTTGTAGCTGAAGGGATTAATTTATAGAGGTCTGGGGGCTAAGAGAAATGGTAATGTTGACTTTTCCAAGTCTAATATCTATGGTAGAGAAAGATATCTGATTTAATTTAAAAATCAAGAAAAGGCAACTAACTTATCAGTTTGTCAAAAACTGGTTGGTTGGTTCACCCCTTAATTAGTTATGAGCTTTTCCTAATTTTTACGACATTAATTGTCCTTGATTTGGTAAAAATCTCTAAAAAGCCAGAAGGGATGTACCATATTTTTGAAATTAATCGCATGTCAATCTCTATAACAGATATCATTCCCAAATCAGAAACCAGTCATAAATTAAGTCATAACGTCTTTTCCTTAACCTAGGTTAAACGTAACCAACTGGATTAGGCTCTAAATGGACTTAACTGGACATTAAGTGGGCATGACTGGACTGGTTTAGACTGAATTGGATTAAATAAATCAAAATTTAACTCACCATGTATTACTTGGCCTAGACCAAATAATAAATAATAAGAAGCCTACATAACAAAGAAGCCTGTTAGACAATAAAACAATAAGCTCTTAAAATAAACCTACAGAATTAGGTTGTCTATAGAGCCCCTCAGTAAAGGAGCTCACGTGGAGCGAACATCACCGAAAACAATAAATTTTTGTTGAAAAACACAGAAAAGATCACAAACACCTAAGACTGACTGAAGGACTCACACAAATATGAGGTCAGACCTTTTCAGGGTTTCTACTATCCTACAAAAAGGAATCAGAACAACATAGTTCTGAGGGCATTAATATTATTCAGAGTCGAACAATATCAAAAGGATAGTGAAGTCGAATCCTCATCTTGAGTTGGAGCCAACAGTGACAATGATTGGTTGGCAGATTAGGGTGTACTCCTAGAAGCGGGAGCAAATAGTAATGACTGTTAATGACCACTCAAATCAATTATTCATCTAGGGATACTAAACGAAACTTTGCCTACTGTCGGAGCCACCAAACCCATCTGAGTGGTCGGCATGCATATCTACATGTCGAAGCCACAAATCAATCAAATCAATTTGAGTGGTCAACATGAACCTCTAGATGTCGGAGCCACCAAATCGATTAGGATGGTCATCTAGGTACACTAGAAATAAAACTTTGCCTATTGTCGGAGCCAATAAGTCGATTCAAATGGTCGAAAGACATATTCGCCTATCTAGTTTCCGGAGCCACCAAATCGATCAGAATGATTGTTTAGATACACTAGAAAGGGAACTCTATTGCTGGAGCGACCAAACCCATTTGAACAGTTGGCAGGTAAAGCGTGTATAGCTACATGCTAGAGCCACCAAATGGATTTGAATGGTCATCTAGGAGTACTAGAAAGAAGCATATTTACATGCTAGGGCCACCAAATCAATTTGAGTGGTCATCTAATAGGCTGAAAAACAACTTGCGTTATCTGAACCACCAAATCGATTTGAGCGTTTGTCTAGAACACGGAGAGGAAGTATGTCTACATGCCAGAGCCACCAAATCAATTTGAATAGTCATCTAAATATGCAGAAAAACATATTTAAGAGCCGGAGCCAACTACACGAGGAACGGTTCGTCGCTCAAATAAAGTACAATAATAACTGTAGGGAGGTCACTCAAAGCCAGAGCTAACAATGCCCAAGGAAAGTTGGTCATTGAGTGTCAAAGGAGGATAGGCCAGCTCATTTTCTAGAGTTGACTAGTAAGCAAATGTTGCTTTTGGAATCAAGAGACTGGATTCGATACTTGCCTTAGATTGCACAACATCACTGAATTGAGCAGCATATCCATATGATTAAATATGATATCGACTAAACGATGTTCACAAAAGAAGAAAGCAACAGACATGATAAGGGTGATTGTTAAGAAAGATAGGTAGTGGATTAATAAGAAAATCCAACAACCACAAAGTGACTCAAAAACGGCCTAACGAAAGACTTAACACAATTTTTTGAAAAAATTGTCCCAGAATAGGGAAAACTATCATAACACATAAGCATGCGAAATTATAAAATGCAAGCACACAAAAGTACCGAGGTTGCGATAACTTAAAGCATTTTAAGCACGCAACATTGAAGCACACAAACACAAAAAAATCTAGAAAAGTGCACCGGCAAATAAGATCAAAAGTTGTTGATCCACATAAGCAAGCAAAGCACGCAAATTTGTAGAAATAGAGATAACACAAACATGTACAACACACAGGCACACAAATTAAGCAATACTATCAGAGACCCATGTGGCGCACCGCCTTAGAAAAATCCCGGGAAGGATTCTAGAAGTCGCCATCTTATTTCATTAAAAGAAAATAATAAAAAATGAGAAATGACTCAAAGGTGTCCACAAGGACGACTGAGTCTACCATAATCCGTGAGATGGGTTTGGAGACTACGTTATGTAACAGGAAGGTGTTAGGCACCTGCCACGCCCTTTCGGTCTATACTTCTAATTCATTGAATTTGTCCTTAAGAACATATAGCATGCAAAATCTGATAAGACTAACCTTAAGTTAGTTTTTATGTTTTTAGCTTCAACACGACATCAGGGTCGAGTTGCCTACGTATCTGATTGGACTAATCAGAATCAAAACCGTCGTAGTTCGACATAATTCTACTAGAAGTAGTCCACATTTTGAGCCTAGAGGTAGATAAAGAAATGGAAATGACTTTTTTTCTATGTTTTTGAATAGAATGTGATTACAAAAAATGGAGATGCTCTAGACCATTATTATCTAGGCTAATATTGAAAACAATAAATGTACATCGAGAAGGCGTTGGCTTAGAAGACTTCGGAACTTCTTATGATGAATCTATGATGCATGTGACTTGTATACATGGGAATGAATATGAAGTTCTAAATTCTTCTTAGAAATGATCTATCACTTCTAAGGAAGAAACGATGTAAAAGCTATAGGGAGAGAAAGCTTGTTCTTGAAAATGTAGGCCAAAGGCCTTTTTTATAATGGTCTGGGACACAAGAAATGTTAGAGATGACCATATCAATCTTTGATTTGAAGATAAAGTAGAATATTTGACAAAACTACAAATTGACAAAAGTCAACTAACCAGCCGCGGCGGGTTCGTCCCATAATTTAAAAATATATTTTCCCAAATTTTGAAAATTTATCTGACCCTAATTCTGTAATTATCTTTGATTCGATTTGATGGGATGCACCGGATTCAAAAATTATCTCATTATCTCATATAAATCAAGAATTAATCACACGTTGTTCCCAACCTATTCTGGTCGCACCCAAAGGCCCACTGGGGTCCCGTTTTTCATGACACATCCGCACAAACAACAGTCATTTTTCAACGCTCAAAACCGATCAAAGCATGTACGCTCAAGTCACGTGCACTTCTTACTTCTTCTTCATGACTTCGTCACCAAGAAACTCATCCTTGCGCGATGCCTCATGACGTCGCGACCATCGCATGTCGCACGTCGCCCGTCGACGCACCATGGCACTTGCCCAAGGAGGTTGGCCTTGGCCTCCCCCTTGGGGTCGGCCTCAGCCTTGGCCTTCCCCTTGGGGTCGGCCTCGGCCTTGGCCTCCCCCTTGGGGTCGGCCTCGGCCTTGGCCTCCCCCTTGGGTTCGGCCTCGGCCTCCCCTTGAGGTTGGCCTTAGCCTTCCCCCAAGGGTTGGCCCTTGACTTCCATACTTAGCATTTTCACTTCTCTTCAAGGGACCATGCATCAACCTCGCGACGTCCGTCGTGCATCACCTTACGGACGTTCGTACATCAACCTCGCGACGTCCGTCGCGCATCAACCTAGCGACGTCCGTCGTGCATCACCTTACGGACGTTTGTCCATCAACCTCGCGACGTCCGTCGTGCATCACTTTACGGACGTTCGTCCATCAACCTCGCGACGTCCGTCGTGCATCACCTTACGGACGTTCGTACATCAACCTCGCGACGTCCGTCGTGCATCACCTTACGGACGTTCGTCCATCAACCTCGCGACGTCCGTCGTGCATCAACCTCGCGACGTACGTCGTGCATCACCTTACGGATGTTCGTACATCAACCTCGCGACGTCTGTCGTCCATCACCTTACGGATGTTCGTCCATCAACCTCACGACGTCCGTCGTGCATCACCTTACGGACGTTCGTGCATCAACCTCGCGACGTCCGTCGTGCATCACCTTACGGACGTTCGTGCATTAACCTCCCAACGTCCATCGTGCATCAACCTCGTGACGTCCGTCGCCCGCGTCCGTGCAATAGTTCCGCCGCGCCCATGCGCCGCGCCACTGATACAGCCGCGCCCCCTGGCTCCCTGTCACACTACAGTGCCCTTGGCACCTTACTCACTCCGCCGCGCCCATGCGCCGTGCCACTGATACAGTCGGGCCCCCTGGCTCTCTGTCACGCTACCTTTCACCACACCATGCGCACCTTGCCTTGGTCGTGGAACATGCTTCTACCCACTCTCCGGAGTGTGCAGCATTCTGCGGGGATAGACGACTCCTCCGGGACACTATCTCTGCCAGGGAGCTCTTCAATTCCCCTTCCGCCAGGTAGACGGCTCCTCCGGGATGCTACCTTGGCCTGCGGAATAGGCGACTCCTCCGGGACACTATCTCCGTCAGGGAGCTCTTCAACTCCCCTTCCGCCAGGTAGACGGCTCCTCCGGGATGCTACCTCGGTCAGCCAGGTAGACGGCTCTTCCGGGATGCTACCTCGGCCTGCGGAATAAGTGACTCCTCCGGGACACTATCTCCATCAGGGAGCTCTTCAACTCCCCTTCCGCCAGGTAGACGGCTCCTCTGAGATGCTACCTCGGCCGGCCAGGTAGACGGCTCCTCCGGGATGCTACCTTGGCCTGCGGAATAGGCGACTCCTCTGGGACACTATCTCCGTCAGGGAGCTCTTCAACTCCCCTTCCGCCAGGTAGACGGCTCCTCCGGGATACTACCTGGCCCGTCAGGTAGACAGCTCCTCCGGGATGCTACCTTGACGCGCTCTGAGTGCTCCGACACAAGGACTCACCCGCGGGATAGGCGACTCCTCCGGGACACTATCTCTGCCAGGGTGTCTTCGTGACTGGCCTACGTGCTCCAGCACTGGGGGCTTGCGTCGGCACCCCTATGGACCATGACCCCTGGGTCACTCCGAGACGGGAGCAGGTCTTCGGAGGGCATCGCACTTAGTTCGCCTGGCAGTTGGGCGTCGTGTCTTCCCCACCACTGCCAGGCCTGTGGGACTCTGCAAGGGCTTGGATTGGTGGCTAGATCAAGGGGGTTCTCTGGCCACGCCGACGCTGTGAAAGCCAGTCTTTCCAGACAGACAGAGCGACGCTGTGAGGGAGCAGGCCGGGTGAATATGCGATTCGACAGTCCGTAGGAACACCGGCACCCGTGGACCCCCCGGTGACGTGTCACACCCGGGGAGCGCCACGTGTCGCGTGATGACATCATCATCTCAACCTCTATAAATAGAGGTCTTGAGAATTCATTTGGGGGACTGGAACATTTTCAGACTTTTCACTTTCTCACTCTAGAATCCTAGAGAGAGAAACATACAAGACCCCAACTCTGGACCTAAGCATCGGACTGTGACTGTCGTCGTGTATTCATCCTACACCTTCGCCCTCGCAGCACTGCCACCCTCAAGCTCTGTCTGGGAAGCCCTTGGTCTCTGCCCTTGCTCCGCCCTTGCTGTGTCTCACATCATCACACTTGGCATCCGAGTCGGACTGCATTCCTTGTGGCACCTCCACGTCGACTTCGAACCCACTTTCCTTGGCATCACACGTATTAAGGATAAATCACAATATATTTTCTAGTCATCTAGTTAATAGCAAACTCTTGACCTTAACTTGGGTTAGATATTAACTAACTCCGCTAGTTATCCAGTGGACCGGATTTAATTAATTTGGGCTTAACTGACTGGATTGGACTGACAGACTATCGTATTGGATTAACTAAGCTGAATTAAGTAAATAAGGCCTATCACTTATTATCAGGCTTAAACCCAACATTAAATAATAAAATTTATTTATTAATAAATCCCAACATAAATTAAGAAGTAGATAAAATAAAACTACAAAATTGGGGAGTCTGGTGAGGGAGCTAGCATGCGAGTGAACATCACTATAAAACAACACATTTTTATTGTAGAAATAGGTAAAAGGACCACATGACTCAAGATCGACTAAAAGACCTACACAAACATGAGGTCAAAGCTTTGTAAGGCTTCTTACGTCTCTCGGGAAAGGAATCACACAAACGCACTTTAGAAAAGAGGTGTCATTCAAAGTCAGAGCCAACGATGTATAAAAATGCATGAATGTTTAGGCGCATAGAAAAGTCTTATGTGTGAAAATCGGAGCCATCAACCCTAGGTAACGACTGGATGCTTCATGTGTAGAATTCGTAACCAACAACAGATGTTTAAGAACACATAAGAGACTCATGTGCAAAAATCAGAGCCAACAACGTTTGGAAACAGTTGGACGCTTTGACGCTGAGGGAAAGGTATCTGTGGATATGCCAATTGAACTAGAACTGGACTGAGAATAAAAATGGGATAAGAAGGTATGAAATCTACAAATCGACCTAGACTGAGGGTTTTTACCCTCTAACAATGGACTTAGTGTGGGACAGGGACTTGAAAAAAGAATCCACGTGACTTTCATGTACTAACTTGGACTGAGAGTACTATACTCTCGGACTGGATCCAGACTTGGAAAAATAGGTCATGTACTGATCGAATTGAGGTTACATACCCTCAGACAAGGACTTGGACTGGGAAATGGCTACACCCTACCGAGGTGCCTACATAACCTCATCCGGGAAAGGATCAAGCCAAATGTAGTTTGAAACTGGATTTAGAAAAGAGACTATACGTGATTCTCACGTATTGCCCTGAAGAGAGGGTTGAACACCCTCGGACTCAAAACTGGACCTGGAAAAAAAAAAGATAGGAGCATGGCTGAAAAGTCACAGCAAAGATCATATTTTATTTTCTTTTTATTTATTTTTTCAAAAAAAATTTATTGTATGAATTTTTTTCTTTTTTCTCCTTGAAGACTAAGAGTAGGAGATAGAATTCTATAGCGTCGAGATGAAGACACTAACCATGAGTGTCGGGATAGGGAATCACATGGAGCCCCTGGACATGAATGCAAACAAACTACACTAATTATTATATAAAGTGGCGAATGACAGACTCTATCACGACAATCGTGAAAAGGGAATTACGGGGAGCCCCTAGACAAAATACATGCAGACTGCACTAACTATGCAATTAACTGAAAGATGATGGACTCTATCATGACTGTCATGAAAAGGGGAAGCACATGGAGCCCCAAGACAATATTGACTATGCAACGAACTGGATGATGACTGTAAGAGCCCCTTTTATGCTAATGAAGATCATATTTGTTAGAAAATAAATTAAAGGATAAATCATTAGAGAAAATCCGTCCTTAAACCATCTCTGATGGAATTAGTTGAATGAAACCTGATTCATTTGAATGAAACTTCGTATAGCCGAGTTGACTTAGACTTACTGATAGTTTCAGTCGATGAATAGTGTTTTGGTGGAATGAATAGTGTTTGCTTCGAATGAGAAGTGTTTGAAATCGAGAAAAGAAGTGGCTAAAGGATTCAGGCGAATGAAATTTTTTTGTCAAAATGGAGGACCTTTTCGGTCGAGTGAAAATCAAATTTGAGGAAGACAATTTCGCGACTGAAGGATTCAGTCGAATGAAACCCCTTTCAATGAATGGAAAATAAGTAGTACAAAGGATACCATTTTGCGACTGAAGGATTCAATCGAAGGAATACTTTTTCCTTCAAATGAAGGTGTTAGATTCCATTTTCGTAAATATTAGAAAGTTTTGGGTACATTTTGAATAAGTATCCAAATTTGGGAAAGTGTTAGTGTAATTTGCAAACTTAAGACTTTCCTTTAAATAGCTTTCTTTTTCTTTCAAGCCCTTTTCTTTAGGTTCTCTTGCTTCTCTTTCTTAAAGGTTGAGAGAAGGGGGGGGGGCTTCGGAGGCTCTTTAGATTCTAAGGCGGCACTTTAAGTATTTCGTGCCAAAAGCTCGCTTAAGGTAAGGGATTTGTACTTCTTATTGGGTAAGGAATTGATACGTAGTATCGCTTTGCTAGTTGTTGTACAACTTTGGAGTTTTTTTTTTCAAATTGTTTCGTAATCACCTCCGTTGCTATTTGAGTTTGTAATTCGTAAATTGCATATGATCATTAGAATGAACTACCTTTTGTTAAGAAGGGAGTCTTTAAGACTTTTGTAGTCACATAGTGGCTTTTGCAGCCACCTTAAAGGCTTTTGTATTCACTTTACGTTACTTTCAGATAGTCCTCACAATAACGGCTATTACGCTACCGGTATACGTTTTGTACCTTCGGGTTTTGTGTTCGATTTAGGCCTATGGCCACTAATGTTCATTTCATATTTTTTTTTTTGCCTCATTTGTATTATTGTCAATGACTATCGCTTGTTCGTCAAGTTTTGGCTTTGCTTCGAAATATGAATTAATATATTTGCTTACAGTTTGATTTCTCCTTATGGGGCTATTTCGGCTTATCTCGTATTTGTTTGTTCTGTCCCTTACCACAGGTGGTAAACATGATTAGAAGCATGGCACGCTTGCAAAATTAGAGCTTCTTTTTTGTTAGCATGCCAAAATAATGTATTCCTTTTTTAGAACTTTACCCGAATGTGGGTAATTTGATTTGACATTAGACTTTTGTAATAGAATTTGGGGATGGATTATTCTTTTGTGATTAGATGGATTGTAAGAGGCTGGGTTTTAATTAAGCCTCTATCTTTTGAAGATATTTTGTCGATAATGGATTCGACGCTCTGTTTATACCTAGGTGTAATGGAGTATCTATTAGAATGCATATGATTTTAGGATTTGGAAATTTTTGGTAATGACTCCCAATGTCGGGGGCGTTACAGTTTGGTATCAGAGCTTAGGCTGAAGATTCTGTAGACTCTTAGAACTAGTTTAAGACATGTTAGTTTAAAGCTTATGTTCTTGTTAGCATTAGTACTTGATTAGTTTATAAGCATTAGACTTTATTTATGTTAATGGTACTAATCAGGATGAGTAACTAAGGAGGAATTCGTGGTGGAAGAGGAGGCCAGGGAGGCCAAGGTGGAAGAGGAGATAAAGAACCCAACGCTACACAGGTTGTGGCTAACGCAGCAATCTTGAAACAATTCACGAGTTTGCGGCTAAATAAGTTCGATAAGACTATAGATCCTGTGGCTGCAAAGACTTGGGTTAGTGAGTTGGATAAGGTATTCGAGGTGATGGGGTGCTCGGACAAACAAAAGGTGAAGTTAGCAATCTTTTAGTTGACATGCGAGGCAGACCAATGGTGGAAGATGACCTCAAGGATGATGACGGTGGAAGAGAAAGGAGATCTCACATGGCAAGCATTTCAAGACCGCTTCTTCACGAAGTACTTTCCTCTAAATGTGAAGGAGGATATGGAAAGTGATTTCATAAGGATCGCTCAACATCCAAATGAGACGATCACAAAGTATGAGAAGCGATTTGCGCGACTTTTAAGATTTTCCTCGCATGTTTTTCAAGATGAGAGTTATCGAGCACACAAGTTTCGAGAGGGACTGCACTTTGAGATAAGGTGACATATGTCTATTCTAGATAACCCTACCTATGCATAAGTGATGGATGGGGTGCAACGTCTAGAACGCATTCATGGTGAACAAATACACATCTGGGAAGACAAGAGGAAGAAAAAGGACCGTAATGAAGAGAACTTCAAAAATGGAAGGAAACCAGCATCACATGAAGGTCGTTAGGTGGATCGGGGCAGAGGTAGCAGACTCGAAGCAGTATTAGAAATTGCATAGCCTATGAAAAATATCATGGGAACTCGCTCTGCTATAAGGAGACAAGGGCGTTTTATAATTGCAGGGCAGTGGGGCACATAGCAAAAAAGCCTCCTCGTGATTATAAGTGGAATAAGAAAGAAGATGATAAGCCAAGAGCACAGGAGGAGGGACATGCTAGAGTCTTTGCCATGACGACTTGTGAGGCGGGAGCGACAAATGATGTTGTAATAGGTACCTTAAAAGTCAGTGATAGGAAAGCATTTACGCTACTAGATCCTGGTGCCACACACTCTTTTGTTTTGGTATCTTCTTGTAAGCGCTAGACTGTCAGACCTAGAAGCTTGGAAATCGAACTCTATGTTGATACCCCCACTGGGAACTCTGTTGTTGCCTCTAGAGTACATAATTCTTGCTCCATTATTGTTAATGATAGGGTGTTGATGGTGGACTTAATTCCACTAAATATGATGGACTTTGATGTGATTTTGGGTATTATTGTCTTACAATCATGCCAGTATAGATAGCTTCAAGAAAGAAATTATATGTTAGATTCCAAATCAGCCCGATTTTAAAGATTCAGGAGGCTAGAGTCAGTACCCTACCTAATTTGATTTCGTCCCTGCGTGCCAAACTTCTTCTGAGAAAAGGTTGTAGAGGTTATTTGGCTCATATCCATGACACTCACATAACCAGAGTTAGGCTTAAAAATGTCCCTGTTGTTCATGTATCTTCAAAAGTGTTTCCTGAAGAATTGCCTAGTCTTCCGCCAGATAGGGATACCAAGTTTGCCATTGATTTGATTCCTGGTGTAGCACTTATCTCCAAAGCACCCTACAGGTTGAATCCTACTGAACTTAAGGAACTAAATAAGCAATTACAAGAACTCTTAGACAAGGGTAGATTAGCGTGTCTCCATGTGGTGCGCCAGTACTATTTGTTAAGAAAAAGGATGGGAGCATGCATTTATGTATCAACTATAGGGAGCTTAATCACCTGGCAGTTCAAAATAAATATCCTTTGCCTAGAATCGACGACCTATTTGATCAACTTCAAGGTGCAAGGTACTTCTCAAAAATAGACCTTCGATTGGGGTACCACTAACTTAAGGTGAAGAAGGAGGATGTACCAAACACTGCTTTTAGGACACGGTATGACCATTATGAATTTTTAGTAATGCCTTTGAGTTTGACGAATGCTCCGGCCACATTTATGGACCTTATGAATAGGGTGTTCAAAAAGTACTTAGATCAGTTTGTGATTGTCCTTATAGTTTATTCCAAGAGTAAGGAGGAGCATGAAAGACTTTTGACTATAGTTTTCTAGATTTTGAGGGAGCATAAACTCTATGCCAAGTTCAATAAGAGTGAGTTTGGATAGAACTGGTTTCCTTCTTAGGTCATGTGGTGACTAAGGATGTGATATCTGTGGATCCTACTAAAATTGTCGCAATTATGAATTAGGAGAGACCAACCTCAGTGACAGAGATTAGAAGCTTCTTGGGATTGGCAGGTTATTATAGGAGATTAAAGCATGCCAAATTTTTATGGACAGATGAATGTGAAAAGAGTTTTTATGAATTGAACAAGCGTTTGATTTCAGCATCAATCTTGACACTACCATCCGAATCTGGATGATTCGTCATCTATAGTGATGCATCACGACAAGGACTCGGTTGTGTGCTTATGCAACCTTGTAAGGCAATTGCTTATACCTCCACACAACTTAAACAACATGAGCTGAATTCTCCTACCCATGACTTGGAACTAGCAGCCTTGATTTTTGCACTAAGGATTTGGCGTCATTATTTGTACGGTGAACCGTGTGAAATTTCTACAGATCATAAGAGTTTGAAATACATCTTCACACAAAAAGAGTTGGACATGAGAAAGAGACGGTGAGTGGAATTGTTAAGGACTATGATTGCACTATTTTGTACAATCCAGGTAAGACTAATGTTGTGGTAGATGCGCTAAGTAAGAAAAGTATGGGAAGACTTTCTGCTATGCTACCACACAACCTTAATTGTTGGAAGAATTGGATAAGTTAGAAGTCAAGGTAAGATTTCCTCACTCTGGAAGGTATTTGGCACATTCCTTCACATCAACCATCATTGATAGAAAGAGTTAAAGTGGCTCAAGTGTCAGACCCTGCATTGGCCAAGATTAGTGAAAGAGTGAAAGAAGGTGATTAAACAGACTTCATATTGGATAACGAAGGTATTATTTGTCTGGGTTCCAGAATGTGTGTTCCCTCGAATCCGGAATTGAAGAAGGAGATTTTCTCGGAGGCTCACAATTCACTTTTTGCAGTAAACCTGGGTAGTACCAAGATGTACCAGAACTTGCGGGATGTTCATTGGTGAAATAACATGAAGATAGAGGTGGCAAACTTTGTGGCTAGATGCTTGGTGCGTCAACAGATTAAAGCAAAACACCAGAGACCCATTGGGAAGTTATAACCACTTGCTATTCCTGAGTGAAAGTGGGAGCATATAACGTTAAATTTTGTGGTTGGACTGCTGCCAACTACAAAGCGACATGATGCAATATGGGTGATAGTTAACCGTTTGACCAAAGCAGCTCACTTTTTAGCCATAAGGAACAAGGATTCGATTGAGGTACTTGCTAATTTGTCCATTCGAGAAATACTTAAGTTACATGAAGTGCCTTTATCTATTATGTCAGATAAAGACCCAAGATTTACCTCACGCTTTTGGGGTGGTTTGCAAGAGGCCATGGGTACATGACTTAATCTTAGCACAGCTTTCTATCCACAAACAGACGAGCAATCTGAACGAACTATCCAGACATTGAAGAACATGCTACGAGCTTGTATTATGGATTTTTGAGATAGTTGGGATGATCACTTACCATTGATAAATTTTGCTTACAATAACAGTTATCATGCTAGCATTCAAATGGCACCATTTGAGGCTCTTTATGGAAGAAGGTATCGATCACCAATTTGTTGGAGGGAGGTTGGAGAAAGGACACTGATAGGTCTAGAACTCGTTCAAATCACTATAGACAAAATCCAAGTGATTAGGAACAAACTTAAGACTGCACAGAGTCGACAGAAGAGTTACGCGAATATGAGGCATCGTGAGCTCGAATTTGACGTTGGTGACCATGTGTTTTTACGAGTATCCCCGTGGAAAGAAGTCTTGAGGTTTGGGAAGAACGGAAAGTTATGTGAAAGGTATATTGGACCATTTTAAAATTTTGGAGCGAATTGGTACACTTGCTTATCGTTTAGCTTTGCCTCCTAATTTGTCAAAGATACATAATGTTTTTCATATTGCAATCTTGAGGAAGTATGTTTTTGATCCTTCGCATGTTATTGAGTCTGAGCCTATTCAAGTTAGGGAAGACCTATCTTATGAGGAGCAACCGGATCGCATTCTGGAACACGATGAACACGTGTCATGCTCTCTAAGAGGATAGTTTTTGTGAAGGTATTATGACATAACCATTCAGAGAGGAAAGATACTTGGGGGACTCAAGGATGATATGCATAAAAAACACGCTCAACTTTTCAATGATTAAGATACATTTAATTTCGGGGACAAAATTCTTTTAAGGTGGGGAGAATGTAAGAGCCCCATTTTATGCTAATGAAGATCATATTTGTAAGAAAATAAATTAAGGGATAAATTATTAGAGAAAATCCATCGTTAAACCATCTCTGATGGATTCGGTCGAATGAATCCTGATTCATTCGAATGAAACTTCGTGTAGCCAAGTTAACTTAGACTTACTGAAAGTTTCAGTCAATGAATAATATTTTCTTCGAATGCAAAGTGTTTGAAATCGAGAAAAGAAGCGACTGAAGGATTCAGTCGAATGGAGGACATTTTCGATCAAATGGAAATGCTTTCGGTCGAATGAAAATCAAATTTGAGGAAGACAATTTTGCGGCCCAAGGATTTGGTCGAATAAAACCCCTTTCAGTCAAATGGAAAAGAATGAGTGTGAAGGAGACTATTTCGTGACTGAAGGATTCAGTCGAAGGAATACTCTTTCCTTTGAATGAAGGTGTTAGATTCCCTTTTCATAAATATTAGAAATTTTTGGGTACATTTTGAATAAGTATCCAAAGTTAGGGGAGTGTTATGTAATTTGCCAACTTAAGACTTTCCTTTAAATAGCTTCATTTTTCTTTCAAGCCATTTTCTTTAGGTTCTCTTACTTCTCATTCTTAAAGGTTAAGAGAGAGAGAAAAAGAGAGAGAGAAGGAGAAGGCTTGGAAGGCTCTTTAGTTTCTAAGGCGACACTTTAAGGATTTCTTACCAAAAGCTCGCTTAAGGTAAGGGATTTCGTACTTCTTAATGTGGTATAGAATATTGATACGCAGTATCGCGTTGCTAGTTGTTGTACAACTTTGGAGTTTTTGTTCAAATTGCTTTGTAATCACCTCGATTGCTATTTGACTTTGTAATTTGGAAATTGCATATGATCATTAGAATGAACAACCTTTTATTAACAAGGGACTCTTTAAGACTTTTGTGGTCACGTAGTGACTTTTGCAGCCACCTTAGTGGCTTTCGTAGTCACTTTAGGTGACTTTTGGATAGTCCTCATAATAACGGCTATTACGCTACCAGTATATGTTTCGTACCACTTTATTGGGCTATTTCAGCTCATCCCCTATTTGTTTGCTCTGTCCCTTATTACAGATAGTAGACATGATTAGAGGCGTGGCACACTTGGGGAATTAGAACTTCTATTTTGTTAGCACGCCAAAAAAATGTATTCCTTTTTTAAAACTTCACCCAAATGTGGGTAATTTGATTTAGCATTAGACTTTTGTAATAGAATTTGGGGATATATTATTTTTTTGTGATTAGATGGATTGTAAGAGGCTGAGTTTTAATTAAGTCGCTATCTTTTGAAGATATTTTGTCAATAATGGATTAGACTCTCTATTTATACCTTGGTGTAATTGAGTATCTATTAGAATGCATATGATTTTAGAATTTGGAAATTTTGCTAACGGCTCCCGAAGTTGGGGGTGTTACAATGACAGACATTATCACGATTGCCGTGAAAGGAGACTGATGTGAAGCCCCTAGGTGAGCACAAGAAAGACAAATACACAAACACTATCCTGACTGTCATGAAAGAGGACTCGTAGGGAGCCCTAGACTAAATGCATAAGGTTAATTACTCCCATGTTCCTGAAGTTAGGGTGAAAATATAGTAAAGGACATAAAGTTTACAACCGTATCCTTCCATCATTGCTCTGTTAAAAAAATATACATTTTTGCTTATGTCATCACTACGTATTTTTATATGACAATATAAAAAGTATATACCATATAAAAACTTGTTCCCAACCCATTCTGGTCACACCCAAGGGTCCACTAGGGTTCTTGTTTTGCACAAACACGTCGACAGATTCAACGGTCAAACTTCCAATGCATCGAACTAGTCAGCATGCGCACGCTCAAGTCAAGTACATTTTTCACTCAGCGCGTACCTTGTGCACAACTTAGACAACTTATTTTGCAATAGCGTGACCCACGATAGCACGACCGTCGCACCAAAACCACCAGAACACCTTTTCACCAAAAACTTCGACTGACGGCGCAACCGGAACGACGGGGTCAAGGGGCAAAGGCCTTGGCCAACCCGATGGGGGGTTGGCCTTGACCTACCCCCCCCCCCGGTTCTTCACTTTTTGCATAAAGTTCCTTTTGTACTTTGTTCGCCCTGTACGCTCTTTATGTGACTTTGGCACTTTATTCGTCATGTGGGCACGATTCTTGACAACACGCTCGTCACGACACAACTTTCGAACTTGTCATCGCTCATCAAAACACATACCATCGGCGCGCGTGAAGTTTGCCAAAAGAGGAAGTGGCCTTAGGCTCCAAAAATGGAAGACCATTTGGCCTTGGCCAACCCCAGGGGGTCCGCCTCTGCCTTCCCTAGGCCTAGGGGGTCGGCCTCGGCCTCGGCCTTTAAGAAGGGTTAGCCTCGGCTACTTTCCCCCGGTGGTTCCCCCCTTTGCGCATACTCCTTTTCGCACTTTTTTCGCTTTGTACGCTTCGTACGTAATTTTGACATCTTGATCGTCACGCAGATACGTTTCACATCGACACGCTCATCGCAATGCAACTTTCAGATTTGTCATTGCCCATCAAAACACCTTCTATCGGCGAGCCCAAAGTTCACCCAAAGGGGGAGTGGCCTTGGCCTCCCTTCACGGGAGTTGGCCAATGGCCATGGCCACCCCTAGGGTTAGCCTCGGCCTTCCCAAGGGGTCGGCCTCGGCCTCGGCCTCCCCAGGGGTGTCGACCTCAGCCTTCCCCCAATCCTTGGCCTATGACCTCCCCTCCCGCGCGGACTTGTTTTCTCGAATCTTTGCACCTCCGCGATGTTTACAAATGTTCATCCATCAACCTCGCGACGTTCGTTGTACATCAACCTCACGTCGTCCGTGACCGCCCACTGCTCCCCCGATGCCCGTCGCCCAAAGTCGCGCACTACCACCGAATGACCCGTCACTGATGACCGCATACCATCACTTCCAACTTCGTCATTACTACATGTTGCTTTCATTATCTTGTTATGACAGGTACACTCAGCTCAAACCCCATCTTCGGGACACCCGACGGGCGCCCATGCGCCATTCTTATGACATGTGCCCCGGCACCAAGTATATGCTCCGCGACGTTCGTCGCCGCGCCCATACGCCACTCTCAAGATGCGTGCCCCGACACCAAGTATTGCTTCGCGACGTTTGTCACCTCACCACTTTCATAACACGTGCCCCGACACCAAGCATATGCTCGGTGACGTTCGTCGCCGCGCCCATGCCCCATTCTTATGACATGTGCCCCGGCACCAAGTATATGCTCTGCGACGTTCATCACCGCACCCATATGCCACTCTCATGACGTGTGCCGCGACACCAAGTATTGCTTCGCGACGTTTGTCGCCGAACCACTTTCATAACACGTGCCCGGGCACCAAGCATATGCTCCGCGACGTTCATCATCGTGCCCATACGCCACTCCCATGACATGTGCCCACAGCACCAGGTATTGTCTCGCGATGGTAGTCGCCTCTCCCGTGCGCCACAATCAACTACGGGATGGGCTCATAACCTTAAAGCCATCGTCGGCACAATCTACTACGGGATGGGCTCACAGCCTTAAAGCCATCGCCGGCACAATCAACTATGGGATGGGCTCACAGCCTTAAAGCCATCGCTGGCACAATCAACTACGAGAGCCTTAAAGCCATCACCGGCACAATCAACTACGGGAGCCTTAAAGCCATCGCCAGCACAATCAACTACGGGATGGGCTCATAACCTTAAAGCCATCGTCGGCACAATCAACTACGGGATGGGCTCACAGCCTTAAAGCCATCGCCGGCACAATCAACTACGGGATGGGCTCACAGCCTTAAAGCCATCGCTGGCACAATCAACTATGAGAGCCTTAAAGCCATCACAGGCACAATCAACTACGGGAGCCTTAAAGCCATCGCCGGCACAATCAACTACGGGATGGACTCATAGCCTTAAAGCCATCACCGGCACAATCAACTACGGGATGGGATCACAGCCTTAAAGCCATCGTCGGCACAATCAACTACTGGATGGGCTCATAACCTTAAAGCCATCGTCGACACAATCAACTACAGGATGGGCTCACAAACTTAAAGCCATCGTCATCACAGTCGCGGGGGGCTCCAGTACGAGGACCCCTCGCCACGAACCCTGAGCACTGAGCTGCGAGCATGTCCACTCATGTTACCATTGATCGTCGACACCACCCGGGCGATGACCCCCGGGTCACTCTGGGAGGGGAGCAGGTCTTTGGAGGGCATGGCGCCTAGTCCGTATGACAGTTGGCTATATGGGCAACCCTCACCACTGTCAGGTTCTCTGTGCGTCTCTTGACGCACTTTCGTGGGATTCAGTAAGGGCTTGGATCGGTGGCTGGAGCAACGGGCTTACTCTGATCATGCCGTCATAGTGTGGTCAGTCTTCTCAGACAGGTAGAGCGACGCTGTGGAAGGCAGGCAACGCAAATTTGGGAACCGCCAGTCCAATGGAGAACCGGTATTTTGGGACCTCCTAGTGATGTGTCACTCCCAGGGGATGACATGTGGCATTTTATGACATAAGCACACTGTTTCCTATAAATAGTGAACTTTACAACTCGAAAAAGGGACTATTAACTCATTCTTACAAAATCACTTTCTCACTCTAGAATTTGGGAGCTCTTGGATTCTAGTGAGAGAAACATAACTTTGGACCGTAACATTGGACCTCGACTCGGACCCTGACTTGGACTGTCGACTGCCGGCCCTGTTCGTCACGGCCTCGTCTCTGCAGCACTACCACTCCTCAAGGCCTGTCTGGGAAGCCTTGTTCTCAGCCCTTACTCTGTCCTTGTTGTCTCTCATTTTGTACACTTGGAAGCTGACTCGGACTGCAGCCTTTGTGGCACCTCCACATAGGTACGAACCCACTTTCCTTGGCATCATTTTGGCGACTCCGCTGGGGAGGTGAGCATCGTACTGCAGTCTGCCCATCCTCTACACTTAGGCACCATGCCTCCACGACGAAGAGTTACGAGGGCTACCAGCCAAGGCCTCATCCGCACCGTGCAAGAGGAGCATCAACTTGGTGAACAAGAGGGGACTAGTGCCATGCGTCCCCAAGACCAGCCACTAGC
Source organism: Escallonia herrerae (assembly GCA_033070095.1). NCBI lineage: Eukaryota > Viridiplantae > Streptophyta > Magnoliopsida > Escalloniales > Escalloniaceae > Escallonia > Escallonia herrerae. The sequence goes on along the minus strand of JAVXUP010000033.1, from coordinate 183,958 downwards.
CGTCGCACCTGACATACAATTTGTAGTCAATGCGGCCATCCAACAGTTCACGCCTGCTATAGCCAACCTACAGGACTCGCAGGCTACTCTTATGACAGTCATCATGGAAATGCAAAAAATCCATGCAGGCGATGGTCCCCCAACAAACCCTTGTGCCTGTCCAACCTCACTGACCTGGGTTGGCTCTTGACGCCGCTCAGGCCCCAGTGCCGCGACCACCGCCGCCACAATCATCAAGACCTTTAGCGGTAGGACTTGCGACATCTTCGCCTCTTGCAGCTGAGGTGCTGCGCCAGCTGAGGTACTACGTCCTGTCAGGCCATCACGAAGACCTCAAGCAGACCTTGGACCCGTACTGTAACAGATTCACCCTGTCACGGCCCCCCAGCCCATGCCGACACAAAGTTCATCTGAAACCCATGACTCCATTGAGATGGAGCCAAACCCTTACCTAACCGGACAACATCAAACCATCGGCCAGGTAGTGGACATGTCTCGCCCACTCAACCACACCCATATACAACTCTCACCACAAACCCCTGTCATATATCAACCCTCCGTTGTACTCGCCCATCAAGTTGCTCCTTCTGGGGGCTCGGGGGCTCGCGGCATCCCAGCCAGCCGCCACCCTTTGACCGTCCATGACGACCCATCTCCCGACTATGTCTCCAAGCTAGATTTTGATGCACTCATCCACCGCTTATCACAAAATTCTACACCTAATCCCTCTGCCCACATGACAGGCCATGCCCCATATGCCAATGATATTGCCGCCATACCCTATCCCACGAAGTACAAACTACCTACTTTTGTGCTCTTCAACGAACCTGAGGGCAACGCCCGTGAGCATTTAACGAGATTTACGAGCTCATTAGAGCAGTATGGTCCGGGAGATAGCTTGAAGTTGAGGGAATTCCACAAGTCCCTTACAGGCTTGGCTTACACTTGGTATCACCAAATCCCTGCGGGGACTATCCACGCATGGAACGACATGGTCCAGTTGTTCTTAGACAAGTTCCATTATGAGGCCAAACGAGTGACTATTGTTGACATTGCTGGCATTCGCCAGAACCAAGGGGAAGACTTGAATAAGTACATGCATCGCTTTCATCTCAAATGCCTTGAGTGCACAGACTTTAGCAAGGATGAAACGTTGGTTCCCATATGCATAAAAAATATGACTGACATCTACCGGGTGTATATCGAGAACCTACAGTTGAGGTCATGGGGACACCTCAAGGAGACAGCCCGCCGTACTTACGAGACGGTCGGTCCTATCAAATCGTGGAAGCTGTGACCGCAAAATGCACTACTGGCTTCGGCAGACGCAACCACCACTCAGCGTAACAACAACAGCACCAACAACAGTAGCAGCAACAACTACACTGGCTTCAAGCGTCAGTTCCCAAATGAGGACCGACGCTCCGACAAGCGGAGGCAACATGTGCTTGCACCCGACTACCCATGTGATTTGAATACAGTGAAGGAACTCTTAGCGGAGTGGGTGACACATGAAAAAAATTTGCAACTGCCACCAATGCAGAACAACGTCACGGACGAAGAGAGGACCAGTCCCAATTACTGTCCTTTCCATCAAGCCCTTGGCCATCCTCTCAAAAACTGCAATGCGTTACGAACTATCTTGGCAAGGAAGGTTGCATCAGGCAACCTACAGCTATGAAAGAACAACGATGTGCGTAAAGAGCCTTACCCATACCATGGCAACAACAATCGGGAGCATCAGGTGCTCATGGCCGCTACTGACCACATCGAGTCTCTCGTCCCCGAAGCTCCTACGGAGGTTTTCCCCATGGTCACACCTTGTGTACCTCCCGCTCCCCAGCCAACGTCCTCAGGGGGAAAATTTTCAAAAATCAAAAGCTTCTTTGATGAAATGGGGTTTTTGCTCGTGGCACGGACTTACCTCTCAAACTGTCTGATCGAGGTCTCCACAAGCCACGGTCCCAAATGCTTCGCTACCCAAGCCGAACTCAGACACGTCCCTTCTACCACTTTCATTTTCTCAGACAAGGACTCACCACCGATTGAACACCACAACCGACCGTTGTACCTCGAATGCACTGTTAATGGCACAGGCTTCCATCGCACCTTAGTAGACTACGGCTCCTCAATCAACATCATACCACTCATCACCTTGCAACGAGCTGGTATCCCCCAAGAAAGATCATCCACGACCCCATCAAGATTACTGGCTTCGGGCAAGGTCCCCAGTCCACCCTCGGCCATATCACTGTCGACCTCATGATTGAAACTGTCCATCGAGACACTACTTTTCACGTGATAGACAGCGAGTCTTCCTTCCACCTCCTGCTTGGCCGACCTTGGATTCATGTCAACAAGGTTGTTCCTTCAACTTACCACCAGTGTGTGAAACTGATGGCCGGTCCTACTGGACATGAGGTAGCAATGACAATCCCCGCAACCAAAGCCCCTTTCGAATGTGCCAAATCTTACTTCGTCGAAGCCTCTTTCTTCACGGAGCTTGTCGAGGACGGTGAGAATGCTACTCATATACATTCCACCAAGCTACCAAATTGGGACGAGTTGTGTGGAAACAAGCCTCCTAAGCCCAAGACCAAGAAAACTACCAAGAACAAGGGATCGACCTCAATGCCTCCGCCTGCTGCCACAACTAACTCCACCCCTTCATCCCCCAAGTCCAAGAAGCAAAGGCCGAACCGACCTTCCAATGCATCGTCAAAGACGACAAGGTTATCTACCAACTATGACGGTGTGTGGGGGCGTCAAGTGGTCCGTCATCTGACCCTCCCCCCCGACCCTTACCGGCCCATGAAAACTGAATGGTGTTGTGCGGCCGAGCATTGCCCGCCAGACCCTGAGCTTACCCTGGGCGCTACACCGCCTTACTACGAAGACGGCCCTGGACCGTAGGCCGAAGATCTTGAAGAAATCAACCTGGCTGGCCCGGGCGAGGAGCCGCGACTAACATACATTGGCACAAAACTCACCCCGGACCTAAAAACAGGAGCATGACATTAAGAGGCTCATTAACAACTATCACAGTTCATCATAACCTAGGTATGTTGTAGTCAACGTAGATCCCCCTGACTAGGGCCCACAATCCCTACTACACCTGGGATAAATATTATTCGGTCAGGGTATGCGCCTCCTTGACTAAGGCCCATAATCCCTCCTTCGTCCGGAAAACATATTATTATGGACGCAAGGGCGAACCACGAGAAATAGTACTATGTGTCAACGTATCGTCCCATTGACCAGGATTCAACAATCCAACTTTCTCTCGTGGATATGGGGCACAACAACCAAGCCACAAATACCATTTCATTCAACATAAGCCAACTTTAAAATACTACTCATTGTGATGCCCCGAACCTAGGTTTACCCGATTATTATTATTTAACGACAATTGTGGTACGTAAGATGAAATTAGACTTTTAGTGAAGACCTTGCGAGCGGTGTTAATTAGATGTTTAGTCACGGTCATTATGAGTTGAATTATATTATTCTGAAAAAAAAAGTGGCGGCAATTCCATAAGTGATTAGCATTAATTATTGTGAGCAATATTATATGTAGTATTTAGTGTTATATATGTAAGTAAATTAAGATAAAAGAGTCAAAAACAAAATGAAAAAAAAATAGGGGAAAAGAAGAGAAAAGAAAATCGGGATTCAGAGTAAAAAAAAAAAGAAGAAAAGGAGTAAGATCAGAGAAGGGAAATAGGCAGAGGGGAGGAAGAGGACAGCCAGCCCTAGAGCGGCAGTGCCTCTGCCATATCACGACATCCTCATCGCCGACCGCACTCGATCACCGGCGAGCAACTCCGGCCGTGACCCTATGTCGTCAATTCCAACTCCATCGCCTAACACCTCTGCGAGCAGCCAAGGGCACAGGCGACAGCGACGGAGATTCCAATGGGGCCACCGAGGACGGGGCCGGAGCAGCCTCAACCACCACCGGGGTCCTCGATCCAACGACCACCGTTGCCAATCCACTGCCGCCATGCAATCGCGGCCTCCGGTTGTGAACCCCTAGTTCAGCCCTTCACCGCTGCCACGCTGTGCTGTCAACCTCCATTGCCGGTGCCTCTAACCAAATGACCGCCAACAGAGTGAGATAAGAGAGCGAGAGACTGGGTGGGGTGACCGATAGGTGAATCGGCAGTGGCGATGCTGATGCTGAGACAATTAGGATTTGGTTGTTGATATGCCGGCGGTGATGTACGCCGGTAGTCGACGGCGACGATGTTGGTGATATGTCAGTTTGTGGAGATCTCAGAGGTTGGTGCGTGGCTGGTGACAGTGGGGCAGCAGTGATGGTCTTCTGGTATTGGGTACACCGGTGACCGTGGTGTTTAGGAGATCGCATCAGGATGGAGAGGGAGATTAGGGTGGCCGATCTTTGCTTCGGTGGTTCTACTATAAGACCGGCGGTAATTGTAGTGAAGCCATGGGTTTGTAGTGATGATGGTTGACGGTAGCGACATCGGTGATGTCACAGCGGCGGTTTGATATGGCGATAGAAAAGGCTTATTGCTTCAGTTATGTTACCTCTAGTGAGCTGGGTGGTGGAACGGTGACCGGGAGTGTGGCCGATTAGTGGAAATTGGTGATGGAGGTACATCTAAGGTGGAGCTTGGCGATTGCGGCGGCGATAGCACTTAATCCTATTGATTGGATGAATTAGGACAGAAGAATTTTGGTGGCACTCTGTATAAAATTAGGAAATGGGTTTGGTGGTGGTGTTGTTATGATTTTGATGGACATGAAACGATGGCCATTTGGCGACAGTTGGCGATGGGTGGTGGTTTGTATGTACAGCTGAGGGTGCACAGTGTCTGTGTGTTTGTCAAGTACGTAGGTGTGGTTGTTGTCGAGAAAATTGTGTCTAATAGGCTGTGTATATGGGGCATTGTGGTGTGGGTGTATATTTGGTGAAGAGTGCGGTTGTGTATGTCTGCATATACAGGTTCTGCATGTGTTGAGTGTTTGTGGGTAGACGGGTTCGTATAGTGCGGTGGGTGTACAATGTCTGAGTTTGGGCAAGTATCCAGGGGTGATTGTTGTTGGACGATGGTGTGTAAGGGGATGTGTATGGGGATACCGTGTGTGCATGATGGTGCGAGTTGGATGGGTATGTGTAGTGTGAGTGTGTATACATGTTTGTATGTGCATGAATGTGAACTGTGTACAATGTGTGCATACATAGTGTGTCTAACAGGGTACAATATGTTTGCGTGCATAATGTGGAGTGCAGCGTGGAGTTGATTTTGGGTGTAGAATTGTAGTGATGATGGTGGTGGACTAGTTGTGGGTTGTATAAAGATGGCACATGTAGTGGTTGGTTGGTTGGTTATGGGATCTAGCAGTCGGTATATTGGGTTTGATGATACTGACTATGAAATAGGGTTTGGTAGTGTAGTTGCGATATTGGTTTGGTTCCGGTTGTGGTTTAATGACGGTGCTGTGTCTATTGTGCATACAAGGTGCATGCTGCGTGGTTGATGCTGGGCAATAGTGTGTAACAGGGGGTGTTTGTAGGGCATGGTTGTGTAGGCGTGGTTGTGAACGATAAGGTGTAACAGGGGTGCATGTTGGACACTATTGCATGAGGAGTGCGGTTGTGTATATTGTAGCAATAGGGCATGCTCGATGGGTTAGTGACATCAAGTTAGTTGAGAGAGGCTCGACAACGGTGATGAAATGCCGAGAATGGCATGGTGAACTGGGCACGATTTTGGAAGGGTTGTGTAGCGGGCGGTCAGATGCGGCATTAGAGTTGTTTGAGGAAATAACCAACAGGAATCATCAATGATGCCTTCATGTCATAGTGAAGCAGGGATCATGGAAATAAAAAAAGAATGGCCCTAACCGTTCTTTTAGCAAGATGTAGCAGCGAGGTTGACGCTCCAGAGACTTTGATGTGGGATTTGCGTAGCGTCGGGTAAGTGACCCTTTGATTCAATTAGTGTTTTTATAGACAATGTATATGTTTATCTACTGTTAAAAATGTAGTGTTTTTCAGCATTGATCGTTTTAAGTACGTTTAACTGCTCTGGCTTAAATTACCAAAAAAGGTTTTAGTGTTTTATTCTCGTCAAAGAAAAACCGGACTAGCATGTAAATGATGTTTTGCCTAGAAACTGAAATGGAACTCGGATTTGAAATGTATTGTATTGACGTTATTGTGAATATTGAACATGTTGAGGGTTATTGAAAGGATGTGAGGATGGTTGAGAATCAATTGATGAGTGATTTTGTTCACGATGAACCCAAAGGGGGTTTTTGGTTTACTCGATTGCTGTGCCCTATATCCACGGGGGAAAGTTGGATTTCGGGCCCTGGTCAACGGGGCTTGTACGTTGATGCACAGTACTGTTGCTCGTGGTTCGCCCATGCGTCCACAGAATTTTATCCCGAATGGAGGAGGGATTTCGGGCCCTAGTCAGTGGGGCCTGTACGCTGACCGCAGCATATCGTTTGAGCTAATGTCGCAATCGAACTGGTTGTCATGAGTTTTGCGTTAATGATTTTATGCTTCAGTTTTTGGTTTAATGTACTCTATTTTGTTTTACCCGTTGATTATCAAATCTATGATTTTTAGATATCTTAATGATGCTATAATATAAATGAGTTATTTTCTGACATGCTATGGTCCAGCTAGTTGAATCATTGGTTACTTACTGAGCACGTGGAAGCTCATCCCTTACTTATCATTTCAGGTTGAAAGTAAGGTGATCGTGAGGAGCATAGGAGGAGAAAATTTGGTGCGGAGCTTCAGAGACTGCATGAAATGAGTCGCTAAATATTAGATTTTATGTTTAGCTTTAGTTGTTGACAATCAGAATTATGAAAAGTTTTAGTATAAGTGATGTACTCAAATTAAAATATGATAGTGTAATTAATGTTTTGGAGAAGTTTTAATTTCCGCTGCAGCACATGTTGGTTTTAAGCGAGTAAGGCCTGGCAGAGCCCTCGGTTGGAGTCCATTGGGTCTGCGGCCGGTCACGTGCCTAGCTCGCGGGCCTGCCCGTGGGTTCGGGTCGTGACAGAAATGGTATCAGAGCATTACGCTCTTGGGATATTAGAGTTTAAGTAATGATTTCATTGGTTAGGTTATAGAACCCTAAGTGATGATCCAATTTTATTGGTGATTATGACTTATGTTTCGAAGGTTATAGATATCATTAGGAAGACTCATTTTCATTGAGTGAAGCTGGAGAGGTATGTTTCTATTTGCCAGAACCTAATCAAGGTTGTAGAACAACATTAGGTTAATAGCTAGATAGAGATAATGTAAGGCTGTGGGTTCTTGAAGTTCTTGGAACTTGTAGCTTGTAACTCGGAGCTCTTAGCTCTTAGTTCGTAGCTCTTAGTTGCGACCTTTTGAGCGCTAAGTGAAAAATTTTCTGTTATAGTGAGGTTTCTGAGTCTATAAGTTTTTGAAATAAGGTTTCGTAGAATAGTAGTACTTTGATTTGGAATGCGCGAATGGGACGAGCAAAATTTAGTCTGAGAGCATAGAGCCACTGAGTTGACTTTGCCGTGAATGCACACGAGGATTTGACTTTGGATCTTATATCCTCATTTCACTAGGTATAGGTTATGAGCATATATTGGACTATAGCGGAGATGAATTGAGGTTATGAGTAATGATGTTTTGAGCGTGCATTTTGGGTTTTAGTTTGTAGCCCAGGGTCCTACATTGACTGACATGCATGACTTTATCTATCTTACTGCAAGGTGTGAACTCCTAGAGGATAAAAGGATGTCATTGAGGACTAGAACTAGTTGCTCACCATCTTTGACGGAATTAAGTATTTTATCCTTTCAGAGCAAAAAAAAAAAAAGTTATTTATGTCTATAGAATGATTATGATTTGAGCCACGAAGTTAAGAGTATTTTTTTTTATGTGAAATATTTAAGGACTTTAGAAAGGTGAAAGGGTCTTTTAAAGTTGGCGACTAGAGGAGTATAAATGGCATTCTAATATGTTCGAGCTAAGCGTTACAATTTCACATGAAAATTTTAAAGGTTAGATTTTCATAGGCGTGAATTGTGGTACGGTGTTAAGAGGTATATGATTCAGTAGAGTCTTGACTAGGCTGATAAGAGTTATAGTTAGAACTCAAGGTGGGATCCTTTAGAGTGAAAGTCATACGAGATGATTGCTCAGTACCTTAGTATGCCATAGGCTTGAAGTTAAGCTTGCTACTATTAAGTAGATTGTGCGAGAAGTACAACTTGGCATGTTAGCCGAAGTATGATAATTAGTAACTTATTTAATTGGTTGAGTTTGAAGTGGAGTAAATATAGTTCACTGAGCGTCGTACTAGCTAAGTTTAACTATTTTGAGGTTGCATAATGACATCAGTTGGATTATGGAATCCTAGGTTATAATCTGAAAGCTTACAATACGATGAAATACTTGAAATTGCTATAATTTTTACTAAAGCTGCTATTGATGTTCTCGACTCGTAATTTGGAGGTTATGTGTAAAATTCGATGACCACTTCGTTTGGGAATTATGTAGTGAAAGCGTAGTACTTCGATATTATCAGGTATATTATCAGAGTGGCGCAGTGGAAGCATGATGGATTAGAGATTGATTTGATGTGTGGTATATGCATTTAAGTTGGAGCAGAAAAATTTAATTGAGTGAGTTCCATACTAGCTAAGCCATAAGTATTTCAAACTTGATTAATAATCCTGTCGGTTGAATTATGATATTCAATATTCGTCGGGGATTAATTTCGGTGTGGAGGTGAGGCACTACTCAGCTATTATACTGGTTGCTATATATATCCGAGTTACGTAGCAAGATCTATTATCTGGAGGTTGTAAGTATAATAAAATTCCAGGTCAAAATTCTTTTAACATGGAGAAGATGTAGCATCCTGGCATCAAATTGGTTTTATGGTTGATTTTTATGAATACACTTGATGCTCTAGAAATTTCATCATTTAGTGAGACTTCACGATTTAGAGACGATGTAGTTCTATAAATGGAGAAATGTGGATATAGTATTTATAATTGGTGAAGGTTCTAATGTAAGAGTATTAATCCTAGCCATATTCTTTGTTGGATAATTAAAGTGAGTTTTAAGTTAAGTGTCACGACGGGGGATGAGATCAGCACGATTAAGAGCAGCAATCTAGTAAGGAAAAAATAATAATAATAATAATAAAAAATAAAAAAATTTCAAGGTATGGTTTATCAGTGGGTTGAAGTGTGTTAAATGCGTATCACACATCTTGTGCTTTAAGGTCTTTGGGTGCATGTAGTTATCAAGTCGTTTGAAATTATATCCGAGTTTGATTGTGAACCCTTTAGATAAATTTAGTCGTGTAAACACTTGCGGTGTTATGTTGGTTGTTATCTAAGATCAAACATGATTATGCGAGGAATACCAAATTTCGAGGACGAAATTTCTTTAAGGGGAGGATAATGTGATGCCCCGAACCTAGGTTTACCCGATTATTATTATTTAACGACAATTATGGTACGTAAGATGAAATTAGACTTTTAGTGAAGACCTTGCGAGCGGTGTTAATTAGATGTTTAGTCACGGTCATTATGAGTTGAATTATATTATTCCGAAAAAAAAAAGTGGCGGCAATTCCATAAGTGATTAGCATTAATTATTGTGAGCAATATTATATGTAGTATTTAGTGTTATATATGTAAGTAAATTAAGATAAAAGAGTCAAAAACAAAATGAAAAAAAATGGGGGAAAAGAAGAGAAAAGAAAATCGGGATTGAGAAAAAAAAAAAAGAAGAAAAGGAGTAAGATCAGAGAAGGGAAATAGGCAGAGGGGAGGAAGAGGACAGCCAGCCCTAGAGCGGCAGCGCCTCTGCCATATCACGACATCCTCATCGCCGGCCGCACTCGGTCACCGGCGAGCAACTCCGGCCGTGACCCTATGCCGTCAATTCCAACTCCATCGCCCAACACCTCTGCGAGCAGCCAAGGGCACCGGCGACAGCGACGGAGATTCCAATGGGGCCACCGAGGACGGGGCCGGAGCAGCCTCAACCACTTTTTTTTATGTTTTCGAATAGACATGTGACTATGGGAAATAGGAGATGCTCTAGACCATTATTGTCCAGGCTAATCTAAAAAACTATAAATGTACCTTGAGAAGGGGCTGGCTTAAAAGACTTCAGAACTCCTTATGATGAATCCATGATGCATGTGCTTGTGTATGTAGAAATGAGTATGAAGTGCTAAATTCCCCTTAGAAATGATCTACCATTTCTAAGGAAAAAATAGTATAAAAGCTCTAGGGAGAAAATGTTGTCCTTAAAAATGTAGGCCAATGGTCCTTTTTATAGTGGTCTGCGATGCTAGAAATGGTAAAAATGACCTTTTTAATCTTTGATTTGAAGATAAGGTAGAATATTTGATAAAAAATTAAAGATTGACAAAAGTCAACTAACCTGCTGGTTAGTCGAAAATCGACAGGTTCATCCCATCACAGAATTTCCAAATAATCGATACAGGTTCAATATTGGGGTTTTCTGGGCAATAACATACTGATATCAATACATAATTCAGAATTCGGCATTAGCCATAAGTAGATCAACCGAACACACCCATAAGTAGTATGTTTCTGGGAAAAACATACTACTTCGCCTTTCCCACACACACTTTCTTCAACCTCCATTCAACCGAGACATACACTCTTGCACACACACTTTGCACACACGGTCACACCCATATTCACCGAAATCACACACTTTAAACCTAATCACACACATAATACCCACATATATACACAATTACACACTTATATACATGATTACACACACACAAACACACAGAGTTTACCAACACACACACACACACACACACACACACACACACTCACACTGAAGCACACTGAAACAAGCACATACCCACCCCTCACAGTCGCACAAACACACACTTGACTCAGCCACAGAAGCAGCCATATTGCTGCTTCCCCTGTCCTATTTCTTCTGTCTTCCCCGCATACCCCAACTGCACATAAAAACACACACAACACAATGCACCACTACTGTGGTAGTAGAGTGCACCCACTTATGCACACAACACAGATACACACACATCTGCATAACACACATATACATGTTAAATCACAAGGTTTACACTCACCATCCCCCCATAATCCCATTGCCCCAAACCCATTTACACACACAAATTCAGTAAGAGAATTACATTCAGAAAGAGGAAATTATCGTTTGAAAATTCTTTCATCCCTCTCTCTATTTGGCTTGATTTCCCTTGCTGAATTCTTTTCCTTCTTTTATTTTCCCTTAGATTTCTTCCTTATCCCATATTTTATGAGAGCGTCAGATTAGTCAGCCTTGAGAAGTAAGAGGTGGCTCCACGTTGGGAATATTTTCTCAAAAATTTGACACCTAGGTCCGAATTTCCAAAATTTGCAAAAAAAAAAAATGACCCCTCAAATTTCCAAAATTTCAAAATGGCCCCAAAATTTTTGAAATTTACACTTTTTGCCCCAAAACTCTCCTAATCTTCATTAAGTAAATTAAATGTCACTAAAACATGCAATATCACTCATTTCATTATTTTTCATCACTATAACCATAATTTACATTTATGCCCCCAAAGTTTTTCAAAATTATAAGAATGCCCCTAAAATTTTCAAGATTATATTTTTGCCCAAAAATTCATTTAAGCTCCCATATACTTGTACTACCTAAACATTGCTCAAAATTATCGCCCGTTTATTTTTTTAAGCATGGATCGCTATTTTAATCTGCTCTCAGAGTTCGGGATATTACATCACTACTGTGTTGTGAGACCTTGTGTGGGTCAGTACTGTCAACTCGTTCTATAAGAACTCAAGTTATAGAACCTAGGTTTTAATAGTTTAAGTTTGAACAGTTTTGTAATCTTGCATTTTGAAGGATTTCAGTTAGTATCGAATTAGATGCCTTGAAGTATGTGTTAGAAGCAGGATTTGGCAGGTTTGATGTGATGTGGTAGATTAATGTTCCAGAGTTCAAGGTGATAAAGCTCCAATTTTTGAGATGTTACACTATCTGTAGGAGTAAAAGGCAGACAACAATCTCTAAACATAAATGTCAGATTGAGTCTTCTTCAATTGTCTTAATACTTCATCATCTGGCAGTTCTTGGGAGAACAAAGGATTTGAGACAGTTGGCTTGTGGGTTGTCCAGTAAGCTAGACTATACCTAGCCAAATACAGGACAACATTATTGAGTCTACATACAAAACATATATCCTCGTCGTAGTCTTTTTCATCCATAATGAAAGCTTCACCTTCTATCAACTCCTCTCAAGATATTACATCACAAAATTCTGACAAAGGGCCTTAAACATAAACAAATGAAACATCCACATACTCACTGACTAGTGTTATGAGTGTAGAAGAATCTCTCACAGAATATTACCAATGGTATTAACCATAGAGCTAGCAAGGGTTCTTTTCTTACATCGGGCTTGGCTGGAGGGAAGACTTCATCCTTGTCGATAAGATCTTGGATAGCATGTTAGAGGGTGATACATCTCTCTGTAGGATGGCCCTTTTTCTTGGTGGTACACGCAAAATTCCTGGACATCGTATCCTTGAGGCATTACTTTTAGTGTCAGAGTAAAGGCTAACTTTGAGATCATACCCCTCTGCAGTAATTGCTCGAACACCATGGGTGATGGAGCATTTAATAGAGTGAACTTCTACTTTCATTTAGTACTGGCTTCCCAAGACCCAACTTTCTGCACTCGAACATTGTTACTATTATTAGTACTAGAAAGCTTTGGCTGAGTATTGGAGTTCTTCGTACCGGCTCATAACTTCCGGCTTTGTTTTTCAGGACATTGTCTCTTTGTTGATAACATCCTTAATTTGCACTAAATATCCCATCAAGCCTTGAATGATGTATGATAATTTTGAAGGATGTATTCGTGGTACACCGGCAATAGATTGTACCTAACTATGTTAACTTGCTTTTCTTCCATGCGGCAGTTGACCATTTGAGCAGCCTTGTTCCTTTATCTCCTCATGAATACAAACGCAGACTCCCTCGATTCCTACTTAATGGTCTTCAATCACCCCAGTGATATCCAAATCTATGTTATGTAGATATCAGTTCACGAATGCTCACATTATATCTTCCTATGTTCTTACTAGGGCCTCATCAAGGGTGAGGAACCATCGAGAGGTGGTACTTGTTAAGGTATGGTTAAAAAGCTGAATCAGCTAGTTTTAGTTAACTCCATAAAGGTCCAATAGATATATGTACTCCTAAACATGAATCCTAGGTTCAATGGTTAACTTGTCAATGTTATGCATTTTAAAGTTAGGTGACAACTGGTCTTCAAGGTTAGGGTGAGGGCACTGAGGTCCACTGTGTCATCTGTCTTTTCATTCGAGCAACTAGGGATTCAAACGCGGCCAACTTGTCTTTTTATTCTGGAGCGGTGGGTGTTCCCTCATCATCCTTCAGCTTATACTGCCACTCAAACTTGGCTTTCTTCTCCTGATCCCTTCCACCCTTCTTCTTAAGGTTGTCAACATCATCGGTTGGTCCGTGCTTGCTAATCTGCCAAAGTTGCAAAATCAGGCTAAATTATTTTTGTATTTTGCTTAGGATGCAAACTAAATCCACTATCTGAGGGAATTCTTTGGCCATTGAGGTTTATGTGAGTTTCCCAATGAATCTCCATACCAACGTTTTTTACCCTAAACTTTATAGAGAATTCAACATTTTAAGCACAGAAGACATATATAGAACTAACAAGTCCATACCTCTATGGTGATAGGGATTGATTAACTACAGAGTTCTGACTAACCATCCGGTAACTTTGTGGATTAACTGGCCAATTATTCAGTAAGGTACTTTTGGAAAGTGATCTGACTAAACTGTCCAGTCTCCTTGTGGGTTAACCGGCTGGTTGGTCAATGGGATAATTTTAGATTTCTGAAAACTTCTAGCAAGGTTAGGAAATTATGATTAACCGTCACGTAACCTTGTGGGCTAACTGGCTAGTTCGTCAGTAGAATAATTTTGGATAACTGAAAAATGCGAGGAAAGTTAAGATTCTAACATACTAACCATCTGTTAGCCTTGTAGGTTAACTGGCCGGTTGGTTAATGGGTTGAACTATTGGAGTATAAACTAGCCAGTTCGAATTGGCAAGGATTAACTTACAGACTAACAGTCTGGTAAACTGGGCAGTTGGTTAGAGTCTTCCCTTTTAGTGAGAATACCAGCTAGTTTATAGAATCCAAATAGTTTCCCTGCCAATATACCATAGACCAAATAGGTATTCACCCAAAAAAGGGTAGACCATTGGAATGGTATGCCAGGTTTAAAGTCACTACGTTGGCTTGACTTATACGATATACCTCCCACCCATAACTCATCTAGTTAATAAAAAAATGATCACTGGTATGTGTAACAAGTCATTTAATATACAAAAAAATAAAGAGTCTCTTGGTACCACGTCTTGGAGGTGAGAATAAAGTCAAGTTCGTCCGGATAACTAAGAAGTCCAGGGGTTTCAACCATTGCCCTCAAGTGAGTGGGTTTGGGACAATCTTCCCCTTGTCTCAATCAAAAAATAAAAAGAAAATTATATAGCAGGTTATACAAAACAACACATAACACAAAAAGGCCAAGAAAGCAATAACAAATTTTCAAGTCTAATCCTCTTATTTTTAATTTCCCAATAGAGTCGCCACTGTAGTAGACCGCCTCAATAAATATCCTTGACCCAGGAACGGTCTACAATTAGGAGTCGCCATCTTATATTATGAAACAAAAAGGCAAAAGAGGAAACCCTTAAAAGACTCTAAAATGACCAAAGACTAGACGACGGGCATATGATTAAGGAAAAAATTTAGCTGCTACCCTGATTGGAGGAATCTTCCTCCTACTTCCTATATAGCGACAATCAATTGTCTATAAATGTTTCTAGTGGCATTTCTTTAAAGAAGCTAAAAAAATACTGCTAATAATTGTCGCTGAAAATGTTAAAAGAAAATCCATTAGAAACATTTAGCAATAATTAATCGTCATTATACACGGAGTTGAAGGAAGATTCTTACAACTTGAGTAGGAGCCAAATTAAAGTTTGTTGTATTATTTTTTCTCCCTGTATATAGTCATCACCAAGCTATAATTCTAATGTTGCACTTGTCTTGTTAGAGAGGGGAGGGGCTATCCGCGATAAGCTATCGATAGAGGCGTGTTCGAGATGGGTGGAGTTGAAGATGCCAAGATATCTAATGACGATATGACCGTGGAGGTAGAGCAGCTAAGCCCGACGGCACGCTTGTTTCACACGTCACGCCTCAACTGCTGTGTCATTGCAACTTTGGGTTTCAACACAGCAATCAATGTTGAAGCGTTCAAGTCGGGATTAGAGAATACTCTGGCTAAACATCCTCGTTTCTCTAGCCTGCAGGTAAGGATCAAACGCCATGATCTTCTTTTATGATAGTCAAAGTACGCTAACGATAGAGTGTTTTTTCAATGCGAAAATAACGCTGCAAGTATATATATATATATATATATATATATATATATATATATATATATATATATATATATGGGGGCCTTGAACTGGATGTCAGGGAGTAAGCCAGTGAGGTCTTTTGCTCTTGTTTCATTCTTGTCATCCATATCAAACCTTCAGCTGAAGAATAGTAAACTTTTTTTTCCTTATTCAGATTTCACCTTAAAAGTATTATCCCTATATCTTGACTTCCTTCTGCTAATGTTTCTGAAATTAAAGGTCGGGGATGATAATAGGAGAATGAGGTGGATTCCAACAAGGTTGAACATAGATAACCATGTGTTCAATCCAGAAATGGACCCCAACATGGCTTCATCTGATCAGTTTTTGGAAGACTATCTATCAAACCTCACCAAAACCACCCTTGACCTAGCAAAGCCATTATGGGAGTTTCACATTCTTAACATCAAGACATCGGACGCCAATGGTGTCGCAATTCTCAAGGTCCACCACTCGGTTGGCGATGGCATGTCCCTTATCTCTCTTTTGTTGGCTTGTGCTAAAAAAACCTCGGAGCTTACATCATTACCTAGCTTTTTGAAACTGAAAAAAGTAAGTTCGAGAAGTTCCAGCTCGTTTACGTGGGTGCTATCAGGGGCAAAACTACATATGTACGAGGGGGGCTCTAGCACCCCCTGAGATTTTGAAAAAAAAAAACACTCGTGACTCTCTCTCTCTCTCTCTCTCTCCTCCTCTCAACTCTCACTGACACTCAGTCACTCTCTCAGTTCCCGTCGAGGCATCGACAGTTGACCTCTCCGGCTCTCACGGTCTCAGTCACTCAGTGTCTCTCGGCCACGGCATGGCAGTCGCCTCACCTCACGCTCACAGGCACCACTCACCGATCACAGCGCCTCTCAGTCACCGCCCACGGATCATCACGACGGTCATGGTCTCAACTCTCAACTCTCACGGACGGCGGACGGCGGTCGCAGCCCCGAAGGCCCTCCCCATCCCAACTCCGGCCAGATCTAGCCTAGATCTACTAGCCGGCGGACGAAGTGACTAACCTCACCGGTTACGGCGCCTGGAATTTAAGTAGATTTGAGACTCCAAGTTTGAACTAAAATGCTTAGATTCAGGTAGTGAGTGATTTGCCTTTAGATTCTCCAGTTCAAGTCGACTCTTAAAAGATTTTTGGTTGTTCGCTTGATACCCACCCATCAGTAGGTAAAATCCTGCTTTGGTGCTTTGCAATCTCTCATAATCTTATGAACAAGTCTTGCATCTATACTGTATTGCTTTCACAACTTCGTCAAAGAAGTTAGGTTGTTGTTTACCACTTCAGCTATCAAGCTCTAGGCTAAGACGATGACATCATATTCATTTAACTAGTTATCGGCTATTAATGGTATGCTTTTGTTTTATCTATTAGCAGTTCCAAGTGACATTGCGATAACGACGCCGTTCTGATTTCTGAGGACTGAGGTCAGTGTGTATTTTGAACAATTTCTTTTGCTATTGAGAATTGATTATTTGATTAATAATTTTAGGTTGCTAGTTGTACATATGAGAATTTAGATTATTAATTGATGCTTTATGGCTGTTAATCGTGCATTAAGCACTTAAAAATTGAGATTGTTGATGGAGGATGGGATCCAATTGGATTTTTACCCTATTTGAGCATTGATTATTGATTGATAATTTTAGGTTGTGTTAATTGTGCATTTGAAAATTGAGATTATTAATTATTGATTATAGGTTGTATTATCAAAAAGTGCACTTTGTTTTTGTGTTATTTTACTTAAAAATATTTATCTCCTTCGATATATTTTTAGCCCCCCTGAGATGAAATCCTGGTTCCGCCAGTGGGTGCTATTGGGTATATGGTCGATTTTGGTGCGGATTTTGAACACTTTTGTGGATCTCATGTTGTTTGGGGTGACAATTTTCTTCTTGAAAGACTCAAAGACGCCAATTTAAGGTGGCCGAGGAGTTGAGAGGACTCCTACGAGGCTCGTGCACCGGACCATCAGTCTAGATGACATAAAGTTGATAAAAGCTTCACTGAATACGGTACGCTTGACACACACACACACACACACACACACATATATATATATATATAGGGAGCCGATCCCTGTCTACCGGTGGAAAAAAACTTATTTCTCCACCAAACCGCTACTCTTTGTAGCGGTTGCAATTATTCTTCACAAAAACCCAACCGCAACAAAGTGTTGCGGTTGGAATAATTGAGAGGAAAAGCCCAACCGCAACTAAGAGTTGCGGTTGGCATCATTTGTTTCAAAAGCCAACCGAACTCTTTGCTGCGGTTGCTCCCCCCTTCCCCCATGGCCCCCCTTCCCCCTTGGCCCCCCTTCCCCCTTCACCCAAGGCCCCCTTCCCCCCGTCCTCCCCTCCATGCCAAACCGCAACAAAGAGTTACGGTTGGTCTCCCTTCCCCCGCCACGTGGTGTCCCCCTTCCCTGCCACATGGCCTTTCCCCCCTCCCCCATGGGCCCCCCTTCCCCCCGTCCTCCCCTCCCCCGCCACGTGGCCTTCCCCCTTCCCCCATGGCCCCCCTTCCCCTCATCATCCCCTCCCCCCATGGCCCCCTCATTCCCAACCGCAACAAAGAGTTGTGGTTGGCCCCCTTCCCCGGCGTGTGTCCCCCATCCCCCGCCACGTGGCCCCCTCCCCCGCCACGTGGCCCGTCCCCCTCCCCCCTCCATGCCTAAATGCAACACTTTGTTGCGGTTGGCATACCAACTGCAAAAAAGAGTTTCGGTCCCCCGTGATGGCCCCCTTCCCCCCCCCCACGTGGTGTTCCCCCCTGTGATGGCCCCCCTTCCCCCCGTGATGCCCCCCTTCCCCATGGCCCCCCTTCCCCCCACGTGGTGTCCCCCCCCCCCGTGATGCCCCCCCTTCCCCATGGTCCCCCCTTCCCCCTCCGTGATGCCACGTGGTGTCCTTCCCCCCTCACTCACGGATTTTTTTTTGTCTTCTTTCTTCTCTCTCCTTCACTTTTTTCTCTTTATAATCCCTCCTCCCCGAACCCTTTCTTCCACTCTCCATACCAACTGTCTTCATACTCCATATCTCACCTACATAGTCTCCACAACAATACAAACAAAAAAAAATTTACGCTAGAAGATCGGTGGATAACCGCTAGAAAATCGGTGGATTTTTCTTTAAATAAATCAAGTCAAAACAAGTAAGTATTTTGAATTTTCTTATAATTCAATGTTAATTTCAAAGTTCAAAAATAGTCATTGTAGACTCAAATTGAAGATAATGAAAATACAAATTGAAGGAAACAAAAATTAGATCAATCGGAGATCGGATGAGCGGTATTACATTTATAGATTCTAAAATAGCGATTTGTTAGGGGGTCAAAATTAGGATTTTTCACAAATTTACAAAAAATAGCTAGGGCTAGATTTTGCCAAAGTAAAAAAAAAGAGACCCTAGTTATTTTTAAAAGATCTATATCAAGGAAAAATTTCAGATTTTTCCAAAGACTGGAAAGGGGTTAACTGATACGGGGAATCTTGTAACTTTGCAGTGTAATTTAAAATATCAAGCCAGCGCAATTTTGCGCAAAACTTTTTTGAGAACCCTAGGATGTCAGGAAGTTCCATCCCCCAGAAATTCGGGCCATTCCGAAGTCGTTAGCTATTTTTTGGCCAACGGGCTTTTAAGCACTCGATCCGGACACCGGTTCGGGATTTTTGGGCGAAAAGTCCGTAGAATGCTTTTTAGATCAAGAATGAATTCGGGACGCTTAAAATAACACTTCAAAGCACTTTTGAGATTGTTCTGATACCAGGGACATTTTGGTAATTTGCCACCCCAAGTTTACGGTGTTAAGTTTTTCAAAGGACTTTTTAGTCCAGAAATGTAAGTAAAACACCTAAAAGGTTGTTTTGAAGCTGGTTTGGAGCGTTAGGGTGATAATTAGAGTCCTCGGTCACATTCCTTACGTGCCCAATGTTGCAGTTGATTTCGAGCAATCTGAGACGCTGCGATATAATCACCTTTGTAACATCATGCACGGTTTATCATTGGATGCAGCGTCAACATTTGATGGGTACAGGTATCAAGTTGAAGTAGCCGCACGGGATAAGGCTAACCTTGCACAGTTTAGGATGGCATTACCAGAAAGACGGGACACTCCGACTAGTCGGACGACTCCAGCCGGTAGATTCAATCGAGTTTCACAGCCAGTCATTGACGGCACTAGCCTGCAAGGTGAGGATACGACATTTTTGATCCGATTATTTCTCAAACAAAAGGGAGAAAACGAGCAATACACATGAAGAATCCAATTGAAGAAGCAACGGGTCAAAAAAATTGCGAAAGTGTGCGTTGTGTAATAAGATGACTGATCATGACATGAGAAACCATTATAAAGTGTTAAGTATCGAACCTGGCAGTATGGTCAAGGAGGACGATGATGATGATGAGTGTTAGGGTTAATGTTTCAGCTGTATAAATTGAGCTTTTATAATGTTTAAATTTGTGATTTGGTTTGTGGAATCATAACTTCCGAAAAATTACGTAATTTGTTTTGTCACTTTTTTTTCTCATTGCACCTTAGGCACGCTAATTAGCCCATTTGTATCAATTTCGAGAAAAAAAGAGACACATTATTTTTTGGGTTTTCCTATGAAGGGCCTGTTCGGGCACACTTTAGGGCCCAATTCATAACTTCCGAAAAATTACGTAATTTTTTTGTCACTCTTTTTTCTCATTGCACCTTAGGCACGCTAGTTAGCCCATTTGTATCAATTTCGGGAAAAAAAAAGAGACACATTATTTTTTGGGTTCTCCTATGAAGGGCCTGTTCGGGCACACTTTAGGGCCCAATTCATAACTTCCGAAAAATTACGTAATTTTTTTTGTCACTTTTTTTCTAATTGCACCTTAGGCATGCTAGTTAGCCCATTTTGTATCAATTTCGGGAAAAAAAGAGACACATTATTTTTTGGGTTCTCCTATGAAGGGCTTGTTCAGGAACACTTTAGGGCTCAATTCATAACTTCCGAAAATTTACGTAATTTTTTTTGTCACTTTTTTTTTTCTCATTACACCTTAGGCACGATAGTTAGCCCATTTTGTATCAATTTCGGGAAAAAAAAGAGATACATTATTTTTTGGGTTCTCCTATGAAGGGCCTGTTCGGGCACACTTTAGGGCCCAATTCATAACTTCCGAAAATTGACATAATTTTTTTTGTCACTTTTTTTTCTCATTGCACCTTAGGCATGTTAGTTAGCCCATTTGTATTAATTTCAGGAAAAAACGAGACACATTATTTTTTGAGTTCTCTTATGAAGGGCCTGTTCGGGCACACTTTAGGGGCCAATTCATAACTTCCAAAAAATTATATAATTTTTTTTGTCACTTTTTTTTTTCTCATTGCACCTTAGGCACGCTAGTTAGCCCAGGGTCCAAAATCGAATAATAGTAATAATAAGGCTAATTCAATTTCAAACCTTAATATCCAAAATCCAACAATAATAATAATAAAACATACGAACGCCTACTACATCTCAGGATAATGGTAAGGAAGGCGTCTAGCTACACCCTTTTTTAGCTCCCAAGCTATCCTATATCTGAACGTCAAGGCATCGTTTCGAGACCACGTATCATATTCGAGCACATCTGAGCGAGCTATGTAGTCCATGTACTTGAGGATGTAAATCCCGCAATCATGACTGTTATATTGCTTTGGTCGGTTTTCTATCGTCACGACCGTCCAAGGATCTATCATTGTTTTGCTCGTGATGGCTTCCCCCTTAAAACGTCGACACGCTAGTGGAATGATAGTAGTCTGCATCCAATTCATAAAAAAGGTTATCAAGCCTATGTAACAAGAAGAATAGACTATGAGCGAAGGTCAAGATATAAACTAACCACCGCATTGATGTACGTGGAGTACATCTGCGCCAGCTGCCGACCAGGTCCGTCTTCCCTTAGGCTATCGTATATGTGGACCACTTTATTCTCTGGAAAGAGAACTAATAGGAAGAAGTGGCTTGCATGAAGAGCAGGTAGCATGATTAGGTTCGCCTCAGCTGCGTGACATTGATAGTCCGCGTTCAAGTAGAAAAGCACGTTTGCAGATGGTTACCATTCACCCTTGCTTGTCCCTCGCTTCCTCCTCCATTCTGTGAACTCCTTCATGCTATTCACCATGAAGGGGATAACAAAAGAGGCATACATGTTGAGCTTCAAAGTTTGGCAGGGGTTATAATTTAGCTCTCTGACACGCAGCAGATCTATATAAGCGTCAATGAGAAAATTCGAAATATCTGTGTTCAGCGCCAACAGTCTTAGATCAGAGTGAGCTAGGAATGAAGCAACATGAAAGTCTGCTGTAGCGATTGGCTCATGCCCAAAGTAGTGCCGGTCGATCCAATCCCTTTTTGCCAGACTCAATGGTTTCGTCGGTTGTCCTTTATCCGACCGGATGCTTGGGCTCGATGCCTGGATTCCTACTTGGGTAACCTGAATCTGGGGCTGAGAGTCGTACGCGTCAGGAGGCAAGCGAGTAGACGGCTCCCACACCTGACTCTGGGGCTGATAGTCGTACGCGTCAGGAGGGAAGCGAGTAGACGGCTCCCACACCTGACTCTGGGACTGAGAGTCGTACGCGTCAGGAGGCAAGCGACTTGACAGCTCCCCTTGGTAACCCCGGTACGCAAGACTAAAGTTTTGAACTTCAGTCTTGTACCTCTCAATGGACCTCTTGAAATTGTCAGGAGCCTGCGTGACAAACCAGTCAAACCCCTCCAGCTGCTTGAACACCTCAGTGCCCTGGTCAACCTAAAAAACATGCATACAAAATATGGCTAATCATTTCAGGCATGGTAGATAAGGTGCGCAAATAAAAATTGAAACAACACTAGCATGACTTACAATGTTCAATGCCCAGAACTGGTCATAGATCTCACGTGGCGCATACGATGTCTTCCTCGCCTGGGAAGGGCGATTCACCCTCGTGCGCGTCACCTTGAGAAACCATTGCAGGTACTCCTCAATGCTGATGCTGTCGGCCTTCAGCGATACAAGGCTATCATATGTTTCTTGCCAAGTATTCCACTGTTGCACCTCGGAACTCAACAAATTCAAGGCATCAGGCACCTCGAAGTTCGGCCCTCGACCACTCCTGTATGGCCGCATGTCTACAGCGGGTTTTGGTATCCCTTGTAGACAGCCAGCTTGCCTCATAGCTCGATCGGGCATCTGAAACTCACATACTTTGAAGTGAATAAGCGGCACCCGAACCAAACCTGCCAGCACGTACGACACCGGAAGTTGCCAACACCACTCATCCAACCGATGCATCACCTTGCTATATGGCTGCCACGTCACCTGGGATGCATTGAGTATCTCTAGTTCCCCCGATAGAACTTTAGATGGTGGTGCGGGTCTACCCGTCTCCTCCGGTTGGTCGTAGGCCCCCAGGCCCACACCCTAGGCCACGTCTCATCGGAATATTCTTGTGGTTGTGGACGACCCGTGGGTAGCCTCTCGTAAGACCAAACCTGTGAATGCAAACATTATCTGGAATTAGCACATTAATGCACGAATATATTGACACGTCAACCAAGAAAATAAATGCTCAAACCTGTAATAGAGTGAGGCAGGCGGCAATGGACTTGGCACTCTTTCTCGTAGCTTTGTGCAGTGCTCGATATAGGTGCGCAAGGACAGCTGAACCCCACGAATACGAGTATACCTCCTCAAGATCCTCCAAGAACACCATATACTTCGGATGCACCGTGTTTTTCGAATGCGTCGGAAGTAATATGGCTCCAATAATATACAGAAGGAATGCTTTCGTATACGTCACGAAATCATGAGGAGTGTATTCATCCGGTAGCACGCCATACTGCTCTCTCAGCCATTTAAGTTTGATGCCGTTCGTTGTAAGAGCTTCCTTCGGAATTCCCGGGAAATACTGCCTAGCCATCTTCGCTATGGATGCAGACGTTTTGCTCGAAGTAATGGGTTTGCCGTGACATGGGATTCCAAGTATAAATCCGACGTCCTCTAATGTAATAGTCATTTCACCAAACCGGAAGTGAAATGAGTTCGTCTCGCTCCTCCATCGTTCAACTAGAGCGGATATAAGGCAATCGTCGTGTCGAGACCAAATCCCGTGATCGGTGAACATAGATAAATTTTGACGGTGTAATAGTTGTATTTGTTCCTCGTTTAGTACCCACTCATCGTGGTGACTTGTGCTTTGAATTGTTTCCAAAACACCCCTATCGACACCGTCAAATACGTGCCTCGCGACGTGGTCATCGTCATCGTATAGGATTGATGTATCATGAGGTCCGGCGTTGAAATCCATATATCTAAGAACAAAATATAATCGTAAACCAACTTAGCATCCATAATATTTACATTCCAAAACTATAAATGGATCTTTAACCTAGCTTACCAACGCATTAACAATAGTCATTATCTCATTATTTCAATGTATTAAAACAATTCCTCACTTCTCACCACTCTGAACGCTTAATTACGCTAGTTCCCTAAAATTTAGCGCAAACGTGGTTATTTAGCAATATACCCCCTGATGGCCGCTACAGCCCCAACACCTCAAAATCGCTTTAAAATCACTTTTTAAATGTATTATATCAATTATATACCAAATATTTCCTTTATCAAATTTTAAAGGGGACGAGTTACCAAAACACCCCCAACTTATGCAAAATACCCCCTGGCAGCCATCGACCCAACAAACATCTCAGAACAACTTTAAAATAACTTTTCGGGTGTCTTACATAAAAATTATTTCCTCCAGTTGTGTTACAACATTCAATTACCAAAATACCCCCGAAGAGCAGTAAATTACCAAAATGCCCCGGGGGTTCATTATCACCCTAACGCCCCAAACCAGCTTCAAAACAATCTTTCAGGTGTTTTACTTACATTTCTGGACTAAAAAGTCCTTTGAAAAACTTAACACCGTAAAATTACCAAAATACCCCTCTCGGGGTGGCAAATTATCAAAATGCCCCTGGCATCAGAACAATCTCAAAAGTGCTTTGAAATGTTATTTTAAGCTTCCCAAATTCATTCTTGATCTAAAAAGCATTCTACGGACTTTTTGCCCAAAAATTCTGAACCGATGTCCGGATCGAGCGCTTAAAAGCCCGTTCGGCCAAAAAAATAGCTAACGACTTCAGAATGGTCCGAATTCCTGGGGGATGGAACTTCCTAACATCCTAGGGTTCTCATAAAAGTTTCACGCGAAATCGCGCTGGCTTGATATTTTAAATTACACTGCAAAGTTACAAGGTTCCCCGTATCAGTTAACCCCTTTCTAGTCTTTGGAAAAATCTGAAATTTTTTCCTGATATAGATCTTTTAAAAATAACTAGGATCTCTTTTTCGTACTTTGGCAAAATCTAGCTCTAGTTATTTTTTATAAATTCGTAAAAAATTCTAATTTTGACCCCTTAAAAAATCGCTATTTTGGAATCTATAAATGTAATACCGCTCATCCGATCTCCGATTGATCTGATTTTTGTTTCCTTCAATTTGTATTTTTGTTATCTTCGATTTGAGTCTACAATGACTATTTTTGAACTTTGAAATTAACATTGAATTATAAGAAAATTCAAAATACTTATTTGTTTTGACTTGATATATTTAAAGAAAAATCCACCGATCTTCTAGCGTAAAATTTTTTTGTTTGTATTGTTGTGGAGACTATGTAGGTGAGATATGGAGTATGAAGACAGTTGGTATGGAGAGTGGAAGAAAGGGTTCGGGGATGAGGGATTATAAAGAGAAAAAAAGTGAAGGAAAGAGAAGAAAGAAGACCGAAAAAAATTCGTGAGTGAGGGGGGAAGGACACGACGTGGCATCACGGAGGGGGAAGGGGGGGCATGGGGAAGGGGGGTATCACGGGGGGAAGGGGGTCATCACGGGGGGGGGGGGGAACACCACGTGGGGGGGGGGGGAAGGGGGGCCATCATGGGGGACCGTAACTCTTTGTTGCGGTTGGTATGCCGACCGTAACAAAGTGTTGTGGTTGGGCATGGAGGGGGGAGGGGGACGAGCCACGTGGCGGGGAAGGGGGACGGGGCCACGTGGCGGGGGAAGGGGGACACACGCTGGGGAAGGGGGCCAACCGCAACTCTTCGTTGCGGTTGGGCATGGGGGGGCCATAGGGGGAGGGGAGGACGGGGGGAAGGGGGGCCATAGGGGAAGGGGAAAGGTCACGTGGCGGGGAAGGGGGACACCACGTGGTGGGGAAAGGGGGACCAACCGCAACTCTTTGTTGCGGTTGGGCATGGGGGGGAGGACGTGGGGAAGGGGGGGCCATGGGGGAAGGGGGGACGGGGGGAAGGGAGGCCATGGGGGAAGGGGAGTGGGAGGGGGCGCAACCGCAACAAAGAGTTGCGGTTGGCTTTTGAAACAAATGATGCCAACCGCAACTCTTAGTAGAGTTGCGGTTGGGCTTTTCCTCTCAATTATTCCAACCGCAACACTTTGTTGCGGTTGAGTTTTTGTGAAGAATAATTGCAACCGTTACAAAGAGTAGCGGTTTGGTGGAGAAATAAGTTTTTTTTCACCGGTAGACAGGGATCGGCTCCCATATATATATATATATATATATATATATATATATATATATATATATATATATATATATATATATATATATATATATATATATATATGGTTGCTACTCGGATTGAAGGAATCTTTCTCCTACCCCAATGTTGTGACAATTAGTGACGTTTCTAGTGGCTTTTATTTAGTAATGTTAAAAAAAAAAAAAGAAGATTACTATGAGTTGTCGCTAATTAAAATTTTAGCTAAAAAATCACTAGAAATATTTAGCGACTATTAATTGTCATTATATACAAGATTGAAGAACAATTTCTACAATCCAGATAACGGTCAAAATTTGTTATTTGTTGAATACATCAATATGAGTGTTAAGATGAATTTGGTACAGTTTTTCTGTAGTGTTTATAGCACAGTTGGAGGTGCTAGAGCTGCATGTTCTTAGTAGACAGTTATTTTTATTTACTTCATTTCTAGCTTGAGTAGGTATTTGATCGGCTTGCTAATTTATAAATATGATGATAGCTTTATTATATCACATGCCGTACGTACAAAATATAACTGCATTGGTCGGATAATAAATTGGTGCTTGAATTCCGAGCTTATTTATGTAGCATTGGCAACAACCAACTGCCCAGGCGTTGGGGGAGGAGCTTTCAACACGAGATGAACCTTCTAGGCGTGAAAGGACCGCAGGTAGTTGGGAGAATAGTAGTCCTTTTCATTCTCCGGAGCCATTCAAAATTTCCAAGAAGAATGGACGTCCAACTTCCTCCTGTTTAGGGCCGCTAACTTCTTATATCACATGCAGTGCAATATATAACTACCTATAGTTGGAAGAATTGTAGTTATTAATTATACCTAGAGATATGTGATATGAGAATCGTATTTATATGTGTGCGCGTGCTTATATAAACAAGTACATACCCACAATAGACTACATGTATATGTAGTTACTAAAAAATTACGTTATTTTTGATGACTTCTTACGAAATTATTTTCCTCAATAAGGACGAGTTCTTGGCCCCAAGGTGTAATAAATAATGAGGCTAGGCGTACGTGTCATCTTGCAACAATGACGAATTCTGAGCGTAAGTAGGTATGTTGTTCACATCATATTCGTATATCACATCATATCCACACCGAGGTATATGCCACCATAAGATGCAATCTATTTGGCAACTTAACCCCAAAAAGCTTTGGAGTGGATAGGTTTCATGTTTATTCAACACTAAACTAATATGCAACCAAATCTATATCTGTATCTGTATAACATGTAATAAGTAAATCAGCGGTGATGCCAATGATAACTTCTTTACGCAACACATTATTGTACTATGTTTTCAATAAAATAAAATAACTTTATTTTTTGATAAGTTAATTTTCATATTAGTTTGAAATATATAATTTGAAATCAAATTTTAAACATTCTAAAATTTAGACAAATCGATGTACTAATTTATTCAGACTTAAGTTTTATGATGATATTTTTAAAACTACTCTCTAATGTGAATATAAAAAATTATGAATAAAAAAGAATGAAAATAACACATTAGATTTAGAATAAAAGCAAATGGATTTGCAATTTAAATATAAACAACTCTTGGGATTCAAACAAATAATTAATAATCCTTATTTTAAAAATAAATAAATTTTGCACGGTTGATGAGGGTGATATTTATAAGTCTTTATAATTTAAAAACTACTTCTAAATCATTCAAGAATTCAACCTGATCAATATACTAATTCATTAGAACTTCATTTTGACTAAATTGAAGTCATCTTTCTATTACGGGCATAAAAACTCGTATATCTAAAATAACAAAAATCGCGCGGGCGTAGACGTATATATATGGATCTATACATATATAGTAAAATAAGTGAAACGATAGTTTCTTTACACAACATATAATCTGATATGTTTCCAACGTATAACAGAATTTATAAATGCCATAAACAACATAAATGTGTCTCTAAAGTCTCCAATGATATCTTAGATGACGTCCTTATTTCTTGATAAGTTAATTTTCACATTTGTTTGACTTATATAATAAAAAAACTAATTCATAACATTCTAAAACTCTAGCTAATCAACGTACTAACTTAAAAACTTAATTTTGATTATTATATTCTTAAAATCACACTCTAATATGGTGACAAAAATTAATGAATCGAAAAAGCAAAACTGATATAGATTTAGAAGAAAAAAAAAAGATGAATTTTTAGCTTGTTGCAAATCGCTTTCGAAAATTGGACCCTGGGATGGTCCAATTTCGGGTCGCCATCTTATTTTACCGTTGATATTTAACTAACAAACTAAAAAACAAAAACTTTCTATGACCTTATTTCACCAACTAGAGGTTATGGGTTCGGGGACTAAATTATACAACGGTAAGGTGTTTTATGCACCCTCTTGTACCCTAATAATTTCTACTACATTTTTAGTATTTTTCACTTTATATCCAAAATGATGACAAAAGATGAAATATTCGTGAAACCAAACCTAAAGTAATCCTAAGTTTGATTTTAAACCAACATTAGGGATTGAGTAGCCTACGTACTCAGTCGAACTAACCAGAATCAAAATCACATAGTTTTGGGCCAATCCTACAGGAGGCAAATAGAGACCTAAATGAACTCAACTTCTTCTAGTTGGGCGGGCTTACAAAACTAATTGACTAACACTTTTAGTTGTTTCAAAATTCTAAATGAATTACGGTTCTAACTCTGGTAGAATTCTAGCTATTAGACTTTAGCTAGAATTCTATCTCTATCAGGAGTCGATTTTTAGACTTTTATATATTTATCATTTTATAACTCAAATTCGGTTGCGAGGAAGGGAAATGAGTCTAAGACTCCTAGATCAATTCATAGAACCTAAAATTTGAGAAATGAACTATAAAATATCGAAATGGATGAAGAACACCTTTCAATTTGGCTTGCTTTGAATGCCTGACAGAAATTTTCTCAAACTTTGGACTTTTCTCTCTACCCTGACCAAAATGCACTTGCTAGAGGTCCGAGGTAGTGGAAATAATATAACTGATTCCTTCGTTCATGCATATCCTCTCCTAAAGATAACAACATAAATAAAGTAAAAAGTCTAAAATTGTCCTATACTGCCCGGTAAATGGGTTTTACCGGCCGGTTTAATAGACTAGTTTAAAAGCTTACCGGCCAGCAAGTTCAAAAACTGGCTGATTTTATTCAATTTTGAATTAAATCCAATGTTATAAACACCCATATCTGGATAAAATACCCCCAAATAGATGGGATAATCAAGATTTTGAGAATCCACACCAAATCTCGTCGTAATCAAGCTAAATCTTTTATATCCTATCTAGACCTTAACCTTTTAAAACTAACTAACTGGACTAACTAACTGAGCTGGACTTTGGACTCTAACTGAACTGGACAACTGATTGGAACAGATTTAGGCCCCGTTTGATGCTCGTTATTTTTTGGAAATTGAAAAAAAAAGCGCGTTTTGTAACCATTGGTTTTTTTTTGAGACCACCATCACCCTCCCACCTCCCACCGCCCACCGCCCGCAGCCACCTCAGGCGACCACCGCTAGCGGCTTGCCGGCAGTCGCCCGAGGTTGCCTCCGGCGGTGGGCGGTGGGAGGGTGGTGGCGGTGGTCTCAAAGTTTCTCATACTTATTCCCGAATTAACACGAAAAGATACGGAAGAAGAGAATAGTCATGGTAAACTTTGGAGCTTTTGTGAATCTTATCCGTGAATAATTTAGGCATGTCTTTTTGTGTTATAAAAGGAAAGCGATAAATTTACTTAAAAACTGGTTTAATGTTCAATGGCAAGAAGGGAGAGTGTCCATATACGCGGTGATGTGTCCACTTTCTCTCAGCTTCCGTGTGCAATGTACTACATGAATGAGATAGTCACGATAAAAATTGAATAATATGACATATGGTTTAATAAAAAGTTTATAGATGAACAAAGTGGCTATACTCCATATATAACGATTTAGGAAAAGATCCAAATATGTAAGTTGAAACAAAATTGATACAATTAATCTAAACTATTCTAAGTGTATTTGGGAGAATCTATAGGGTTTATCATATCAGTGACCCTGAGATATAAGAATAATTACAGTTAAGGACATTAAGTTTTATAAAGTAACAGATTATGACCCTAAATGTTAAAAAGGTATCAGTTGTGTCAATCTATCAAATATCCATATAACAAGTGTATTTTTTTTATAATATCATCAATGCGTTACAATACTATCCTCGTACGACCAAACAAGTGGATCTAGAGGTGTCAAATGAGTCGAGCGGCCCGCGGGCTGCCTAGCCTGGCCCTTTTTTGGGCTCGGACTGGCCTAACCCTTAGGGCTTGGCTCAGGGCCAGGCCTATCTTTTTGAGAAACAGGCCCGGGCCCGGCCCTAAAATGGCTCGGATTTGGCCTGGCCCGGCCCAGCCCGGCCTTCTTTTGGCCCAAAAAATGGCCTTTTCAGTTTTTTTTTTAAACTAAGGTGTATTTGCTTGCCTTCTATAATTAAAATGTAGAAGAAATCTATTACTTTTAGATCATTAGTGAGAATAACTAAGGTGTATTTGTTATTTTGAATAACAAAAAAAATATTTAGCCCGGGCCTTAGATGTTGGGCCTAAGGCCTGGGCTTGGAATGGGCCCAGATTTCCCTCATTCTGGCCCGGCCCGTTTGACAACGGCCTTAGCCCGATTTTCTGGAGGCCCGCTGGGCTTGGGCTGGGCCGGCCCAAGCCCATTTGACACATTTGACACCTCTAAGGGGATCTACCACCACTCTAGCCGCTAATTGAAGCCACCAAAATTAATGCCATCACGCCGCCATATCTAAAATCAAAACGACAACCGTCTTTGCAACGTTTCTGAGCCATCGCCGTTAATTAGAGCAACCATCTTGGCCACCTCCCGTCACCACAGCCCCAGACCAAATCGGCGCCGCCAACGTTAGCCATCAACAAGCCCATGCCGCCCTGCTCTACCAAACCTTACTCCACCACGCTCATAATCTTGCAGCCTTCAGTGCTATAATATTCAATAAAGACTCAATTCTTTTCGAGATTCTCAACAAACCCATTTTTCAAATTACCCAGAAACCCCACATTGTCTTCAATTTCAAGGAGCAGTGGTGTGCCCTCGTCTAACAGATCATTAGGGCCAAATGGGTCAGGAAGAATTGATGAGAGTATCTTACGGATGGGGTCTTTCTATTAAGAAGTGATCAAGATGTGGACCTCTCTGGCGTTGCGTAGCTTTGGGAGCAACTGGCGGTAGTGGCTGCAGGGGGAACGGAGATGGCGAGGTGATTGAGGCGGTGGTGCTGCTACAGTATTTCGCGAAGAGAAAAGGACGGAATTCCAAAAATATATCTTTTAAGTTACCTAAATCTCAGACACACGTCCCCTCGGGGACATCCGATAAAAGACACACTGCTGTAACCAAACCCAAATCTATTACCTTAAAAATGAAATTTCTTTCAATGTTATTTTTACAAAGGTATTGGGATTGAATATAGATAAACAGTTTATTTTTGGTAAGACCCTAACAACCAATGAAAAGAGTATTTTTTTATAATAAGTTAATTTTACACGAATAATAACATTAATTAGTAAATCTTAGACTAATTATAAACTCTAAAACTTAGTTTTCACTATAATAGAGTCGATTATGACTATGACCGATGATTGTTGTGTGCATTCAGTAAAAATTTTGTATATTAACCTCCACTCCACTATTACTAGCTTAATGTAACGATATTTGCTGTACTTTAGATGCTCATTGTAGTTAACAAGTTGTTCCCAACCTATTCTGGTCGTACCAAAGGGCCCAATAAGGGGCCATTTCATGCGAACACGTCAACGGATTCAACGGTCAATTCTTCAATGCTGCGAACCGGTCAAAGTGCGGGAGACCAAGTCACGTGCATTCTTTGCTTCACACGCCTCACGGACTTGGTCACCAATTATTTTACATCAACGTCACTCACGGTAGCACGTTCGTCACACCAAAACCACCCGAGAACTTCTTCACCAAAAACATCGACCGACGGCGCAACTGGGGCAATGGGGTCAAGGGGCAAAGGCCTTGGCCAACCCCATGGGGTCGGCCTCGGCCTCCCATGGGTGGTTGGCTTTGCCCTTCCCCCCCCGATTCTTCACTTTTCGCGCAAAGTCCCTTCCGCGCTTTATTCGTCTCATACACTTCGTAGGTTACTTTGACACCTTGTTTGTCACGTGGGTACGATTCATGTCGACGCGCTTGTCATAACACAACTTCCGGATTCGTCATTGCCCATCAAAACACCTATCGTCGGCACGCCCGAAGTTCACCTAGGAAGAGGAGTGGCCTTGGCCTCCCTTCATGGGAGTTGGCCATCGGTCTTGGCCACCCCCTAGGGTCGGCCTCGGCCTCACCAAGGGGTCGGCCTCGGCCTTCCCAAGGGGTCAGCCTCGGCCTCCCCAAGGGTGGTGGCCTTGGCCTTCCCCCATGTTTGGCCTATGGCCTCCCCTCCCGCGCGCACTTGTTTTCTCAAGTCTTCGCACCTCCGCGATGTTTACGGACGTTCGTACATCAACCTCGTGACGTCCGTCGTCCATCAACCTCGCGACGTCCGTCGTACGTTGACGTCCATCGTCCATCAACCTCGCGATGTCCGTCGTGCGTCGACCTCGTGACGTCTGTCGTCCACCAAACTCGCAACGTTGGTCGCGCACCAACCTCGCGACGTCCGTCGTCCATTAACCTCGCGACGTCCGTCGCACACCAACCTCACGACGTCCGTCGCGCACCATCCTCGCGACGTCCGTCGTGCATGAACCTCGCGACGTCCGTCGTACGACGACCGCATACCATCATTTCTAACTTTGTCATTACTACATATTGCATTCATCATCTTGTTATGACAGGTACACTCAGCTCAAATCCCATCTTCGGGACACCCGACGCGTGCCCGTGCACCGTCTCTGCGACCTTCGTCTCCTCGCCCATGCACCATTCTTATGACGTGTGCCTCGGCACCAAGTATATGCTTCGCGACGTCCGTCGCCGCGCCCGTGCGCCATTCTCATCATGCGTGCCCCCAGCACCAACTATAGCTTCGCGACGTTCGTCGCCGCGCCCGTGCGCCATCTTCATGATACGTGCCCCCGGCACCAACTATAGCTCCGCAACGTTCGTCGCCGCGCCCGTGCGCCATCTTCATGATACGTGCCCCGGCACCAACTATAGCTCCGCGACGTTCATCGCCGCGCCCGTGCGCCATCTTCATGATACGTGCCCCCGGCACCAACTATAGCTCCGCGACGTTCGTTGCCGCGCCCGTGCGCCATTCTCATCATGCGTGCCCCCGGCACCAACTATAGCTCCGCGACGTTTGTCGCTGCGCCCGTGCGCCATCTTCATGATACGTGCCCCCAGCACCAATTATAGCTCCACGACGTTCATCGCCGCGCCCGTGCGCCATTCTCATCATGCGTGCCCCCGGCACCAACTATAGCTTCGCGACCTTCGTCGTCGCGCCCGCGCGCCATTCTCATCATGCGCGCCCCCAGCACCAAGTATTGCTTCGCGACGTTCGTCGCCGCACCACTCTCATGACATGTGCTCCAGCACTGGGGCTTGCGTTGGCACCCCTATGGACTATGACCCCCGGGTCACTCCGAGACGGGAGCAGGTCTTCGGAGGGCATCGCGCCTAGTCCACCTGGCAGTTGGGCGTCGGGTCTTCCCCACCACTGCCAGGCCTGTGGGACTCTGTAAAGGCTTGGATTGGAGGCTAGATCAAGGGGTTTCTCTGGCCACACCGACGCTGTGGGAGCCAGTCTTTCCAGACAGACAGAGCGACGATGTACGGGGCAGACCGGGTGAATATGCAATTCGACAGTCCGCGGAGCACCGACAACTGTGGACCCCTCGGTGACGTGTCACTCCCGGGGAACGCCACGTGTCGCGTGATGACATCATCATCTCAACCTCTATAAATAAAGGTCTTGAGAATTCATTTAAGGTGGACATTTTCAGAACACTTTCACTTTCTCACTCTAGAATCCTAGAGAGCGAAACATACAGGACCCTGACTTCGAACATAAGCATCAAGACTGTGACTGTCGTCGTGTATTCACTCTGCGCCATCGCCCTCGCAGCACTGCCACCCTCAAGCTCTGTCTGGGAAGCCCTTGGTCTCTGCCCTTGCTCCGCCCTTGCTGTGTCTCACATCATCACACTTGGCATCCGAGTCGGACTGCATTCCTTGTGGCACCTCCACGTCGACTGCGAACCCACTTTCCTTGGCATCACAAGTATAACATGACAAATTTGGTATATAAAGGTAACATTATGGTGATAAAATAAGTAATAATGTATGAGACAATAAGACCTTACTGCATGTTTGTATCTTGATAAATTAGTAATTTTTTGAAACGTTGATTCGTGATGAAGATAAAGAGAGACTACAGTATTTGTGATTGCAAACATCAAAACTCTTAACCTAATTTTTTAAGCTAAAAGACTTTGTTTTAAAAAGTTGAATGTTAGACCGTCAGAGGAACTTAATAGTATAGCTGTGATAGGTGACTTGAAGTTGTTACAAATGAGCTATCGTGTCCAGTTTTTTAATATTGTATTTTAGTTAATCATGATTAAATTTGACCCTCACTGTACTCTTCATAACTAAAAATAGAACTCTATATGCAAAATCTCTCTTACCACCAACTAGAGGTTAATGAAAAGTACGTCTATACTTTGAAGATGTCAGTCTCTTTTTTCATGTCATCTAGGTGGTATGCATAAATACATAGATAGAGCTTTATATTGTAGCTAATTCACTGACCTGAGCTTGGCTTAGGTTAATGGGCGATAATATATAAGAGAGAGTGAGAAATGCAGTTAAACACAATAATACCGTGTGCATGACATATCATCGCATTATATTTTTAGTGTACTATATACTAAACATATTACTGTCGCTAAAGATCTCTAAAAACTATTTTTGGATGGGGTCCTTAGTTTTACAATTAGTTAAGTTCGTAAGAATAGGAAACATCTAAATTAGTAAGCGTTTTGCAATTCTAAAACCAAATCCGAAACAATATAAATTTGTATCTGACCAATATGGTAATCTAGTTGGACTTGATTTGAACTATTAGCTATTAAGAAAACTCTCTAACATAAAAGCTATCTAAGAAAAATTAGGTCTAACCCAAACCCATGCCATAAAGTATTAACCTAGTACAGCTAAGGACCCAACGGTTCAAAAGTACTAAATGAGTACTTAAAGTACCTTTTTTTGAACCGAATCAGTCAGAAGGATTACAAAAGGTGGAATTCGTTAAAAGGTCCAGGGTATAACCGCCTTTTATGAAAAATATTTTATAAAATAGACAGTTGATTGGTCCATGTCATCATAATACAATGACATAGAATAAAATTCTTTGAAGAAACACACACACACACACACACACCCCTCTCTCGACACATGTGCACCCCGTTTTACACACAACACACGCGGATGTTGTTAATTATGCCCCAGTATCACTGTCTTAATACTAATACCAGTTCTACACAACTGTTCACCGCTATCAAAATGTCCACCCCTCAACAGCAACTTTGTGCTCGTTTCTAGCAATATATCCTTCAACAGTCTCACGTCTTTCCATCTTGTCAACCCTTTGATTAGAGTGGAACTTATTTTTTCAGCAAAGGGAGGCATGGCATCAGTCTTGTATCTGAGACAAAATGACTTCTCGACTTCTTTGAGCACATTTGTGCAGATCTAAAGGAGTTCCAAGGCTGAGTTACACCTTGAGAAGGTTGTGAACGCTTTAATTTCTAGAGGAAGAGCCGTCTTCTTAATGAAGAGAACCATGTCAGTAGCCTTTAGTTGGATGTCGGTGGTTCTGATTTGAACTCGAATACAAGGAAAATGGAAGCCCAGAGGTGGTTCAAATTTACTAGTCGGATCCCATTTTTCCTAATGCCATGTATTGTTGCTTAGGAAGCAAGTAACCAACCTTTTTTTTTCTTGCACATATTTGGTTTATAAGGTGGATCTGGATCCAACATCTGTGTCGTCTGTTTGCTCGCTGCACCAAACCTAGTTTAACAAAGAGAGTGTTGAATCCTATTCACTCTTCCATGTTTCGCTCGATAAACAACTTGAGCAACAACATAAAACGAGACTGTGTGTGTGAAACAGGGTGTGTATGGGTGTGTGTGAGAGGGGGGGGGGGGGGGGTGTTGTGTGTGTCACTGTGTGTGGGTATGGGTGTGGTTGTGTGCTTGTGTTGGTGTGTTTTTCTTTACAAAGTTTCATTCCATGTTGTCAAATTGCGATGACATGGACCAATCAACTAGAAAAATGGCCACGGGGATCTACTTTATGAACATTTCTTTTCATAAAAGACAGTCATACCCCTGAAATTTTTAACGAATTCCACCTCCCTCAACTTTTGGATTGATTTGGTCCAGATATGGTACTTTAGGTATTCAACGGTACTTTTGAAATGTTGGGTCCTTAAGTTGTATTAAGACGATACTTTAGGATACATATTTGAGATTTGACAAAAAAATTGCCTAAGAGACTTAAATGGAAAAACTAGATTTTATGCTGAATTCATATTCAACTTTTATAACCTTATGGTATCTGAGTCACAGAGAAACAATTTTCTTGATAAGATCTTTAATTTTATCATTGTTTAACAACTCAAACATAGATAAAAACCTACATATTTAATACTAAACAAGAAACATATGAATTGGTAAAAAGAAGAATAAATTCTGCATTTTTTTTGAAATATCACGTAGAAATAAAACCTTATACCATTTGAAAACAAAATCGACAATAGTTCTTTTTATCTACCGTGAGTTGTCGTCAAAAAATGCAATAGCTGAAATTTTCTTATCTTCTAGCCAAGAAATAAAGTGCGAAGCATATACAAAAAACATGGGTGTAGAGATCGATAGACATAAATCTAGCATTGCTAACATAATTAAAAAGCTTTATATACATTAAAGTAGACAAACACATGCGCTGAATTACTGATCTGTATTCGGCGAAGAAATTTGAAACAATCTTTTCTTTATAGGAATCCTTTATTTTATAACTAATGTTCTACAATAGCAACATACCAACATATTAGGACTTCATGCTAGTTACTTTATACGTAAATCATTCTAGAGTATGCAAAGAAAACACTACACATAAATCCAAAAAAGAAAGAAAGAAAAAACATACATTACAAAAGTAAATTAGCAATATTATGGTCAAGCTAGATTGCAACTTGATTGATTGGTACATTTAAAGATGCATCTAATTTGCTTAAATATTATGGTTAAAATTTCGTCAGTGATTTTGCTTGCTCTAAGGTTTTACACTATCTTATTCAGTCACGTTCGTTACATGTGAAAACATCCTAGTATACAAATTCTAAATCAAATATATAAAAACGACATCGTATAGTTTAAAATAGTATGCTATTTGAGTAGGATTGTCAATGGGGGGCAGGTCGGATGCGGATTTCATAAGAACCGTACCTGCCCTGGTCGCCAAGATGAGCGAATCTGCACCCCCCGGGGGGTCAAGACAAGCAATTACCATCCCCGATCCTCCAAAATATGAAAAAATTGGCCTGCTCGATCCACCCCGATGTAGAGAGATGCGGCTATTGCGATTTTTGAGGTCACAACTGAAATTGAAATGGGCAGCGGTGAAGGAGTGGTCGAGATGTGACCTTTGCAATTTCAGAGGCGAGCAGCTGATACTGAAATGGGTGGAGGCGAGAAGTGGTCGAGATGCGACATTGAAGGTGCTTTATTCACATAGCTTCCCCAATGCATCACCGGCGCATGCCGCTTAGTAGTTTTCAGGTGCAAAGATTGATTGCTTGATTTTAATTTCTGGAACAGTTCAGAGCTTGCATAAAGGGTCGAATTAATGAAATTGTAGAGATCATGATGGCTTTGAACACCAACTATAAGGACACTGGCCTATTCGGTGTATTTGCAGTAGCAAAGGTAAGGTGGAATGCTTCGTGGAGAGGTAAAATGGGGGTTAGTACGGCTGAAGGAAGAGAAGAGAAGAAGGGAAAGAGAAAGTGGGCTAGGGTTTTTGGTTCTTTATTTATGTGGCAGAAATTAGAACTGACTATATGCACAAGGACATTACTTATTGATATTTCACCACAAGATTTAGTTTATTTTGTTAAAAGCAAGTTGTTCATACCCTATTCTGGTCGCACCCCAGGACCCGCTAAGGGACCCACTTTGCACGACACATCACCCAGTCAGCGGTCAACTTTTCAACGCTCGAGAGCCGGTCAAAGCAACGCATGCTCAAGTCACGTGAACCACTCGTGAAGCGACCTCGGCGTGCCTTCCACCTTGGGGGTCGACCACCCCAAGGGGTCGGCCACCCTTGGGGGTCAGCCACCCGAAGGGGTCGGCCTCCCTTGGGGGTCGGCCACCCGAAGGGGTCGGCCACCCTTGGGGGTCGGCCACCTTGAGGGGGTCGGCCACCCTTGGGGGTCGGCCACCCTATGAGGTCGGCCACCTGCCTTGACGACCGACGCCCGTCACCTTTGACCGTGCTCCTTTGTCACAACGACCGTCGCTCGCGGCCGCGCTCCGCCGTAGTCGCGACGACCGTCGCTCGTAGTCTCGACGACCGTCACTTGTGGCCGCTCTGTCGCCATGACAACCGTCGCTCACGGTCGCGCGCCATCCACACAATACCCTAGTTGCTCGGACGTCACTCTGCGACCCTCGTCGCCTGCACTCCACCGCGCCCATGCGCCACAATCATGTTATATGCTTACGGGATGGGCTCACAACCACAAAGCCATCGCCGTCTTCATTCCAGGGGGACTTCGCTCCGTGCTCCGGCACGAGGACCCTTCACAGCGGGATAGGCGACTCCTCCTGGACACTATCTCCGCCAGGGTGCCTGCGTGACTGGCCTACGTGCTCTGGCACTGGGGGCTCGCGTCGGCACCCCTAAGGACTATGACCCCCGGGTCACTCCGAGATGGGAGCAGGTCTTCGGAAGGGCATCTTGCCTAGTCCACCTGGCAGCTGGGCGTCGGGTCTTCCCCACCGCTGCCAGGCCTGTGGGATTCAGTAAGGGCTTGGACTGGAGGCTGGGGCAACGGGCTACTCTGACCATGCTACCGCGGCATGATCAGTCTCCTCAGACAGGCAGAGAGATGTCGCAAGGGCAGGGCAGCACGAACTTAGGGACCGGCAGTACCAACGGAGGATCAGTGCTTTGGCCCCCCTGGCGACGTGTCGTTCCCAGGGGGTGACACATGTCAACTTATGACACATGCACATTTTTGCCTATAAATAGTGGACTTTGGAGCTTTTTCAAGGATCTTTCTCTCATTTTGGACTTCTCACTTTCTCTCTCTAGAAAGACATTCTCTCTGGAATTCTAGTGAGAGAAAGACACTTGGCTCACGTCCACGAACCCTCGACGCTGCGCCCTTGTCACGGACCGTCGACTGTCGCCCCTGTTCGTCGTCCCCCTGCCTGCGCGGTGCTGCCAGCCCTCACGACCTGTCTGGGGAGCCTTGCTCTCGGCCCTTACGCCGTCCTTGCTGTCTCCCGCGTTGCCTACCTGGAAGCTGACTCAGACCGCATCCTTTGTGGCACCTCCACGTAGCATCGAACCATTTTAGGTATCATCATTTTGGCGACTCCGCTGGGGAGGTGAGCATCGTGTTGCAGTCTGCATATCTTCCAGACTCAGGCACCATGCATGTGCAGCGGAGGGCTACGAGGACTACCAACAGTGCAGTTCATTCCTTGCCTGACACACTCACACAACCATGCCTCAGCAACGTATGGCTACCAGAACTACCGGTCACATCCTCATCCAAGAGGCCGTCATTTCCAGACTTGGAGAATATTCAAGCTAACATTGTTCTACTGGCACCACCCTTGGTGCTATGTCTCACTTCATTGGGGGCTACGCCCCTTGCCTACCCCAAGCAAGCTGAGCTCCCTACCCCTTCTGCATGCCTCTCATTGTAGCGACTTGATACGTGGTGCACGGGATGGCTCGAGCCACGCTAATAAGTCTCAACTCCGTCAGCCGACATTCCCCTCAGGCCGTGTGACCTCGCAGGCATGCACGCAACACGTCTTGCCAACCCTCCCGTGCCTTGGTCACTCAGTCGGTCGTCGATGCCGACCCACCGCCGAACTCCACACTCTGTCTTCAACACTTAGAAAAATTTCTTCAGTTTTCACGGTCGGGTCATCACTAGCGGGGCTCAACACTTGGAAAAATTTCTTCATTTTTCGTGGTCGGGTCGTCACCCCCACGACTTCACTTGGCACCCTCCCCTCTCTTCAACACTTAGAAAAATTTCTTCATTTTTCCCGATCGGGTCATCACCCCCGCGAATTCACTCGGCACCCTCCCCTCTCTTCAACACTTAGAAAAATTTCTTCATTTTTTGCGGTCGGGTCATCACCCCCGCGACTTCACTCGGCGCCCTCCCCTCTCTTCGACACTTAGAAATATTTCTTCATTTTTCGTGGTCGGGTCATCACCCCCGCGACTTCGCTCGTCGCCCTCCCCTCTCTTCGACACTTAGAAAAATTTCTTCATTTTTCGCGGTCGAGTCATCACCCCCGCTACTTCACTCGTCGCCCTTGTCACTCTTCAACACTTAGAAACATTTCTTCATTTTTCGCGGTCGAGTCATCACCCTCATCCTCATCCTACACTTAGAAAAAATTTTCACAAAAATGTTTCACCCTCTGGTGCTCTCCCCAACACTTAGAAAATTTTCCACGAAAATTTTCATCAATCCCCACCCCCGCTCTTTCTCTCCCTTTCACCTCAAAATTATTTCTTCCTCCAAATTTTACATCCCCTCTCATGCTCCTTTTATAGGCTCCACAAAAAAAAAAAAAAAATCGCATTGCAATTTTTTATTTCCAAAGTCAAAATCAAAAAGCAGCCCAGATGGGCAGAACCCACCCGCAAGGGACCCGACCCGCGCCTGCCCCTCCTCGTTTCACATCTCTTCATTCAGCTTAAGCGGGTTAAACCCGCCCGCCCGTTTACCCGACTGCTCCGACCCGTATCCCAGATACCCTAACCCGCAAAACAACCCTAATTTCCTTCATCTTCTCCAAGCGCCGCACCCTCCTTGCGCCGCCGAGCCATCTTCGGCCGCAACCATCTTCGTGCCGTCGCTGACTCAATCAAACTGCGGGACGGGCTGTATGCCGTCGCCAACTCAATCAAACTGCGGCACGGGCTGAGCGCCATCACGGGCTAGCGCCATCGCCGGCTCAATCAAACTGCTACACGGGCTTAGCGTCATCGCCGGCTCCATCACCAGGGACCCTGGCCCCCGCAGCCGGATGGGCTGTAACCACATCATTCACAGGGGCATTACTTAATGGTAATTCACCACAAGGTGTAGTTTATTTTGTTAAAAGCAAGTTCGCCTATTTAAAAATAAACGTGACTATCTTTGATGAAATAATCATGAAAATATAGATTGTGTAATAGGTTTTAGTACACTGATCAAAACTTTTGAAAATAAATGGCAATTAGTAAGAGCGGCCCAAACATGGCATGGATACTTGGGCGTATGCATAAATTTTCAAGACATAAATCATCCACAGGGACATTACTTATTGATATTTTACCAAAATGTTTAGTTTACTTTGTTAAAAGCAAGTTCACCTATTTAGTAATAAATGTGACTATTTTTGAAATAATCATAAAAATATTTATCATGCA
Organism: Escallonia herrerae; assembly: GCA_033070095.1. Taxonomy (NCBI): domain Eukaryota; kingdom Viridiplantae; phylum Streptophyta; class Magnoliopsida; order Escalloniales; family Escalloniaceae; genus Escallonia; species Escallonia herrerae. Next base: position 142,096 of record JAVXUP010000033.1, on the reverse strand, counting down.
ATAAGTTTTATTATGCTATTAAAAACTTTTGAAACAGATGACTAAAAGTAAGACCGGTCCATGCATGGCACGTGTTCTCAGGCTACTAGGCTTAAAATTTCAAGTCTGAAATCATTCTCGAAGGAGAAATCAAGCCATCATTTACCTCAGTCTTAAAGTTTTCCGATCTAAGGTCATTACCGTGTTTAAAAATCTCAAAGTTCCATAGTTTTTTCTTTCTTTAATGTGGTGGATCTTACTCAAACAAATTTTGGTGAGGAGCTTATTTACACTCTAAACATTATAGTCAACTAGTTTTGATCATGTGCGTTACACACGTGAGCAACGTCTCTCAAAGTACTGATTGAGATATCTCGTATTTGTATGCCTAATAACAATAGTAAAATTAGTAGTGACAAAAATAAAAAAATTATTTTCACCTTTTTATATAAGTTTTCTTCCCAATTTTTGTCGTTAAAAATCAACTTAAGGAAGTAATTGTTAGCTTTTAGTAACAAATAAAGGTTTAAAAATAGTATCTAAAATGATCGAAATAGTCTGTTCTAACTAATAGCAATAACAATAATGATACTAACAATAATTGAAAAGATTTAAGATTAAAGAGAATGTATAGAGAATTAATTTTGACAAAACTTTAGTATTAAAATTTTTGAGTGGGACATGTTAACATAGAAGAAAGACCAAGAAATGTAAAATCCATTTTATTGGCTTACATTCAAATGGCCAAAATGAATTTAAATCAAATTGAATAGGAGGGATGGAGAGAGAAAAGAGGATTCAAATCATTATTACGAATGTGGGTTAGTTAAACATGCTTTCAAAAAGTCAAAAATAAGAAAGTTCACGTGATGAGATTATGAGTGTAATACCCCGAACCCTAAAAAAATAAATAAATAAATAAAATACTTTTAACAACTTAAAACTTCTGGCGACGAACTATTACCTAGCATTGGTATATTATTTTGTGCGGCTTATAGCGTCAAATCTGGGGAGACACTATAAATAAAATCTTTAGCGACAACTTTAAAATCAAAGCTATAAATTAATGTTAATAGATGTTATTAATAGTGATTGAAATCTTTAGTGACAATTTTTTTAGTTAACGTATAGACCTTATTAACAGGTGTTAGCAACGAATTAGTGTAGCGGGGTAGGTAATAAACCATTAAGTTCTTTTAATGCGCCATCTTTCATAAATAAATATAATGGACATTTTTGTAACAATAAAAGTCTCTAGTAGAATTTAAATGGCGTAGGGAATGGTAGGGGGACTTATGGTAATTATACAAATTAGGGTTGATATATATATAGCGTAGGAATCGTTGGCAGCCAACCTTGGCTTCGGAAGGCAACAGATCGAGATAGAGAAAGAGAGAAGTAGAGAGGGCTCTTTGGGGAAGGGATTGGAGGATTCTCTTTCCGGCGAAGTTTTCCGGTAAGATTTCCTTGAAAATTTATGTTCTTATCTATGTATATATTGTAAGTTATGGCTATTGCATATAAATGTATCTGCGTATGGGTTGGATCTGTGATGGTTGGGTTTGTGAGAGTCTTTGTGTGGTAGAAGAAAGGAAGAAGGCCACTGCCGTGAGGTAGTGGATGTCGCCGTGGTGCGTTATGTTGGATACATGTGAGATTGTGTAAACCGTAAGAATAGGTTTAATGGGTCTGCCGTGAGTAGTCTGTGAGTTGTTGATGCATTGGTGTGGGAGTACGATAGTGATGCTTGAGGGAGCTGTGAAGGAGATGCGATTCAACCCGCCACTATGTGCTCATAGATTTGTGTAGGGGCTGTGAGGGATTGGATGTGCGGGTGACAGCCTTGGGCTGTCACGGCTGAGAAACCGAGTGAAGGAGGTGGCAGCCTTGGTTGCCGTGAGAGACGGAGGTGGCTGGGCAGCCATGGGCTGCCATAATTACATTTTTCGGTGCTTTGCGAGGGTGTGGGAAGTGGTGTGATGTGGATGTAATGGAGTAATATGTGAACCTCTAGTGTGTGTAAAGATGAGTTCACATATATGTGTACAGCGTGAGTACATGTATATATACATTTTGTGTGTGAGTGATGTTGAGTTAGCGTGTGGGTGCATGTAGTCCAAGGTGTGCGTGTGTTTGCGGTGGAGGTTTGGAGTGAAGTGTTGTTGAGTGCCCAGGTGTTTCAAATGGTGGTTGCCGTGCGCACCAGTGGGGAGACAACCGTGGGTATGTGAGGTGATTAATATATGTTGGTTTTATATATGTGTTTGAGAGGGTGCAAATGGGTATGAATAGATGTGAGTAGGTAATGTATGTGTGAGTGTGTAAACTGATAAAGTGAGTTCGGATAGTGGGTTTTGAGGAAGAAGAAGATACTGGCAAAAAGAGGAAAAGCTTTAGTTTGAAATTGAACTCAAGTGTCGCTAAAAAGGTATCCTATTCCAGCAGTTTATTTTCGAATTTTTAAAATATATTTAGGAACTTATTTGGGCAAAACTCAAAAGAGTAACTTATATTAATTTTGCAAGATCTACACACAGTAAAAGTTTTAGATGTTTCGGAACCCGGGAAGCTTGCTAACTAATTTTATTCGTAAAAGAGATTTCGGTGCATTTTAGAATAGTAAATTAAATTATTAAATTTTGAAGCTTCTACAATAATCTTATATAGCTAACAGAAGGTAGTTTCTAAAGGTTTGGAAGTTTTTAAAGTCGTTTGCTATTTTTAGCACCGTTAGCAGCGTAACGCTCGATCGGCAATCGCGTAACGCACTACTATTACAATAGTTTATTAAACTATTTTTAAAGAAGGGCATTTAGATTTAGGCAAAATATAAAAATAAAACTGCCCTTATTTTTGGGAAACCTTCGACGTGGAATTTTCTCAGATTTATCTGGACATGGGAAATGTCTCGAACAATTCTATTTTCAAAACAGGTTTTTGAATTATTTAACATAGTAAACAAAATTATTTTTAGTCTAGAATTTCACAGTGACCTAAAAGTAGTGAGAGGCTTAAGTGTCCAAAATTTTGTGGCATTCCGGCGCCGTTCGATATATTTTTGAAAACAGGAGCATTAGCGCTCAATTTAAGAAGCGACTTAGGGTTCCGAGCGGTAAATTCCCCGAGAGGCCATTATGGTTCGAAAATCCCACCTACCTGTTTAAAACAGTCTTTCAGGTTATATCGGCATATGTAACGATACGTTTGAAGTCGGGGGTAAATAGGAATCTTACTGAAGTCGAGGGGCGGTTTAGTAACTTCACTCACTCAAGAGAAACGTAATACTTAGGCGTGCTCGAGCGGTAATTAATGACGTCCTTGAGGTTTGTTATTTAGGTTTCGATAGTCAAGAGATAGGAGCGACTGTTGATCGAGCTCAAGAACAAATTACTGAGCAAGGTAAGTACTCCTGCCATATTCCTCCGTATACCCTATTTTCCGTCTACGTATATGTACAAATGAATTGTTCAATTAAAAGTTTAAAGCCTTTTGCACGCTACTACTGCTTTTGTGTAAATTGTTTGATGAGAAAATGCATAAAAAAATGCCATGGAATGTTTTCTATGAGTAGTGTTTTAAAGTTGGCTTATGTTGAATAAGACGGTATTTCTGGCTTGGTTGTTGCGCCCCATATCCACGGGGGAAAGTTGGATTGTTGGGTCCTGGTCAACAGGACGATACGTTTCCACACTATATGTATCCCGGACGAAGGAGGGATTGTGGGCCCTAGTGGGGGGCGCATACCCTGACCAAATAATGTTCATCCCAGGTGGAGTAGGGATTGTGGGCCCTAGTCAGGGGGGAACGTACGCTGACCACAACATGCCCATGTTATGATGAACTGTGATAGTTGTTAATGAGCCTACTTGATGTCATACTTCGTTTATGAGAATCTTGGATGAATTGATTTCATAAAGTAGATATATGTATAGTATCTCTTGTGAAAATATTTATCAGTTTAAATTTGAAGAAAACCTTGGCATGTTTTTATGAATCCCAAAACCTATTTTAGGGATATGATATGTGTACTTACTGAGCCCCAAGCTCACCCCGTTTTATAAATGTTTTCAGGCGATCAACTAGATGAACATGAGTATTGCGAGGGAAATGAGAATGAAGCCGCGGGAGATGCTCGTTAGGAAGTTGTTTAAGCCCTTGAGAAATTGTAGAACTGCCAGTTATTTATTTGAATTGTTCGTAGCTTAATTTTAAGAGGTTTCTTTAAAATAAATGCTATCGGTCTCTTTGGAGGATTTCAGTAGAGATGATTTGGGAAAGAGTTGTAAGGGCATCTTTAGAAATTCATGTTATGGTGTTAGTTAATGTATGATTTTAGAATTGTGTACAGGTTTTAGCGAGTAAGGCCTGGCAGAGCCCTACATTGGAGTCTATTGGGTCTGCGGCCGGTCACGTGCCTAGCTCGCGGGTCTGCCCGTGGGTTCGGGTCGTGACAATGAGAGTGTTCAAGTAAGCGGTGACTAGACAACATTATCTTAACTTGACTATATATATATATATATATATATATATATATATATATATATAGCACTAGCAAAATAGGATAAGTTGCAAACGCGATCTGGCCGTCCACGGGTGATCTGTGGACGGTGCAGATATTTTTTTATGTTATTTTTAAGTCCGTTCGCTACATAATGTAGCGGATGAATTTTTGACAAAAATACCCTTCAGCTCCATCCGCTACATTATGTAACGGACGAGTAGACATACACTACTTTTTTTTCTTTTTCTGTCCTTTCTCTCATTGTCCTTCTGACATCTCTCTCTCATTTCTCTCACCGTCCTCTCTCTCTCTCTCTCTCACTGTCCTCATTTTCCTGTTCTTCCTCAACCACAGTAACAGAGGACGAAGAAGAAGTGGAGGGTTCAGTTTCCCATTTGAGGCCCGTCTGAAACTTATAGAAAATTGAAGGGCTTGAGAGAAAATATCTCAATGAGAATGCATATGGGTTACAGTGAAAACCTTTGGAAGTTGAGGTGATGGAGTATAATGGAAGGGAGTGGCCGGGAATGTTGGGATTTATTTCAAAAGTATGTGTCCAGTTCACCCACGTTTGGTCCTGGTTTTCTTTTCATTACCTCAGTTTAATAAGGCAAGCAGAAGAGAAGAAAATAACAATTTGGCTCATTCATGGAGACACCAGTTCTCTTGTCCCTACAAAAGCAGCATCAATAATGCAGATAATCAAACTTATCTGCCTTACCAGTCTGCGCTTATCAAGGGCTTTTATCACCCTTATTGCTTACATACTCTGTTGCTGTGGTTGAGGAAGAACAGGAAAATTAGGACAGTGAGAGAAACGAGAGAGAGATGTCAGAAGGACAATGAGAGAAAGGACAGAGAAAGAGAAAAAAAATAGTATCTGTCTACTTGTCCGCTACATAATGTAGCGGATGGAGCTGAAATGTATTTTTGACAAAAATTTGTTCGCTACATTATGTAACGGACGGACTTAAAAAAACGTAAAAAAAAGATCTGAACCGTCCACAGATCACTCATGGACGGTCAGATCGCGTTTGCAACTTATCCTATTTTGTTAGCGCTATATACGGATCAGCTCCCATATATATTATATATATATATATAGCAGACAAAAATCGTCAACAAAAATCGTCCGCTACATTATGTAGCGGACAATTTTTGAAAAGGCGCAAAAAAAATATTCTGGACCGTCCACAGATCGCGTGTGGACGGTCGGATCGCGCTGGCAACTTAGCTCAACTTGTCAGGGCGAGTAATGGATTAGTTTCATATATATATATATATATATATATATATATATATATATATATATATATATATATATATATTAGATGTGTAAGTCTCTTAATATCACAGAGGGGATAGATTGTGAGAGAAAACTCTTGTATACTAAGTTATTTGATCAAATACCCAAATGGGGCCTTTATAGGGGCCACGATATGTAGTACATGTAATACGAACTAATCTAATCAGATCCAATCAAATGTTAGGAAATATATCAGCTAATAATCATATCCTAGACAATATATAAAACACTAATTACATCTAGTCAAAATCTAGACACTAATATCATGCACAAAAAACAATTATGGAGGTGGTAAAAACATTGAGTGGTGTAGTAATGGTGATATTGGTGGTCGCTTACACCGTGAGCAAAAAACAATAGTGGTGGTGGTAAAAACATGGAGTGGTGTAGCAATGGTGATATTGGTGGTCGCTCACTGATGTTAGCAACGTAAAGTGGCGGTGCTAATGCAAAGGTCATCACTAGTGGTAGTGAACATACTTCAAGTTGATGACAGTACATGAATGGTGGCACGCCCTTGGGTGAAATCAAAACTCTAAATGGAGATAATAAATCGCTACATATCTAGTAACATTAAGGATTAAAGAGCATCTAAATCCATTAATACAAAATGTCTCTACAAGACCACAATCTAAGATAGTCGATTCTCTTACAAAACAAAGTATTAAATGCAGCAGCTAAAATTATTTACAAAAATCTACTTCAAATCAAATTACACACATTTACCTAAAGTTTTCAAATTAAAGATATATAATTTAATTAATTAATAAAAATTTCAAAAATTCAAAGTTGTTAGAGCTTTTAGTCACCTCTTTCACCTGTGGCATGGGACAAGGTAAAAGAGTAGGTGAGCTCGAATAGCTCAGTATGATACCAAAATTCCAAAGATACCAAAGCAAAGTTGAATGAAAGGAATAACAATTCCTAGCAATTTGAAATGAACAAATTATGCTTCTTATGGGTAATATACATGGAATGCTACGAGAAAGAATGCATAGACTATGTTGGTCATAAAGACCCAAACATCGAACCAAATATACAAATATCAAATGTATGCATATCTCTAGCGTGTTAGGTGTCTATTGATCACCAGCATAGAAATAAATATGTGTACAAAGGACTCTCTAAAATTTAAGAGTTGTTCAAATATAGTCAATATTAGTCTTGTCTAACTCAAAGCTGATGCTCAAGAATTTGATTGAATTGATAATAGATGGTGTAACAATTACACTAAGTAAACATATAGCATCAATGGGGAGAAAAATAAGGATCAACACCTTTATGAAAGGTTAAGCTCACAAAATGCTGAAACAAGCAAAAGAGAATGAAGCCTACAAGTCGACCCAATTCAATCAAATGGAATTTCAACCACAAAGTAAATGGATCTCAAGAAATCAAAACATGATAGTCAATGAGATGTTTTCATCTTGTTAAGGACCATAGAAAAAAAAAACCGATTGGTAACGAGTTTTTTTCAGAAGTTGAAGTGACGTAATATGTAGCCCAAATAAACAATATTACAACACTGACTAAATTAGTTGAAGAAAATTTTGACCATTAAAGATACTCTAATAAGACATAAACTGAAAATTTGTAGAGGATTCCACAAGGTTTTTGGAATGTAGAATACCATGTGAAACATTTGATAAACTACTAATCTACAACAAATCGAAACGGACTGGTTGACAATGCCATAAAATAGTATATCTCTGCCCAAGCTAGTTTTGTACAGTTACTGTTTCAAATGAGAAATATGAAGAATTTTAAAGAATAATAAACTATAAAGTTAAATTAGACTTTCTAAGGTTTCCATAAAGATAAGAATCTCTAAAAACCGATGAGTAAGAAGATTTATTGACAAATCGAAGTGACTTCCAGAAATAATATATTTTTGTGTAGACTAGTTTTAAACAATGACTGCTGTGAAGCAGAGATATGAAGAATCCTAGTATGTTGAGGGCTTTAGAAAGATAAGTATCACTAAAGATGAACGAATAATGACGATTCTGTAGAAAATCAAAGTGGTTGGCATTGACTTTAAAGTCATTTTTTGACATAATAAACTGCGATTGAGAAAATTTAGAATTGAAAAGCTGAGGTAGACATAATAACGTTTTCATAAATTGCAAGAACACATAAAGCATATGCATAGTGAATGAAGCATTGACAACCTAATAGATTCACTAACTACCGGAAAAAGTACAAACTGTTACCTTCTTCGAGCAATGTGTGTAATAAATGTCAAATTAACTCACACAAGACCTAAACCAAAGTCAAAGGATTACAAACGTTTATGAATAGCTCTTCTACGCCTCCATTTTTTCTAGGTGCATGCACTAAAACTAGTGAGCCGTAAAGTGAGTTGTCTTTAAATGACACTCAATGCCTCTTGTGAATACTGTGGGGGTAATCTAATACTTTCTTGATAACATCTTTCTCCCATAGTGTTTAAAACCTTTTTTCATTTTTGTTTTGAAAGACTTGCGTTTTTTGGCAAACACAAAACAAACTTGTTTTCAACTGTTTAAATAGGTTTGACCACCCTAAAATTAATCCCAAGTACCATCTGACTGTATATCAAACATTGTACACCATTACTTTTCTTATTCTTCTTTATTTTCTCATGGAATCTAAATTGGTGTTCACATATTTTCTTTTCTTTCGGGTATTGTAGACAATCAATGATATTTTACTGGGAGTTACACAAGCTGGCCTCTCTCATTACCTAAATAGGAGATTTGGTGCGTTTTCTTCAACTATCTATCAGTATATCTACTTTGTGTTTTTATCTGTTATTGTTTCAAGACGTAAAATACTTGTGTACACAATCGGTATATAAGTATTATGTCATTAATTGTGAGCTACACCTGTGATGCTTATGAGCTATGTGCCACGGACTAATTGAGAAAGAGACCATTTTGGAGATTACTCCATGCAGGTGCTTGCTAGGCACTTATTGGACACCTACTTGGCAATAGAGGGGCAAGGTCTCTGGAATGTTCCGCACATCTTTACAATCTTATGTCTTGTAAATATGAGGATATTCTAGAGTAGGGGTGGATAGCTCTAGAATGGTAGAAGAGTATTTTAGGAGGAATCTAGAATAGTAGAGAGACTTGTAAATATTGTACAAAGTTCTAAAGGGTGAATGAGAACCGTAGGATGCAATGTATCTCCACTGTTTGTTATGGAGGTGGACTAGTATATATAGCCAAGGCCTCATTTGGCCAAGGCATAGGGGGATAGATCCAAGAATGATGTAGAGATCGAGTGATCTAAAGAGAGAGAGATCTAATAGTGATCCAAGTGTCCTTGTACTAAGCTGTCTTCAAGTAATATAGTGGATTCATTCCCCAAACTCTTGTGTCTTCTTGTTCATTTGCTTTTAACATCGCCCAGCTCAAGGGGTAGACTGACTTAGCGTGCAAACGGAAACTTGATCTAGTTAAGTGCCGCATGGTCGACTGTTCATATGTTCCTTAACTCTACAAAATTGACACTTGGGACTAGAAGGACCCTTGGTACTAGAAAATCTTTCCTTATCAATTACAATTATAGGAACACTCTTATTCCCTTGCACGTGACCTTTGTCAAATTTCTTTCTTTTTCCTTTAGATGGACCAGTTATGACAATGTGAGCACCATGAGGTTTTTGTTCTTAGACACACATGAAATTCAACTCGATCATCTTTCACTCCTCTTTTTACGTGTTATAGTTGATCTTAAAAGGACCAAACTGCGCATGAAGGGAAGTCATAATAAAGTGCACGAGAAAACTCTCAGATTTCCATGTCCAAGCCTTTTAGTTGAAAGGCCATATCGTTCATCCGTAAAATACGCTCACGAACACCATTGGATCCATTGTACTTGAGCATAACCATTTTAGTGATGAGAGTAGTAGCATGTGCCTCAGAAGAGCCCTAAAACTGCTCTTCAATATGAGCAAGGTACACCTTAGCATTATCTGAGTAAGGAATAGCTCCGCTCTGAGTTAACTCTTAACTCCTTTTCTGGATATTTTCTTTTTTTTGTTTCCCATAGCGCTTAAAGGCGCTGAGGCGCACCCACGCAACCTGAGCTACACCCACTTTCAGAATTTCTTTTTTGTCCCAAAAATGGCTCTCTCGGACACATGAAAGAAAGAGGTTTTGTACTTTATCGTTCCGCAGAATTAGCAAGCCCACGGTCATAATGGAGCCTTTCATAATCATTAGGAATATACGGTTGAAATGCTCCCACTTTAGACAAGCCGCCTTTTGCTTAATAGAACTTTCAGCCGCAAGGGCAGCAGCGCGTCAACCCGCAAAGCTTAATCTAAATTCATAATTTCAAGAATTATGCTAGTCTGCTCTTTCCATTTTCTAAATTTGTGCCGATCAATGATTCAATAGAAGAAAGATAGTCACTAATTGCAGCATGACTTTACGTTAAATACTAACAATAATCATGCAGGTTAGTAGCGAAAATTCACATGATGAAAATAGTCATTTCATCATTTAACATAATAAAATAAATAGAGAGATAAATAATTTATTTTTTATGAAAAACAAAAGTACACAAAACTTTTTCGAAGGAAAATATAACATAGCACTTATAACCTTTCATTGGGCCAATTATCAACATACAAGTGATTTTTCACCCTTAACATTTTGGAAATCATTACAAGCAACATGACCAAGAATTATATCACCATTGGGTAGAGAATAATTTGACCCTCGCAACTTATTATTTCCTTTCTTTTTACTTAAAAATTAAAATATAATCTTCCGTTGAGCTGATTAGTATGTTATTAATTAAGCGTAGAGTGATGTGATTTTATCAGAATCATAATTTATGAAGGACAATAAACTTTTGTTGGGCAGCTTACTGCCAAAATAAGTAAGAAGCACTAATTATTTCAAGTTCATTATCATAGTCTAGACATGCCAAATGAAGCATAAGGTTTTAGCATGATCTCATAGTTTTAGACGAATTCTTAAAATTAAAATAATATTGGCACGCTATATTTATTAGTATCCCAATAATATAAGTCAATATTAAAATACATATGTTATCAATAATAACATATCAAATAAACAATTCAATTAAGATATAGTATTAAGCAACTTTGTAAATTTTATTTTACAAGGCCAAATTAAAATACACAGGCTCCTATTCTGGGCTAATGCCACTGGCTCATATTCATAACCTAATAATTTGAGCAACCAAAACCCCTTCTCAGCGCAAAACCTTTGGTGCAGTGGCCCCCTTCCTTTTTTTTCTTTTTGCATATTAGCATGAAACATAATTCATCAAATAATCCAAGAATCTTAAAGGAGAAGTTCTATGTTCATGCAATTGACTAAAGTGGCTCTGATACCACATGTTGGATTATTTCATTCATCGTGACTCCAAAATCAAGACCATTAGAATCTTACAATAGCATAAATCTAAGAACATTACGATTTCGAACTCATTCGAATTGAAGGAAGCCATAAATTGTCAAAAGCTTTATTCCGATGACGAAAGAACGTCAAGATGCAGAAGTGAGCGTATTCCCTTTGGTATTGATCTTCACTACTCTTTTTCTATTCTTGATGATGGAAGAGAGTTGTATATTTTTCATTAATCTAGGAGGTAAAAGAGTAGCCAAACATTATGATGTGCTAGCCTAAAAACAAAAAGAGATATTTATGTAGAGAGAGTAGTGTGATCAATCCTAAGCTTGCCAAATCTCAACCATCCATGAAAGTTAAGAGATTAGGGTCTATAAGCCTTTTATATACCATGCATTATTAGTGTATTTGATGCCAAAATGAAATAGGCCCATAAAGTTACTTAGCCTATTTAATTAACTAATATTCAAGTAAAATATATAGTTAATAATAATATGACCCGTTAGGCCACCTAATTGGATTGGAACGATCAAATCCAACATAATCTTGTGAAGAAAACCAAAAAGACATTTTGGCAGATTAGACTAACTTCATTTTGGCTCTGTACATGATCTCTGATAGATTGCATCCCTCCTAATGAAGGCATAGCTACTAAAATATACACAATTTAGGCTTTGATTTTTCTAAAGCGGATACCGTATTATGATGAAGTTAGAGCTGTTTGAAGTTTGAATTTGTGCTAAATGCGGCTAGTCAGAATTTAGATTTTTTAGAGGTAATTGGAGTGGGAGGCTAAGAAGGTCGTAAGATCATGCATTACCTTAAAAAAAGTCATCTACCATTCCTATTAAATAGTTATTGTCAATCATATATGGCTAATATTGTACAACTTTGTTCACTTTAGCAAATGAGGATGAGAAAGATGAGGAAGCCACCAAGGCAAGAAGTCATCTACCACGTCATATTTGCCTGAGAGCAGCCCTTCTTGTTAATTTAAGACCATCACCAGAAATTGAGGTAATTCTCTTCAAGTACGCAATAAGAGCATTAACGTAATTTAGTTTCCTATTAAAAAGCTTCCCCATGTCGAGTGCAGTAGATTTTGGAATTTCTGGGGTACTTCCGTAAATGATATACACTTTGCAATGAAATAGTTTCTTAAAGCCTGGCATATTCATTCTTGAATTGTTGTATCTGGGTCGTTAGGACTCGTTAATGTCAGTCATAATATGAGGTGACTCACTGGTTAGTAGTGGAGGTTTTCCCCGCTAAAGTGGCAAATAGTTTTTCCAAAAATAGTATATGGTCCAAATGTTTAGTGGTCACAGTAAGTTACGGGGTTGTGCCAAAGTTTACGGCTGAGATCAACTATTGAAGTTTTTGATTACGAAGTTCATAATTAAGGCGGACTTCTATCTTACTGAACTTGGCCTCTCATTGCGGTGCGAAACAAATACTAGCAATAAGGTTTATTCATGAAATAGAGCCATTGATAAACTAATCAAATCCGCTTCTTTAAATTCTGCCCACAAACTGTTCAACAAAATGCCCGAACAAGACACAATCACATAGAATGTAATAATTTTTGGTTATGGCCAAAATTTGTTTCCAAAAGAAACTCTTTACCTTTACAGTTAAATGGTTAACCAAAAAGTTAGAGAAACTTGTTGAATTGGTGGTAGATGTTCGCAGAGTACAAATAGTTGCATCTAGTTACTTGCTTTTTTGCAGAATAAGACTTGTATCACGACCATCACACCCTCTTAATCTTAAACCTACACATAACTCACCCATCAAATCTTCTAAGCGACATTTCATCAAACAGTTTGTGGGCGACTCTCACCCCTCCCTTAATCTCCATCGCCCTCTTCAATTTCCACAAATCCCCTCGATCACCTAATCTTCAATTTCATCCAACCTATTCTCAATGTCTGCATATATGTGTTGAGAGGGTAGGGGATGGAGGAAATCTGATGCGTGCCTTTGTTTGTGTGTGTCTGATTTGGAGGGAAAGATGGGGCAGTAGTAGTTTAAGTAAACAAGACATGAAGTTTTGAAAAAAACTCATTTTTTTTAACACCCCCCCCCCCCCCCAAAAGAAATTTTCAAAACATAACTCATTTTTTCTTAAGTCTAATAATTATTAAAAAAATCACATTCCATTAACTTCTGACTCCAAAACCCACTCCTTTCTTCTACCTTTTCCTTGATTTTGTTTGCTATAGTCAACTTTATTGTGTTTTTTTAGGTCAAAATAATAGGAATCTACTTAGGGAAAATTATGAAAACATGGGTTTTCTAATGAAGTATTTGGGGTTGATGGGTTTTTTTGGAGAAATTGTGAAAAGAGGGGGCCAAACTTGAAAATTCATGAAAGGTGGGAAAGGTTGGGAAAAAATGGGTTTTTTGAAAACCCCCTCTTTCCCCTTCCCCAAAATACCCCTCCCCATAGTAAACCCACTTTGTGCATTACGCCCAGCCATTCTCCCCTTCTTTTCAGGCCCTTGACTTCATCCCCCTTCCCTCCAAAATTCTGCCTACCCCACTCCACCTCCACCCCACCTGTAAGTTACCCCACCCTCTACCCTGCTGCGGTCACCCCTACCCCACCCCGACCCTTCTCCCCCAATCGGCCAATCCCTTTGTCCCCCTTCCCTCCAAAATTCTGCCTACCCCACTTCACCTCCCCCCACCCGCAAGTTACCCCACCCCTACCCTGCTACGGTCACCCCCACCCCACCTCAACCCCCATATTTCCCTCCAACCGGGACTGTCCCCGTAAGTTCTGCATAAATTGACTTGCGCGTCCGCACAATCTGACGAGCACATTTGCAGAAACGGACTGGTGTTTTCGTAGAAACCGACTGGTGTTTTCGCAGAAAACGACTGTTGTCACCACGCCCCGTTTGCGTCTTCATATCCGCTTCCTTGTCGTTAGTGCAGCCACATGCTTTTAGGTGACACATGGGGAAGGCTAAGGTCATTTTAAATACCTTTATGGGAAGTGCTCGTCTAGTTTACGTGCGAATAATGGGGTCCCATGAACAACAAGGAAGCGGATGTGAAGACGCAAACGGGGCGTGGTGACACCAGTCTTTTTCTGCGAAAACACTAGTCGGTTTCTGCAAATGTGCTCGTCGGATTGTGCAGACGCGCAAGTCAATTTATGCAGAACTTACGGGGACAGTCCCGGTTGGAGGGAAATATGAGGGTCGAGGTGGGGTGGGGGTGACCGTAGCAGGGTAGGGGTAGGGTAACTTGTGGGTAGGGGGGAGGTGAAGTGGGGTAGGCAGAATTTTGGAGGGAAGGGGGACAAAGGGATTGGCCGATTAGGGGTGAAGGGTCGGGGTGGGGTGGGGGTGACCGCAGCAGGGTAGGGGGTGGGGTAACTTGCAGGTGGGGGGGAGGTGGAGTGGGGTAGGCAGAATTTTGGAGGGAAGGGGGATGAAGTCAAGGGCCTGAAAAGAGGGGGAGAATGGCTGGGCGTAATGCACAAACTGGGTTTACTGTGGGGAGGGGTATTTTGGGGAAGGGGAAAGAGGGGGTTTTCAAAAAACCCATTTTTTCCCAACCTTTCCCACCTTTCATGAATTTTCAAGTTTGGCCCCCTCTTTTCACAATTTCTCCAAAAAAACCCATCAACCCTAAATACTTCATTAGAAAACCCATGTTTTCATAATTTTCCCATCTACTTATCCCAATTCCATCTTGATGATACAGAAATAGATTACTTTGCACGGGAAGTGAGAGGTCTTTTTGACTAGTCTATCACTTGTGTCATGTCATCTTTCATTTTGATCAGAAGTTGACCTTTACAGCTGTACAATTCATTGTAAAATTTTTCCATTGTTATGTTAAACATGCTCTAACTGATATGATGGAAAAAGAATCTAAGGTCAAGCTGGGTATCCAGATAAGCTACGTTCTCCTCCCATTCACCATCGCAATACGTGATGATCCATTTCTTTATATTTGTGACGACGCTAAAGCAGTTATGGATAGAAGAAACTCTCTTATGAAGCTATATGCACATTCAGATATGCTCACTTGGTATTTGTTACCCAGAAAAAGGGGTTCGCTGCTACATGGAGGTACCATAATGATGCAGTCTGAGTTAGCTTCCAGGTAGGCAAAGTGGGAGACAGCAAGGATGGAGTAAGGGCTGAGAGCAAGGCTCCCCAGACAGGTCACGAGGGCTGGCATAGCCGCGCAGGCAGGGCGACGACCAACAGGGTCGGCGGTCGATAGTCCGAGTCAAAGGTGCAGCGTCAAGGGTCTGGTGACAGAAGTCCAAATATGTTTCTCTCACTAGAATTTCAGAGAGAATGGCTTTTTTAGAGAGCAAAAGTGAAAATGTCAAATGAGAAAAAGATCATTGAATAAGCTCCAAAGTCCACTATTTATAGGCAAAAATATGAATGTGTCATAAGTTGACATGTGTCATCCCCTAGGAGCGACACATTGCCAGGGGGTCCAAAGTACTGATTCTCCATTGGACTGCGGTCCCCAAGTTCGTGCTGCCCTGCCCTTGCAACATCTCTCTACCTGTCTGAGGAGACTGATCATGCCGCGGTAGCATGGTCAGAGTAGCCTGTTGCCCCAGCCACCAGTCCAAGCCCTTACTGAATCCCACGAGGTGCGTCAAGAGAAGCGCAGAGAACCTGACAGTGGTGAGGGTTGCCCCTGTAGCCAACTACCAGGCAGACTAGACGCGATGCCCTCCGAGGACTTGCTCCCATTTCGGAGTGACCCGAGGGTCATTGCCCTGGTGGTGTCAACGATCAACAGTAACATGAGTGGGCATGGTCGCCGCTCAGTGCTTAGAGTTCGTTGTGGGGAAGTCTTTGTGTCAGAGCCCCCTGCGAGTGTGATGTTGATGACTTTAAGGTTGTGCCGGTGATGGCTTCAGTGTTGTGAACCCATCCCGCTGCGAGGGCCAGAGCCCTCGGTGATTGTGCCAGCAATGGCTTTAAGCCCATCCCCTAATTTGATTGAGCCAGCGATGGCTTTAAGGTTGTGAGCCCATCCTGCAGTTTGATTGAGCCGGCAATGGCTTTAAGGTTGTGAGCCCATCCCGCAGTTTGATTGAGCCGGCGATGGCTTTAAGGTTGTGAGCCCATCCCGTAGTTTGATTGAGTCGGCGATGGCTTTAAGCCCATCCCACAGTTTGATTGAGCTGGCGATGGCTTTAAGGTTGTGAGCCCATCCCACAGTTTGATTGAGTTGGCGATGGCTTTAAGGTTGTGAGCCCATCCCACAGTTTGATTGAGCCGACGATGACTTTAAGCCTATCCCACAATTTGATTGAGCCGACGATGGCTTTAAGCCCATCTCGCAGTTTGATTGAGCCGGCGATGGCTTTAAGGTTGTGAGCCCATCTCGCGGTTGATTGAGCTGGCGATGGCTTTAAGCCGATCCCACAGTAAGGGGTCCTCATGCCGGAGCAGTACAAACGGAGCCCCCCAGAAGCATGTAACATGATTGTGGCACACGGGCGCGATGCCAACGACATGAGATTGTACCTAGTGCCAGGGCACGTGTCATGGAAGTGGCGCATGGGCGCGGCGATGAGCGTTGCGGAGACAACACTTGGTGCTGGGGCCTGTGTTATGAAAGTTGCGTGGAGACGAACGTCGCAGATCAATACTTGGTGCCGGGGCACGTATCATGATGATGATGCACGAGCACGGCGACGAACGTCACGGAGCAATACTTGGTGTCAGGGCATGTATCATGATGATGGCGCATAGGCGCGGCAACAAATGTCACGGAGCAATACTTGGTGCCGGGGGCACGCAACATGAGAAGTGGCGCACAAACATTGCGGCGTAATTGGTGTTGAGCGAACATTGTAGAGAGCGTGTTGAATGATGGCGGGGTTCAGGAGTGAGCCCTACAAGACAAAAGGGTGGTCGACCCCCCTCAAGAAGCAGTGGCTGACCCCCTTCAAGAAGGGGTGGCCAACCCCCCTTGAAAGAGGGATGGCCGACCCCCTTGAATAAGGGGTGGCTGACCGCCCTCAAAAAGGGGTGGCCGACCCCCTTTAATAATGGGTGACTGACCCCCTTTAATAAGGGGTGGTCGACCCCCCTCAAGAAGGGGTGGCTGACTCCCCACAAGAAGGGGTGGCCGACCCCCTTTGAGAGAGGGTGACCGACCCCCTTCGAGGGGCGAACCCTTTTTCCAAGCATTTTGACTTTGTTGTCGTCGCTGTATTGGTCATGCCTGTGAATGCTCGAAAGAAGATGCGCTTTGACCGGGTGATGGCGTTGAATAACTGACCATTGACTGGGTGATATGTTACGCAAAGTGGGTCCCTTAGCAGGCCCTGGGGTGGGACCAGAATAGGGTGTGAACATAAGCCTCCACGTGTGGTGTGCACGGAGGGGCAACCTGAGCGGGCGCCGCACGTATAAACGATGTGGATTGCGATCGGGTAGTGGGGGGCAAAATTGGAATGTTACGTTTAAAACATTATGTTGTGCGAAAGAGCGTATTCGTGCGAGAAACAGAGTTATTAGGTTTTGGGGGGGATATTTGAGTTGGATTTGGAATGGGTGGTTGAGATTGAAAGTTGGCCCTCCCCTATAAATAGTGTAGGAGGGGGATGAGAGTTGCAAAAAAAGCATTTGTATTTTGTCAGTCCAAAGAGAGAGCGAGAGGAGAAGAGAGAAAAAAAATGTGAGATGGTGAGAGAGGGTAAACAAGTGGCTGAGGGGTCGGCCAGTGATGGGGGTCGGCTGGGCCAGGGGGTCGGCGCAGGTGGGGAAAGGGAAAGAGGGGAGGAAGGGGGAATGAGGGAGGAGAGAGAGGAAAGGGGAAGTGGGTTGGTCACACAGGGGGTCGGCCTCATCTGGGGAAAGAGGGGGAAGGAAGTCAGAAGGGAGGAGAGGGGAGGCGGGTCAGCCGCACGGGGGGTCGGCCATCCAGTGGGGTCTACCGGGCTAAGGGGTGGAACGAGGGCCACGCCCGTCGAGTCGATGCTGGTTTCGAAAAAAGTTAAGCAGAAGATGTGGGCGAAGCCGCGGGGAGCGGCGGCTAGCGCATCACGACCACCGCGGGTTATGATGATGGAACCAGTGGCCGAGCCGTCGACAGATGAGGCCAGAGTTACGCCAGGTGGGGAGACAACAGTGCCCTTGACTTTTGATGATGGTGGAGTGAGATCGTATGATCCTGATCCAGACAGGACGAACACACTGCTAGGCGTGAAGGGGGTAGTGCCCCCCATACCTGACCGGGAGCTTGCCATTCGGGTGGCTGATGGAGCTTTCACAGTGCCGTGGAGTGGTTCGTCGATAGGAGTGGAGCCACGGGCGCCGTCACCATATGTACGTGCCCCGCGTTGGGAGGAGGCGCTTATGATGTCGTCGAGATATGTTCCGGGTTTGTTGGTGGAGAGGGAGGATATACCGTGGGCACCAATAATGTTCAAGGGACATGGAGCGATGCCAACCGGGTGGGACTTCTGGTGTCAGCACATGGTGGAGACGCCGCAGTAGGAGGCGCTATTGCAGAGGTTGGGGTTACTGCCGGCGGTGGGCATTACGGGGAGGGGTCTGGAGTTGTATAGGGATATGCTCGGGATGACTCTGCTGCTGTCGAGGTGGAGCACTCAGACACATACCTTTGTGATTGAGTTTGGAGAGATCGGGCCGACGCTGCTGTATGTGATGATGCTGACGTTTCTGCCAATGCAGGGAGAGTTGGTCGCGCGTGTGACGTGGCTCAGTGGTAAGGACCGCTTGTTGCAGACGCAGTGGCTGGATATTTTAGTGGATATGAGGCAGCACCGAAAGGGAACATGTGATGGGTGGCTCTGACTGTTCTATGGTACAGCGTATGCGAGGTTAGGGCAGAGATTGGGCGCTGCTGCTCACTTTGTGATGGGGCCGTATCACAAGAACAAGTGGTATGAGATGGTGGCCTTCCTAACGATGTTCTTGTCGAGGTGAGTATCGTACTTTCCATAGATTGTATTTGTGCTTATGTGACTTTATTTGACACCGCGTATAATGAGTTGTTGTTTGCTTGTAGGTTTGTGTTTGAGAGGACTTCGGAGGATGGCATTTCTCCTAGGGTGATTCCCCTGGTGATTCAGATGGTGCAGGGGAAGCGCGTCGGGCTGGCCCCTGTGTATCTGAGCACCCTGTACTCATGTCTAGATCAGTTGGTGAATGACGTGAAGCGGTTGCATGGGCGGTACCAAGTGGCGACGTATGTGGACTGGATGTTTCTGCCGAGGTACCTGTACGAGTGCTTTTCAAATTATCATCTTATAGGATTCCCGCACCAGCATCCGGTACCGATGATGAGGACGGTGATGCATGGGAGCAGGTCACAGGAGGTGGCGATGTGATGTAGCGGATCACAGGCGTTTGCATGGTCGGGCATCAAGAGGCCTGATTGTCTGCTGTCACGGCTGATAGACTCGCTTGAGGCTTGCTTGGCGTGGTCGTACAGAGATATGCATGCGTCGTATGGAGTACCCCCTGGTTGCATGGATAGGAGATGACGAGGGACTTGACCAGGAGGGGGGCCTTGGTGCCGGCAGATGTTGTGCTCTTGGTGGCCTACTTTCTGGGTTGGCTTCTAGTGATGACTGTCGATGGTGGGAAGCCCACGGAGAACCTGTATTACGTGGCCTGGTATTGCCCATACCGGTTGTCGCTGGTGTTCGGCTATGACTTGGAGCCGCCGTGTGGATACCGCTGCCCGTGGAGTATGATGACTGCGTTTGGGTACACGCGGTATGATAGAGTTCGTGAGTGGCCGGCACTGGTGACAGAGTGAAAACGGCAGAGGACAGCAGTAGCGGTGGCAGTGACTGCGGGGTACGCATAGTGGTGGGAGTGACTGCGTGCGAGTTGGGCGGGGTGGTTGGCACAGCCATCGGGTACACACCGTGTGGTGGACGTGTTCGCATGAGACCGGGCATTGAGTCTGATGTCGGTGACAGCTGCAAGGCAGGCTGGCATGCTGGCGCTAGTGTCGGGGAGTGCTGTTGGGGGCTCTGAGAGAGATCCATATGAGGAGCCAGACGAGGAGGGTGAAGGGTCTGAGGATGAGGCTCCAGGGGAGGACCGTGGAGAGGAGCTGGCAATGCGGTCATCGTGGGTGCCAGGGACCGGCAAGGGGCCGCTGTCGGCACTTCGGGTAAGTATGATGGAATGTGCTCGTCAGGCGAGTGCAGGCACTTCGGCCTCACACCTGGCAGGGTAAGAGAGGCCGCGGGAGGCATCGGAGGAGCCAGCGGTTGAGGTAAGACTTGCTGTTACTATTATATTATTATTATTTTTTGATTAAGTCTTGGTTATTAATGTCATAATAAAAAGAGTTGACGTACTGACTGTTCCTTTGATAAGAGAATGATGAGCAGACAATGGAGAGAGTCGATGATGAAGGTGCGACTGTCGAGGCAGTGGAGGCAGTGGCAGTTAAGGTAGATGAGCCGGCAGGCAGGGGTGAGCTAGAGGCGGTTGATACGTTGGGGACTGGCATGAGCGGCAGGGTGAGCCCACTGCCGTGTGCTGAGGATAGAGTAGAGGAAGTGTATGGTACAATGGTCGACGAGTCGCTAATGTTTGATGCCAGTCGCTACTGGTGGACAGGCACAGCGGCGGAGGCTGTGGTGGTTGAGCGGGAGGACCCAGTGGAGTTGGAGCCTGCGGTGGCACCCCCAGCTCAGGAGTTGGAGATTCCGGTGTAGCCTATTACGAAGCGTTGGCTGTCGAGGGGGGGGCAACATTTATGGCAATGCACTCGATGACTGTCGGTGCACAGGCAGCAAGAGGAGTGCGGGAGAGGCCTATGGTGGTGGGGAGCGGTGTAGTGGTTTGTAAAGCGAGTAGGGGATCGTCGAGTGGGCAGGCCGACGTCGTATCTTGGGAGAGTTTCCAGTTGCCCGCTGAGATAGTGTGCCGGTTAGAGCTGGTGAAGGTAGCGTACCCATAGACATTTTGAGGGAGTGACTGTAGAGAACCCAGTGCTACAGATGTGGGTGTATGCAGGGTTCGTAGAATGGTTACTGCCCTTTGCGAGTATTCCTGCGACGGGCTGGTCGACATCGTTCATTAAGCGGTCGCTGACAGAGTTTGCGCCATTCACCTCTCTAGGCTTGCAGTTGGATTGGATGGCTGATTTCTTGAGGTCGAGGAGCGAGGGCAGTGCCATGGGGGAGAGGATGGCCTTGGTGCAGATGGAGGAGGTGCTACTTGAGAGGAGGCACACAGGGCTGGAGGTGGAGCGGTAAGAGATTAGCAGAGAGCTGGTCGTGATTGACAGGGAGGTGGTGGAGATAGAGAGGCAGCTGACCGAGCTACAGGGACGGCTGAGTGACCTGCAAAGGCGGCAGACTGATGTGGAGGTTTGAGAGGCTGAGCGTCTGAGGCAGCAGGCCGAGCTCGAGGCGGGATGGTCGGCGCTGTAGGTTCAGCGTCACACGTTGGTGGCGTTTAGCTCTCATCCGGTGGCAATGTTGTTATCTAGCTTTTTATAGGGCCTACGATGGATCGATGTATAAACAGCGCCCGATAGTGGCCGAATTTTTTTTATGTGTATATATATATTTCTTGTTGGCGTTATGAGCATAGCTGTGTGTTGTCTTATTGGCGTTTGTTGTGGGTGCATAACGCCCTTGTTGTTTGTTACGAGTGTCAAATGTCTTATGTTTGATGGTTGTCCATTAGTGTTCCCCCCTTCTCATCGAGGGCAAACAACTTAGTGACTAGGAGTGAGTAAAAAAAGGCAGGCTAAGCATAAACATATGTAGCGAACAGACTGTATATGGATAGTGCTCGGATTAAAACGCTGTTTCATAAAAAGGAACTTGTAATGAGCAACAAGAGTTACAAGTCAAGATATGCGTGTATATACAACAAAATGTTGTGTAAGTGTGGAAGGTCATGGGGAACAAGCTGTAACTAGTCACGCATAGTATTTCTCTATATAGCGACCGTTGACAGGGGCCGTGAGCCGTCCGTCATCTGGGTTGAGTAGGAGGTAGGAGCCATTGCTTTTGGTCGTATGCACTTCAAGTGGTCCCTCCCAGTTGGGTGTGAATTTAGGGGCTAACAGGTTGGTCCGCACATGCTTGGCGGCTTGGAGGACAAGGTCGCCCTCTACGAAGGAGCGGGGTTTGACAATCTTCCCGTAGGCTTTGACAAGTTGTTCATGGTGTTTCTTCATTCGACGCATGGCGTTGGCTCTTTTTTCATTGAGGCCTTCAAGGGCCATCATTCTGGTTTCCTCTTCCCCGAGGCCACTGCTGAGGGCTAGTCGGGCCGAGGCAACCACGACCTCAACTGGTACCACACACTCGTCCCCGTAGACAAGGGAGAAGGGCGTGGCCTTCGTGGCTATGTGTCTAGAAGTTTTGTAAGCCCAATGGGCATGGCTCAGCTTTTCGGACCAAGAGCCGCTTGCATCATGAACCATGCGTGACAAAACACTCAACATGGTTTTGTTAGAGGCTTCAGCTTGACCGTTGCCTTGCGGATAGTAAGGGGTTGAAGTTGTGTGATTGATCTCGTGCGGTTCCATGAGAGTCCGAACATCCCGATTGATGAATGGCGTGCCGTTGTCGGAGATAATGCATTGGGGGATGCCGAAACGACAGATGATGTGATCGCGCAAGAAGTTGGCAATGGCGCCTCCCGTGGCCTTTCGCAGAGGTATGGCCTTGACCCACTTTGTGAAAACGCTCCATTGTGACCACGATCCATATGAGGCCTTTCAACGGCGGATGTATAGGGCCGATAAGGTCAAGAGCCCAAGAGTGAAATGGCCAAGGGGCCACGATCATACTAAGATCGGACGTTGGGGTGTGCATTCTGTCAGCATGTCTCTGGCAGGGTTGGCAATGTTGGACATGAGAGATGGAGTCAGATTCCATGGTCGGCCAATAGTACCCTAACCTTAGCAATTCTGCGTACAGCTTTTGCGATCCCAAATGCTCCCCACAGGCACCATTGTGCACTTCATTAATTACTTCCACGGTTGAGGCACCTTGTAAGCATCGTAGGGTGTGCCCTGAAAATCCTTTATGAAATAATTCGCCTTCCGTCATAAAGTATCTGACCGATCGGCGCTTGACAGATCGTGCCAAGCAGCGGTCCGGTGGTAGGAGCCCATGAGTTAGGTAGGTATTGTAAGAAAGGCTGACGCCAATCACCCTCGACGTTAATGACAAGCACTTCCGCGCTATCTGGCGCATACATGCATTCTGAACAATCCCGCTGTACATCTAAAGCAGCCTTGGCCATGGACGGCCAAAAGAGGCCCATGCGCTGGAGGCGTCAGTATTTATTAGTATGAGAAAGCTATTATGAGAGGCCCATACTATTGCTTTCATTTCTATGAAAGCAATAGTATTTATTAGTATGAGAAAGCATCAATGGCTTTTTAACATTCGTTTTCATGGTTAACAGCCAGTTGCTGCTCTAACACACAAAATCGTCTCCAACACTACAATGGCCTTCTCAAACGTGGTTAGTCCGCAAGAAGAAATTAGTTTGTTTGGGCATCCCGTTACTTACATTGCCCCGACTGTTTACGGGCACCCGCTAGTAAGTTGTTCTATCCACTACTTTGTATGGCCATCCCATTACCAAAATCTGATTGTATTACTCCACATTTTAACGATTGATTTTAATAGCTCATGTGTTTTAATAAAAGTGCATTAAGCTGCACAATACTAGTACCCAAGTTTTTCAAATGAGGTATTGATTTGATATACTAATAAACTTGCTAGGTAGACTTTGACGGAGTTTTTATACGTAAGGTATCAGACTCTGGTGCACTAAATATGAAATGGGATGCACCAAAGCCAAATGATTTGAAGGTTTGATTTTGAAATTGCATACTGAAACGTCACTAAGATCTCGCTTCACAACCCAAGCTTTTAAATTCTCATTTTAGTGCCCTGGTTTTTTAGGTGTAGAAAAGTCCATAAAATTGAGATAGTGACTTCGATGAATTCAGAAGTATGTGATACTAATAAAAGTTGTTTAGACACAGAACTAAAACGAGGTTTAATTGACAGGGTTAATTGCAAACCCGTAGAGTGAAAAGTATGAACCGAGGTGCCTTAATTATTTGACCGAGCATTAACATTTTTGGTGTGCCCATGTCTTTTTTTTTGTCTTTTCTTACTTCACAGGCGTTGACATTGCATTTCCAGAGTTATTGTGATAAAGTGACCATTTCCATGGCAGTAGACGAAGATGTAATCCCTGATCCTCATCGACTCTGCAATGATTTGGAGGAGTCTATCAACATAATCAAGGTGGCTGTACTAAAAACAGCATGCCCCAAAAATGTCGTGTAGCAAATTTGAGAGATTTGTTGCTTCAGACTTTTATCTGGCGCCCAAAATTGTCAATAAAGCTCATTGGTGATGATTTCAGCAGCATTTAGAATGCCATCAAATCCTTTAACCACCATTTTTATGTCGCGGAATGGTAGTTGCCTCAATTTGGGTTTAAGCATGTTCCTTTTTCTTTTTCTGGATCTGTCTCAGTCATCTTTCATCATACGATAAAATACCACTTTTCCGAACAGACTCCATTGCATTTTCATAGAGTTAAGAGCTGCCCATGCATAGGTGACACACGATGGCCCTTGATGGCACAAGGAAACCGTGTGTGGCACTCGACTTGCCGCTCGCAAGAAGAGTTCGCCAACCAATCCCAACAATTTAAAGCAAGCAGTGCATCAAGATCGCATAAAACAGTGCACAAAGAGTAAATTTCAACATGAGGGCAAAACGGTCACAAATATCTTCATTACTTCAATAGCATCATTACAACTTACAAAAGGCTTTGGTTGCATCCACAGTGTGCAATCTAGCTAGACAGGTAAGCTAAAACAAAGCAAGGGTCTCTCAGGTATGGGTGTGCATGACTCCCATATAGTACCATTAGGAGGAAAAACCAAAGTGACAGTAATAGACGTAACTATGTGCGAGGAGTCATAGTGCCCCTTTTTAGAGAAATACAACTCGAAATGACTTGAAATTTTACAGGAAAATTTAAATATATACAAGGGTGATCTCCACCAAAATTGAGCAAAAACGCATGCCTGGATCTTCAGATATTCACTGATGGCTTTTGGCGTGCGCAGGCACTGCAGTTGGGAGCGCGGGTGCTGTGCTTGACCGGCGCATGGGCGCGAGATTTGAAGAACTTGTGAGGGCGGATGGGCGCATGTTGGAAGGGTGCGGGGGCGCTGAGCTGGATGGGCGCGGGGGCGCTGTGCTGGATGGGCGCAAGGGCGCGGTGCTAGGCGGGTGCAAGGGGCAGCCCGTGACATTCTCCCCCACTAGAGCTGTTGACGCCCTCGTCAACTTCTGCATGTGGTAGGCTTCAATCTTGTCGGCATAGGCTGATAAGTCTGCTGCTCGTTCCCAAGTGTTCTCTTCATCCATCTGTCCCTGCCACTTGACTAGGTACTCTTGATGGCGCTTGCGGGAAGCTATAATCACTCTATCATTCAAAATAGCCTCGGCAACTCGCTTTCCTGCCGCTTTGGGTTTGAGTCCTTGTCTTCTGATTTGGTCCCGGGAGGGGTTGGCTGTGTCTTCATAGAAAGGCTTCAACATGCTAACATGAAAGACAGGATGGAGCTGGCGGCTCCACCAATGAGGCGGATCAACTTTGTAAGCCATCTTGCCTATCTTCTTCACTATAGTCAGGGGTCCCTCATATTTCTGCAAAAGACGAGAGTCTCTTCCCCTTAGAAATTTGCAATCTTGTGGCAGTAGCTTAACCATAACTTTGTCGCCCACGCTAAACTCTTGAGATCTCCTGTTCTTGTCAGCGTGTTTCTTCATTCTTCTGGCTGCCTTCTCAAGGTAGGAGTGAGCTAGATCTATATTCTGCCTCCATTCTTCGCAGAAGCTTATGGCCCTTGGAGATTTTCCTACATTGGGGACGTTTACCGTGTGGGGTAGTAAGGGTTGTTGTCCATTCACAATCTCAAAAGCACTCTTCCCTGTCGAAGATCTTTTGCGTGAGTTGAAACACAGCTGGGCAACATCCAGTAGCTTGACCCAATTTTTCTATGTTGCACTGACAAAATGGCGGAGGTACTCTTCTAACATGGAATTGAACCGCTCCGTCTGGTCATCTGATTCTGGATGATAACTTGAACTCATCGAAAGTTGGGATCCGAATAACTTAAAGAGTTCAGTCCAAAAGTTTCCAGTGAAGCGGGAGTCCCGATCGCTGACAATGTCTTGAGGCATGCCCCAATACTTCACCACATACTTGAAGAAAAGTTGCGCTGTGTCTTTGGCTGAGCAATACTTGGGTATTGCGATAAAGCTTGCATACTTGCTAAACCGATCAACGACAACAAGAATTGTGCCTAAGTCTCCAACCTTCGGCAGACCAGTGATGAAATCCAATGACACACTCTCCCACGGTCTCTTGGGGACAGGTAGCGGTTGTAGTAACCCTGCTTTCTTCTTACGCTCCACCTTGTCCTGCTGACAAGTAAGGCATGTCTTCACATACTCTTGCACTTCATCCCCCATCTGGAGCCAGTAATAACCTTGTTGAAGGAGAGCTAATGTTCTTTCTCCTCCGGCATGGCCTGCCCAAAGAGTGTCATGACATTCTCGAATCAATGTTCGTCTCAGGTCATCGACTCGGGGAACGTATACCTGTCTTCCTTTGGTCATCAGCAAATCGTCTTCTTGCCAAAACTGTCGAGTTTTACCGCTCTCGATCAGTTTCAACAGTTGTTGGGCAACCGGGTCCCTGGTAAGGGCCATCCTGATCTTCTTTCCGATGTTGATGGCAACTCGGCTGTCTGCTCTAACAATAGCATTCATGGCCATCAATGCTACTTGATCTAGTTCGGCTTTCCTGCTGAGGGCGTCGGCTACGCTGTTGGTCGAGCCTGCCCTGTACTCGAGCGTGAAGTTAAATTCTGCCAAAAGTTCCTGCCACCTGGCCTATTTCGAGGAGAGCTTGGATTGACTTAAGAAGTGGCTCACTGCAGTGTTGTCTGTCCGCACTATGAAGCTAGAACCAAGCAGGTAGTGCCTCCAAACTCTGAGACAGTGCACTACCGCAAGCAACTCTTTCTCATGAGTGGTGTAGCGACGTTCTGCTTCGTTGAGCTTTCTGCTCTCATATGCCACCGGGTGGCATTCCTGCATTAGAACCCCTCCTAGTGCAAAGTCAGAAGCATCTGTATGAACTTCAAAGGACTTCGACACATCGGGGAGAGCAAGTACCGGATCTTCAGACATAGCGCGCTTCATCGTCGAGAAGGCCGATTGACACTCCTTGGACCATTCCTAAACTTTGCTCTTCTTCAGAAGTTCGGTTAGGGGATGGGCCATTCTCGAATAATCTCGGACAAACTTCCTATAATAGTTGGTCAATCCAAGGAAAGATCTCAGTTCTGAAACATTAGTTGGTGGTTGCCACTCCTGTATCACTTGAACTTTAGCTGAGTCCATCCTTATCTGACCCTCTTCTATCACATGGCCCAAGAATTTAATCTTGGTTTAGGCAAAAGTGCATTTCGATAGCTTCACATATAGCTCGTGCTCCCTCAGTCGGGTAAGCACCTTCCTTAAGTGCTTCAGATGCTCGTCCAAGCTGAAACTATAGATCACAATATCATCGAGATACACCACTACAAAATCGTCAATGTAGTCTCGCAAAACCTGATTCATCAAGGTGCAAAATGTGGCCGGGGCGTTGGTCAAGCCGAACGGCATGACCAAGAACTCATACGCACCGTATCTGGTGACACAAGTTGTCTTCGCCTCGTCACCTTCGGCGATTCGGACCTGCCAATACCCAGACTTCAAGTCTAACTTGGTAAACACTCTCGCCCTACTAAGCTGATCAAAACAATCGGCGACTAAAGGAATAGGATACTTGTTCCGAATAGTCACCTTATTTAGCGCCCTGTAGTCCACACACATCCGCAAGGAACCATCTTGTTTCTTCTGGAAGAGGACTGGTGCACCGTAAGGCGACTTCGCTGGAATGATCAAACCCGCGTCTAGCAACTCTGTCAATTGTTTTCTGAGTTTAGCAAGTTCTGGTTGTGACATCCGATACGGAGCTCCGGTGGGTGGCTTCGTGCCTGGCACGAGCTCGATCTCATGGTCAATTGACCTTCTAGGTGGCAATTTCTTCTGCAATTCATCAGGCATCACATCTTCAAAGTTGTTTAATATCACTTTAACTTCTTTGGGTAATGGTCCCGATACTTCTTCGATCTCGTCCCACCGTAGCATGGCAAGATAGGTTGTTTCGTCCCATTTTAATCCCTTTTTCAACTGAAGGGCTGAGATAGAACGCTCTCCCGGCCTAGGAGATATAGTGGGGATGACACACGGTTTACTCCCAAGCATGGCCAGAGAGTTGGTGCATGGCATCACTGTAGTCTTCGTATCACGCAGAAACTCCAACCCAAGGATCAACTTAAAGTCATCCATGACGACTACTGAAAAGTTGGTCCTTCCTTCGTATGGGCCAATCTTGATCAAAACAGATCTCGCTATCCCCGCTACTGGCTGTGCGGCAGAGTTGATAGCCTTCACCCCTCCGCACCCTTTTTCTAGAGTTAGACCCAGTCTTTCAACTTCGGTGCTAGAAATGTAATTATGGGTAGCTCCTGTGTCCACCATGGCCCTGATGGCCTTCCCGTTAACCTTGATGTCCACATACATCAAGCCTTTCCCTGGTACGTCGCCCTTTTTCTTTGGCGGCATGTCTTTAGGCTCTTCCCCAGTCAAGCTCTTTTTGGGGTTCCCAACATGCATTGTCACCGCATTACACCACTGAGGAAAGGCCCCGACGGCATCTTCCTCTTCATAATCTTGTGTGTCTGTTTGCTCATTCAGTTGGTGGATGCCTTGGTCGAGAGCCAGATTGTTCCCCACGTTGCACCTGCCCAATGTTGTCAAAGAAGGCATTCATCATCTGTCGCTGCGGACAGTTAGCGATCACGTGCGGTCCTTGGCACAAGAAGCAACCCCTGAAAGGAGGTTTCTTCACTTCTCCGCTGGTGCTAGCGTCAGGCTTGGCTTTGAACCCAACTCCACTCTTCTGTTGGGTAGAAGAGTTTGACGCTCAACTGCTTTTACTGCCCCAACTTTGGTTTGGCACTGGACCCCCTGGCTTCTTGCCACCAATACCTCTGCTTGGGTTTCCTCTCTGAGGGGGTCTCTGTGGCTCGGAGTTGTAATCTGAAAGGCTCTCGGTAGCGATGATAGCTTCATTAAGGTTGTTCACACGACGTCTATTAAGCTCGGTGCGAGCCCATGGTTTTAACCCTTCCATGAAGAAGAAGAGTCTGTCGACTGCAGACATGTCATTGATGTCCAACATCAAGGCAGAAAATGCCTGGCAATACTCCCAGACCAATCCGATGTGCTTGCATTCCAGCAACGCTTTCCTCGCGTTGAATGCGGTATTTTCTGGGAAAAACTGACTCTTTAGCTCTCGTTTGAGTATCTCCCATGTGTTTATGACGCAAGACCCATCTTCGATCTCTGCGTACTTCTTCCGCCACCATAACTTGGCATCTCCAACCAAGTACATGGCAGCCATCGACACCTTTGTCGCTTTCGAGTCTACTATGATGGCTCGAAAGTATTGTTCTATATCGAAAAAGAAATTTTCTAATTCCTTGGCGTCACGGGCTCCCCCGTAACTCTTGGTCTCTGGCACTCGGGGCCTTGCCGACTGCTCCGCACCCCCAGCGGGTGTGTTAACCACTGCACGACTAAGAAGCTCCACTCGATCCTGGAGTTCTTGAAATTTAGACTCCCAGTCTATACCTTCATTGTGCCGTGCATGGTGTTCCACTCGATCTTGAGCTTCCGAAACTTTCCCTCCCATTCCATGCTCTCAGCATATCGGGTATTATCAGTGGCTTCAAGATTCACTTCCAACGATTCAAGGCGAAGGGAAAATTGCTTCAGGATGCCTGGAGCATCCTGGTCACTCTTGAACATGTCATGTATCTGTGCTTCCAAAGCATCCATTCTCTCTTTCGTGTTGGCCATAGTTTTTCTCAGCAAACTATCCCACAATATTTTCTTAGCTGAAGCCACGGTCCCTTGGGCAACCGCAGCTCTGATACTACCTGACACACGGTGGCCCTTGATGGCACAAGGAAACCGTGTGTGGCACTCGACTTGCCGCTCGCAAGAAGAGTTCGCCAACCAATCCCAACAATTTAAAGCAAGCAGTGCATCAACATCGCATAAAACAGTGCACAAAGAGTAAATTTCAACATGAGGGCAAAACGGTCACAAATATCTTCATTACTTCAATAGCATCATTACAACTTACAAAAGGCTTTGGTTGCATCCACAGTGTGCAATCTAGCTAGACAGGCAAGCTAAAACAAAGCAAGGGTCTCTCGGGTATGGGTGTGCATGACTCCCATATAGTACCATTAGGAGGAAAAACCAAAGTGACAGTAGTAGACGTAACTATGTGCGAGGAGTCATAGTGCCCCTTTTTAGAGAAATACAACTCGAAATGACTTGAAATTTTACAGGGAAATTTAAATATATACAAGGGTGATCTCCACCAAAATTGAGCAAAAACGCATGCCTGGATCTTTAGATATTCACTGATGGCTTTTGGCGTGCGCAGGCACTGCAGTTGGGCACGCGGGCGCTGTGCTTGACCGGCGCATGGGCGCGAGACTTGAAGAACTTATGAGGGTGCATGGGCGCATGTTGGAAAGGCGCGGGGGCGCTGAGCTGGATGGGCGCGGGGGCGCTGTGCTGGATGGGCGCAAGGGCGCGGTGCTAGGCGGGTGCAAGAGGCAGCCCGTGACAATAGGCCATGTATCTTCATATGTGTTTGCGTGTGTGTGTATGCATGCACGCGCGTACCAGAATTGGTCAAGCTTTAATGTTGAGATCTTTACCGTAACCCGGTGCGTCTTGCATTTGAGTTTAACTTGAGGGTTTGTTAGTGGATGAGATGAACCATGAGTTAAATTCCATTTCGTTAGTGCTTTGCCTAGGGAATGTAGATCTTTAATGTTGTCAGCTACGATTACGGTTTTCCTTGGACATGTTTGCACGCTTTGCCTTGATATAGGGGATCAACTTCACAACTAACCTTAAGAACAATGTGTACACACAAATTTCGTGTCTTAATCTGCAAGACAAGAAATAATTGCACAAAATTCAATTTATCAAATTTAAAATTATAGGTTACACCACTTTGTGATTTTTACATAAAACAAATGTAAAATTCTCTGATTCGATCTCCGATTTGGTCACGATCCAAGGGCTGAAATAGCTTGATCTTAGAACGTGGATTTTGACTTCTTCAATCTTCACGCTTGAAAGATCGAAGCAGTGCTTGCTCGAGGGCTTTAAAGTTTTATCCCGAACAAGTATGTTGATCCTTGACTTGTAGAATCACTGATGTTGAAGGCGAATTCCTCTTCAATTTGAGGCGAAAGAGAAATCAATCTTCGTAACTTGGAAGTGCTCGATTGAAGAACTGTACTACGTTAGTGCGTATTGTTCTTCAAATGAAGTACAACCTGGGAGACAACAGCGTTTCGGCGGAGCTTAAGCTTTGATCGCGGAGACCCTGTGTGTCCTCCTCCTTCTGTACCTCAAGCCATTATTTATAGGCAAGGTGATAGGCTTATTTTTGGAAATCCCATAACTTGAGCTTTGATTTTGTAATTAAGGAGATTTTTGTCCGCTTAATTATCTGATCTCTTCAATTAAATAGATATCTGTCTCCACTTAATTTAGGAATGATTTTAGTCAAATTTAACTTTTTCGGTAGTAAGACCATGGGCTGGAACATGTATTGCTATTAGATTAGTCTTTCCAATTTTTCTTTGACTTTGAGCCCGTTGTCTTGTTTGACTCCATGTCGGCATCCGATCCATACTTTTCGACGACGTTGAATATTTGACCAGTCAACAAAAATATTGTATTATTGATTGGTACAAATTTTTGGTGTCTATAAATTGCTCCCACTTCAAGACTTGTGCAGTGCTACTTTTTGTTGGTTACCGTGCAAGGCTTGAAGTATCTCTTTTTTTTTTTTTGAAAAATAATTCATTGCACTCCACCAATGAAATTGGCATCGACTCACTTGCTCAGTGCTTGCTGCCAATGGATCTCTAGAGTTTTATGCCTTTATGACGTAATTTCAACTCACCAACTACATGGTTTCGACGGCCAGAACTTTGGTAATTAACAAGCTCGTTGATCATGTGAGTGTCTCGATCACATGTCATTGTGTGAGCGCACAACGTCGTCTTGCCCGAATATGACTTTTTTTTTTTAAATTCCGTTGTATGGGCTTTATCCATGAAGTTGGCACCGACCCAAGGCTTCTTGCCCTGTCTGCTTAGGGTCTCGTGCCTTTATATAATGAGCCCCGAACCGCAAAGTGCCGTGTGTGGGCAGCCGTAATTTAATCGTGAAGACCTTGGTGATCAACAGGTGCATGAATTTCATTTCATGTACCAAACAGCTTTAGTGGCGGCGCATGTTCATGTCTCCGCAGTCCCCCACACGTTTGAACAGATCGAGCAATCTGCCACACTCGAACCCAGACCAACGTCCTCGCTACAGCGTCACGGGCATCCATTGATGCCACTGTCCGAACCGGTTTTCCGTTGCCTCCGCCAGCTTTGTTGACGTCAACACTGTTTAGTCGGCGGGATCTGGTCATTCCTGACGCCGCCGGATTCATCGAGGCTACCGCTGGCATGGTGTTGGCTCTCGTTGCTGATGGGAATGCCGTCGGGTCTTTGATGGATCGGCTACAGCACAGGGAGGGGAGCCGCATTTTTTTCGACATCGGCCGCGTTCTGGCCTAAATTTTCGCCGCCAAGGCCTGATGGTTCCGACGGCCGCCCGTATCTGCTACGATCGCAGCTGAGTCATCCGTTTCCATCCTGCCGCCACCGATGTTCGCCGGGATCTCCCAGCTTTGTTTCCATGTCGCCGGTTGTTTCGAGATGTCCCTGTCGGTTTATGCTATGGCTGCCGACGTGGCATGGCCGCTGCTGGTACTACGCTGGCCGTTGGACTGCATAATCGGGTTAGCCATGCGGCCGCCCTCCTTCATCGCCGAGGCTGCCGCCCGTGCCTCTTCTCGCGTGAACTTGCGCCCCGAATCTTCTCTGATGCCACCGCTTCTGCTTTTGTTTCTTATTCTGATTCTCTTCACTCTTTTTTTTTCTTCTTTCTCTGGGCTGAAGGCCCACTTCTCTTTCTACTTCGCTTTCGTCTCTTCCTCCTCTTGTTTCTTTTCGGCCCCCACTTTCTCTCTTTGTTTTTTCTTTGGACCTCACGCCCCCTGACTTTTCTTCTCCATTTGCTTTCCCATTTTTTGTTTTCTTTTCCTTTGGGCTCTACGCCCACTTCTTCTCTTTCTAATCATCTTGTCCTTTTCTCCTTTGGTTTAATTTTTTTCCTTTCTGTTTTCTTTTTTTTTCTTGAACATTCTGAACCTTCACCACTCTCTTTTTTTTTTTTTTTTTATGGCGAGACAAATTTCTTCTTTTCCCTCTCTTGCGTGCCCGAATTTAATAAGTTAATTTTTTTTCTTTTTTATTAAGCAAGTAATTTGTCAAAAACGGATATACAACGCTGCTGAAACAGATATACGAGACTAGTGGCTTATCGAACTGTTTGGAAGATCTGTTTGACATAACTTGCATTTTGACTTTTCATGTGTGTAGGTCATTTGTAGACCTAATGGATGTGACCGCATCGAGACTCCTCTGACTGGCCATAGAAATGCGCTCGACACGTCTCGCACGTTGACTTTTCCTCATGTGCGAGTCCTCTGTCGACCAGCATTATGACCGCGACGCAACATCACTCCATCAGCTAGTTCTAGAATGCGCTCGACACGTCTCGCACGTTGACTTTTCCTCATGTGCGAGTCCTATGTCGACTAGCATTATGACCGCGACGGCACCATCGCTACATCAGCTAGTTCTAGAAATGAGCTCGACACGTCTCGCACGTTGACTTTTTCTCATGTGCGAGTCCTCTGTCGACTAGCATTATGATCGCGATAGCAGCATCGCTCCCTCAGCTAGTTCCAGAAATGCGCTCGACACGTCTCGCACGTTGACTTTTCCTCATGTGCGAGTCCTCTGTCGACTAGCATTATGATTGCGACAGCAGCATCGCTCCATCAGCTAGTTCCAGAAATGCGCTCGACACGTCTCGCACGTTGACTTTTCCTCATGTGCGAGTCCTCTGTTGACTAGCATTATGACCGCGACAGCAGCATCGCTCCATCAGCTAGTTCCAGAAATGCGCTCGACACGTCTCGCACGTTGACTTTTCCTCATGTGCGAGTCCTCTGTCGACTAGCATTATGACCGCGACAGCAGCATCGCTCTATCAGCTAGTTCCAGAAATGCGCTCGACACGTCTCGCACGTTGACTTTTCCTCATGTGCTAGTCCTCTGTCGACTAGCATTATGACCGCGACAGCAGCATCGCTCCCTCAGCTAGTTCCAGAAATGCGCTCGACACGTCTCGCACGTTGACTTTTCCTCATGTGCGAGTCCTCTGTCGACTAGCATAATGACCGCGACAGCAGCATCGCTCCCTCAGCTAGTTCCAGAAATGCGCTCGACACGTCTCGCACGTTGACTCTTACTTGCATTATCTGCTTTTTCTTGTGCTCTTATTATTGTCATGTTTAGTCACGCAGCATGCTCCTTTATAGATATAGCATTATATATATATATATATATATATATATATATATATATATATATTTTTTTTTTCTCTCTATTTTTTTTTTGGACTGAGCCGTTCACAGTTTTAGCTCGTGCGGGCCAGGAGCATTGATATTGCAGTTTAGGCTCGTGCTGAGGAGCGATGTTCGTGCAGTTTAAGCTCTTGCTGAGGAGCGTTAAGTGTGCAGCTTTGATCTTGCAGTTTAGGCTCGTGCCGAGGAGCTTTGATATTTGATTCCGATCTTTAATTCGGGCTTCGAGCTTGATCGAATGAAGACGACTTGTAGCTAGTTGAAGGGCTTCATAGCTTGATCTTCATCCAGACAATGCGACGTTGACCTTCGAATCCAGGATTGAAGCTTGATCGGATGAAGAAGACTTGCAGCTAGTTGAAGGGCTTCAGCGCTTGATCTTCAACCAGATGATGCGACGTTAACCTTCAAATTCTGGCTTGAAGCTTGGTCGGATGAAGACGACTTGCAACTAGTTGAAGGGCTTCGGTGCTTGATCTCCAACATGATGATACGACTTTGACCTTCGAATCCGGGCTTGAAGCTTAATCGGATGAAGACGACTTGCAGCTAGTTGAAGGGCTTCAGTGCTTGATCTTCAACAAGACGATACGACTTTGACCTTCGAATCTGGGCTTGAAGCTTTGTCGAATGAAGATGACCTGCAGCTAGTTGAAGGGCTTTAGAGCTTGATCTTCAACCAGACGATGCGACGTTGACCTTCGAATCCGGGCTTGAAGCTTGATCAGATGAAGACGACTTGTAGCTAGTTGAAGGGCTTCAGCACTTGATATTCAACCAGATGATGCGATGTTAACCTTCAAATTCGGGCTTGAAGCTTGGTCGGATGAAGAAGACTTGCAGCTAGTTGAAGGGCTTCAGCACTTGATCTTCAACCAGATGATGCGACGTTGACCTTCGAATCCGGGCTTGAAGCTTGATCTGATGAAGAAGACTTATAACTAGTTGAAGGGCTTCAAAGCTTAATCTCCAACAAGATGATACGATGTTGACCTTTGAATCCGGGCTTGAAGCTTGATCGGATGAAGACGGCTTGCAGATAATTGAAGGGCTTCAGAGCTTGATCTCCAACCAGACAATGCGACCTTCACCTTCGAATCTGGGCTTGAAGCTTGATCAGATGAAGACGAATTGACTTAATTTTTTTTTATACCCAAGGGCTGTAGAGCTTGATCTTAGATATGATTTCAGTGCATCCCTTGTGAAGGGCTTGGCCTCTTTACATTTCGAGGGGCTTCAAAGGGATGCTGAGTCTTTTTGG
This sequence comes from Escallonia herrerae, assembly GCA_033070095.1. Classification (NCBI taxonomy): domain Eukaryota; kingdom Viridiplantae; phylum Streptophyta; class Magnoliopsida; order Escalloniales; family Escalloniaceae; genus Escallonia; species Escallonia herrerae. Next base: position 105,906 of record JAVXUP010000033.1, on the reverse strand, counting down.
GATCTTTCAAGCTTTAGATGCCCCCAGCACGGAGGCCTTAGGCTATCTGTTCTCTTGCAGCTAAAGAGACTATAGATCCAAAGATGATGGAAGCGTTGTTTGATTTTTCAACTTGCTCGTCATCTAGATGGATTTTGCCTTTTTTAGACAAGTCCATTATCACTTCCTTGAGCTTGAAGCACTTTTCAGTCGGATGACTGATGAGCCGGTGGTACTTGAGTATCTTTGCTCGTTAACCTGCCCCGCCTCTTCCGTGCGTTTCATCTTAGGGAGATCAATAAGCTTATGTTCGAGTAAGAAGTCTAGTATCCCCGAGACTTCCGAGTCTGAGAAGGGATAGACTTTTTGTTCTAACTCTTTGAACTTTGGCTGTTGTCTTTCTCTCCCTTGAGACTGATTTTTCTTCTTGTCTTGTTTCTCTTTTTTATGTTTATTGGAGGTCTTTAATGGAGTTGCCGTGATAACCATTGAATCTTCTGTGGTTGCTTTCGAACCCCACCGCCATCTCGCGACTCTAGTGTCTTCACAGGGGTCACCTATTGGTGGATTACTTCCACCGTGACTTGCTATGGTGATCTCCATATTGTGGCCTTGTGTTGCCAGCTCCTCAAAGGTACGAGGTTTGTTACCTTGTAAAATGTATAGGAGCCCTCAGTGCATGCCTTGCATACACATTTCTACGGCAGAGGCTTCAGACAGTCTTTCTTTACAGTCCAAGCTCAAAGCTCGCCACCTATTAATGTAATCCACTACAAGCTCCTCTTTTCCTTGCTTGGTGTTTGTAAGTTCCATCATGCTCACTGAACGACGGGTGTTGTAGAAACGATTTTAGAATTTACGCTCCATTTCTTCCCAACAGTCTATCGACTCGGGCTCCAAGTCAGTATACCAATCAAAGGCATTCCCTTTGAGAGATCTAACGAACTGCTTCACGAGGAGATCCCCTTCCGTTCCAGCATCGTTGCAAGTCTCAATGAAATGGGCGACGTGCTGCCTTGGATTGCCCTTCCCATCAAACTGTTGGAATTTAGGCGGTTGATACCCTACTGGCATCCTCATGTTGTCGATCCTCTTTGTATAAGGCTTCGAGTACATGAGAGTGTCGCGAGAAGGTCCTCCGTATTGGGCCCTGATTGTACACACAAATTTTGTGTCTTAATCTGCAAGACAAGAAATAATTGCACAAAATTCAATTTATCAAATTTAAATTATAGGTTACACCACTCTGTGATTTTTACATAAAACAAATGTAAAATCCTCTGATTCGATCTCCGATTTGGTCACGATCCAAGGGCTGAAATAGCTTGATCTTAGAACGTGGATTTTGACTTCTTCAATCTTCACGCTTGAAAGATCGTCGAAGCAGTGCTTGCTTGAGGGCTTTAAAGCTTTATCCCGAACAAGTATGTTGATCCTTGACTTGTAGAATCACTGATGTTGAAGGCGAATTCCTCTTCAATTTGAGGCGAAAGAGAAATCAATCTTCGTAACTTGGAAGTGCTCGATTGAAGAACTGTACTACGTTAGTGCGTATTGTTCTTCAAATGAAGCACAACCTGGGAGACAACAGCGTTTCGGCGGAGCTTAAGCTTTGATCGCGGAGACCCTGTGTGTCCTCCGTTTTGGGCCCTGATTGTGCTTGCTATCATGTCTTGCAGCTGCTGTACAGATAGAGAAGCGGCAGAGATGGACTTACTCTCTTTGTTTTTATATCCACCGAAGGTGGATGCATCTGGATGCTCGTTGGTATCAGCTTGCTTGAGAGCCTCGTCCGCGTCATCCATATCACCTGACTTTGATTCTTCACTTTTCTTTGATTCCAACTTGTTCATCAAGTTTGCAATCTGAAGATCTTTTTCCTCTACTGTCTTTGTCAGTTTTTCAATTGCACGAGACATAGCGGCTAGTTGCTCTTCAAGTGAAATGGCACTAATCATCATAACCAGCAAATTGAAATGATGGTCGGAAGTATTTGACGCCATTGTCATGTAGTGTAGGCTTCAATTAACTTCTTATGGAGAAGGAGATGAGAGGCAGCGTGGTCCCACTGGGCGTGCCAAATTTGTACACACAAATTTCGTGTCTTAATCTGCAAGACAAGAAATAATTGCACAAAATTCAATTTATCAAATTTAATATTATAGGTTACACCACTCTGTGATTTTTACATAAAACAAATGTAAAATCCTCTGATTCGATCTCCGATTTGGTCACGATCCAAGGGCTAAAATAGCTTGATCTTAGAACGTGGATTTTGACTTCTTCAATCTTCACGCTTGAAAGATCGTCGAAGTAGTGCTTGCTCGAGGGCTTTAAAGCTTTATTCCGAACAAGTATGTTGATCCTTGACTTGTAGAATCACTGATGTTGAAGGCGAATTCCTCTTCAATTTGAGGCGAAAGAGAAATCAATCTTCGTAACTTGGAAGTGCTCGATTGAAGAACTGTACTACGTTAGTGCGTATTGTTCTTCAAATGAAGTACAACCTGGGAGACGACAGCGTTTCGGCGGAGCTTAAGCTTTGATCACGGAGACCCTGTGTGTCCTCCTCCTTCTCTACCTCAAGCCATTTATTTATAGGCAAGGTGGTAGGCTTATTTTTGGAAATCCCATAACTTGAGCTTTGATTTTGTAATTAAGGAGATTTTTGTCCCCTTAATTATCTGATCTCCTCAATTAAATAGATATCTGTCTCCACTTAATTTAGGAATGATTTTAGTCAAATTTGACTTTTCTGGTAGCAAGACCATGGGCTGGACCATGTATTACTATTTGATTAGTCTTTTCAATTTGTCTTTGACTTTGAGCCCGTTGTCTTGTTTGACTCCATGTCGGCATCTGATCCATACTTTTCGGCGACGTTGAATATTTGACCAGTCAACAAAAATATTGTATTATTGATTGGTACAAACTTTTGATGTCTACACAATACAATAGCCACTCATCGTGCCAACTACCACATGGTGTAGACGCTTGAAGTGAACACAACACAACAGTGTAAACCATATGGCTCTTTTGAGTTGCTTTGATGATGACAGTATACATTTGTGGAAATTGGTTAACAAGCCATATTAATGCAATCTACCACATTAACCCTTATGATTGGGTTACGTATGGCTTCAAGAACTATTTACTTTCATTTGTAACAAGTCTTCTATTTTTTCAACACAATCACAGGATTTGTTCCGTAGACTTTCAGTATCCATGAACCTGACCAAAACTTTGGTCAAATCCGGCGAAGTCAGTATCAGCAAGAGTTTGTAACTGGAGATTTGTTGCAAATCGCAAGGCTGTGTTTTTTTTATGATATTTAGCGGCAACTATGTATGCCTGGAATGGAGCTCTCAACGGCTACTTATTGCCGCCAACCGATAGGGACCGGTTGTAACTTGTAACCAATAAAAAGCATTCGGGATAAAGAGCTTTGCATTTTCAAACCCTCTTTCTCTCTTCATCCTAAATAACAACAACTTGTGCAAAAATGTTTTGTAAGAACAAGTCTTTATTTTTCCTTCTACGACTTCTTCTTGCAATAAATAATGTATAATTGTGACTGTAAACCATGCACTCAAAACTCAAATCTTGCCATCATTATGGCTCACATCTATTGTGAGATATACTAAACGCGTGTTAATCGAGTACACCTTCAAATTTCATTTTTAAATCAATCGTTTTATAGATTGAAAATGACACGAGCCCATAGAATGATAGGTTGACATGCCCCGGGTAATAGACTTGAGGCAGTGGATACTGACTGCTATTAAGATTTTGTGATTATATCGGTTTGTAGGGGCACTTTTAAACATGACTGCTCTCGTGGATTTGGGGATTCCTGGGGCTTGATTGAAGAATCGGGCATGGACGTGAACAAGAGGGGCCGAATCGTGAGAACAAATTGCTTGTGTGAATTTTTCTCTTCACTTTTACTTTCATTGCATATTCCATTTATTTATTTGCTTATTGGTTTCTCTAAGCTTATATTGTTACTCAATCAAATTGTAAAGCACCGTTGCCAGTAAAGAAGCTAACAATTAGCCATTAAAAGTTTTAATTGATCACCAATACTTATTTACCCCCTGCTGGTATAACTTAGGACTAAAAAGTACTATGGGAGACTCCTGTCCTAATTTGATATGTGTTGTGTCTCACTACAAGAAAACACACATTTAGCGACGGACGTCGCTAAAGGATTTTAGTGACAGAATTGTCCGTTGCTCAAAACCTATAGTGACCGACTATTAGTGATGGTATTTTACCTACGAATAATCCATCGCTAAATGTATCTTCAGTTTTTTACTTTTTTGGTGAAATTTGAAAATAGTTGTAGCGACAAACTTTCGGCGACAGATTAGAGTCAGTCACTAAAACATTTTTAATGACCTTTAGCGACAGATTGTATCCCGTCGCCAAGAGTCCGTCGCTAAAGAATCATTAATTATGTACCTTTGCGAGGATATTAGCGACCAAATTTTTTGTCGCCAAAAGTAAAAAATAATTAACTTTTGATGACGTATCTTTATACCGTCGCTAAAAGTCCAAAAATTTTGAAAAAAAAAAAATTTACCGACAGACTTTTTGCGACGGGCAAAGCCTGTCGCTAAAAGTCTTTATATGTCAAAACCCTAATTTTCTTCTCTTTCTCCGACCTTCTCTCTTTCTCTCTCCACTCCACCATTGCCGCATCATCTCCCCACATATCGCCTGTCGCAGTCTTTCGTCGCAGTCCCTCTACCATAGCTCCACCGCTGCAGTGTTGCCCAACCGTCCGTCGCAGTCTTCCACCACAGCAGCGTCGCCCCTCTGCTCCGTCCCACTGCAGCACCTCGCCACCAGGCAATGCCGTCCAACCACAACACCGACATAACAACATCGTCCAGCTCACCGGCCTTCACCCCAATGCCCCTCAGCACAGCGTCATCCCACGGCTGCCTCACCCACCGACCACAGCCACCTAACCTGCGGTCAACCGCCTGTATATTTTTTCTAAATAATTTTAATGTAAATTAATGGTAATGTGTTAAAATATAAATTAATTACTCCATCCGTCCCTTAAAAAGTGATCTATTTGAGTTTGCACGTATATTAAGGATTTAAGTTATATATTATGTGTCTTTTTATTTTATCCTTTAGAGATAGGGGAAAGAGAGTGGGCCATGAGAGAGAAAATTGGTTGGTAGGGTATTAAATGTAGAGAGAGAAATATTATAAAAAAGTGTAAAGTGGTGGGTCAGGAGAGAGAAAATGAGTTGGTAGAGAATTAAATGTGGTGAGAGAACTAGAATAAAAAAAGTATAAAAAAGAGTAAATATGTAAAAATACCTACAGAATCTTTCATAATTTAGAAGTGATCATTTTTGTGGGATGGCCCAAAAAGAAAATATGATCAGTTTTTTTGGGATGGAGGGAGTATAATTTATTTATATTAATTGTACTTAATGTGTATTCAACATGTGTTTGAATTATAATGTGTATTCAACATGTGTTTGAATTATAATGTGTATTCAACATGTGTTTGAATTATAATGTGTATTGTGTATTCAATAATGGTCATTTACCTCGATTAACTATAATTGGACCAATTAACCCCGATTAACCATAATTGAACCAATTAACCCCAACCCCGATTAACCCTAACTAAACCAATTAACGTAATTTACCCTCGATTAAAGCTAATTGGACCAATTAACCATAATTAATTAGCCCTAATTGAACCAATCAATCGTAATTAATCCTAAGTAAACTCTAATTAAATCCTAATTATCCTTAATTAAATGTAATTAATCATTAATGAATGACAAGTAAACCATAATTATCCTAATTAAACTATAAGACATCCCTACTTAACCCTAATTAACCCCCAACACATCCCTAAGTGACCATAATTAATACTAACTAAACCCAGTTAATCTAATTAAACCCTAATTAGATCTAAATTACCCATATTTCATCTTAATTACACCTTATAAACCTTAATCAAACCCTAATTAGCCCTAATTACGTAATACCTCGAGCCTAAGTATTTCTAGCCGGTTATTTTAGTTGTCTAGCGACAATTTTTGCACGCAACATTCAGCATCAATTTGCATAAATGATATTTTATCGGCAACTTTTAGTGACAAATTTTAGGAACCATAAGCTAAAATTTAATCATAAGTATTATATATGATGTTAATTGGAGTCTTTAGTGACGATTAGCGTGACTGAATTTTATCGATAACTTTTAATGACAAATTTAACGCGGAGTACAATACACAAATTATAATAGTAAAGGGGTAAATTGAAAACTATTTTTAGTTGGGGATTATTAAATAACCAAAGAAAGGCAATTAAGTTAATGATTTATTTTTTTTAAAAGAGATAATTTTAGAAAGGGAAAATAGGAGAGAAATTAGGAGTGAATCATGCAATGGGATTAAAATCCCATTTTTGGTTACAAAGCCAAGGAAACAGAGAGGAAGAAAGTGGAGAGAAAGAGGAAAGAAAGAGAAAGAAAGAAAGAAAGAAGAGAAGTCTGTGAGAACTCGTGAGAAAGGGAGAGAGAAGGATCTACCAACAGAGAATTCCAGCGATGGAAAAAAATTATGAGAAAGCACCAGATTTCTTGGGCAAAGGAGAGGTGCCAAAGAGGGTGGGTTATGGTTTCTCTGCTGCTAGGTACACGGCGCAGTCATTTTCAGTGATCAGGTTTCTTCTCTCAAGTTATCTTGCCTAAGAATGTTATTTAGAGAAGTACATACAGGAAAATGGTTGAGCCTGAAGGAGATGCGAGTTCTTGCAAGTATTTTGGTCCAGGTATTGTCTTCTAGCTGTGTGTGTGGGTCGATTTTCTTAGTTGGTTATGTGTACAGACTTATACACCTATACATATATATATATATACACATGTGGGTTTTGGCTTTGTGAAATCAGTAGGTTCATATGTGGTTATTGGAGTTAGATATTAATAAAGATCGAGTTAGAAGATTTAAGGTAGATCTCCGCTGCCATGAGAGTGTGGCAATGTGTGTAAAATGAGTCTATTGGAATGTATATGGTGAAAGGTGTGTATATATGTGATGGTATATGTTCAAAGAAAATGGGAGGTGGTACACCCGTGTATGGCTGCATTGAACTTGTGTTTGCGGCACCGTTACAGTTCGGACAAGTATTTTTGGGGCTACATAAAGGCAAGTTGTTGTGTGTAGATTAGAGTGTGTATTTTTGGAAGTGCTGTATATGCGTTTGTGTGAGCATGGGTGTAATGAACAGGAAAGAAAAGAGACGGTTGCGGAGAGCACGTGAGCTGTGGTTTGTGTTTTGAGTGATGTAAGGGCAGCCATGGCTGCCATAGGTATATAATACATGTGACAATGTGGGTGTTTGAGTACAGTGGATAGAAATTAAGGTGAAAGTCACGTTTACTTGGCTGCGTTCTTATGTGAGTTGAAAAAGCTATCCTGAACTGTTACCGCCATGGCACGGCTGTGTAAAGGTGATTTATGTGGTTGAAAAAGTGGGTTTTGTGGCATTTGAGAGAGGAAGAAAGGGGCTACTGAGAAGTGGGTTTGTGTGCGTTTGTATGCCACAAGAGTATGTGTGTTGTATGTATTTGTGAATGTTATAAATGGACAAAGGGTTGGCAGCACAGTAACTTTATTGTCAGTGGTAAAATCTCTGTTGTGTGTAGAATATTATGTATATTTATGATGTAGTTGTTGATCAGGAAAATGGGTTCGCTGCTACGCGGAAGTGCCACAAAGGATGCAGTCTGAGTTAGCTTCTAGGAAGGCAAAGTGGGAGACAGCAAGGACGGAGTAAGGGCGGAGAGCAAGGCTCCCCAGACAGGTCGCGAGGGCTGGTAGAGCCGTGCAGGCAGGGCGACGATGAATAGGGCCAACGACTGACAGTCCGTTGCGAGGAATGCAGCGTCAAGGGTGGTCTAGTGACAGAAGTCCAAATGTGTTTCTCTCACTAGAATTCCAGAGAGAATAAGCTTTTTAGAGAGAGAAAGTGAAAATGTCCAATGAGCTCAAGATCCTTGAATAAGCTCCAAAGTCCACTATTTATCGGCAAAAATGTGAATGTGTCATAAGTTGACATGTGTCATCCCCTGGGGGCGACACACCGCCAGGGGGTCCAAAGTACTAATTTTTCGTTGGACTGTCGATCCCTAAGTTCGTGCTGCCCTGCCCTTGCAATATCTCTCTGCATGTCTGAGGAGACTGATCATGCCGCGGTAGCATGTTCAGAGTAGCCCATTGCCCTAGCCACCAGTCCAAGCCCTTACTGAATCCCACGAGGCGCGTTAAGAGACGTGCAGAGAACCTGACAGCGGTGAGGGTTGCCCCTATAGCCAACTCCCAGGCGGACTAGGCGCGATGCCCTCTGAGGACCTGCTCCCATCCCGGAGTGACCCGAGGGTCATTGCCCTGGTGGTGTCAACGATCAATAGCAACATGAGTGGGCATGGTCGCCACTTGGTGCTTAAAGTCCATTGTGGGGAAGTCTTCGCATCGGAGCTCCCTGCGAGTGTAATGTTGATGACTTTAAGATTGTGACGGCGATGGCTTCAGGGTTGTGAGCCCATCTCGCTGCGAGGGCCGGAGCCCCCGGTGATTGAGTCGGCGATGGCTTTAAGGTTGTGAGCCCATCCCACAGTTTGATTGAGCAGGCGATGGCGCTAAGCCCATTCCGTAGTTTGATTAAGTCGGCGATGGCGCGAAGCCCATCCCGTAGTTTGATTGAGCCAACGATGGCGCTAAGCCCGCGATGGCGTTAAGCCCATCCCGTAGTTTGATTGAGCCGACGATGGCACGAAGCCCATCTCGTAGTTTGATTGAGCCGGCGATGGCATTAAGCTCGCGATGGCGCTAAGCCCATCCCATAGTTTGATTGAGCCAGCAATGGCGCTAAGCCCGCGATGGCGCTAAACCCATCTCGTAGTTTGATTGAGGCTGCGATGGCACTAAGCCCGTGATGGCGCTAAGCCTATCCTGTAGTTTGATTGAGCTGGCGATGGCACGAAGCCCATCCCGTAATTTGAGTGAGCCGACGATGGCACTAAGCCCGCGATGGTGCTAAGCCCATCCCGTAGTATTATTGAGCCGACGATGGCACAAAACCCATCCCATAGTTTGATTGAGCCGGCGATGGCACAAAGCCCATCCAGTAGTTTGATTGAGTCGGCGATGGCGCTAAGCCCATCCGTAGTTTGATTGAGTCGGCGATGGCACGAAGCCCATCCTGTTGTTTGATTGAGTCGGTGATGGCGCTAAGCCCATCTCATAGTTTGATTGAGCCGGCGATGGCACCAAGCCCATCCCGTAGTTTGATTGAGCCGGCGATGGGCTAAGCCCATCTCGTAGTTTGATTGAGCTGGCAATGGAGCTAAGCCCGCGATGGCGCTAAGCCCATCCCGTAGTTTGATTGAGTCGGCGATGGCACGAAGTCCATCCTGTAGTTTGGTTGAGTCGGCGATGGCACTAAGCCCACGATGGTGCTAAGCCCATCCTGTAGTTTGATTGAGTCGGCGATGGCACAAAGCCCATCCCGAAGTTTGATTGAGCCGGCAATGGCACTAAGCCCGCAATGGCACTAAGACCATCCCGTAGTTTGATTGAGCCGGCGATGGTGCTAAGCCCATCCCGTAGTTTGATTGAGCCGGTGATGGCGCTGAGCCCATCCCGTAGTTAGGGGTCCTCGTGCCGGAGCACTACGAGCGTAGCCCCTAAAATGCTACACACTCCAGAGAGTGTGTCGAAGCATGTTCCACGTCCATGGCGGGGGCGCATGGTGTGGTGAATAAGTGTGATGCCCAGAGGGCTATAACATGATTGTGGGGGCATGGGAGCGGCGACGACTGCCGCGGAGCAATACTTGGTGCCGGGGGCATGTATCATGAGACTGGTGAGAGGGTGCAACGACGAATGTCGCGGAGATATACCTGGTGCCGGGGGCACGCATGATGAAAATGGCGCAAGGGCATAGCGACGACTGTCGCAGAGCAATACTTGGTGTCGGGGGCATGTATTATCAGAATGGCGCAAGGGCGCAGCGACGAACGTCACGGAGCAATAGTTGGTGCCAGAGGCATGCATCATCAGAATGGTGCAAGGGCGCAGCGACGACTGTCGCGGAGCAAGACCTGGTACCGGGGGCACGCATCATCAAAATGGCTCAAGGGCGCAGCGACGACTGTCACGGAGCAATGGTTGGTCTGGGGCACGCATCATCAGAATGGGGCAAGGGCCCAGCGACGAACGTCGAGGAGACAACACTTGGTGTCGGGGCATGTGTAATGAAAGTGGCACATGGTGCATTGGCGTGGCAACGAACGTCACGGAGATACACTTGTGATAGTATGTTACCGTCGTGACGATTGCGCACGGTCGGTGACGAGCGTCATGTGACCATTGGTGTTGAACGCGCATTGTAGAGAGCGCGATGAGTGAAGTTGGGGTTTAGGAGTGACCCTTGAAAGACAAAAGGGTGGCCGACCCCCTACAAAAAGGGGCGGCCGACCCCATTAAGGAAGGGGTGGCCGACCTCCTCGAGGAGAAAGGGTGGCCGAGCCCTTACAAGAAGGGGTGGCCGACCCCCTTAAGTAAAGGGTGGCCGACCTCTAATACAAGAAGGGGTGGCCGACCCCCTGCAAGGGGTCGAGCCCTTTTTTCAACGGTTCGACTGTGTTGATGTTACTGCATTGGTGATGCCTGTGGATGCTAGAAAGAAGATGCACTTTGACAGGGTGATGGCGTTGAATAATTAACCGTTGACTGGTGATGTGTCGAGCGAAATGGGTCCCTTAGCGGGCCCCGGGGGTCTGACCAAGATAGGGTATGAACAGTAGTATATACATATGTGTGCGCTATAATGTGTAAAGGTTGGAATCTTGTAGGTTTTAGGAAGAGGGTCACGGCAGGTTGGTAGGGGAGGAAGGTGTGTATGTGTGTTCTTGGTTCAAGGGTAGTGGGTAGATGAATTAGGTGAAAAATTATGTATGTAATGTATTTGTCTGAGTTTTGGTATAGTTTAGTTTATGATTATATTTTCAAAGAGTGTTTTTGATGTGTAGCAACTTGTGTTGAGTAAAAAAATAAAATAAAAAAGAGCTTGGGTGCTTCAGCAGTAATGGAAAAGAAAGGTCTGTGACTATTAGGTGTAATAGTGTGTGTGTGAATTCATGAATAGTACTTGTAAGCGTCACTAAAGATTAAATCCAAGCTAGCGGCCCGTGTTGTGATTTTCAAAAGCCGTTACAGACTGATTTAGGCAAAGTACAAGGGAAAGACCCCTGTTATTCTTATGAGATCTACTGTGTCAAAATTTTTTAGATTTTTCTGTTGTTACGAAGAGCATTAAATAATTTATCACTCCTGAGAAGTTTTCGATTTAATTAGGGTATCAAATCAAATTATTTTTATCCAAATTTTTTAGGTAAATCTTATGTTATTAAAATGGTTCAGTATTTAAAATTTTGTAATTTTTTGAGGCTAATAGCTATTTTTACCAGAAACGGCCTCTAAACGCTCGATCTGGTTAGCTATTACGAATTTTTTAACGTAAATTTTTTTAAATGATTTTTAATCCAAAATAACTTCACTATTCTTAAAATAGTAATTTAAAGTAGTTTTTGAAAATCTTCAGAGCGGGGGCAACCAAAAGGGGTGAAGGCGAAGGGGTGCAGCAGCACTACTTCTGCGCAGTGTTGGGTGTGCGCATGTTAGCGTGTGAAATTATAGTGTGTACATGTGATATTAGTGTGTGTATTGAGTTAGGGATGAGGTGGCATGAGTGGTGTGTTCATGTGTGTTGAACCAGTGAACAATGAAGTTTGGTATTTGTTTGGTATTTAAATAAATTATTTTAATTAAAAAATATTCAAAAATTCAGAAAGTTCATATTTTGACTTTTTATAATGTTTCAAGCTACAAAAAGGATTTTATTATAATTTATTTTAAATTTAAGATACCGTTATGCATTTTGGTGCGTGTGGGGTTCTTGGTTAGTCAGTCGTACATAGGACCCGTTTTGATTTGGTTTAAGATGTGAGTGCCTTAATAACTAACATTGAAGAAATTTGTTTTGGGTTCATAGTTTATGAGGTTAGATTTTATTCTGATAAATAGTTTACTAATATAGGTTAAATCAAAGGATCTGCGAGGTTGTAGAGCAGCGAGCACATAGCTTGGATCAAGGTAAGGGATTTCTTTCGAAACCCTATTTCATCTATTTGACCTTGTAAATATTCTTTCTAAATTGTTATTGATGGATCCATTAGACTATGTTATAATTGTAATTAAATTGCATCGTTTGTCATTAATACCCTATTTTGAGCTTTACACGTTTATTAAAAATTCTATTCAATGCCCTGTATTCATTTCTCATTGTGCATCGATTTAATCATTGCATCTGCATATTGACATGAGTTAGTGTATTGAGGAGTTATAAGGATGGTCTGTATCAGAGGTGATATAAGGAATATGTTATTGTTGGGATATGCTAGTACCTTGAGGGTCTAGCTAGTGCTCATATGCATAAGTAACTACAGTGTTATCGAGCATCGCCTTTATAGCTTTGCTAAGTGATTACCGTGCACTGCCTGTGTGACTTTGCATATCACTCATGTTCAATATCATCTGTATTGTTTCAGTGTAATCGAAAGTGTTTCTATTGATTTCTGATTTGAAGGATTAAGATTAATCTCTTCTCATATTGCCATTGAAATAAATTTGCCAAATCTTTTGTATTCCCTACTGAATCTTGAGCGACCTTACTAAGCTCTCAAAAGCTCACTCCTTTTTCTGTTCCCTTCTATAGGAAATAACTGTAAGTAAGATTTTGGGACGATCGAGCCTGAATTTCTTACATGAGTTTTGTTAGGGAACCGTTATGTAATTTAATAAATTAAGTACTTTCTAATTGTTTTTGGGATAGGAATGGTTTGTCAAGACAAGTTGATGGATTTTAGTACTCTGATGTGAATGTTGTTGGGCATTTGTAGTGGAAATGAATAAATTTGGACAATTGAGGATTCGATGGAATGATCGGTTAATACTCCGAAAATTTCGGGGTGATACAAATTAACCATAATTTACCTAATTAAATCCAAAATTTCCTAATTATATAGTAATTAGCCCTGATAAACACTAATCAATCCTAATTAATTATGGTTATTATTGTAATTATGTTTATTATTACGGTTATTTTTATAATTACTTTTGTAATTGTTTCTAGAATAGTTATTGAGCTACAATCCTTAAATCCCAATCCTAATAATAATGAATTAATCCAAATTAACCCAAATTAAGCACTAAGTATGTCCTAGTCATACTCTAATTCACATTAATTAACCCTAATTAAACCCAAATAACTCCAATTAACCCTAATAAGGGCTAATTAGCCCTAGTCAACCCTAATTAAGAATGATTAACCTTAATTAAATGATAAGTAAAATCTAATTAACACTAATTAATCCTAATCAACTCAATTAACTCTAATTACCTTATAACTAGCCTTGTTGGGGCATTAATTAAACTCAATTAACTCTAATTAATCCTAATTAGCTTTAATTAGCGCTAGTTAACCCTAATCAACTCTGATTAACCATAATTAGCTCTTAATTGAACTTTAATTATTAGTAATTAACTCTACTTAAACTTAATTAACTCTAATTGACCCTAAATAGCCCTAATAAACCCTAATTAATGCTTATTAACCCTAATTAACCTAATTAAACCTTAATTACCCTGATAAACCTTAAACAAAGCCTAATTAACCTAATAGAATCCTAATTAGCCCTAACTAGCTTCGACAAACCCTAACTAAACCCTAAATAGCAGTTATTAACGCTTATAAAGTCAATTAACCCTAATTAAATGAGGATTACCCTAATTATACCCTAATACATTTCTAATTAACCCTAATTAGCCTAAATGCAACCTGACGCTAGATATATACATAAACCCATCACAATCACTAGTAGAACAATATGAACTCCGCAAATGAACTCCATATTTCACTGAGAAACATGAGACGGCTTCCCGCATTAAAAATATTTGTTGTTATTTTGTGAAGTCCATTGACGACGAGTGGGTTCAACTCGTTGCCAATGAGTTCTAATTAAAATGAAATTGGTAATATATGCAACAATGTTTTCATAATTTTGAATTTTTGGAAAGATGGTTGCATATGTTATCAATTTTTAAATGCATGCATCCATAAAAAAACCCTTAGTTCTTGTTCAAAGGTACTCACTACAAAGAGTATGCTTTGTAATGAGCCTTTGGATGTCCAGTTTGGACAATTTGGAAAAGCTAAGTGTTTATAAATTAGTGTATTAACTCATGCTTTGTGTTCTATGTGGTGAATATTTGATACACGTCTCTACTGTTTCTCTAGGTGCATACAGATCTGGTGTTCTAATATCCGTTAATTCTTGCAAGAGCAAGATTAGACCGATGTTATAACACCTAATTGATGCCATGTACTTGGAGAAAAACGAGGAGTTGCTATCAAGTTTTCTGTAGACATAGGACTAAGTATGAATAGATAACTGTTTTATAAACATGTGCTTTTCTGAATGGATAGGATCACTACCTATTATAGAACGAAAGGGGTATAGACATGTTGTCACATGCATGCATTCATTATCATATCGACCCTACCTAATTATCGATTTTAATTTAAGGTGGTATGTAGTAATCTCAGTGGTCATGTCAGACGATGATGATTTCGAGGATTGCATCGAAAAGGAAAAATGATGATGATTTCAAGGATTGCGTTGATGAATTTCTCGAGTTCGCTTATGGTAACATGCGTATGTTGACTTTTATAATATAAGGTGTCTGTGCAGTAAATGTGAGTTGTTGTATTAAAGAAAAAGAATGGTGGTAAAATGGCATCTTCTCTAGTGCGGTTTTATGGTGGATACACAAGGTGGATGTAGCACGGAAAAAATGATAATATTGTCATTCAACCAGACTAGTCAAGCTGAAGTTAGGGAGGAGGCAGAATATGATTACCGATATATGATTATGGATGTTGGGCATGCAAATATTGACTGGGGTGACTATCGCGGCAATGTCACTTCCCAATAGCCGAACGAGGGGGCTCATTAGTTTTATGATTTGTTGAGAGACGAGGAAGAGCTGTTGTGGGATGGAATCCAAAACACGCACGGTTGTCTGTAGTTAGTAGGTTATTACAGTTGAAATCAGACCATGGTTTGTGTGAAAAAGGATTTAACGACTTTGTTACTTATATCAAAGAAATTTTGCCAGAAAGTAAAAAGCTGCCCCCGTCGTACTATGATGGGAAGAAGATGATGAGGAAGCTTGGATTGGGCAGTGAGCGGATAAATGCATGCAATAACGACTGTGTATTGTTCAAGAAAGAGAATAAGGACTTGACATGGTGTCCAATATGTGATCATTCGAGATATAAACTGGACAAAGGGACGCTACTCCAAGGCTCAGAGGCTGTAATACTCCTCCAATATGACTGAAAATATGAAGGCTCACTGTTGGACTCGTAGTAACGATGCCGATGTGCTGACACCCCCAGCTAATGAAGAGGGTGGAAGGAGTTTGACCGCAGGCATCTAAGCTTTGCTTAGGAAGTTCATAATGTTAGACTTGGTTTGGCAACCGATGAGTTCAATCCTTTCAGGCAGTCTAGCACGCCTTACCCCACATGGCCTGTAATTATTGTCCCGTACAACCTTCCACTAGACATGTTCATGAAGAAGCCGTACATGTTTTTGTCGTTGCTTATTCCAGGACTGAAAAGTCTCGATAAGGACATATATGTGTATTTAAGGCTGTTGATTGATGAGCTCAAACAGCTACATGATCATGGAGTCGAAACTTATGATACATCCCTTAAACAGAACTTTCAGATGAGGATGCTTTGATGTGAACTATACATGATTTCCTACATTGGGAATGACATGTGGCTGGAGCACACATGGAAAGTCAGCATGCCCTGCTTGTATGGGCGTGAATCCTGATCATACGTTAAAGCAAGGCAAGAAGCCCTCGTGGCTTGAATATCAGTGAAAGCTTTTGCCAACTGACCATCAATTCTATAGGCGGAAGGATAAATTCGACTGGACAATCGAGCGTGAGGTTGTCACACTGAACTATCCATTTGGTGAAGAAGTGCTCTCCCACCTGGAGGCACTTGATACTGACATAGCATACGACAAGGGTGTGCTGGATTAGAAGATTTCAAGATACATGAAAGAGCACAACTGGAGGAAACAATGTATTTTCTGGGAGTTAGCCTACTAGAGGACACTCATTATTCCAAACAACATGGCTGTGATGCACATTGAGATGAATTTTTTTGATAATGTGTTCAACATAGTGATGAATGTCAAGGGAAAATCGAAAGGTCACCTTAACGGGAGAAATGATCTACAACAGTTGGGTGTATGCCATGAATTGCATCCTTGGACAGTCAGCAGCAGGACGATTCTTCTGAACGCACCTTACGGTCTAGACAAGTAACAGGTGGAGAAGGTCTATCAATGAGTTAAGAATTTGAAGCTTTCAGATTGGTATGCGTTCAACATATCTCGTTGCTGCAATGTATCGTAATACAAGTTCCAAGTGATGAAGAGTCATGACTGTCACGTATTTATGGAAAGATTCATTCCTATTGCCTTCCAAGGGTTATATGCGAGACTTTAACTGAATTATCTCATTTTATTCGAGATATATGTTCTTCTACAATCCAGGTGAGTAACATGGAGGTGCTTGAGAAGAACATTATGTTGACAATTTGCAAGCTCGAGAAAATCTTCCCACCATCATTCTTTGATCCAATGGAGCATTTTCCTGTTCACTTGGCGTATGAAGCTAAGATGGGTGGGCATATGCAATATTGGAAGATGTATCCATTCAAGAGGTAATCCTTTAACTCTATATTGTTCGTTTACACGTATTGCAATCCCTTTTATCATTGATATTCCACTTAACTCTATTCGTTAAAATTCTAGGTCCATGTTTTTTTTTGAAGAAAAAAGTCCATAATAAAGCTCTTGATGAAGGCTCAATCGCTGAGGCTTATATAATGGAAGAGTTTGTAAACTTTTGTAGCCAATATTTTGGGCCTAATGTTGATACAAGGTTAAATCAACTAGGCCAAAATGAGCTCGGAGCCAGCACACTTTTGGAAGGAAAATTCTCAAGAGGTCAGGTAGTCCATTCCGACGAACCTATATTCGGTGGCTAACAAATGTCACTTTAAGAAAAAGGCTATTTAGCGACGGAGACAAATCCGTCGCTAAAAGGCCATTTCAACGACGGAAGCAACTGTCGGTAAAAATCTATTGCAAAAAACTTTTATCGACGATTAACCTTTATCGACAGATTTCTACCAACGGGGTTTTAACGACGGATATTCCATCGCTAAAAGACTTTAAAATTTTTCCTATTTTCAGGCGCCTTTTAAAAATTTTGTAGAAACTTTTTAGCGAGTGATAATTTTCGTCGCTAAAACTAGCTTTTCGTGACGAAATATACCGTTGCAAAGTATCCGTCGCTAAAAGTCTTAGATGGAATTTTGTCCGTCGCTAAAAGTCCTCATATAAATACCCAGTTTCTTTTTTGTTTTTGTTTTTGTCTCTCTTTCTCTCTCATTCACCGGCAGTTTCTTCTCCTGGCGATCCTCCCTCTGGCGACAGCCCCCCAAATGCCACGCTGCCGCACCACCTCCGCCGCCGGTATGTCCATCTTACTCTAATTGTTGTTTAATGTATGTGGTTTAATGCATGTGACTTTGAATTTAATATAATGTGGTTAATTATATTGAGTTTGAGTTTGAATTTAATTTTACCCTAATTGTGGTTAAGTGAAGTTAATTTATTGTAATGTATAGTGTAATTTTACTCTAATTGTACATTTTTGCATGTTGTAACTTTAATTAACATTAACTAAACTCGAACTAACCCGACTTGACCCTAGATAACTCTTAATTAAACCCCAATTAAAGCTTAAAAACTCAAATAATCCTAAAGAACTCAATTAGCCCTAACTAGCATTGGCCTAACTACCCTAACTAATTTAAACCCGATAAACCCTACTTAACATAATTAGGGTTAATTAGGATTAACCCTGATAAATGTAATTAACACTAATTACCCTAATTAATACTAATTAACCTCGATAAACCCTAACTAAACCCTAATTAAATCCCAATTAATTTAACCTTAATTAATACTAATTAACCATATTAAACCCGATTAATCCTAATTAGCCCTAATTAGCCGTACTTAGCCCTAAGTAACCTAATTAACCCTAAGGAATTAACCCTAATTAACCCCTAACACATCTTGAAGTAACCTTAATTAACCCTAAGGAACTCCTAATTAACCGTAGTTAACCCTAATTTAACTCCTAACACATCTTGAAGTAACCCTAATTAATCCCAATTAAACCCCTAATTACAGGTGATACAATCTCACAATCATAGGTCTCAATTAAACCATAATTAGCTCTAATTATCTCTGATAAGCCTTAATACAACTCTAACACTAACTAAACCATAAACCCCATTACAATCACAAGGGACACGATATCAACTCCACGAATGAACTCCATATTCCATCGAGAAACGTGAGTCGACTGCCCGCATTAGGAATATTCTTTGTTATTTTTTGGTGTCCATTGACAACGAGTTAGTTACAACTCGTTGTCAATGAATTTGAAAAGTGAATCATTTTGGTTATGGCATGTTCTGGCAACTTAACCTAGTGATTCCATTTTTTTAAAATTTTAGAAAAATGGTTCCATATGTCACCAATTTTGAAATGCATGCATGCACAAAAACCCCTAGTTCGCGTTCAAAAGTACTCATTACAAAGTAATGCTTGGTAATGAGCCTTTGGATGTCCAGTTTAGATAATTTGGAAAAGCTATGTGTTTATAAAATAGTGTATCGTCTCATGCTCTGTATTCTATGTCGTGAATATTTAGTACACGTTCTCCAGTGTTTTTTCGGTGCATATAGATCTGGTGTTCTAACATCCGTAATTCTTACAAGAGCAAGATTAGACAGATGTTAGAACACCTAATCATGGTCATCTACTTGAATAAATACAGGGAGATGTTGTCAAATTTTCCGTAGACGTAGGACTAAGCATGAGTTGATAACTGTTTTATAAACATGTTCTGTTCTGAATAGGATAGGACCACTACCTATTAGAGAACGGAAGGGGTATATATAGACATGTTTTCACATGCATGCATTTATTTTAACATCGACCCTGCCTAATTGGAGGTTTTAATTTAATGTGGTATGTAATCTCAGTCGTCGTGTCAGTTGCTCAAAGTTGGATGAAAAGGAAGAATGATGATGATTTTGAGGATCGCGTCGACTAATTTCTTGAGTTCGCTTACGCACATCCTGCACATGTTGACTTTGAGATGATAAGGTGTCCGTGCAGTATATGTGAATTGTTGTAATGAAAATAGGGAATGGTGGTAAAATGGTATCTTCGCCGGTACAGTTTTATGGGTCGATACACAAGGTGGATGTAGCACGTGAAAATGATAGTATTGTCATCCAACCCGGCTAGTCAAACTAACGTTACGGAGGAGGTACAGTATGATTACCGAGATATGATTATGGATGCTGGGCATGCTAATGTTGAATGGGGTGACTATCACGGTGATGACAGTCCCCAGCAGCCAAACAAAGGGGCTAATTAGTTTTATGATTTTTTGAGAGACGCGGAAGAGCCTTTGTGGGATAGAATCTAGAAACACACACGACTGTCTACAGTTAGCTGGTTATTATAGTTGAAATCAGACCACGGGCTAAGTGAAAAAGGATTTATCGAGTTTGTTAATTTTATAAAAGAAGTTTTATCAGAGAGTGAAAAGCTACCCCCATCGTACTATGAAGTGAACAAGACGATGACGAGAATTGAATGGAATTTTATGGAAAGCTGGATAAGATTGTTGAGCTAACATATCTGGGTTCCCAAAATCGTCTGGTAATGTTCAGGTGTACATGATTCGATGTTACATGCAGTAAAGGAATCTGTGTTAGCTCGCAGGGAATTGTAGATGTCAATGTTAAGTCAAGATTTTCATTAGACGAGCCGTTTGTGTTTGCTAGTCAAGCTGCACAAGTCTTTTACATAAAGGACGTCGCAAATCCCAAATCTCATTGGTATACAGTTATTAATTCCAAGAAATTGCCTGTGGCATATGACAGTGAGGTAGACACCTTTGAAGCAGACCAAGCACCTCTCTCAATACCTGTTGAGGTGGACAATGAGGAGAACGATCTCCCTCTTCAACCAATAGTTGATGTAGGAGAAGAATTCATAGATGATGACGCAGAAGATGTAAAAAAGTGTTGAAGATGATGAGGCTGAGTTTACTGATGAAGAGGAAGAATTACTTGATGAAAAAGACGACGAGTCGTAGGAAAAAGAGGATAACGAGTTTGACGATGATGATGGCGATGTTTGACTTGTACTGTTGTAACATGCATTCTTTAGTATTTGGTTCATATAGTATTTTTATACTCGGTTCATATATATACTAGGTTCATTTATATAGTGTTTTAACATGATATGGACTATACATTGTTTTATGTGTTAATTTCTTTAATTTGGACTTGTTGTACATGAAGTCAAACATGGATAGATTACGGGCCATCCGTGGTCACAATGGACGCCAGCTACGTCAACCCCAGTGGCTCCCGCCTTATCATTGACTGCTAACGGCGAGGCACATAGTGCCCACATCCAACAGGCGGCGGCCTAGTCCCAGCCCCAGCCACTGGTGCTTTTCCAGCCCCCGTCACAGCCGCTGGCCTAGCCCCAGGCTGATTCCTCCCTCACGCCGGCTGGTTCTCCTTCTTCTGTGGGTTCTACCTCTGGTATATTTGATAATGGCGTTTGGTCATAATGCTAGACTGGCATTTAACTTATATTTGATATGTATTACTGTTGGTGTTTTGTAAGATCTCGACGAGGCCGTGCACTGACATGCGGGGTGCGTATCAAACCCCAACAGAGAGTTACTCTCACCTAGGAGCGCCAGTAAGTAAAAAAATTACATAATGTAGTACTTACAATCTTCAATTCCGATATTTATTACTGTCCACTATTTAATGTATATGATGGTTGCTTCTTTATTAGGATCCTGGAGACTCTGGCGAAGACTAAGATTGGCATCCTTATGAAGGGCCTATTCTTTGAGCCACGGCTATACTGGAAGGACTGGGATGCCACGACGAGGGAATCCTTATGGGAGGAATGACTGGTATGGGTTTTAGCCGTTTGTGTTAGTCATTGTTTATTTAATTAGAATGTAATTTTAAATTAATCGTATTGATTGTGTTATTGGATGCCTTGCAGGAGGGGTTCGAGTTTGAGTTGCCTGAGCAGCAAGATTTTTTTGCCTTCCTTGGGAAAAATTACCGGCAGTGGCTACACGAAGCACGGAAGCGAGCATGGCATGGAAGATGACGCCGAGGGTGCCTCGATGGAGGAGTGGAATTTTTTTTCCCTTATTGGATATCTCTAGTTGTATGGGGAGCGATGGTTGATAAGTGGAGGACTGATACATCCTAAGAGGCCAAGAGTAAGAGTGGGAGCAAGAACAGACATGAGAAAAATGCCAGGCACACACGGAGGGAGGGGGGAGGAGGTTGCTCATGACGTCCTCCAACACAAGAATGCAATCAAGCACCCGAACCTGGCATCGAATGAGGTCTGTGCTTTGACGTACACATAGACACAAGTGAGAAAGAAGGATAAGGACGATTAACACCACCAGGTGGGGACTTTGTTTCAGATATTTCCCAGCAGATCCATGTAAGTTACGAATTAATTTGTTTAGTTTGTTAAATTTTTGTCTTTGTATTCGATGTTTGTCGCCCTAATTTTTTGAATGTCAAATCAACGTTTTGCAGGCCTCGTACGGACAGATCAGGGGGTCTGGTCAGCAGTCCGAATAGCTATCAGCGTCCACGAGTATTAGCACAAGTACTGGGAGATTAAAGCGATGGCTACATACACTGGGGGTCGTCAATAGGCCGAAAGGTCGTGTACACAGCCTCCCAAGTATGATTGGACGTGTCCTGATAAGAGTGTCCCCACCATCCGCTACCCCTCCACAGATGCAAACACTGACCGTGGGGCCACCGTAGTTATGAGAGGACGAGATTTGTCACATTGCTACAGAGGTGTATAGGATGATCACGGTGAATAATCAGGTACAACCACTATACACTTTGAGTAAACACTTTATACAGTTGCTATCGAGATTAATGCGTCCATGCCTTTACGTGCAGGCCAATGCTGCTGGACATGTCAAGCCAGATCGGCCTCCCAGTGCACCCGTGGAGGAGGACAGTCAGCAGGCTCCAGATCCGGGACTCGCCAACCCCTGATCAGCCCTTCCCTGGCCTCCTAGCTGTTTGTATCCTGTTATCATGCCCCCCGACTGCCGACTTGTACTCCCCTCTCCTACTCTACTGTCCCCCACTCCCGTACCCTCCTGAACTTCGTATACATTTTATTTTTCGATTGATATAGAATTTATTCTCTATACATATGTGTGGTGTTTTTTTTAGAGTTAAGTGATTTCTGATCCATCAATAATTATTTAGCCCTAATGCGCATTGAGAATTATTTGCTAGATTAAGATTGTTTTGTTGAGAATTTATGATTACAGGTTTGGGTATTAAAAAAATATTTTAAAAATTAGTTTGACTTTTAGCGACAGATTTTCTTCCGTCACTAAAAAGTCTCACTAGAATAAATGTTTTTTTGGCGACGGAAGTTTCGTAGATGAAAATTTAAGCGACAGAAAATTTTTAGTGACTAATTATCCATCGCTAAATATTTGTTGTCAAAACTTTTGAAGACGTATTGTTCCGTCGCTAAATATTTTATACAATAAATTATTTCTGAAAAAAGAAAATAAATTAAAATACAATTAACGACGGAATATCCTTCACTAATTAAATTTTAAAATTCCGTCGCAAAACTTTTAGAGACAGGGTTGTAGGTAACGGACATCGCAAAAAGTCTTTTTTCTTATAGCGTGTAGAGTACAGTGCTACAACAATATATGTCTTTCTAAATTGTGATGAAGTTTCAATATTCGTTGAGTAAGTTATTGTCTTCAAATAATTACTGTACATAATTGAAAACGTGTGATCAGTGGGTTAACTACATCAATTTGCAGTGAGTTCGATGTAGAATCTTTAATCACTAATCCTGCTAGATTTGAATCTCATTGAAAATTGCAATTTGTAGAGTGGTTCAGAAGACGTATATGCCTTTAACAAAAATATACTATGTGTTATATATAGCTATGCGGTTCATATACTATGTTGATTTGTCATTAACTTTTACCGTCTTCTATAATAGGCTATATCCTCAACAATTTTCAGTTTAACGTAAAAGATGATGACCAAACAAAACAAACAAAAAACAATGGAGTCTTGGTCAACGGTGACTGTTATGACAAGAATTGCATGGACTTCTATGGAGAGCTAGATGACATTGTTGAGCTAACATATCTGAGCTCCTAAAACTGCCTGGTAATGTTCAAGTGTACATGGTTTGAGGTCACATGCGGTAGAGGAATCCGTGTTAGCTCACAAGGGATTGCAGATGTCAATGTTAAGTCAAGACTTGCATCAGACGAGCCGTTTGTGTTTGCTAGTCAACTTGCATAAGTCCAAGAAATTGCCTGTGGCATATGACAGAGAGGCAGACACCTTTCAAGCCGAACCAAGCACTGTCGTGGTACCTATTGAGGTGAACAACATGGGCCACAATATTCCTCTCCAACTCTTGATGTAGGAGAAGAAGTCATAGATGATGATGTGGAAGACGTAGAAAATGTTGAAGATGATGAGGCTGAGTCTACTGACGAAGAAGATGAATTACTCGATAAAGAGGACGACGAGTCCCAAGAAGAAGAGGATGACGAGTCTAACGATGATGATGATTCCCAAAATGAAGAATTTTTTTTGGTAAATAAAAATATATATCAAGCGATGAAACAAAAGTACAACATTTGCAAGGGGCATACCCCAGGAAAATAACAACAAAACACCAGTCTTGCTAAGTAAGAGCGAGAAGAAAACCTAATGTAGGCGGGAACATGCCACACTGGCAACAAAAGAAAAGAGTTAACACATAAACACCGAAACTAGATCAGCAAAAGAAATACAAAAGACCTAGAAGCGACCACAAGAGATGCCACGAGGAGTCTAGAGTTCCTGGTGGAAAAGACCATCACACTAGTACTGCGATATAACATGCTAAAAGCTGCAAAGGTCTGTCTATACACGGATCGATCACCCAGAAATCACCCTGACCAAACCATGATGGAATCAGACGAATATGGAGTCGGGGAGCTGCCATTCACCCTGGAACCATCGGTTAGTCGGGGTATTGGCCACGTTTCTACAAGAGAATAACCTCCACCGGATGATCTGTACAAGACATGCAGAACAAGAAACCACATCAGTATACTTATTCTGGAAGGACCGAGAATGCCTTTCTCGCCAAATATAGTACACCAACGCCGCAAACGCTATCTGACAGACCGATGCCAGGAATCCAGGGCCCTGCCACTCAGAGGAAGCTCTATCAACCATACCCTGCCAACTCAAAATAGGCCAGTTAAAATTGCATTTCTTTTGAATAATAGACCATAATCTGAATGTGAAAGGCAATTAAGAAATAAATGATCATGAGACTCAAAAAGAAAGCGACAGAAAACATAGCTCATGCTAAGAATGACATGAAAAGCAAAAAGCATATCCTGCGTACTTAACCTCTACCTAATGGCCAGCCATAATACAAAGTTATGATGAGGAACACACCACTTACACAACAGTAAGCAAGCCCATCTAGCTAATGGCCGCTTGTGATGAAGGGCTTCACACGTACTCGTAATGGAGAAATCCTCAGAACCACTAACTGTCTAGACGATCTCGTCAGTCGTATCTGGAGCAGGACAAAAAGAGCTAGGGGTACTCTCGCGCAGCTCCATGACCTCAAGGATATTGGACACATGCCAGCACCACGATGATCCAAAGATCACATCAGAAACCCTTGCTCTCCTATCCAGACTCGAATCAGTAATTATCCTACCTGAAATGGGTAGGAATGATAGGGCCTATCGGATACCACCAATCGAACCACAGAGAGATCCTCCTACCATCCCCAACTATATACCGAGAGAAAGAGCAAATCATATCCTTAACCATGAGAATTTTATGCCAAGACCAGCTACAATCACTGGGGCAAGAAACTTCCCAAAAACTCCTTCCTATTAGAATATTGGACTTGACCTACCTTGGTCAAAGGGAATTTGACCTGAAAGATATAATGGACCAGATGTGCCTAGAGATGGCAGCAAAATTCCACACCTCAATCTGCTTAATACCCAGACCACCCTCTACATCAGGATAACATACATTAGCCTAAGCCAACTTGGCTCCCGTGGTACAAAGCCCCGTACCCTTCCAAAGAAAAGCTCGAAACATCCTCTCCATAATTAGAATCACTTTCTTTGGAAGGATAAAAATTGAAGCCCAACACTTGGATAGAAAACAAAATTGATCTAATCAATTGGACCCTACTAGTATACGACAAGTAATTACAAGTCCAATGCTTGACTTTCTTCATGATGCGGTCCAGAAGAGGCTGATAGTCCTCTTTTCGCAAGCAAGTGGAGATCAAAGGGACTCCCAAATATCGCATAAGGAGCTCACCCTCGAGAAAGCCAAGACAAGAAGAGATCAGAGCCTTAGTAGTAGGCTCAACACCAGAGAAGAAAACATGGCTCTTATTCGGATTGGGAACGAGTCCCGAGATTTGCTGGATGAAAGTGAGACCATGTTTCAAGACCTGAACCGAAGGAAGGTCACCCTGACAAAAAAGCATAAGATCATCAATAAAAGCAAGCTGAAAGATACCATCTTTTTGGCACCTCCAGTGATAGCGAAACTGACTACCAACTACAAGTCTCTTCAACATCCCTGAAAGAACATCCATGCAAATAACAAAAAGGTAGGGGGACATCGGATCCCTCTGCCTGACACCACGCCTACCCTGAAAGAAACCATTAGATTCCCAGTTTATGATGATCAAAAAGCTTGTGCTAGAGACGCAGGCTTTGATCCATCTAATAACCGTGGGGGGAAATCTAATGCAAATCAACACATCAAAAAGAAAATCCCAATACAAACAATCACAGGCCTTCATCAAATCCACCTTCATGGCACATCTAGGAACCCTAAAATTCTCCCGATGATAGTTCCGCATGAGCTTTTGAGATAATAGAATATTATTTGCAATACTCCAGGAGGCAACAAAGGCTGTCTGGGAAGGATCAATGAGGTACCCAAGCACAACCTTAACACGATTAGCAATGATCTCGGCTATGCACTTATAAATCGTATTACAGTAAGAAATAGGCCTGTAATCGTTCAGGCTCGAGGGATTAGTAACTTTGGGAATTAAAACAAGGAAAGTATGGTTAACTTATTTGAGAAGCTGACCATTACAAAAAAAATCCGTAATCGCTTCCACAATCTCTTCCCCTACTATATGCCACATCTTCTTAAAAAAGAGGGCATTATACCCATCAGGACCAGGGGATTTACCATCCTTGAGAGAGAAGAAAACCTTCTGAATCTCATCCTCAGTAACCGCATGACCCATCTCACACTGCTGTGAATCTGAAAGGGATTTCGACATCCAATTCCTCAGCTCATTCAATCGGATAATGACCCAGACCACGAGTTCCCAGAAAATTTTGAAAATGGTCAACAATTGAAGCTTTAACTAAATCAGAGTCATCAAGGAGAGTCCCGTCAGACCGAAGAATAGAACTGATTTTATTGAAATTTCTTCTCTTATTAACTGACTTAAAGAAAAATTCGTTATTTCTATCTCCCACATCAAGCCAGTGAATCCTAGATTTTTTCTTGAGAAAATTCTCCTCCTGTCCACTTACTCTAGCAAAAAGTTCTAACTTCTCCTTTTCAATCCGACGCCACACTGGGTCAAGAAGGTTCAAAGCTAACATGCTCTGAGCATACTCCAAGGAAGCCCTAGTCGCATTAAACCTACCTGAAATGTTACTAAAGTGTTCCTTATTGAAGTTCTTAAGCTGTAACTTAAGCAGCTTTAACTTCCTGACAACCCAGAACATAGCACAACCCGCAAGGGGCGTGCCCCACACTTTAGATACCAAAAGCAAAAGCTTATGATGATTGGACCACATATCAAAAAATTTAAACCCTTGGGCACCTTGTCAGCCTTGACAAGAGAGTGGCGAAATTGAGAGAATGATCCAAAATACCTCTAGGACGAAAAACCGCTTCAGATTTAGAAAATTTAGAGATCCAAGTATCGTTAACAAGGACATGGTCAAGCTTCCTACAAATAGTATCACCATCATCCTGACAGTAGCGAGGCCTTTATTGCTACCCCCTAATTTCTCACTCGGACTCTGGATGGTATTAAAGTCACCAAGAACCAACCACGGATCATTCCCAAAAAGACGAGACCTATACTCAAGCTCCTGCTAGAGCACAGATCTCTCACTAGAATCATTAGAACCATGCACAAAGGAAACAATAAAAGGAGGCAATCTATCTATTAATTTCACTTAACAGTGAATTATTTGATCAGACATACCAATATAAGTAACATGAACTACTTTGGGATTCCATAAAACCCAAATTCTACCATTCACGGAAAATTGGTAGTTATTTATAAAGGACCAACCAAGAAATCTTCGGTTATAAATAACCGAAGGATTAGGAACAAATACTCTGGTTTCTAAGATTCAAAAATAGCATAACACCTAAGGAGGCAATCATATGCTGGGCCTTCCCTTGCTTACCACAAGTGTTGGATCCTCGAGAATTCCAGTAGAGGATGTTATGCATGATACCAAAAACCAAAAGGATGCTACAAACCAAGAAGAAAGAGTCATGTTAAGTTTCCCTTATGGAGAGACTTCTTCTTCTTCTTCTTCTTCTTATTGTTAATACTAGAGTCAAGGTTTATATTACTACCAAAATGAGAAGACATATTATTATTTAGAGGAAGAGAGCAGGGAATGAAATCTGAATCAGTGTCTAGATCAAAGCCCCACTCAGAATGCACAATCAGGCCCGAATCTAAATGCAAAATAGAGTGCAAAGCAGGAACATCAACAGGCATATTTTGAAAAGGACAAGGTACCTCAGGTAGAGTAAACTGATGAATTTTGACCTCCTGTGGAGAAGAAGCATGCTGGGCACTAACCTGAACATGGCTATCAGTCTCATGTTGGTGCCTAGTCTCTAAAAGACTATGGCTCTGCTGAACACGATCAAGAGATGAAGAAGACAAAGAACCCCGACTAACTTTGTCCTTGCTTTACTTCTCATGGTTATCCACTCTACTTTTTTCTCCAGGGCAGCAACAGAGGTAGGAAGGGTCGTATCAGATCGCTTCAAAATAGACATAGAAGGAGGAGGGGCCTATCTCTCTCAATATGAGTACAAGACATGGTAGTATGTCAGAAGCACTTGCACACCGTGCAAACTAGAGGGCGCCACTGATAATATGCCCGAACAGTCACAGGATTAGAGGGGGGATCCCCTTCCTGCCATGTACCCAGGTTAGGCACAATAACAAGCTCATCAACGAGATCCCTGGTTGCAGAAACCTCAACGCACACTCTAGCAAAACTTATTCGCTCATAACTCTTAGTAAGCGAGTCCGCATATAGTGGCTTCCCAATGCCACTCGCCACGTAACTCAACTCACTAGCTGTCAGGTACTCAACAGGAATGTTGTAGAGTCCAACCCACAACGGTAGAATATCAAGGGATTCCTTGCATAAATTCATTCCAAGTCTCCAGCATTGCAACACAATTAATTTGTTCAAAAAATGCCACGGACCCGAATACAGAATCTTGTCAACTGTATCCACAGAAGAGAATTGAAGAAATAAAAACCCTTATTGTTAACTAAAACCTTCTACAAGCCATCTTTCAACCATAATTTACGGGCAATGTTGTTAATAGTGAAATAAGGCAATTTCTTATCTACAAAGTATCCAACAACACAGTTATTACACAATTCACTGCCCTCTTCAACAATAACTTTAGAACGAGAAACTCTTACCTTACCTTCAGCAATCGTCGGTGGGAAGTAAGATAATTTCATCTTACCTCTAGAGCTGGAAGGCCCCAGCTTCACCTTGTCAACCCATGATGGATGTGGTGAAGAAGCAATAAGGCGCGGAGTGTCAGCCTTAATATCTCCTCCTCCCTTATCCTCACCAAAGGTTGCCTCTCCCTTGGGTGGAAAACACCCCGATTGCCCCTCCCACTATGGCACCCCGGCCTATATCATCTCTAACTCGAGGATAGGACTGAGAGGCCAACTGCCGCCGAAGTGAATCCACCTCCACCTGCATCGCACATTTCTCATCATTGACCTGTCGTCGGTATTCAAGTTCCTCCATAAGCAAACCAAACTGGTGGGCCGACAACGAACCACTCAAGGAATGATCTTGTAACCCGCTAGTTTTTGCTAGAGCAATTGCTTCCTCATCAGAACAATTTGAACAATCAATTTTCTTTGAAAGAGATCCATCACTATTTTTCATAACCGGACAACCCTGAGTATCACTACCCGAGGGGCCCAGGGTAGCTTCCCGATGCTTGATTGGCGGTGAAGGAGAAACCATTAAGTTAGGAACACCAGTGCATTAATCACAATCAGACTGAGCAGGCCGTTTCGGGAAATTAGAAATTCTAGTGCCGACAGGCATAAAAAAGAACGACTATTTCCATGACAAGAAGCGGCCAAAGAAAGATCAAAAGACGCCATAAAGAACAGACCCTAAGGAAAGAGGGGGGAAGGGAGAAATTTTTTTTAAAAAAAAATAACTGTACAACCCTAATTAGGGCCAGCGCAGCCAACCCAAATTAGGGCCAAAGCAAGGGGAAAAATAAGAAATGAGAGGGGGAGCGGGGGGGGGGGGAAGAGGCGGCTGTCGAGCACCTCTGGCCGAGAGGAGATAAAGAAACAACCAACCCGCGACTGGATCAACCTCCACCGGCCGGAGACAAAAAAACTGGCTTCATCTTCTGCTAGCAGATCCAAGGATGCTACGATACCCCGAAACCAACATGCCCAGAGCGAAGCCCGTCACAACAGCAGACGACATCAGTGACGGCCTCGGTAGCGCCAGAGAAAGCACATGAAGACGGCTGGAGAACAAAACAACACACTGGCAAAGACTTGCACTTCTGATCACTCCAAATCCGACTGAACCAAGCTAACCCATCAAGATCGAGGTGATCCCAAAGCCAAACTTGAAATGCCAGTGAAGAGGAACAGAGACCCGCGAGCACTTCTTACACCCCGGTAAGGACCAAACTGAGAAGAACCCACTCAAGCCGTGACTTGGAATAGCAACAGCAGCCGCCAGACACAAGCAAAATTTGGAAAAGCCAAAGGCCGGTGCCGGGGAAGACCAACAGCCACCACCTTCCCAAAATGAAGATGATTGACTTGTACTGTTGTAACATGCATTCTTTTAGTACTCGGTTCATATAGCATTTTTATACTTGGTTCATATATACACTCGGTTCATATATTGTGGACTATACATTGTTTTTAATGTGTTAATTTCTTTGGACTTCTTGTATACAAAGTTAGTTATGGATAGATTACGGGTCATTCGTGGTCACAGTGGCTGCCGAGCTGCATCCACCCCAGTGGCTCCCGCCTCGTCGTTGCCCACTGATGACGAGGCACATATTGCTCACATCCAGCAGGCAGAGTCCCAGCCACAGCCCCATGCCGATTCTTCATGCATGCATGTTGGTTCTCCTTCTTTTATGGGTTCTACCTCAGGTATATTTGATAACGGTGTTAGTCATAATGATAGAATTATATTTAAATTATATTTGAACTTTATTAATGTTGATGTTTTCTAGGATCTCGACGAGGCTCTTGACCGACATGCAGGGTGCGCATCGACCCCCAGCGTAAATAGAGAGTTACTGTCACTTAGGAGGGCCAGTAAGTAAAAAAATCACATAATGCAGTACTTACATCCTTCAATTTTGATAGTTATTATTGTCCACTTATTTAATGTATTTATTTCTTTATCAGGATCGTAAAGACTCCGGTGAAAATGAAGATCGGCAGCGTCCTTGTGAAGGGCTAATTTTTTAGCCATGGCTATACTAGAAGGACTGGGATGCCAGGACGACGAAGTCCTTATGGGAGGAGGTGCTGGTATGGTTTTCCTTTTTGTCAGTCATTATTTGTTTAATTAGAGTGTAAGATTTAAATTAATCATATTGATAGTGTAATTAGATGCCTTGCAGGAGGGGTTAGAGTCGCCTGAGCAGCAGACATTGGGGCGACAGACTTTTTTGCCTATATCGGCAAGAATTACTAGTGATGGCTGCCCGACACACGAGAGTGAGCAAGGAAAATGCTACACAAGGGTGCCCTGATGGAAGAGAGGAATGGGTTACCCCCTCATTGGATATCTCTATTTGTATGGGAGCAAATGGTTGATCAGTGGAGAACAGATTCATCTTGGGAGGCCAAGAATAGGAGTGGGAACGAGAACAGACATGGGAAAGATCCCACACACAGGGGGGTCGGTGGCTCATGACGTCCTCTGACACAAGAATATGGTTGACCACCCGCACCTGGAGAAAGATGAGATCATAGCTCTGACGTATAGTCAGACACACGTGAGGAAGAGCGATAAGAACGATGCACACCGGGTGGGGAACTTTGTTTCAGATATTTCCTAGCAGATCGATGTAGGTTATGAAATAATTTGTTTTGTTTATTAAATTTTTGCCTTTGTATTCGACGTATGTTGCTTTAATGTTTTTAATGTCAAATCATTATTTTGCAAGCCTCTTATGAACAGATCAGGGGATTCGGACAGTAGTCCGGATAGCCATCAGCTTTCACGAGTATGGGTATATAGTACTGGGGGATTGAAGGGATGGCTGGATACACTGGGGGTCGTCAATTGGCCGAAAGGCCGCATAAGGCGGCCTACCCAGGACGACTGCACGTGCTGTGATAAGAGCATCCCCACCCTCTTCACAAATGCATACACTGACCGTGGAGGGACCATCCTTAAGCAAGGACGAGATCTGTAGCATTGCTGAGCAAGTGTTTAGGATGATTAGGGCACATGATCAGGTACAAACACTATATACATTTACTAAACACTAGAAAGAATTGCTATCGATATTACTGCATCCGTGCCTTTACATGCAGCGCACTGTTGCTGGACATGCCGAGCCTAATCTGGATCACAGCGCCCCCGTGGACGAGGATGATCACCAGGATCTAGATCTGGGACTAGCCAACCCTGAGCCCTTTCCCTCCTAGCTATTTGTATCCCGCTCTCCTACCCTCCTGGCTTGTACTACCCTCCCTTCCCCTACTCTATTGTATCCCGATCCCATGCCCTCCTGAACTTTGTATACATTCTATTTCTTGATTAGTGTAGAATTTGTATTTATGTGTTGTATCTGTCTTAGTGTTAAATAATTGCTGATAATGTGCATTAAGAAATATTTGAGGGATTGAGAATGGTTGTTGAGAATTTGTAATTATTGGTTTGGGGATTAAACAAATAAAAATATTTTTTAAAAATTAGTTTGAGACTTTTAGCATGGATTTCATTCCATCGCTAAAAGTCTGCACTCAAGATGTGCATAAATGACTTTTAGCGACGGTGTTTCCGTCGCTGAAGGTTTAGATGGTGGACTTTTGGTGGCAGAATATTCGTTGCTAAAAGTCATCAATTTACGAATAATTTTTAGCGACAGATGTTCCGTCGCTAAAATTATGTCAGTAAAACTTTTGGGGACAAACTTTTCTGTCCCTAAATATTTTACGTAATAAATTATTTTTGAAAAGAATTAAAATATGAAAAATATATTTCTGTTGTTAATTGAATTCATATCACCGTCACTGAAAGTCGATTTTTAGGCGACATATTTCAAAATTATGTCGTAAAACTTTTAGCAACTGGGTTATAGGTATTAGACTTTTAGCGACGGGGTATCTGTCGATAAATGTTTTTAACGATGGAATTATCTGTCGCTAAAAGCCCAATTTCTTGTGGTGTTGAAGATTGATAACTCTTGCCTTGTCATCACCATGGTACTCAACTTGAGAATATCCCATGCTTCTTTTGCCTTTGTTGCTCTGATTATTCTAGGAAAGATGGATTTGGTGACTCCTCTTTCGATTATAGAAAGAGCATTTGCATCCTATTATCGAACCTCATCTAATTTCTTCTTTTGATTTTCCGTCAAGTTCTCCGTCGATTCAGGTTTGGCAAACCCATTTTTGACCATATCCACAGCCCCATAGATTTGAAGATTGTTTTCATGTTCACAAACCAGAAATCATAGTCTTCTCTATCAAACTTTGGAACAGAGGTTGGTTGTGACCCACTAGTGTTGGCCATGGTGAAATTTCTAATCAATCAGTGATTTTGGCGTCGATTCCTTACAACAATCTACCTCCACGAATCTTGCTCTGTTGCCAGTAATTGTTGGCAAGTTCTAGAGCTTAAATAGGTTAGATAACGCTCAAAGAAGTAGTTTTAAGGAAGCTAAAGAGGTCTGCATTTCAGCAGCTAGCAAGAGGAGAATACATAAGAGTAAACAGAGCAGAAAATAGGGAAAAAATGGATTGGTTTCACACACACACACTTCTTCTTCAGTTCTTACATTGGAATTTCAGCACAACAGACATGCTAGAACCTCTTTTTTGCACTAATAACAAGCTAACAAATGGCCTACATTCAATACGCAAGTTAACTCAACTCAATGACCTCACACAAGGCATAACCAAGGTTAACAAAAGCTAACTAGGTAACACTAGCAAGATAGGACAGCACATTACACCTTAACATATAGGTCTGTTTGAAATCACTTTCAGTTTTGGTTTTCTATTTCTAAAAAGACAAATCAAAACCAGTTTAGTTTTTATTTTTTACAAAAACAAATGGGTGTTTAATTACCCAGTTTTTATTTTGAGTTTTTTTCTTTTGAGTGTTTGATTACTTAGTTTTATTTTGAATTTTTTCTTTGGTGGTGGTGGGAGTGGAGGTGGCCGGCTAGTGGTGGTTGTCGGCTGCAGTGCCTGTGGGCGGCGATGGATGGCGACGGTGTCTACAGGAGGCGGTGGCGGTGGAGGGTGACACGCGGGGAGGGAGGGTGGTCTCAAAACAAAAACCAAACTTGAGAACCCAAAACTCCAAAATGAGAATTTTTAAAAAGCGGTCATGTTTTAAAAACTGGTTTTCAGAACGCAAACACATTTTTTCTCTACAGTTTATAAAACTAGAAAAATTAAAATTTAAATGTCATCAAACACTACCATAGTAACACCTCCATGGCACCAACTCCATTATCAACTTCCATATGTGGGTTGTTCTTCAACAAATATAACGTCAATTTTGCGTCCTTTATGTATGAAGACCTAATTATCCCCATGATCTGGGTTTATCTTGAAAGAGAGTTGGACAGCAATTGATGTTGTAAATAGGGTGAAAGGTGAGTGCATAGTATGCACATGCCGTGCTCAGAGAGTACTCCAAATTCGGGCGTGATATAGCTGTTAAAAGCTTCATTTATAAGAACCTTATTATTCAAAAATTTAATAATACAAGCTTCATTTATAAGAACCTCATTATTCACCCAGAATGAAGTTGTAGTCAGACAAAGTAGTTTGTCTCTATTCTAATGGTTTAGGGTGGTCGTGAGTCGTGACCTTATTCATTTCAGACAATTCAGAAATGCATGGAACTGCCGTTCGGGACAAAAACAAAGGGAGAATGAGAGATCCTATCTCTTGCAGACTACTCCTTGGCCATTTAGTCCGCTTGCACAATTCAAGTTAGCATACTCAAACTTCATTGGAGAACTAAGCTAACCACTGAATCGAGCAACGGAACAATCTATGGAGAAGAGACTTGAAGATGCAAACTCGTTCTCACTCCTAAAACTGGCATGGCAACGCGCATCTAAACCTTACTCACGTAGTTCCACCATATGTCTGGCCCAAAATGCCCTTCACGTCTCCACTCAACAAGTAAAACTTGAAGCCTAAGTCGAGATGAACGTACGGGTCCTCCTGAAATACCATAGTTTTGTTTGCGCGAGTCTTGGTACGTGATTGGCTTTGCTTTGATCTTTAGATCCCTTCCACTTCAATCACCACAAGTTTAGTGTCCAGATTCCTCGTTATGGACACACCTCGTATCCTTGTAGGTTTCCATTTTGAACCTTCACCGAAGGGAAGAATGATGGATTCACCATCAAAGGCTAGCTCAAGTTGATTGACCTCATTATTCCATCTTGCTGACTTTTTGGCACCAATGAAGACTTGGTGATCATCAAACATGATGCCTATAGATTGGACCCAAGCCACTACAATAACGCTTTTGGCGACCGGGAAATCTGTTGCTAAAAGTCTCAATTCCGTCGCTAAAATTTTTAGCGACGGAATTACCATCGCTAAAAGTCCCTCGTATAAAAGAGCGTAGTTAAAAGTTTTGCTACAAAATTTGAAAATCCGACGTCTAATATTGAACTTTCAGCGACAGATTTCTTTATAAATTAGCAACGGAATTTCTGTGGCTAATTCTATTTTACGTATTTTAATTTATTTTCTTTCTGTGAAATTAATTTAATCGGTAACTATTTAGCGACGAAATATAATTTTTAGCGACATGATATTCCGTCTCTAAATGAGATTTTTAACGATGGAATATTCTGTCGCTAAAATCTTAGAATTAAGTACACTTTTATCGACGGATTAATTCCGTCACTAAAAGTCAATTATTTTTTTAAAATATATTTTTTTAATGCCCAAACTTGTAATGAAAATTCAATCCTCAACAACAATGCACAATCCTCAAAACACAAACAAGTATATATAATCAACTTTAAAAAATGTGTATTATAATAAAAAAATAAAATGTACAAGTCGAGAACCAGATACAACCGGTTAGGAAAAGGGAGAAGAGTACAAGCCGGGCAGGGAGGGCAAGCTGCGAACGAGCAGGGGGGACAACCTGGGACCGGGCACGAGAAGGGGCTCATCAGGGGTTGCTGAGTCCCAGATCTGGATCTTGCTGATCCGGGGCCGGCTTGGCATCACTACAAGAAAAATGGTCTTTAGCGACCGCGCTTGGCGGTCGCTAAAGGGTTTTAGCGACCGCGTAAGGGCGGTCGCTATAGCCCAGGTCGCTAAATTTTAGCGACCGCATTTTAAGTTCGGTCGCTAACTTTAGCGACCGCGTTGACTATATTTAGCGACCGCTGTTAGCGGTCGCTAAATATTTATTAATTTAACAATTATGTTTTTTAATTATTTTTTATTAAATTATATTTATATTTAGCGACCGAATCAGCGACCGCGACCGGCGGTCGCTAAATAATTTAATTTTTTTAATTGTTTATTATTATTATTTTTAAAAATAATAAAAAATTTAGTGACCGCGTTGTTTAATTTAGTGACCGTATATTGCGGTCGCAAAACCTGGATTTGCAAAAAAAAAATTCAAGTCAGATAACCTGTCCAAAACCTGTCGCAAAACTAATATCAATTCACATCCAATCCAATCGATCCAAAAACCGATTTAACCTCTGTTGAAACGCTTTTGAATGAATGCGTTGAAAGCTTTCAACGCATTCATTCAAAACCGTTTTATCCCCCTGTCCCGCATTCATTCAAACAGCTGCTCACATTCATCAAAGTATAGATAAACGTTAACATATGCATTAAAATAATAGAATTCATACAGTTAAGTACCGATGATCAATTCAAAACAAGAAAATAACATTCATGGCAGATGAACCTAACCAAACCCCTATCTAAATCACTCGTCGGTAGAACAACCAGCCCCGTCATCATCTTCTTCATTCCTCGATGATGAAGGCACGTTTAATCCAACAACATCTTCATCGCCCCGGGGGTCACCGGCACTAAGATCATCGGTATTGCCCTGCACAAAGCCATACAAATGATTCAACATCATATATCTAATCAAGATCACATATAGAGCACAAAATATGGCAGGATATTGAGAAAATTTGTATTACATGTAGTTTGGGGTCCTTTATAATTACATAACTGTCACCGAGCATCATCCGCATGCGCGCATCAAACATTGTATTGAAGCACTCTGCCAACGTCGCAGCCATAGCCGTTGCGTCTGCCCGAGGACCGCTACAACTCGTCTCGCCTGACGATGCTGGTCTGTCTGCTAACAACGCTCGAGCGGACTGACGACGGTGGCCGAGTATACGGTCCTTCCTAGGACCCCCAGTCGCGTCTGACCACAACGAGATATCGTCCACCGTCTGGCCACCGTCTGGCTGGGAGTTGGCCTGAACTCTCTCTCTAAATAAACTCTGTATAAGAAAACAACAAAAATGTTAGAGAAATTCTATTGGCCACAATCGCAAAAAATGCAATAGGAATACAAAAGTATTGCTTAGTTACGTGCTCACCGCAAACTGCTCGGCGCTCTCAGACACCCACTTCCCATCACTATTCTGGTGTGTGCGCTCAAAATGGCGGAGCCTAGTAGGGGGCCTCCTGTCAGGGTCCTCCTCTGTCAACCTCAGCTCGTGCACGGCAAATGGACGGGAACCAGCACTGTGCTTCATCTTCTTCTCGCTTTGAGTCATCTCCGTGCCTCGCTCACTCAGCTTCGCCCAGTCTGGAGTACTCCAATGCGACACCAGGTGCCCCCACATGGTTCTGGAGAAGTACTCGGGATTGTGGTCTCTAGTCATAGATATATTTGTCGTACCCGCCCGAGCTAGCGCCCACCTCCTCACATTTAGCATCCATTTCTTGTAGTTCTCGGCACAATGCCACTCCCACGCCTGCCTCCCGAGTTTTCGCTCTTCGTCCGACTCAAATTTGAAATAGTCCTTAACATAATTCAACATAATTGAAAAACACAGTTAGCAAGAAAAATTCAGCGATAATGTACTTCTAAAACCGCAAAAGTAAAGCACATAAAAAATACTGCGCTCCTTACCAAAAACTTCCCCCAAACAAGCTCTTTGTCTGATTCCGTCCACGACCCCCACGTCGCATAAGGCTGTGGGAGGTGAGCCTTGATAATAGGACCGATCTTGGTCCTAACACAATCCTCAACAAAAGGATTAAACCCATCGGTAGCGAGCCCAAGTCGCACATTTCGAACTTCTTCAGCAAAAGATGG
Source organism: Escallonia herrerae (assembly GCA_033070095.1). NCBI lineage: Eukaryota > Viridiplantae > Streptophyta > Magnoliopsida > Escalloniales > Escalloniaceae > Escallonia > Escallonia herrerae. Next base: position 67,618 of record JAVXUP010000033.1, on the reverse strand, counting down.
GTGTCGATAATCAAATTCCTTCCATGCCTCTCCATCGGCAGGGTGTCTTAATAAATTGGGAACTTTGCTGCGGACGTGGCTATGCCATCTCATGTGCTCTGCCGTTTTAGAAGAGTAGTACAACCTTTGAAGCCTTGGTGTCAGTGGGAAGTACCGCAATATCTTCCATGCTATCTTTCTTTTATTCCCACTGGTTTGTTTATATCTTGCGTGGCCACAAACCGGACACTCGCTCAAGTCATTGTTCTCCTTCCAAAATAAGACACAATCATTATTGCAAGCATCTATCTTCTGGTACCCCAAACCAAGTTTCATCATCATTTTCTTAGCACTATAGTACGTGTCAGGCAACTTCTCATCCTCTGGCAACATTTCTTTATTAAGCTTCAAAAAAGCATCAAAACCCCTATCACTTAGACCATGCTCAGACTTTAAGTGTAGCATCCTTGTCACAGCAGATAACTTGGTGTGCTTTGTACTTCCATTCCATATTGGCTCCTCAGAGTCTTGTAACAATTTATAAAATTTCTGTGCGCTCGGGTTTGGCTCTTCTTCCACATTAGGGTTACCATCGTTAAAATAGTTATCCCATTTAATCCCACTAGGCCTAGCTTCCATTACCATATGTTGATACTGGGAAAATCCCGGATCTCTAGGACTGTACTGTCTGAACTCAGCGGTGACCTCAGTGGGCACCCTCAGAATTGGTTCCCCGTGCTGAGACCAATTCGTATAGTTACTCATAAAACCTTTACGGAACAGATCAAAACTTACATCGTCGGGGGTTTTCTAACTTAACAGTTGACAATCATTGCACGGACATTTAATCGTGCCGTCATCCACAAACTCCCGTTGATTCAAAGCAAATAGAATAAGCCCGTTCACTCCCTGTCTAAACTCTTCTGATACCCCAATCCCACTTGGAGCAATCCTCCTTTGCATCCAACTTCTATCCACTGACATGATATATATCTCTCACTGCCTGGTAAACCTATACAAGTCGAGTTCAAAATTAACCTTCAATTTGAAAAATATATATTGAGTAGTCACTTACAAGTGAGTGTTAATCAGGGTTAAGTAGGGATGATTAGGGCTAAGTAGGGCATATTAGAGCTAAGTAGTGTTGATTAGTGCTAATCTAGGTAGCACAGACACGGACACTGTGTCCGACACCGACATCGACCGGGACATCGCAGAGAGGTGTCGGACACGTGCCCGAAGGTGCTGGTGAGGTGTCGGGGTGTCGGTAGTTGTCGGACACCATACCTAGACTCATATAAAGTGTCGGTACTGCGTAGGTGCTAATTAGGGCTAATCAGTGTCAATCACTGTTAATTAGGGATAATCAACGCTGATTAGTGCTAATTAGGGCTATTTAGGCCTATTTAGGGCTGATTAGTGCTAATTATACCTAATTAGGGCTTTTTAGTGTTCATCAGTGTTAATTATGGCTAATCAGGGGTGATTAGTGCTAATTAGGGCTATTTAGTGTCCGTCAGTGTTACTTAGGGCTAATCAGAGTTGATTAGCGCTAATTAGGGCTAGACTCATGTGTCGGGATGTCGGTAGTTGTCAGACACCATACCTAGACTCATGTGAAGTGTCGGTGCTTCCCAAGGGCTATTTAGGGCTAATCAGTGTAGATTAACACTAATCATAATTAATTAGTGTTAATTAGGTCTAATCAGTGGCGGAACCAAAATTTCACCAAATGGAAGATGAACCTTATTAACTTAATTAACCTATGGCAGATGAACCTAATTAACCTAATTTCAACCCACCATGTCATGTTTCATTTTTTAATTAACATAATTTCAACCCACCATTTAACTAAATCACATATCCGATATCTCAATCCAATTGGGTCCCATCCTCCATCAACAATCTCAATTCTCAAATGCTCAATGCACATTTAACAACCTAAAATCATCAACAGTCTTAATTCTCAAATGTACAACCAACAACCTAAAATTTTAATAAAATAATCAATGCTCAAATGGGCAAATAATTGTTCAAAATGCACATATCCAATATCTCAATCCAATTGGGTCCCATTCTCCATCAACCATCTCAATTCTCAAACGTTTAATCCATAATTAACAAGTCAGACCAAGGACAATTACACAAATCAAACATCCCAATTGATTATTTGCGACATCACAAACTTAGATTACACAAATCTGGCCATCACAAATCAAACATCTCAATTCTAGGGAAGACAATGGCAGAAAGCATATGACAATTAATCATAGGCTTCAGAAAATTAAATGAAACACAAACCTTTTCGGGTTCTAAACTTACTTCTTAAAAGGCAACAAAGTTGATTCGCTGCTAAAACTGCATGTAAACATGGCACGCTTATCAAACCTTTGTGGAAGAATTTGAGGAAATTCTAACGTATTTAATGAGAATTCAAGCTTGAACAATTGAAACAGAAAACCCAAATGGGCCAGAAAGAAGAAGAGAGAAGAATACTATTTTGATAAAATTATTGCAAACTTACACTAACAAATTCTCAAATCCACTAACTCCACATGAAATTTTCACTTATGATTCCAAAATCGATAATTTCAAATCAGTTCATAGATTTGAGATTTCACTACGAGATTTCTTTTAAATTAATAATTTTTTTACAAAAAATCAGAAAACCCTAAATCAAGAAAATTGGAACATAAACACTAATACGGTCGCTAATACGGTCGCTAAATTATGCTTTAGCGACCGCATTTTGTGGCGGTCGCTAATACGGTCGCTAAATTATGATTTAGCGACCGCATTTTGTGGCGGTCGCTAAAGACCCTTTTTCTTGTAGTGACCATCGCTAACTTCTCTCTGGTTAAAACTCTAACACTCATATTGTCTAACATCAAGCCTCAACAACACTTCTATCTCTAGTGAAAACCAATACAACAGTTGACCTCATGAACAAAAGAAAAAACGAATCAAAATCAAGCAAGCAGTACTCTCCAAGCTACCTACTTGCTTTTGCAGTCAGCACATTCCCTATTCTCTGGTAATTTCAGTAGTCCTTCAAGTATCTGCCAACAAAACACCCAAGATGTACTTATCACAGTGTAAACCAAACTATGTAACAAGGAAATAATGGACCGGGTAGTGCTTTAAAAAAATCCAACAAAAATTAGTTCCTTTTTAATTAAGGAAGAAAATAGTTTTTGAATTCAACTAAACTACAGCTTTGTTTCAAATTATTGAGTCAAAGCCATGTCACACAATCTTTTGGGATAGTCTTTCAGCTTAGTCATTTTTTTTACAAATTTTGAGATCTATCAGAAGCAGACAAGTTTATTCTACTTTGAGCTAAATTCGACATTATAACCTGTCCAATTCTATCTGTACTTACGATACCTATTTGTGCTCACTGAGCCGCTCGTTTTTTACCAACCTTTTCCATTGAAATACAACCAAGAAAAGGAATAAAATCATCTGGATGTGCTCTGAAAGCCTAAAATCATCCAGATTTTACTTGAAAATCTATAACAAAGTGATAACTAAGTTAAAACTCGCAGGTGACAAATCCTATTCAAATTATATTTCGTTTGCTAATTCTATGAAAATAGTATTGTCCTAAATATTTTTGTGATGATATCCCTTGAATATCTAATCACTATCACATTGCATGTAAACTCAACTCAATGCTCATTCATTCCTTGGAAGGATCACAAGCACATAGATTCTTTTTATAGGTGATAGTTATTGTGAACTAAGTGAATTGACTATCTCACTTCTTTTGCCAATGAACAAGTTTGAAATATCATGCAATGATGATCTCAACAAGAGAAAAAGAGGCAAGTTGTACATTCTAGTTCCCTTCATAGGAGTAAGAAAGGCAATATAAGAAGCCAGCGAACTGTACTTAAGTCATAGGCACAAATCATACGCCATGAAACTTCATGCCAACTATTGGAGTGGATGGAGCTAATTTTGCAACTGTCCAACAATTAGTTGTCCTCATACCTTTCGCAACTGCTACCATTTTATTCTAGAGGAGTTACAACTCACAAAGTGGACCTCATGCAGACATCCTGGCATCACCAAACACTTATGACAGCTAGGATATGAATAACCTGCAAATAATAAGCACTTGGTTTTCTTCCTAACATCAGACTCTTTGACATGATAAGTTCAGAAACTAATTGGCCCAAAAAGCTTTTTCTGAGTGTAGTCTTGTGTCAAAATTCAGAGAACTACTAGCTACCCATACAAGGGAAAAAATCAGAAAAGACAATTTGTTACTTTTTCCTCTTAGAAATTTATGAGAACCCAATCACGACAGATCGAAAAACATATTACCTGCCAATTAAGCGCTCTAACCACTTGCTTGCCGAAAACAACACAAAATTACGGGGAAAAAAAAACACGAATAAAAAAGTAATTGCAAACCATACATCACAAAGTCAGCAGAAAGCCAGAAACCCATGCTTGTTCAGGATTCTACAGTTACGCATTAAATCATAACCCATGCTTGTTCAGAATTCTACTTGTAATTAGACGAAAGGGACATGGGTTCAAGCTTTGCCTTATTTCCACGGTTCAAGAAAGAACAGCAATAAGGATGCCTAACCAATGATATAATGTTAATGAGTACCCTAGTTATGCATGACAAATTCTGAAGTATCAAACTCAAAACATGAAAGTAAGACTAAAATTATGACAAAAATGAAAGAATTAATCATCAAAAGAATTAAACATAAACCCAAGACAAACCCACATCAAATTTTACGTGATCAAAATTTCTAAGCAAAATCTAACAAGTGCACGCAGAGGCAACTGCTGTATTGGTTTTCACTAGATCTTGAAACAACAAGACCAGAATCTAATTCAGTTAGAGAAAAAGTTGCATCAGGAGTACTACCACCAACTCCAGGCTGAAGAAGCCTTCTATTACCAAAAAGTAATTTTAGTACCAGGGTTCTGTCTGTGCACGTCTATGCTTCTTTCATGAAATCAGTGAAAGCCTTTGATTTCTATGGTACGGTATGCTTCATGAGATTGTTCTCTACCACCATTTTCATTTTAGCATCGTACTATACAATCCCAATTCGTCAAATTAAGATGTTCGCAGCATCCCTCTACAAGAAGTAAAGTAGAATTAACATACCAATGAATCAGAGACCTCCACATGTTGCTTGAGTTTTTTACATTGGGTAGAGAAGGTCAGCAGCAGCTTGGGGCGGCATGTTCGAGGCAAGGCCGGCAGCAGCGACGGCGTGGGCTTCTTGGACAGGTGGCCTTGGTTGACGGTGGTTGGTGGCCGCTAGAAAGGGGGAGAGAAGGGATAAGGAAATTTCGGGGAAGTGAGGGGAAAAATTAGGGCAAAGTCAAAAAGAAAGGAGGTGGACTATTTCTAAACCATTAGCGACCGCATAAGGCGGTCGCAAATGTCGGTCGCTAAAATAAGTTTTTGTTGACTTTTAGAATGTGTAGATATTTAGCGACCGCAAAAAATGCAGTCGCTAAACTATAATTTAGCGACCGCGTATTGCTGCGGTCGCAAAATGCGGTCGCTAAAACCTCTGATTCTTGTAGTGCATGTCCAGCAGGGGTGCCCTGCTGATCCTGCTTCCCGATCATCCTCAACACTACCGTAGCAATGCGCTAGATCTCCTCCTTAGCCAACGGACACGGAGGAGCCGGTGTCTGTGGAGGGGCAGCGAGGGGTGGGGATGCTTCTATCAAGGCTCGTGCAATCGTCCTAGGGTGGCCGCATATGCGGCCTTTCAACCGATTGACGACCTCTGGTGTAACCAGCCATCGCTTTAACCCCCCAGTACTCATACTTGTACTAGCGGACGCTGATGGCTGTCTAGAATGCTGCTAGAACACCCTAAGCTATTCATACGAGGCCTGCAAGAACAGTGATTTAAAGATATGTTAGGGCATTAATTAACGCAACAAACATTGAATAGAAAGACAAAAAATTAACAACTTAAACAAAGTGACTTACATCGATCCCCTGGGCAATATCTGAAACATAGTCACCCGCCCGGTGCGCCTTGTCCTTGTCCTTCATCTGCACATGCGTCTGATCATATATTAGAGCTACTATCTCATACTCCTCCAGATCCGGGTGCTCGACCGCATTCATGTGTCGGATAATGTCGTGTGCCACCGACCCCCCGTGTACGTCGGATCTCAGTTCTGTTTGTTCTCAGCCCCACTCTTACTCTTGGCATCCCTGCCTGGAACCGCAACCCACCGATCTATCATCTGCCCCCATACAGCCGGAGATATCTAATGTGGGAGATATCTCTTTATCTCCGTCATCGGAGCACCCTCGGGCAACATCTTTTTCACCTGGTCCCGTGCTTCGTGGAGCCATCGGCGGTAATTCTTGCCGATGTAAGCAAAGAGGCCTACCACCCCAGCACCTGCTGATCAGACGAGTCAAACGTGCACCCCTCCTGCAAGGCATCCAATAACATAAATTAATTTAAATATTAAATTCTAATTAAACAAATACTATCGTGCAAAAAACTACTTCAACGTATCAGCCACTCCTTCCATAGGGACCCCCTCGTATCGGCATCCCAGTCCTTCCAATACAGGCATGGCTCAAAGAGTCGGCCCTTCACAAGAACACCGAGCTTCGTCCTCGCCTAATTCTCCAGGATCCTACCAAAGAAGTAAATAAATAAATTAATACAATTCAAATATAAATTAACAATCCAAAAATTTAAATATAAGGTATGATGTGATTTTTTTTTTACTTACTAGCCCTCCTGGGTGAGCGTAACTCTCTATTTACGCTAGGGGTCGATGCGTACCTTGCGTGTCGGGCCACGTCCTCGTCGAGATCCTACAAAACATAGACATTAATACCAGAGAACCGACAAGAAATTTCATTAATAACTAGCCGTTTTGATCCTTTGTAACAACTCGATGAATAACCAACCCATCACTTCGCATTATCTGGATTCAAAGAATCAAAAGCTTTATTGTTTTTGGGATCTGGAATTCTAATTTTACAGATTCAAAATGAAAAACTGTCATCCCATTCAATCCAATCGGGAAAGAAACGTCTGTACTCAGCTACAAAATTTATAGAGGTTATTATGTCAGCAATAGTATCCCTGCCCATGATGAATTTAAATTATTGGTGTCTCCAAATTGTGAACAAACCATTTTTATTGGAAACATTCACCTGCTACCTTGCTGTCGATGCAACGCGTTTTGAACTAGTAAAAAAATATCAAGGAGAATAGGAACAAAAATAGAAAAATATAATTGCACTAGAAAAAAAAGAAAAAACGATCTTTTTTTTTGGGTTTTTTGATAAAAAAAATCAAATGGATTCCAATTTATTCTGCCTTTTCGTTGGGATTGCTCCCATTTTGCTCGCCGCTACTACGAGAATCGCTTTTGCTTTCTTTTCCTCTGGCTACTAAGATGAAGGGACCTTTCCTCTCCCCAGCCATTTCGGGTTAAGAAGATGTGAAAGCGCCTTTCTCTCTATAAGAAGGGATGTCATAATTGGGATTTCCCCTCTTTTGCAATCAGTTCGCTACAGCACCCATTGCTCTAGCTAATTGTCCACCCTTTCCAAGTGTGATTCCTATATTATGTATGGCCGTGCCTAAGGGTATATCGGTAGAACTCGTTATCAACTATAAGGCTAGCAAAAAATTGACTAAACACCAACTATACTTGAGGTAGAACCCACAGAAGAAGGAGAATCAACGCGCGTGTGGGAAGAATCGGCATCGGGCTGGGGCGATGGCTGGGGGCCCGTCTGCTGTACGCAAGCACTCTATGACTCATCATCAGTGGGCAATGAAGAGGTGGGACCCACCGTGGATGAAGCAGCTCAGCGTCCAGTGGTAAAATGGAGTAATTATGGGATGTACAAGGGTTAATTAGGGCTAACTGGGTTATTAGGGTTGATTACGATTATCAGGGTTTAGGGTTTAGCATTTAGGGTTTAATTAATCTAATTAGGATTTATTAAGATATGTTAGGCTTAATTACGATTAATGAGGAGTACATTGGGCTAATTATAGCTAATTAGGGTTGATTAGGACTAATTAGGATTATTTAGAGCTAATTAGGATTTAGTTGTGCAGAATAGTGTTGATTAGTCCTAATTAGGGCTAATTAGGCTTAATTGAGTTATGTTAGGGCTAATTAGTGTTAATGAGGCGTACCTTGCGCTAATTATAGCTAATTAGGTTGATTAGGACTAATTAGGGTTATTTAGAGCTAATTAGGTTTTGATTGTATGGAGTAGTGTTGATTAGTCCTAATTAGGCTTAGTTGGGTTATGTTAGGACTAATTAGTGTTAGTGAGTCATACCTTGGACTAATTATAGCTAATTAGGGTTGATTATGACTAATTAGGGTTATTTAGAGCTAATTAGGGTTTAATCGTGTGGAGTAGTGTTGATTAGGCCTAATTATGGCTTAATTGGGTTATGTTAGGCTTAATTACGATCAATGAGGAGTACATTAGGCTAATCATAGCTAATTAGGGTTGATTAGGACTAATTAGGGTTATTTAGAGCTAATTACGGTTTAATTGTGCGGAGTAGTGTTGATTAGGCCTAATTAGGGTTAATTGGGTCATGTTAGGCTTAATTACGACTAATTAGGCTAACTATAATCAATATGCACGTAATTGGGTTTATTAGGGCTAATCAAAGTTTAGTTAGGTTTTAGGGTTTAGGGTTTAATTAATCTAATCACGGGTTACTAAGATATGAGTAATTAGGGCTAATTAGGGCTAATTAGGGTCTAATTTGGGCCGATTAATGTTAATTAGGATTAATTTGGGATAATTACAGCTACTTTGATTTTTATTGGGTTCTTAGGGTTAATTAGGCTCGTTAGAACTAATTAGGGTTAATTGAATTCATTAGGATTAATCGGGACTAATTAGGGCTAATTATACCCAGTGCTGGAACCACGATGAGATTCTAGGGGTGCTAAAAATGTTGCGTTAACCTAATTAACCTAAATTCAACGACCAACCATTCAACTAATTCACAGATATCTCAATTCAATTGGGTCCCATCATCCGTCAACAATCTCAATTGTCAAATTATCAATGTACAGTCAACAATCTCAATTCCGACACCTCATATAGCGTGTTGGTATGTGTCAGACACGTGTCCGCACCTCCAGACACGTGTCCGACCCCTACCGACATGTGTTCGACACCTCCGGACACGTGTCCAACACCTACTGACACTTGTCCGACACCTTTGAACACATCCGAAGATATTGATTTATTTTTTAAATGCCGGACACCGTGTCCGTCACCCCTTAAAGAGGTGCCGGACACCTTTTTAAGAGGTGTCCACAATTATAAAGCCAAAATGTGACATTTCGGTGTCGGTGTCGATCAGATGCGGTGTCCATGACCTACCGACACCTCCGGACACGTGTCCGACACCTCTCAACAGTGTCCAAAGACATTGATTTTTTTTATCGAACACCGTGTCGGAAACCCATTGAAGAGGTGTCCACAAGTATAAAGCCAAAATATGACATTTCGGTGTTGACGTCGATTGAACGCAGTGCCGTGCTACCTAACAGGTATCTCAATCCAATTGGGTCCCATCCTCCGTCAACAATCTCGATTCTCAATTCTCAAATGCTCAATGCAATAAAAATTAATAAAAATCAGACATTCAATCCAATTGGGTCCCATCCTCTGTCAACATCTCAATATCTTAAATGCTCAATGCACAATTAACAGTCTAAACTCATCAATTAACAACCTAAAATCATCAATTAATAATCTCAAATGCACAACTAACAACATAAAATCATCAATTAACAACCTAAAATCATCACTCAATAATCACAATTCTCAAATGAACAATTAGCAACCTAAAATTATCAAACAAATAATGAATGTTCAAATGGGAAAAAATGTTCAAAATGAACATATCCGATGCGCTTGAATTAATTTAGGTTTTGGTAAATGCTTATTTCCCTGCATCTACCACTTCTAACAACTTTATTATACATGGAGTCATTTAAAATCCACTAAAAGATATAGGCAAAATAAATTCTAAAGGTGAAAATTGTTTTGATAAGAATATCATATTAATAATTTTATTTTTGTGAATGCATTATGTGTGCCATGGGTAACTTTTAATAATATTATCAATAACTTAGAATTAATTTTACTGCAAATTACATAGAATTAATATTATCTATAACTAGATAGCTTCAAGAACCGTCGATTGGAGCGGGGCTCAACTAGAAGCAGCTTGCAACGGTGCACTAAGCGCTGCAATGGCACGAAGTGCGAGCTGTTGAAGAGAATGATGGGAAGGGTTGAAGAGAATGATGGCTCATTTGGATCTGTGGGGTTTTGCTGACTTTCCCAAAATGAGAGTTGGCGACACTAGCTGGCTTTCAGCGACAATAACGCACAATGATTGCTCTTTCTTTAGTGTCCATCATTTGGGGCATGATTGTTTTGTCTCCTAATCCTTTTCATGACCGCAAAATAGGAATCTCCAAATAGGGGGATCTCATGTCACTTCACTCCACTGCCGTTGTCTGGGGACAAAGATCGAGATACTTATGTGTAAGTCTGTCTATATGCCAAATATGGTTGATAAAAATCAGCACGATTCAGGCTCTTAATTTTTTAATTTAGTTTTTAATGGTTTAATTACCTTAATATCCATATGCATTGATATAATTGCTTCTTATATGTACATATATATGTGTCAAAACATAATTTGCCATATGCAATTATTATACCAATTTGATCAGCATCAACACCATTCAGGCACTCAAATCCTTTGATTTAATTTTACTTGGTTTGATACTTTAATTACCAATTTGAAGACCCAATTCTTTAGTGCATATTCGCAAGAAATTTCATATGTCACCTTGAAGGTTATTTATACATAATTGTAATTCAGTATGTTTTGGGTGCAGAGCCTCACCACCTTATGCATAATAATAGAGTTATCCGTGATGCAAAAAGTTGTTTATACCTCAATTCTATTTTTATTACACTTTTATGGGGTAACGGACTTGCATTAAGTCTTAGTCTGTAAAGACTTTCCACTTAGAATTTAATGGGTGAAACTTCAGTCAGACTTAGAGTACAAAATAAGCATCGTTCCAAAATCCATGCTCATACGGTGGGTGCATTATGATTAAACTACTCAGAAGTATAGTGTTATTCATGGAGCAAGTTGATTATATCTAAGGGCTGCTATGATTTGTATAAAGCATAATTTTACAGCATTAATTTTATTTAGCATCTTCCTAGAACAACATCATTCATGGTTTTGAAAGTTTCCTGAAATAAAGTTCCTCTGTAGACCTAGGTGTTCATAAGCATACTATAGAGGTAATTAAGCTCTTACTTTAGCTCTATTGTTATCTAGTCTTCAAGATTTATCATAAGTAAGCACATAATCACGACTCCATCCCCTGCTAGCATAAGGTATTTTCAGTTTGAGTTTGATTTTTAGTAATTTTGAGAACCAACATAAGGTATTTTCTTTGCTTGCATGTCTTATGTTTAATAAATTCTTGATGGACTACTTGATCGTTAAATCTGTTCTTTGCTTTATTTCATTTGCACAAACTAAGTAAAGATCGAAAGTCTGCAAGATAAAACAATACAAATGGATATGAAAAACTGGTGCAAAAACTACCTGAAAATCAAGAGACTGCAAGAGAGATCGGGTCCTTCGGTTTTGAAGATCAGCGGCAGTGGCGGTGGCGGTAACGGTGGCGGGCTCAATTCCGTCGGGGGTGGGTTGCCGGGGATGACAGAGACGGAGGTGGCGAGGGAGGAAATATCGCCGGTGAGAGAGAGAGAGACGGGAGAGAGAAAAGCAAAAGAGGATCTGTATTTTTAAGACCTTTAGCGACGGAATAAAACTGTCGGTAAAAGTCCGTCAGAAAAACCCCGCTTTCAGCGATGGGTTTTTTTACGGACAGAAGTATTCCGTCGCTTATATGTTTTTGAAAAGTCATCGAAAGTTATAAAAACCTATAAAATATTTATCGACTGTACTATTCGTCGGTCGTCGAAAAACTGTTTAGCGATGGAATATTCTGTCATTAAACAGTTTTACTGACGGATTTTCATCGATGGTATTTTCCATCACTGAAAGATGTTTTAGCGACGAAATATTTTCCGTCGCTAAAAGTTCGTCGCTAAATCCCTCTTTTCTTGTAGTGAGTAAAATCCCTTGTCATGTTTGGTTTCGCTTTCCTATGAAGTGGGCATTGATGTGTAAATTGGAATCCGAGAGAAGCAAAAATCGTTGTCCTTTCTGCCATGAAAGTAGAAGGTGATTCCATCCCCACCAATGAATCTTGGATCTTGGCATACTGCACCTGGTCTATTATAGCCTGTTCACATTAGAAAATTCTGATATTAGGATGAATACGTTATTCTTCGATCTTTGGAAGCCATTTTTTTTTCTCTGAATAGTTATTAGTCTGGCATAAGAAGTTTTTCATATGTGAAAAGAAATGGTAGTTTTGTAGATTCATAGCCTCTAACTGTACATACAAACTTGTCTCTCTCCTTATTCATGGTCAATGCAAAAACCAGTTCTAAGCTCTGAAAATTTTCTTGTGCAATTCGATTTACTTTATCCCTCTAAATTATAATGCTTTTGTGGTAAATGTTTCCTCAGTAACTTTTAGCTTCGTAGAGGAAATTAGTTCTAACTGTACTTTAGAAATGTTACGAAGAGTCCTGTAACTGCAGGGATTTACCTTATAATTATCTTAAGCAATAAGGAGAAGTGTCGCTGAATCTACAATTCACAATTTCTTGACAATTTTTTTCTTCAAGATGGCATGACTTTGCGTGGTCGAAAAAGATCACGATACGTCACTTTTAATCCAAAATGGTTAGACTGCACTTAGTCAAATCATATAGGAGCTAAGTTCTAGTATAAAAATATTGAAACTCCAGAATTGTTTGAAAGTTGAAATCTTGATAAGATAAAATCGCTACATGTTTGTAGATTCAATAACTAACACATTGTTCCCAACCTATTCTGGTTGCACCCAAAGGCCCACTGGGGTCCCATTATGCACGACAAGTCGGCACATGCAACAGTCGATATTCAACGCTTCCAACCGGTCAAAGCATGCACGCGTAAGTAACGTGCACTTCCCACTTTTGTTGTGTGACTTTGTCACTAAGAAACTCATCTTCGCGCAATGCCTTTTGACGCTTTGACCGTCGCACATCGCACGTCGTCCATCGGAGCACCTTGGCACTTGCCCAAGGAAGTTGGCCTAAGCCTTCCCCCTCGGCCTTGGCCTTTCCCATGGGGTCGGCCTCTGCCTCGAACTCCCCTTGGGGGTCGGCCTCGGCCTCGGCCTTCCCTAGGGGTTGGCCTTGGCCTTCCCCCAAGGGTTGGCCTTTGGCCTCCATACATAACACATTCACTTCTCTTCAAGGGACTAGACGTCACTCCCCGACCCCTGTCGCCCGGATGTCGCTCCATAACCCCCATCGCTTGGACGCCGTCTCCGTAACCCTAGTCGCTGGCGCTCGGGCGCCACACTCTAACATTTCGCCGCATCATGCGCCGCACCACTGATACAGTCACGCCCCCTCACTCCTTGTCACACTATAGTGCCCCCGGCACCTTACACACTCCGTTGCACCCTTGCGCCGCGTCGCTGATAGAGCCTTGCCCCCAGGCTCTCTGTCATAATGTCGTGCCCCCGGCACCATACGCACTTCATCCCACATGTGTGCCACAATCATGTTACATGCCCCCCGGGCACCACACTTATTCACCACACCATGCCCCCATGCCATGAACGTAGAACATGCTTCAACCCACTCTTCGGAGAGTGCAGCATTCTGCGGGGATAGACGACTCCTCCGGGACACTATCTCTGGCAGGGAGATTTTCAACTCCCCTTTCGCCAGGTAGATGGCTCCTCCGGGATGCTACCTCGGCCAGTCGGGTAGACAGCTCCTCCAGGATGCTACCTTGAAGTGCTTCGAGTGCTCTGGTACAAGGACTCACCCGCGGGGATAGGCGACTCCTTCAGGACACTACCTCCGCCAGGGAGCTTTTTAACTCCCATTTGCTAGGTAGACGGCTCCTCCGAGATTCTACCTTGGTAAGTCGGGTATATGGCTCCTTCAGGATGCTACCTTGACGCCCTATGTGGGCACTGGCACAAGGACTCAACCACGGGGATAGGCGACTCCTCCAGGACACTATTTCTGCCAGGAATCTCTCCAACTCCCCTTCTGCCAGGTAGATAGCTCCTCGTGGATGCTACCTCGGCTAGTCGGGTAGACGGCTCTTCTGGGATGCTACCTTGACTCACTCCAAGTGCTCCCGCACTAGGACTCAACCCGTGGGGATAGGCCACTCCCCTGGGACACTATCTCTGCCTGGGAGCTCTAAGTTCTCAAGCACGAAGACTCCCCTTCTGCCAGGTAGACGGCTCCTCCGAGATGCTACCACGGCTGGCCAGGTGGCGACTTCCCCGGGATGCTACCTCAACCAGCGGAATATGTGATTCCTCTGGGACACTATCTCTGCCATGGTGTCTGCATGACTGGCCTACGTGCTCTGGCAGTGGCGGCTTTATCAGCACCCTAGACACTGTGACCCCCTGGTCACTCCGAGACGGGAGCAGGTCTTCGGAAAGCATTGCGCCTAGTTTTCTTGGCAGTTGGGCGTTGGGTCTTCCCCACCACTGCCAGGTCTGTGGGACTCTGCAAGGGCTTGCATTGGTGGCTAGATCAAGGGGGTCCTCTGGGCACACTGACGCTGTGGGAGCCAGTCTTTCCAGAAAGACAGAACAATGCTGTGAGGAGTAGGCTGGGTGAATATGGGATCTGACAATCCGTGGAGAACCTGCACTAGTGGAACCCTCAGTGACGTGTCACTCCCGGGGAGGGCCATGTGTCTGTTGATGATATCATCATCTCAATCTCTATAAATAGAGGTCTTGAGAATTCATTTGAGAGGTTGGGACATTCTCTGACGCTTGGAACATTTTTAGACTTTTCAGTTTCTCACTCTAGAATCCTAGAGGGAGAAACGTACTGGACCCTGACTCTGGACCTAAGCATTGGACTGTAATTATCGTCATGTATTCACCCTATGCCATCACCTTCGCAGCACTGCCATCCCTAGGCTCTATCTAGAAAGTCCTTGGTCTCTGCTCTTGATCCATCCTTGTTGTGTCCTACATCATCATACTTGACATCTGACTCTAACTACATTCCTTGTGGCACCTCCATATCGACTGCGAACCCACTTTCCTTGGCATCATTTTGGTGACTCTGCTAGGGAGGTGAGCATCGTATTGCAGTCTGCTGTCTTCCACACTCACTCACCATGCCTATGCAACGAAGAGTTACGAGGGCTACCAGCCATGGCCTTATCCATACCGTGCAAGAGGATGATCACTTCGATGAATAAGAAGGGACTAGTGCCATGCCTCTCCAAGACCAGTCACTAACTACCGCACCTAACGTGCAAGTTGTAGTCAATGCGGCGATCCAACACCTTACTCTTACCCTCACCAAACTTCAAGACTCTCAATCTTCTCTCAGGGCTATCATCTTCGAAATGCAAAAATCAATCCAAGTCTTGACTTCACTATCTCCTACATCTCAAGGCGTCAGAGCTCCCGACCCTGTGCCAGCTGCTCACCCTGTGTCATCCTGAGCTCTAGGGTTGGCCCCTCCTACTGAAATCCAGCCTTCAGGGCCTGGGCTAGTTCTAAACACTGCCCAGGTCCCAATGTCGCGACCACCGCTGCCTTGGTCCTTCGGGCCCTCGACAGTAAGACTCGTGGCACCTCAGCCTGCGGCGCCACGCCTTACCCTTGCTCAAAGCACTTTGGAGACTCACGACTCAATTGAGATGGAGCCTAACCCGAATGTGACTAACCAAAACCTAAACACAAGTCATTCCCCCGGCTTACTCCGGTCGATCCTTCCTGGCAATTGGCCTCTGACAGCTTACACTACCCATATGCAAACCATACCCCAACAAGTTACTCCTTACCGCTAACCCCTCTCTACCATTGTCATCCTCTCAATGCCTCAGGTTGCATCGTCTGGGGACTCTGGTGCCAGGATCATCCCGAGAGGGCATAAACCCTCGCATGCTTTTTATGTCACCAAGCATGACCTTGATGCCATCCTTCGCCGTCTCAAGCAGTCATCCTTACCATACTCCCCCTCTAAGCTGTCTGGCCATCTCCTTACTCTAGTAGCCTGGTTTCCAAACCCTACCCTGTCAAGTACAAGCAACCAGCCTTCACCTTGATCAATGGCAATGAGGGCAATGCCCGCGAACACATCACCCATTTTTCTGGCTCCTTAGAGCACTACGGAGAGGATGACACTTTAAAGCTCTGGGAATTTCACAAGTCCCTAACTGGCCTCACCTACTCTTGGTATCATCAGATTCCTGACGGTATTATCCACTCCTGGTCTAACATGGTTCAGCTCTTCCTTGATAAGTTCCACTATGAAACGGAAAGTGTGACCATCGTTGACATAGTCGAAATTCGCCAGGACCCCGAGGAAGACCTCAATGCCTATGTTACGCAATTTTCATCACAAGTGCTTGGAGTGCACTAACTTCAGCAAGGATGAGACACTTGTACCTATTTGCAACAAGAACATGAAAGACACCTACAGGGTCTACCTTGAAAACCTCCAGCTTTGGTCTTGGGGACGTCTCAAGGAAGCTACACGACGCACCTATGACTCGGTCGATCCGTCAAAAACCCCAAAGCCCCAACCTTATGTTCCTTAGCTGCGATGGTTGAAGGAGCCAATAACAAAAAGAAAATAGCCACAAGCGCCAATCCCAAGGAATGGGTGCCCTGACAAGAGAAGGCAGCTGATGCCTGCCCTCAAATACCCATGTGACTTGAAGACAGTCAAAGCTCTCCTCGGTCACGGCCTCAAATGGTGCAGGGGCCTCAAGTTTGCCTTCGTCGACAAGATTGCATCTGGCGAGCTCAAACTCTAAGTGCGGAACATGCGACCCACTCGCCCAAGCCCTGGCCTGCCTCAGTGCATTTTCCACACTTGTAAATTTTTTTTGCTTTCATTTTGCACGTTCCCATGTACACCATCCCCATGTACGAAGGCATGTTACCTATCTTTGTTATCAACGAAGTTACATTTTCCAAACTTAGAAAATTTTCAAGCTACGTTACTCTTGCACAAGTCTACTGACACCACCCTTGATGTCATCACCCACTCCCTTGGGGGCTTCACCCTTTCCCTACCCCTTCTGCCTCACTTTGCAGTGACTTGGTACATGGTGCGCGGGGTGGCTTAGCCACGCTATTACAGTTGCATCATCACCCCTCGTCCATTTTTTTTGACACTTAGAAAAACATTTCATTTTCGCAACCGGCCATCGATGATCGCCCTAAGCGGTCTCCCTGGACACCCTTGTCCGACCTCAACACTTAGAAAAATTTTGTAACAAAAAAATTTCACCCCCTACATCCTATGCTCCTTCCAACATTCGGGAAAACTTCTTAACACTTAGAAAATTTTCAAAAATTTTCTCACTCCCTTCGCCCCTACCTCTCACCCTGCCTGCTCGCGGTTGGGTCACACCCTCTCACCCTCGCTCTGCACTTAGAAAAAATTTCACAAAGTTTTTTATCTCCCCCACACACTCCCTCATCGCTCTCATCACTCCCTTCATCTTCATCCACTCTCCCTCTCACATTACACAACATTGGATCTCCCCCTCGTCCCTCACCACCCTTTCCCTAAATTTTTACACAATCCCTCATTCTCTCTCTCTCTCTCTCTCTCTCTCTTTTGCTCTCATCAAATAATTATACTTCATTGCCCCCATCCCCACACTATGCTCCTATCTTCCTCCTTGGGGCAAAGGAAAAAATAAAAATTCAAAAAACAAAAGTCATACGGGCAGCCTGCCCTGTGGGTACCCGATCGACCCGTATGCCTCTTTCTCTCTAAATCACGCCCAAACCATTAACTCGACCAACCTTAACCAGACCCATTTGACCCACGTCCCTCTCCCTAAACCCTAACCCTAACCCTAAATCTCTTTCTCTTTTCCCTCATGCACCGCTACACCCTTCCTTGGTGCTGCCAATCTTTGGCCTTACCCTCCACTGCATGCCCCTCGTCAGCATCGTCCCTGACCCCCCATCCCCTCCGACCCCCCTCCCTCTCGGCCGGCCATCCAAGTCGCCGCCGATGACCCCCACTCTCCATTCTGTCTCTTTCTTTTTCTTTTCTTAACAACCCGCCTCCCTTTCCCCTTCTTCCCCCTCCCCCCTCAGCCTCGGCCACTCCTCTCCCTACCCCCTCGACCTCAGCCCACCCCCTCTTCCTACTACTCCTTTCTCTTTCCCCTTTCCCATGACCCCTCTTCCCCGCCGGTCGGCCTCGGCCAAGGGGCCTTGGTCGGCCTCAGCCTTGCGGCCTTGGTTAGCCTCGGCCACATGGTCAGCCGGCCTTGGCCTTCCATCCCATACCCTTTCCTCTTTACTCCATGGCCCTTCTTCATGCCAACCTTCGGCCTCCCCAAACCAAAGCCACCACCTTTGGCCTATACCACGCCACCGTCACCATTGACCAAGGCAGACCTTCGACCCCTTCCATGCCAACCCCGAGGCTGACCTACAACGCTTGTCCAAGACCGACATCACCCACCACCTCATCGGTCACTCACTTCGGCCATCGTTCCCTTCACACCCACGGCCACCCATCGGCACAAAGCATGACCACAACCTCTTCACTTCAGTCACCACACCCAAGTCCACCCCGCCACCTTCGACATTCATCCAATGAACGCACACCAAGGCCAACACTTTAAGAAAAATTTTGCAACATTGACCACCTTGCATCACCTGCGCCCCTACACCCGTCGTGGACTGCCCTACATCACGACACCCGATCGCGTACATCACGCCCCAACCCATTTCATACTTTTCTACACTTAAAAACTTTTTTGCAAATTTGATCACGCCTCGTGTGATGACGTCCTTCGACACTAACGTCCTTGGTATGTGGTGCGCAAGGCAGCTCGAACCACCTACTCCTATTCATATTTCAATGCCGGTCACAAGCATCCGAGTGCCGTCTCCGTGACCCCCGACTCTGTTGCCCGGGTGCTGACTCTGCGACCCCCGTCGTCGTCGCCTGGGCACTGACTCCGCAACCCCTATCGCCGTCGCCCCGGTGCCGCCTCTGCAACCCTCGTCGCCTGCACCAAACCACCATCTCCATGACCCTTATCGCAGTCGCCTAGGCGCCGTCTTCGCGATGTCCCTGTCGCCCGCGCCCTTGCACCCTATCATTGTGCCCTTGTGTTAACACCTAACCATACTCAGGATTCAGTATGTGGTGTGCGGGGTGGCTCCAGCCACCTACACTTCATCCTCATCATGCAATGACAACGTCAACAACTCTCGAACCAACAAACATCAGAAATTCTTCTAAGTGTGAACTTGCGAATATGCGTACTGCGTCCGCCCGGGTTGTCCCTCTGCGCACACCACACGCAGGGGCCTTATGTTCCTAACCTATTTTGGTCACACCCAAAGGCCTACTGGGGGTCCCATTTTGCACGACATGTCGGCACATGCAACAGTCGATATTCAATGCTTCCAACCGGTCAAAGAGTGCATGGGCAAGTCAGGTGCACTTCCCACTTTCGTTGCATGACTTTGTCACTAAGAAACTCATCTTCACGTGACGCTCTTGATGCTTCGACCGTCACACATCGCACGTCGTCCGTCGGTGCACCTTGGCACTTGCCTAAGGAAGTTGGCCTTGTCCTTCCCCTTGGGGTCGGCCTTGGAATTAGCCTTTCCCATGGGGTCAGTCTAGGCCTTGACCTCTCCTTGGAGGTCGGCCTCAGCCACGGCCTTCCCTTGGGGTTGGCCTTGGCCCCCCTAAGGGTTGGCCTTAGCCAACCCCCAAGGGTTGGCCTTTGACCTCGATACTTAACACTTTCACTTCTCTTCAAGGGACCGGACGTCACTTTCCGACCCCGTCGCCCAGACGTAACCTCACGACCCCGTCACCCAGACGTCACTCTATAACCCCATCCCCCCGACGAAACTCCACCACCCTCGTAGCCAAAACACCATTTCTGCGAACCCCGTCATCGGTGCCCGGGTGCCGCACTCCAACATTCCTTCGCACCATGCGTCGTGCCACTAATACAGTAGCACCCCTGGCTCCTTGTCACACTACAGTGCCCCCAGTAACTTACACACTGTGTCGCATCCGTGCGCCGCGTCGCTGATACAGTCGTTCCCCTAGGCTCTTTGTCATAATATTGTGCCCCCAGGCATGATACGCACTTCATCACGCCCATGCACCATAATCATGTTACATACCCCCCGGGCACCACACTCATTCACCACACCATGCGCCCATGTCATGGATGTGGAACATGCTTCAACCTACTCTCCGGAGTGTGTAGCATTTCACGGGGATAGAAGATTCCTCTGGCACACTACCTCTGCCAGGGAGCTTTTTAACTCTCTTCTGCCAGGTGGACTGCTCCTCCGGGATGCTACCTTGACGCGCTCTGAGTGTTCCGACACAAGGACTCATCCACGGGGATAGGCGACACCTTCGGGACATTATCTCCACCAGGGAGCTTTTCAACTCCCTTTCTGCTAGGTAGACGGCTCCTCCGGGATTTTACCTCAGCCAGTCGGGTAGACGGCTCCTTCAGAGTGCTACCCTGACGTGCTCTGTGGGCTTCGACATAACAACTCAACCTCAGGGATAGGGGACTCCTTCAGGATATTATCTCTGCTAGGGAGCTCTCCAACTCACCTTTTGCCAGGTAGATGGCTCTTCCGAGATGCTACCTTAGCCAGTCGGGTAGACAGACCTCCAGGATGCTACCTTAATGCGCTCTGAGTGCTGTGGCACAAGGACTTTCAGCGGGGATAGGCAACTCCTCTAGGACACTATCTCCGCTAGGGAGCACTAAGTGCTCCGGCATAAAGACTTCGACGGGAGCAGGTTTCCGAAGGGTAACGCTCCCAGTTCACCTGGCAGTTGGGCATCGGGTCTTCCCCACCACTGCCAGGTCTATGGGACTCTACAAGGCTTGGATTAGTGGCTAGATCAAGGGGGTCCTTTGGCCACACGAACGCTGTGGGAACCAGTCTTTCTAAACACACAGAGTGAGGCTGTGAGGAGCAGGCCGGGTAAATATGTGATTCGATAGTCCGTGGAGCACCAGTACTTGTGGACCCCTTAGTGACGTGTCACTCTCGGGGAGTGCCATGTGTCAGTTGATGACATCATCATCTCAATCTCTATAAATAGAGGTCTTGAGAATTCATTTGAGAGGTTAGGACATTCTCTAATTGTTGGAACATTTTTTGACTTTTCACTTTCTCACTCTAGAATCCTAGAGAGAGAAACATACATGACCCTAACTTTGGACCTAAGCATCAGACTGTGACTGTTATCGTGTATTCACCCTGCGCCACTCCCTCGCAGCACTGATATCGCCTAGCAGCACTACCATCCTCAGGCTCTGTCTGGAAAGCCCTTGGTCCTACCCTTGATCCATCCTTATTGTGTCTTACATCATCATACTTGGCATGTGACTCAAAATGCATTCCTTGTGGCACCTCCACATCAACTGCGAACCCACTTTCTTGGCATCACACATCGAGATTATGGTAGATAGTTTTAAATCTTGGAGTATATTTTGTGGCAATCCAGTGAAGAAATCAATAAATTACTAGTTAAGTTTTTGGATATTATGATCCCACACACACACACAACTTACGGCACACTGGGCTGCAGGTGACATAATCAGCTTCACATTCTTCATGACATATAATCGGGCAGGAATGCTCCATTCTGGAGCACTGAGTGTAATTCTTATTCTTGCAGTGTACCTTTCTTGGGGAATTTGAAGGTGGTGTTTTAGGAGTAGGAGGCAAAGGTGGAGATGAAATAGGACTAGGTGGTGGAGAAAATATAGGAGTAAGAGGTGATACTGGGGCAGAAATAGGAGTAGGCAGCGGTGGTGGGGTAGATATAAGAGTAGGCAGTAATGGAGAAGAAACGGGGGTAGGGGGTGTTGGTGGGGAATAAATAGGGGTAGGGGGCGTTGGTGGAGAAGCAACAGGGGTAGGGGGTGTTGGTGGGGAAGAAATAGGGGTAGGGGCGTTGGTGGAGAAAATATGAGAGTAGAAGGTGGTGAAGGATAAATGGTGGAGGTGGTGAATCAATGTAAATAGCTAGGGTGGAGGATGATGCCTTCTTCGTCTTAGTGATGGCCGTGGAAGTGGAGGTGGTGGCGGTGGATGTGCTCGTCGAGCGGTTTAGACACCCTGACAAGTAGTACAGTTTACTCAGCATCTATGAGGGCAAGATTCTGGTAGTAAAGCCTTTTGTGGTAACAATTAGGAAAACTACTGTTGAGACACATGATCTCTCTAGGTTCCTCTGGTGCATCCTCAGCTACTACGACCATTAGGAAGAGGAAGACACAAATGCTTAGGCGACTCATGGCTTCTGGCATTTGATCTTATTGGATGCAAACAAATATGAGAGAGAGTGCCTGAGTTAGGGTTTATGCAGCGAGTCTCTTTTTATGGCGGTCTTAGAAGTGAACAACATAAATAATGAGTTTAGTGCCCTTGAATCCAGCATGGCCAGTTGACTACTTGCCATTTTTAGTTAGTATAAGTTAGGCATTGCTTAGTATTGTTGATCTTGGGGGTCTCATAATTTACAGCCATTTAACGGTCTGAAGTCAACGTTTGAAGCTTTCATCTTGTTAAAAACTTAGGTAAATTATGGCGTGTTTGGTAGTTCATTCGTTCCTGAAAGCTATTGCATAGAATTTTGGTAAAAAAATATTCAAACACCACAAGATATGAAAGAGAGAGATAGATCCATCTCTAGCTTTGATTGCTAAAATATTTTCAATGGCAAAAGACTTCAAATAACATACTTTGTGTTGTAAAAAGAATTATTATTTCTCTATAGCAACGAATTCAAGTGGC
Organism: Escallonia herrerae; assembly: GCA_033070095.1. NCBI lineage: Eukaryota > Viridiplantae > Streptophyta > Magnoliopsida > Escalloniales > Escalloniaceae > Escallonia > Escallonia herrerae. The sequence continues at coordinate 44,611 of JAVXUP010000033.1, read as the reverse complement.
TTGTTACTAAATACTTCTTCAATATCGTACTTCATATTCAACAATAGGGGATGAGACCAAACCTTAAGAGTAAAATGCTAATTGATGAATTTGCAAGAACCATTTTTAAGATAGAACGGCGTCCTTTAAATCTTATATTCCATGACATATTCCAAATCCTTCGTTCTAAGATATGTCGTTTCCCACATGAGCAGACCATAGGGGTAGTAGTACCGAGAAGGTATATTTCTAACCTCGTAAAAGAATAGGGGGATTAATTTTATGCTACATCCCATACTTAGGGGTCAGTTGCACCCAGCACCCCAGTGTTTTAAAATTAGCACCCAACACCAAAATTTTGAAAATCTTGGTTTCTAACATCAAATAACGATCAAAATGACCTTTGACTACACGTCTATTAAATTTTTAGGGACAAAATAGTCTCTTTGTCCTTTACAAATGGCATGGCGTCCATTATGTCATTTCTACGTGATCAATTCCCACTCAATCTATCCCCTTGGACCCACTTGATTATCTTTCTCTCCCCCACCCTCACCCCATCCACTCATTTCTACCACCACCCTTGCCGAGCACACTACGACCACCAACCTAAAAATAACGACCCAGTCCACGGTCCCACCACAGGGCATTGCCTCCCTTAAAAGGGCTAGCCAAGTAGATACTTATGAGTTCATAGAAAGAATTTTGTAAGGCCAATTATAAACTCTCCCACAACTAATGTGGGATATTACAATCTCCCTACCTTGTTCCTTAGCGTCCTCGCTAAGGCTCAATCACACATAGCCCAGAATCTTCCTCTCTAGCCAATGTGGGACATACCCAGCTCACCCTTCGTTGCCCCAACCATCCTCTTGATGTGGGATATACCCGGGCTTGCCTTCGTTTCCCCCAACCATCGGCAACCCGACTGGATAGCCCAGCCTAAGCTTTCAAGAGTCGACTCTAATACCATCTGTAACGATCTTGTCCACGGCCCCACCATAGGGCATTGCCTCCCTCAAAAGCGCTAGCCAAGTACGTACTTATGAGTTCATAGGCAGGGTTTTATATGGCCAATCATAAGATTAGCATGGCCCCTGCACAAGGATGATAAGCACAAACCAAGAAATGGTCTAAATTTTTATTGTAATATCTCACTCGGTTGTGGGATAGTTTATGATTGGCCTTATAACCCTATCTATGAACTCATAAGTACCTACTTGGCTAGCCTTTTTGAGGGAGGCAATGCCCTATGGTGGGGTTGTGGACAGGATCCTTATAGATGGTATCAGAGCTAACTCTTAAAAGCTCGAGCTAGGCTATCCAATCGGGTTGCCAATGGTTGGGGGAAACGAAGGCAAGCCCGGTTATATCCCACATCAAGAGGATGGTTGGGGCAACGAAGGGTGAGCTGGGTATATCCCACATTGGCTAGAGAGAAAAATTCTAGGCAATGTGTGATTGAGCCTTAACGAGGATGCTAAGGAATAAGGTAGGGAGATTGTAATATCTCACATCGGTTGTGAGAGAGTTTATGATTGGCCTTATAAAACCCTGTCTATGAACTCATAAGTACCTACTTGGCTAGCCCTTTTGAGGGAGGCAATGTCTTGTGGTAGGGCCGTGGACAGGGTCATTATAATATCTGACCACCCCACCTATCTACCATCGAGCCCTTTCCAATTACCCCACCAACCAGCCATCACCCACCATCATTGTGGTGCACTAACAAGCCTCAGATCTGCATCCTAGAATGGTGGTGGTGCTAATATGTTTTGGGTGCGTTGGCAGCGTTGATGCGATGAGATTGGCGATGAATGATTGGGTTTGCTGGCAACTATCGTTATTCGGTCATTCGAGCATAATTTAAACCAGTGGTGCTGGGTCTTGGGTCATGGATCTGGGCGCTAACAGTGATTGGGGTTAAGATTGGCGGTGATTGTGGTGAACTTATGTGGTTGTGATTTGGTGATGGTTGGGTGGTTGCGGGTCAAAAGTAATGGTCCGAATCAGTGATACTGTTGGTGTTGGTTTGGTGATAGATTAAAAGTTTTGGAGATAGTGGTGGTTAGGGAGATTACTGGCGGTAGTAAAGGTGGTCTGGTGTAAGGTTGCTACGACCGTGATGCGGTGTCGCCGAAGTAAAGCAGTGAAGGGGACTAAGATGGGTTGTGTTGTTGGTGGAGCTATGGGAGGACCGGGGTTGTAGGAGGGACTGAGGAAGGGGTTGTGGACGGGGCATAGGTGGTAACACAGTGGGGAATGGGGCTTAGTGTATGTGGGTAGCAATGACAGAGGTTTGGCGTTGGGCAGGGGCAGGGGCGGTAGCAAGACGGGGTAGGGTGGGTCATGGAATTAGGAATATGATTAGTCAAGGAGAAAGAAAGGGTGAGGAAATGATGTGGAGGACCTCGTGTCAATTATTGGTGTCATTTAGAGCTGATGTGGACAAAAGGTGGATTTAACTGGTAAAAAGACCATTTTTGCCTTAAAAAGTAACAGACGGATGGTCAAATGCCAGTTTGACCGTCATTTGGTATTGGATACCAAGATTTTAAACATTTTGGTGCTAGGTGCCAAAACTAAAACTATCGAGTGCTGGGGGCAACTGACCCCAAAGTAAGGGGTGTAGCGTAAAATTAATCCAAGAATAGGGTAATTTGAAACTTTCTGACAAGTTTATAGTCCTAATCCTTGCAGCTTATGTTACTTGGCTTAAATGGCTATTTATTCCAAATATATTCATATTGAAAAGAAAAAAGAAAACTACAAACTATTAAGTGCTTATAACCAAATAATTAAGACATTTCGGTTATATTGGAAACATGATCTTAGTTTAGCATTACACGCGCCTCACTTGCATTCTAAACCTTATAATATGACTAACCACTCAAGCTGTTGAGCATTGGCTTTATGCCTACCCAAGTTGGGCAGATATGCCTTCCCATATATGGAAGTAACGATTCTAGTTGAGACTAAAAGTTTTAACAAGCATGAATCTTCTGAATGTCGCCATTCAAGGACACTTTTCCCCTTCCAGCACTCAATGAACCACCTTACCGCTGACACCCCGAAGCCAAACGTATCATGCCTGTCTATTGCCATCATTCTAAGATAGGTACCACCTGCATTTTTATTTCAAGACCAAGATAAACTTAGGGTCATAACACACACAAGATTCATACTTTTGGAACTTAAATAAGGACTAGGTCGCGCTCTATGTTCATCGGGTTTAATAAAATAAACATTGCAACAAGCCATTCAGAAGGTGGAGTGAAGTGCAGTGCGATCATCTATGGCCAATGCTCTTATAATGAATTAGTTCTTAAGAACCAACTTCATTTCATAGGATATAGTTAATCTATCTTAATACTTCACATTAGTCATTCTTCAAAAATTTCATGTACTATTATCAATTATAGCAGAGAAAATACTCTTTATGTATATGTAATTTACTCGAGCCCTGGGAATGCAGCTGCGTTAAAAACTTGGTAGGGAGAGCTTTACTGCCCATGTGGTCCTACCCGGCTCGGAGGTGTGAAAAACCTAATCACACTTTTTTGCACCAAAAAAAATGTAATTTACATAAAATATATGTTTATTCTAGAAAATTTGTCAACAAAGTCTTACCATTTTGGTGGAATAATAACAAATCTATAGCTATATGTACTTCTTTGCACTTGGTAGCAAAATCTAATTAATGTAGTGTCCTGTTCGGCCTCTGGTCTGAGGACTTCTCTAAATGAAAAACTCTAATGAAGTACAATTCATCGAGAATACAAACTTACTAAATCAGTACTCAAATTATAGACTGCGCGCCCAAGGCATATGGTAATTGTACCAACAAGTCAATTAACATGAATAGACAAAAGGCCTTTATTGATAGAAGGCAAGAACACAACATTCATAGAACGTCTTAGAAAGAAAAAAAAAAGAATTTGTTTGAGTTGTTTGTTGTTGATGATGTCCGATAATCCTTCTTCCTCCTTTTATTTCAATCCCTGAACCCGTTCGTTCCAATCCACTTACTTTAATTTCTTTCAAAGAAGAAACATCCTGCTCACTCTTCATTACCTATGCTATCAATTTTTTTTGTCTCTTATCGACAGTTGTACCGATGTCGGTGTAATATATTTGACATGAGTTGTCCATGTGTCGCCAAAACCAGCTATACCAACCCGACATTCTATAAGAACTTGAACCGTCACAAAGTGCTTGTATTATTAACTAAACCCACAGTACATTACATCAGCATTAATGACAAATTATTCTTAATTGTCCTCTCTTTAATTAGCTACTATCCTTTCGTCTTTCCGTGTACATGTGTCCATCATTTATTGGTTAGAGCTAAGCTAATTTTTACATGCCAACATTGTCCCCCTTGACTCATGTGAACTTTGTTCATACGAGTGAATTCAATTTCTCTCTTAAGTCTTTGACAGTTACCTGCGATTACTCTACTACTTGCTATGATCAAGTTGAAATATGACTTTGTCATCTAATTTAAACCAGGACTCTTTTATCAACCTTCCTTTCACTCTCACTTACCTTTTCAGTCTCAACTTTCAATTCATCTTCCCTGTGTACCTCTAATTTTCTCTAATCATATCTCCATTAACTGCCATTGGAAAGAAGAAAACTATCCATAAAGGAGATGAAGGGCGTTTAGGGTCCATGTCATTCTCATGAATCCCCATGTGTTGATTAGAGTTAAGAAAAGCTCTAAAACTCTTAAACCCTACATCCCAGGACCTTCCATTAGAGATGGGACGGCCTCTTTGCATACGTATCTCGTAGATAATCTGGAGACCATATTTCTCCATGAACACCACCTGGAGTGGGTTGATGGTCAGCCACTGGCTTACCGATTCGGTCGCGGCTCACTGTCCATGATCCTGATTAGAAAAATGGATAGATCGACTATCAGCCATCTACTTAGATCAATGGAAGCTCAATGTACTTTTGAGCTAAATCACATGTCTAAAACACCCCCCCCCCCCCAAAAGTAGATCGATTGCTTTTAGATGTAGCTTTCTATTTTTCGTCTATTACCACTAACACCTTCATGTGTTAGGACCAAGATGATGGCCTCCACCATCTACAATAAACTTGCCCTGATTGGGCTTCTATTGATTGATGAACATGCCAATGCCTTGGTTAACCATAAGCCTTCTGGCGTAGCTTCTGAAGCCACCCCAGTACCTAAAAAATATTTGACGGTTTTTAATTGATGGTGCAGGGATCACAGCAATGCTGGGGAGACATACATCAACAAATTGGCTTTCTTCATATGCATTTCGCTAACGAGGTATTGCTTAACAAAGAATACATCAATTTGGCCATTGCGTTAGCTCATGGTAAAACATGTGTACTTACTCCTTTAGTTTTAGGTAGTCTTTAAAGGACGATGTAAACCATGATCATGAAAAAGATTCATTAGAGTATGAGTCGCTCTCTCTGGCTTGTTCAACTGTGGCTTCATGCCTATTTTTCAGATTGTATGCCAATAGATACTCCTACTTCTGTCCCTTATCTCACATTTGGCCACCGATTGTCCTTGGGTGAAATTGGTTTTCACAACTTTGGATTCTGCTTGCGTTTCCTCTTTGGTTCACTAAGATTTTTGCGGCCGCAAACCCTTTTCTGCTCAATCTTTCGATCCTGCGTGGTTTAGGGAATTACCCTCTATCATAACAACCGATATGGCTCCCACAAGGCAAGAATTATTAGAAGCGTCTAGACAAGTTTTCAATGCAGGCTATTTTTACATACCTACGGCCATCTGTAGCTTTGAGAGATACACTCCCTCTCAGGTTTTTCCCCCATTTTGGGCTGATTTAAGGAATCCTAATTCCTTCTTTATCAATAATTGTTTCGCCAAGCCTAAAGAAAGATGTAACAGGTACACGGTCACATCGAAACAGTCCATCAAAATGTGGATTTATCCACTACAAGATAAATGTCTTTTAGCGACAGACTACTCTGTCGCTAAAAGTGCTATTCCTATGCCCGTCGACAAAGACTTTTAGAGACAAAAGGACCTTCGCTAAAGATCCGTTGCCTATAACCCCATTGCTAGAAGTTTTGTGAAGGAATTTTAAAATCTGTTACCTAAAAGTCAATTTTCAGCAATGGACGTATATTTTCTTTTTTTGAAAATAAATTAGTACATAAATATTTAGCGACGGAACATTTCTTCACCAAAAATTGATGACATTTAGCGAAGGAATATCCATCGTTAAACATTTATCATTTAAAACGTTAGCGACAAAAATTCCATAACTAAACGTCATTTATTAATAGTAATAAGAGTTTTAGCGACGGAATACAATTCGTCGCTAAAAGTCAAACTAATTTTTTTAAAAAAATAATTTTTTTTAATACCTAAACCTGTAATTACAAATTCTCAACAATCACAATCCAGCAAATATTTCTCAATGCACATTAGGGTTAAGTAATTGATAATCCATCAGTAATTATTTAACCCTAAAACAAACAAAACAAATATATATAAAAAAGAATGGATTCTTTACTAATCGAAAAAATAAAATGTTTACAAAGTTTAGGAGAGCAGGGGAATAGGGTATAATAGAGTAGGGGAGGGGAGTACAAGTCGGGGGGGGGGGGCACAGGAGCGGGATACAAATAGCTAGGAGGGGAAGGGCTCATCAGGGGTCGGCGAGTCCCGAATTTGGATCTTGCTGATTGTCCTCGTCCCCGGGAGCATTGTGATCCGTATTTGGCTCTACATCAGCAGCAGTGCCCTACATGTAAAGGCACAGATGCATTAATCTCAATAGCAATCATATGTAGTGTTTACTAAACGTATATAGTGGTTCTACCTGATTATGAGCCGTGATCATCCTATACACCTCCGCAGCAATGCGACAGATCTCATCCTTGTGTAACGACAAGTGCTCCATGGTCGGTGTCTGCGTCTGTGGAGATGCAGCAGGGGGTGGGGACGCTCCTATCACGGTACGTGCAGTCGTATCGGGGAGGCCGCAACTAAAACTGATTCACCCTAACTAAAACTGATTAAACTTAATTAATTCTTAATTCAACTCTAGTTACAGTAATTAATCCTAATTAAACCCAAGTAACTCTGATTAGCCCTAAGTAACACTGATTAGCCCTAGTCACTAATTAACCCTAATTTACTGTTAATTTAATTTCTAATTAGCCCTAATCACCGCTGATTAACCTAATTAAACCCTGATTATCCTGATAAATCTTAGACAAACCCTAATTAAACCCAATTAGGGTAATTAACTGTGTAATATGATCTAATTAGGCTTAATTAGCCCTAAGTAGCCTGAATTAGCCCAAATTAAACCCTAAATAACACTAATTGAGTATAATTAAATTAAATGTAATCAACCCTAAATAGCTTGAATTACCCTAATTGTCGCTAATTAACACATTAGCTCAGCATGTTAACCTTAATTAGCTCTTATCTATTAAGGTTCGGTACAAAATCATTTGGTTATAGTGAACTTGAGCTGAGAATCATTCATAAATCCTTTACTATCTAACGATCCACCAAATCAAGATTCTCAAGTAAACCCGGTGCTTTTGGTTGGTAAGTAATGGACTCAAAAATTGCCCTTAGCTCGTCATGTTGAACCATCTCATTTAAGATCTTATCTTCCAAGACTTCAGATAAAACTTTTGGTTTAATAATAGTTAATTAGATTTAATTAGGATATATCGGAGTTAATTACAGTAAATCGAGTTAATTAGGGTTGATCGCGTTTAATTAGGGTGAATCACGGTTAATTATAGTTAATTAGGGTTACCTAGGGATGTGTTAGGGGTTAATCAGGGTTAATTACATTTCCTTCGGATTAATTAGGGTTATTTAGGTTTAATAATAGTTAATTAGGTTTAATTAGGGTGAATCAGAGTTAATTAAAATTAATCAGGATTAATTAGGGTTGATCGGGGTTAACTACATTTAATTAGGGTGAATGAGGCTTAAGTAGGATTAATTTAATTAGGGTTACTTAGGAATGTGTTAGTGATTAATCGGGGTTAATTAAGGTTTACAGTGAAAATATGAATATGGAACTCAAGACTCACTTTTGATTTCAAGTGTTTCTCACCAGTACATCATATCCACAGATTTGCTTACATCATTTTTGTTATTTTGACATACAAACTGTTTAGAGTGGGATGATGAAAATACAATTTGGTTACTTCTTCTTGTAATGTACTATCAAACTTATTCGAATTTTTATTTATCAGCCGTCAAAGAATAATTGAAATATTCTTCACAAAAATTTAGAGATGCTGGAAAAAATATAATACAATACATACATATATATATATATATGTATGTATGTATGTATGTATAAAACAGTTTGATACATGGTACATGACATTTTCTATAGACATATATATATGGCAATCGGAACGGATGACACTTCAAGAGCAAAAGTATTACAATGACGATTGAGTGGCTAGCGATGCTTGAAAATGTGACGACAACTATATACTTTACACGAGGCTTCTTTCATTTTCCCCCAATCTATTCTACAAAACAGTCGCCAATTTATTTATAATACTACCAAGTAAGAAACACTAATATTTCTTATAATTGAGATAATGCAATACTCATATAACAATACCCACCCACCACCCCTACATTCCACCATCGCCCACACTCAACCACCCCACCTGCCAATACATATAAGCCAAAATACGCATTCCCAAATTGATCATTCCGATAGAAACTATAAAATTGAAAATGCATAAGCATAGCACCAAATGTAGAACAACCTCTTGTACATTCTATTGTTATAAAACCAATTGATAGAATTTAGTATTTCAGCATGAACCAAGAAGAATTCAAAAGACACAATTGAGCAAATAATTGAAAACTCTAGAGACAGAACACTACATTATAACAATTATAGTGATAAATAACAAAATTTAACATGTAAGAAAAATATAACTATACATTAAAGCAAAATAACAATTACAAAATTTTTTCCAACTACCACACACACACAGAGTTAAATAATAAATTAAACAAAAATTAGGGGATGAGTGAGAACCAAAGATATGTAGTGGTGGTGGCGCGGCAATGGAGGCCCATAGGATATGTAGCTTTGCACGGCGTTGTAGGGGCTATCGCCGGGGGGCGGGGTCACCGGGGAAAGAAATCGGGGATGAGTGAGAACCAGAGAGAGAGAGAGACGAGAAGAAAGAAATGAAGGGTTTTATATTTTATAACAAAACTTTTAGCGATGGATATACACCGTGGCTAAAAGTCCGCCGCTTAAGTCAAGACTTCTTACGATGGAAGTTTTAGCGATGGAATATTCCGTCGTGAATGGCTATCCTGTGGAGTTTTAGCGACAGAATCAAAAGTTTTTATAATTTAAGAAAAAGCGGCCGAAAATAGGAAACTTTTAAAAAACTTTTAGCGAATCCATCGCTAAAAACTGTTAGTAAAACTACATCGGTAAAACTATTTACCGATGTCATACCCGTCTGTAAAAGTTTGTGGCGACGGAGTTTTACCGACAGAATTATCTGTCGGTAAATCTGCCTTTTGGGAAGGAATTTGAGTCCGTCGGTAAAACCCTTTTTCTTGTAGTGATCTATCAAGGCAAAGGTTTGCAATCAGGAACTTACAAAATCAAACTGCTTTAGGCGTGAGTGGCTTTAGACCATGGTAGCAAAGCAAGGTTTAGCTATTCCATACCAAATATGTCCTCAGTACCTGCCTGATTAACCTATTAGTTGATAACACCAAAGGCTATGGTAAGTGTTAGTGAATTTTTTTCCTAGCTCTTGATTACTATAATTCTTCCTTCAGATGATGGGACTAGCCAAGCTCCTTCAGTTAAGGGCAAAAGAAAGATCGTCACTGGAGACATCCCTCGAAGGGCAAAGATAAAGAAAGGGATGGTATCTGATGTTTCACAACAAATCAAGAGTCAATCAGCTCAGACCGATGCACAAATCGGAGGTACAAAAAGTTTGGCACTAGGAGTTGCTGAGGAAGTAGAAGAAGATGTCACTCCTCTTGTCACTAGAAAAACAAACCAATCAATAGAATGGCCTGTTAGCAGATATCCTCCAACACTGTCTCAAGTACATGAGTCAGTGGGTCTAAGGCTGGAGTCCAAGCTGAGAAATCCTATCGAGGCAGTTCGTTTGAGGATAGTTTTTCCTTCAACAAGTGCGCCAACTGAAAAACTGCCCCACCAGCTCCTGAGACTACTACACCAAGTTTCCTGCTCTTGGAACCTTTTTTGCTCTCAATCATGGTGAACGAACTTCCTATGGCGTTGTGCCAAAAACCTCAATTAACAAAGGCAAAAGCCTAATCGTTGAGTTGCCTACAAGTGCCCTGTCGCCATTTCCTGATGTTTAGGTGCCAACTGTTAGCATCTTAACTGCGGGGATCAAAATTATAGCTACTTAAAGCAAATCGCCCATGCTGAATGCAAACAACCAAATGCCAAAAAATTGCTACTTCCAGATGGCGAAAGATTTGTGTGGCGCACTGCCTCAGCAAAATCGCCAAAAAAGAAATAATTTTAAGGAATCGCCATCTTATTTAATTTAAACTAAGAAAATTCCTAAATTGACTCTAAATGTGTCCAGAGCAAGGTTTTTGAAAGGAGCAAGAGTGAGCCAACTTGTACGTCAAAAAGGAAGGTACAATAATATAATCATTAGTTCTCTTTATGTTGATGATATGTTGCTCACAAGTAACAATGGGAAAATGATACATGCCTTCAAAGAGGAAATGATGAGAAGGTACACAATGAGTGACTTTGGGCTGTTACATCACTTCCTTGACATGGAAATGTTCCAGATGAACATGGTGTGTTCATATCTTAAAAGAAGTATGCATTAAGTGTTCTAAAGAAGTTTGGTAGGCATGCTTGCAATTCTATGGCAATACTGCTCATTTTGAGCGATGCAGCTCTTTATCGAATTTGATTGAAAATTTGATGTATCTCATGGCAACAAGGCCAGACCTTATTCTTGCAACAAGCTTACTCTCTCGATTTAGGCAAAGTCCGAGTCATTTCCACTTTGAAAGAGTGAAAAAGGTGCTAAAATACATTAAAGGCGTGCAGATGATATGAAGAGCACCTTGGGCTATTGTTTCTCTCTTGATTATGGCATATTTTCTTGGACCTCCAAGAAAGAACAAACCGTTGCTCAATCCATAGCTGAAGCTAAGTATGTTTCAATAGCGTTGGCTACTTCGCAAGCTATTTGGTTGAGAAGAATTTTGGATGATGTAGGGAGAAGCAAGAAAGTGCCACTGAGCTCTACTGTGACAACAAATCAGCCATAGAATTTTGTCTATCACAGCAGGACAAGACACATTGCCCTCAAACATCATTTCATTTGGGAAGAAAATGATGAAGGAGAGATCCAACTTGAGTTTTGCAAGTCCGATGATCAAATGGCTGACGTCTTCACCACGGCATATCCGAAAGAAAATTTTTAGAAATTCAGAGAAGCACTTGGAGTTTTACGACATCACATTATGGGGAAGAATGTTGAGGTGCAATGTGCTGTCCTAGCTTGTTAGTGTTACCTAGTTACCTTTTGTTAACCTTGGTTGTATTTGTGTGAGGTTATTGAGTTGAGTTAACTTGGGAATTGCATGTACGCCACTTGTTAGCTTGTTATTAGTGCAAAAAGGAGGTTCTAGCATGTCTGTTGTGCTGAAATTAGATTTTGTGAACTGAAGAATGAAGTGTGTGTGAAAAGTCGGCCCATTTTTTCCCTGTTTTCTGCTCTGTTTACTCTGTTATCACCTCCTCTTGTTAGCTGCTAAAATGCAGACCTCTTTAGCATCCTTAAAATGACTTCTTTGAGTGTTATCTAACCTATTTCAGCTCTAGAACTAGCCGATACTATAGCTGCTATGGTATGCGTTTATTGGACGCATCATTTATTCCAATCTTGTGTCTACTTATGCACCTTATGGGCACGTAATAGAGGGCCTTGGCTTGTCAAATAGATTTAGAACACCATTGACGAAGGATTTCCTTCGAGGAAGAATTTTTAATTCCTCCCTTACTTAGTGACAAAGTGAATAGGACAGTGTAAGCAAATGTTTGTCATTCCTCCATTGTCAAGGAGAGCACATAATAGACTTTACAATAATTATGTTCCATCTTTGAACTTTTGGAACTTCTCTCTTGGTGATCACAGCTTTAATGCTTTAAGGAGCTAGCTTGGCAGAGTCATAAGAACTTTACATGGAAGGGTTTTCTAAGACCCAACATGAATCCATTCGCTTCTGATGTGAAATGTTAAGATGTTATAGTAATAGAATAACTTTTCATACATAGCTGTGGACCACTGGATTTGGAAATGATTTAGAATATAACTAGCTAAAACCCCGTGCTATGCACGAGACGGGTGTTAGTCAAAATTTTGTGCTATGCACGAAAATTGTATTACTTGATTACGAAATGAAAGAATGGAGGTCATGAGGTTGAATGGTTAGAGTTCATAGGGTTGGAAGTTATTTGTATCTAATCAAAATTTAACACTTATTAAGCTCTATTTTAAACTTATAAAAATTCAAGAAAATAGGATTTGAGGTTTCGAAGCACATAAGAAGTCAACCAAATCTAAATATATACAGTATAGATTTAATACCTATTAAGATCTATTTTAAAATTATAAGAATTCAAGAAAATAGGATTTGGGATTTAGAAGACATAAAATATGCCAACCAAATCCATATATATATATATATATATATATATATATATATATACATACATATGTAAATGTACATGTATATATACATACATATGTAAATGTACATGTATATATACATACATATGTATATGTACATGTATACATATATATACATACATATGTATATGTACATGTATACATATATATACATACATATGTATATGTATACATATATATACATACATATATATATGTATATGTACACATGTATATATATATATGTATATATATATATATATATATATATATATATATATATATATATGGGAGCTGATCCGTTGATAGCGCTAGCAAAATAGGATAAGTTGCAAACGCGATCTGGCCGTCCACGGGCGATCTGTGGACGGTCCAGATCTTTTTTTTACGTTTTTTTAAGTCCATCCGCTACATAATGTAATGGACGGATTTTTGACAAAAATACCCTTCAGCTCCATCCGCTACATTATGTAGCGGACGAGTACTTTTTTTTCCCTTTCACTGTCTTTTCTCTCACTGTCCTTTCTCTCTTTTCTCTCACTGTCCTTTCTCTTTCTTTCCCTTCTCTCTCTCTCTCTCACTGTCCTCATTTTCCTGTTCTTCCTCAACCACAGCAACAGAGGATGAAGAAGAAGTGGAGGTTCAGTTTCCTTCTCTGCTTTGACAAAGAAACCGAATAGAGAAAGGACAAAATTTTCGCACAACATTCCAGGGACCCAAGTAATCAATTTTCGTATTTATAGACAACTAGGCAACAGCTCCAATTTTCGAATGTAAAATGAAAGGTAGGGAGTGCAGATTTGTGCGGTGTGTTTTATGTAATTGTGGAGTGCATGAGAGTGCTTGGGAAAAGAAAGAATAATGAGAGAGAGAGAGAGGAACCACTGCCTCACGGCAGTGGGAGTGGAGAGGGGGAGTGTTGGTTATGTGAATGTGTGGTGTGTGGATACATGGTAATGCATGAGTGGAATGAAATGGGTCTGAAGAGTGTAGTGTGTCTAGTGCAGTGTTTTTATATATAAATGTGTGTGTATGTGTAAATTAAAGAAGAAGAGGGGGACCCACTGCCTCACGGCAGTGGGCGTGTGAAGTGATATAAGTACCTTTGGGTGGGTATTAAGGAAGAAGGAGAGAGAGAGAGAAGGAAATGAAAGAGAAAGGACAGTGAGAGAAAAGAGAGAAATGTCAGAACAATGAGAGAAAGGACAGTGAAAGAGAAAAAAAAGTAGTTTGTCTACTCGTCGCTACATAATGTAGCGGACGGAGCTGAAGGGTATTTTTGTCAAAAATTCGTCCGCTACATTATGTAGCGGACAGACTTAAAAAAATGTAAAAAAAAGATCTTGACAGTCCACAGATAGCCCGTGGACGGCCAGATCGCGTTTGCAACTTATCCTAATTTTGCTATCAACGGATCAGCTCCATATATATATATATATATATATATATATATATATATATATATATATATATATATATATATATAAGGCAACTGTTGCAGCGCTTCTCTCTCAGGTTATTAGTCCTACCTCTTGCTTAAGGAAGAATGCTACTCTTGTGATACTCTCAAGTGAAGGCCTTTGTTTGAGGCAATTTGGCCCTAACAAGCAAGTTCGATGTTGCTTATCATTCTAAGAAAGAAGCTTTAGTTACTTTACATTGAAAAGGTTTACCAAGAGGATCCTACTGGTGTCCGGATACACATACATATGTGTGTCTACTACATTTGCATGTTGTATAGATATGTGGCAGTGCACACTTTTTACTTACCAGTAGTACCACATTCCGATTTTGCTTTTAAAAAGTTCTTTATCCTGAAAACTGTAATGCAAAGTGGCAAGCAAACAATAATTATGTCAAAAGGATGAAAATAGCTGGTCAAAGTAAAATTCAGAAAGACTGAACACAGCCAAGTTGATGCAAGATTACAGACTGAAACTAGGAAAGGGTATTAATTACTTATTTGCGAACAATTATAAGAGAAGTTTATTTCTTTAAATGCTTAGATGTGAGAAAATGAATGTGAATATAGTTATAAAAAAAAGCTGCAAAAAATAACCCCCGGTTACCTTTCAGTATTTCCTTTCGATTTGAATTTAGCTCGACCGAATAAAATGTAATATGGGAAGCCATTATTCGTATACCTTCAAGCTAATTGGATAGATAGCTAAGAAAATTTTGACAATCGTAGATACGACCAACCTTGGAGTATCAGATCGTTTGAACCGATTTGGATCGTCTGCTGTAATTGTTACAGCAGTCATGTTGTAACACTAGTTACATCTATCGGATCAAAATAGACGTGCTAGATTAGGCCACGTCACCAATTCACCAAAAACACCTTAAACGGAGGCTTAATGGATGGCAGAGTGCCGTTAAGCTGATATGCCCCCTCCTTCTCTCTCAAACACGTCTCTTGCTGGAAATCCCTTTTCTCTCTAAAAAAAATCGATCGATGGATGCTTTTTCACTCTCTTCTTTCTCTCTAATAATCACTCTCTGGCTAAGGTTGGATATGGGTAGATTTGGCTTGACAATGGAGGCTTTGTTAGTTTGGGATGGCGAGATGATGTGAGAAGTAGTGGTGATATTGATGCTAGAAGTGACGCCGGAAGGTGGAGTTGTCATCGTCGAAAGGAAGGACCGAATAAGGTAAGGGAGCTGATTTCAGAGATGGGCAGTGATATATATATATATATATATATATATATATATATATATATATATATATATATATATATATATATATAGGGAGCTAATTCATTGTTCGCGCTAGCAAATGGAGTTAAGTAGCAAGCGCGATCTGTGGACGGCCCAGATCTTTTTTGCATTTTTTTAAAATTCGTCCGCCACAAAATATAGCGGATGGTACTTTTGACAAAAATCATCCCTGACCCAGCACGCAAAGGAGCAAAAAATTGTATGCAATAGAGTTGTCCACTACATTATGTACCAGACCACTGTGATTTTGCCTTTTTCCGTTTCTTTCTATCTTGTCGTTCCCCGTGTCCACATAAATTTTGTTGTTTTCCAGATGTAATATTCCAAACTTCGGGAGCCAGTTAAAACAACCATCGGTACTCCAAAAAATAGACGGGCATTAATTTTGGGCAATGCCCGAGTATTACTAGCGTAATGAAGCTTAAAAGAATTTTGGAGCAAAAATATAAATTTTTAAAATTTGGGGGCGTTTTCGTAATTTAGAAGAAAAAAATTGGGGGCAAATTTGCAAATTTGAAAGTATACATGTGTGTCAAATTTTGGAGGAATGGTCTTAATATGGAGGCACCACCTACTTCTCTGACCGATGACTAATGTAATTATATTATACACAATTAAGTGGATGAAGTCTTAAGGAAATTAAAGGAAGTAAACCAAAAAGAAAAGAAAACTGGGAACAGAAGACAAAAATAGAGAACAGGGCCTCGACAGAAAGCTGGAAAACAGAGAAAGAGAGAAACTCAACAATTGAAGAACAAGAACAGAAAGAAGTAATGGGAAAGAAATTCGTGGACAAGGGGAGAATAGAAAGGATTTCTCAAGGGTAAATCCCTCATTTATTGGTGTAATTCCATCTTAAATTTAGTGAATAATGGTTGTATTAGTGTGTTTGTGTGTGTGTTATGTGGTATCAGTGTGTGTATTTGCTCACGGTGTATGCTTCGGGTGGGGATTCACAAGAGGGAATTGGAAGTTTATGTATGTGAATGGTTGTAAGATGGAGGATTGGTTGGTGTATGTGAGTTTGTGGGGGGCCGGTGGTTGTGGTGGAGCTCGGCAGAGGGGACCGCGACTGGGTTTGTGTGTGTTCATAAGTGTGTGTGTCGCGGGTGAGATTGTGTGTGTGATACAGGTGTTTGATTGTGTTTTAGGGAGTGTTTTACAAGTAATATAAAGTATAATTAAGGGTAGTAGCATGTGTCTTTCGGAATATTAGTTGGTGTAAGGGAGTTGTGTGAAGTGAGGTGGTTCTCGGCAGTGAAGAAAAGAGAGGAAGAAGACACTAGGTGTTCTCAAGGTGCAATGGTGTGTGCTCAAATCTGAATAGTAACTGTTATTGTCGCTAAAGATCAAAATTAATTTAAACAATTTTTTTCGTGAATTTTTATAAATAATTAGGGACAAAATTAGATAAAGTGCAAAACAACTACCCCTGATATTCTTACGAGATCTACACTCTGTAAAATTTTAGGAATTTTGGGATCCGCAAGGGGTGCTAATTTGGGGTACCAATTAAAGAAATTTATTGAATTATTTAGCATAGTAAACCAAGTTATTTTAATCTGAAAATTTTATGGAAACCCTATTTTATTGGTATGAGTCATTTTATAAAATTGTGTACCATTCTAAGGTCGATAGATATTTTTCACGAAACTAGCCTTTTAGCCTTCGGTCTGGACACCGGTTAGAGATTTTCTGGCAAAAATTTTCTAAAAGACTTTTTAGTACATAAATGATATTGGGATGCTTAAGAAGCGATTTAAGATATTTTGAGATTTTTTCGGTGCCGAAAATCCCTATGGGTGTTTTGGTAATTTACCACCCCAAAGGGGTATTTTGGTAATTTTACCTATAAGAGGTATTTTGAAGTAAATGTACATACAATAATATTATTTTAGTGACTTTGCTTATGGAAAAGTTATTTTGAGAATTAAAGTATAACGGGGGTATTTTGGTAATTTGTCACCCCGAGGGGCGTATTTTGGTAATTTTACAAGCAAAAGGTATTTTTGTGTAAATTGACATACAATAAGGTTATTTTGGTGATTCTACTTACGGGTAGACCGTTTGTGCAATTTAAGTCCGAGAGGGGCATTTTGGTAATTTTACATATGCAGTGTGAGGGGTTCATTTTGGGAGTATGTGTGAGTTTGTATTTAATTATACTTTTGTTCTGTAGGCTGTATTCTAATGGTTCGACTATTCCGTTTAGGTTAAAGCTAAAGACTTCTGGTAAGGATAATTAAGTTGCGGATCCAGGTAAGGGATTCTATCTGAACCTTGGGTAAGGACTTTGTCCGGACCCTTATTCGATTGCTCGTACTCGTAAGTACTCCATTGATATAGTTATGACTAATCTTAAATTCTGAATTACGTATGGATATTAGTATGATATTGCCAAAAAACCCTAATATTGAACCTAACTCGATTATTTGAAATTCTTGTGATGTTCACATGTATTGCATGCTGAGCAAAGCTGATCATTGTTTGTATCCATTCTTCTGAATTGTTATGTCTAAATACGATATTTGTTCGCAATTGTTTTTGCTATTTATCTGTGATTTTTCTACTGAAAATTCTGATTTCTTCTTAAAATTCTGAATGCTGACTTAGGTCAGTATGATTATTGTTATTAGAACCCGAATTGATTTTGGGGATATGAGCTTATGTTAACGCTCATTGATATTGTTGATTTTTCTGTGTTGACCTGGGTTTCTGTTCTGTGGGAGGGCGTAATAAGGCTAGTCTGAATCCTGCATGGAATGCAGGCTAGTACCCAAGTAGACTAGTAATTATTCTGGTACATCATGGCTGTGTACACTTCTGTGCTTTGCCGGAATGGCATCGCGACCGCCCAGGATCAACGTTGATTTTTTATTTTATCTGCTCTGTATACTACCGTGACTGTTACAAAAATGTCTGAAAAGTATTATCTGAAATGATTTGTGCTTCTATTAAAGTCCTTTGGAAAATCTTCATTGTATTTTTGAAACGATGACTCTAGAAATGATCTATTATTGATTGTTTTGGAATACGTCGTGTTTGTTCCGGTTCATTTTGGTATCTATTTCTGATGAGTTTTTGATCTCTTTCAAAATCATTGAGTCTTTTAACCATCTGAAGTATTTTTCATCGGTTGTATTCTTTGGAATCGCTTTGTAATGCTGTTGTTAGTCCTTGTACGACCTTACTGAGCTCTCAAAAGCTCACCCTTTGTTTGGCTCCCTTCTGCAGGTGATGATCAAATGTAGCAAGTTCATGAATGGGTTAGAGTCTATGTGAGATTCCGATGAGCCCATCACTACTGTGGAGGGAGACCTCTACGTGGGTCAGTTTTGTCAACTCGTTCTATAAGAACTTGAGTTTGTAAAGAACCTAGATCTTAATAGTTCAAGTTTGAGCAGTTTTGTAATACTGAATGTGAAGAGTTTGAGTTGATAACGGATTAACTGTTTTGGTATGTGTTAGTGACTAGGATTTGACAGGTTTGATGTGATCCAGTAGGTTAACGACCCGGGAGTTTGGGCCTCGATTCACTAAATTTCTAGGTTCATATTCGATTTAAATAAAAAGTTGTCAATAAGGCTTGGGTTGAGGGCTTAATTGCGGAGGCTTACGTGATTAAAGAGCTTGTAAACATTTATGGTCAATATTTCGGGCCTGATGTTGATACAAGGTTAAATCAACTAGGCCGAAATAACCTCGGATCAAGCAAAAATTTGGAAGGGCAATTGTCAATATTCAAGCAGTCAGGTAGTCCGTTCGGCCGAACGAATACTCGATGGCTAACGGATGAAGAGTACAGTGCTGCAACAATATATTTCCTTCTAAATTGTGATGAAGTTTCAGCATTCGTTGAGTAAGTTAATGTCTTAATTCACTTACATTGTTGTACATAATTGAAAATGTATGATAAACAAGTCAACAATATTGATTTGCAGTGAGTTCGATACGAAATCTTTAATCACTGATCCCGCTGGACTTGAATCTCATCAAAAATCACAATTTGTACAGTGATTCAGAAGGCATGTAAGTCTTTAACAAAATTATATTATGTGTTATATACAGTTATGTGGCCAATTAGTATTCTGATTTATTCTTAATTTTACCGTCATCTACAATAGGTTCAGTCAATATATAGATCAGTGGCCTCCTGCTTGCACTACACCAAAACTGGCCTATGGTGACAAAAAGGCCTACGGTATAGAAGGGACCGTAGGTGCAAGTCCTGTATACCTACGGCTAATAATGTACCGTGGCCATTGTTGCAGCTTCAAATTGGAACGACAATTGCAACGGTGCTCACCGTGGGAATTGGGTGGACAATTAGACCGATGAATCTCGCGGACAATCAGGAATTGAGTGAATCTCGCAGAAATGAACATTTCACCATGTCTGGGTCTGCGACTCTCTCTCTCTATGTGACTTATCTCTCACAGCCTCACCCCCCAAACAGCAGACGACCAACGGCAGACACCAGCTCCTCCAGTTGACTCTCTCTGTTGAGAAGAGCTCAGATCAGGAATGAGTGGCCGGAGTGAAGCCGTGGAGGGAGACGGTGAGTGGACCGGCAAGGACGTCTTCTTCTGTTCAGATCTGGAAGGATCAGTGACCGGCGAGTGACGACGGCGAGGCGAGGACTCCACCGGCCAAGAACCCACTGCAGGCGACGACCGTGACTGGCGATTTAGGTACGCATTTTTAGATTGCAACAACTTTATTTCTCAGGTTCTTATCCCTCTCTTTCTCTCTCTTTCTCTCTCTGTTTGTATTTTTAATTCCTGCCATTAGAGATGGTGATTCTGATTAGAGTTATACGTTTGGAATTAATGGGGTTATACTTACGCATTTTAATTCTCTTAGTTTATTTTAACTTATGCATTGGATCGGAATTGATGGTTTACATAGACATGGTTGATTGGGTCAGAAGAAGGTGATTTGTAAAATGGTGTATGCCGTGAAGGGATGAGGGAAAGACAGGGTTGTTGCCGCGAAGGGGGTGCAACGACAGCCATGTTGTCGTGAAGGTAGGCAACCATGGTTATCGTGAAGAAGTGTGGGCAATGTGTGTTGATGAGTTTATGTGTGAGTTATAATGATGGGTGCAGGTGCAAAGGAGAGGCTGCCGTGGGCAACATGTGTGTGGGTTCTACGTGTAGTGTGTGCCGTGAGAGAGGGTGTGTAGTGATTGGGTTGCTATGAAGGTAACAGGTGCAGATTATGAGAGAGATGGAGACAGTAGTGAGGTAGCTTGTATGTGTTTGAGTAATTATGTGTGTTTATCCTGTGCATTATGAGAGAAGAGAGGACATCTGTGTTAGTGCTGGTTATCAAATGGGTGTGGCTATGCAGTGTAATGTTTCTTCGATGAGGTGAAGGGGTGAGTGTAAAAGCAAGAGAGAGAAAAGAAACTTGGGAAAAAGGAAGTAAATAAGCTGCCATGAGGCAGCAGTGGGTGTGTGCATATCTTGGGTATTTCATGGTGTATAGGTTTATGGTGGTGTTGTGGGTTGGCAAAAAATGGTGGGATGTGTACAGGTAATGGGTGTATATGTGAGTGTAAATATATGTGGGTTCATGTGAGTGTATGAAGGACGGAGAGAGAGTGAGGACAGCCATAGAGGGGCTGCCATAGCTGTGTTTGCACGGCTGCCATGGATGTGTTTGCACGGCTGCTATAGCTGTGTTAGGGACTGTGTATGTTTATATTTTTCTGGGTGCCTCTCATGGGTTTCTGTACATAGAAAGGGGCAGCTGGTTGAAGTGGGTTCATGAAGAACAGATGAGAGAAGGTGGGAAAATATGGTGTTTGAGAGTGGAAAAAGAAGGTCCGTGCAGCATGGTGGCGTGCGTTTGTGAATGCGGCATGCTTGGTGCGGACTGTTGTGATTGCAGCTAGGTGTTTGGGTTCATATTTATGGGTATAGTGTGTGTTTGTGTGTGAGTGAAATGGTTGTAAAAGGGGGGGGGAAGAGTATGTGTTTTTAGTGGTTTTGTAAGTGTGTGTTTGAGTGTGTGCAAGGAGAAGGGAAGGGCTGTTCGTGAGTGTGTGTGCAGTATGTATAGTGTGGGATATGCAAGTGTGCCCAGAAAAAATTTCAGCATTGAAAAAACGGAAAAAAGGAGAAGAGAACATATACCTACGGTATAAACCGTAGGCCTATGCTCCAAGAACCGTCGCTATAAGTGGGTTAATACAAAATGGGCATAGGTATATAGGCTACGGTATAACCGTAGGGATAACCTTCAACCCCGTAGGCATAGATCTAGGGCATCGCCACTTATGGCTACGATATAGTACCGTAGGGATAGGCTATGCCTACGGTACATGGCGCCTATCCCTACAGTACTGTACCATAGGCATATCTTGATTTTCTTGTAGTGTTGTAATTACTAGCTCAAAGCCCTAACAAACAAGCATCCTATAATGGAGGCTATATCATCAACGAGTTTAGGTTTAATGTAAAAGATGATGACCGAACAAAACAAACCCAAAACAGTGGAGTCTTGGTCAACGGTGACTGTTATGTCAAGAATTGCATGGACTTTTACAGAGAGCTAGATGAGATTGTTGAGAAAACATATATGGGTTCCCAAAACCGCCTGGTAATGTTCAAGTGTACGTGGTTCGATGTCACATGCAGTAGAGGAATCCGTGATAGCTCTCAAGGGATTGTAGATGCAATGTCAAGTCAAGACTTGCATCAGACGAGCCCTTTGTGTTTGTTAGTCAAGCTGCACAAGTCTTTTACGTGGAGGACATCACCAATCCCAAATCTCATTGGTACATAGTTATCAAGTCCAAGAAATTGCCCGTGACATATGACAATGAGCTAGACACCTTTCAAGCCGACCAACCACCTGTCTTGTTACCTATTGAGGTGAACAACAAGGAGGGCGATCTTCCTCTTCCAAAAACACTTCATGTAGGAGAAGAAGTCATAGATGATGATGCGGAAGACGTGGAAAGTGTTGAAGATGATGTGACTGAGTCTACTGATGAAGAGGATGAATTAAAAGATGAAGAGGACGATAAGTCTAGCGATGAAGATAATGATGATTCCCTGACTGAAAATGACTGACTTGTAATGTTGTAACATCACGAAAAAAATGTAGTAACATTTTAGAACTTCGTTCATATTGATGTGTTTTTGGCAAGAATTACTGCTGATGACGATTTCTGCCAAATTATTGTTTTTAATGTGTTAATGTCCTTGCATTTTATCTATACAAAGTCAGATGTGGATAGAATACGGGCAATTCGTGGCCAAGGTGGACGCCGAGCTGCTTCCTCCCGGTGGGTCCCACCTCGTTATGGCCCACTGATGAGGAGGCACAGAGTGCTCACGTACAGGAGACAGGGCCCCAGCCACAACCGTCGCCCCAGCCCGACGCCGATTCCTCCCACACGCGCGTTGATTCTCCTTCTTATGTGGGTTCTACCTCAGGTATAGTTGATAACGGTGTTTAGTCAATTTTCACTAGCCTTATATTTAAAGTATATTTAAAATGTATTAATGTCTATATTTTGTAGGATCTCGACGAGGCTGTGACCCAACACGCAGGGTACGCATCGTCACCCAGCGTCAATAGAGAGTTATGCTCACCCAGGAGGGCCAGTAAGTAAAAAAAATCACATCATGCCTTATATTTAAATTTTTGGGATGTTAATTTATATTTGAACTGTATTAATTTATTTATTTACTTTTTTGGCAGGATCAGGAGAGCACGAAGATCGGCGTTCTTGTGAAGGGCCGACTCTTTGAGCCACGCCTGTACTGGAAGGACTGGGATGCCGATACGAGGGAGTCCTTATAGGAGGAGTGGCCGGTACGTTGAATTATTATTTTTGTGCGATATTATTTGTTTAATTAGGATTTAGTATATAAATTAATTTGTGTTATTGGATGCCTTGTAGGAGGGGTTCAAGTTTGACTCGCCTGATCAGCAGGCGTTGGGGCGGCACACCTTCTTTGCTTACATTGGCAAGAATTACTGCCGATGGCTCCACGATCCACGAGACCGATTGAAGAAGATGCTGCCCTAGGGTGCCCCAATGACGGAGATGAAAAGATATCCCCCACATTGGATATCTCCTACCCATACGGGGGGTCGGTGGCACACGACATTATCCGACATATGAATGTGATCGAGCACATGGATCTAGAGGAGGATGAGATCATAGCACTGACGTATAATCAGACACACGTGTGGAAGAAGGACAAGGATAAGGCGCACCGAGCGGGTGACTTGTCCGGCGGATCGATGTAAGTCAATTTGTTTAAGTTGTTAATTTTTTGTTTTTCTACTCAATGTTTGTTGCGTTAATTACTGCACTAACATATCTTTTAATCATTGTTCTTGCAGGCCTGATATGAATAACTTAGGGGGTCCAAGCAGCAGTCAGGACAGCCATTAGCGTCCATTAGTACGGGTGCAAGTACTGGGGCGTTGAAGCGATGGCGGATACATCGGAGGTCGTCAATTGGCAGAAAGGCCGCTTACGCGGCCTGCCTAGCATGACTGCACGTGCCGTGATAGGATCGTCCCCACCCCTCGTTGCCCCTCCACAGACACTGGCTCCTCCGCGTCTGTTGGCCGAGGAGGAGATCCAGCGCATTGCTACAATGGTGTTGAGGATGATCAAGGAGTAGGATCAGCAGGGCACCCCTGCTGGACATACTGAGCTGGCCCCGAATTAGCAAGATCTAGATCCGGGACTCGGCAACCCCTGATGAGCCCCTTCTCGTGTCCTTTCCCAGCTTGTTCCCCCCGCCCGGCTTGTACTCTTCTTCCCTCCCCTAACCGGCTGTATCCAGTTCTCAGCTTGTACATTTTATTTTTTATTATAATAAATATTTTTTAAAGTTGATTATATAGTCTTTTGTGTCTTGGGGATTGTGCGCTTGATGATAGAATTTTTTATTACATGTTTGGGCATTAAATAAAAAAAATTTTAAAAAATTTGACTTTTAGTGATGGATTAATTCTGTCGCTAAAAGTGTACTTAATTCTAAGATTATAGCGACGGAATATTCCGTCGTGAAAAATCTCGTTTAGCGACGGAGTATCCCATTGCTAAAAATTATATTTCATCGCTAAAATATTTACTAATTAAATTAATTTCACAAAAAAATAGATATAGCGACGGAAATTTTGTTGCTAATTTATAAAACAAATTCATCGCAGAAAGTTCAATATTAGACGACGGATTTTAAAATTCCGTCGCAAAACTTTTAGCCACGCGTTTTTATACGAGGGACTTTTAGCGACGGTAGTTCTGTCGCTAGAACTTTTAGCAACGGAATTAAGGCTTTTAGCGACGGATTTTCACGTCGCCAAAAGCCTTATTCCTTGTAATGTATCTAATGTCACACTCCCCCTACCTCTACGCACCTACACGCACTGATCACACAATAAAACACTCAACACCCTCACCCATATGCTGGAAATCCATAACTATAACATGGACACACACCTACAACTCACTGCCAAAAATATGCACACACAGTAACCAAATACACACCCATATATCTAACTTTTACACTAAAATTTAAAGAAGATACATGTTGAGAATTTCCCTAATCTCTCTCTTCTTCCCCCTTTCTTCTTCCTGAGCTCTCTCTTTCCCCCTCTCTGTTTTCCATTTCTTCTGTTACTATTCCTCTGTTTTGTTCTTGTTTGAATTTCCCGAATTTATTTTCTATTTTCTTTTCTTTTGTTTTTCTTCCATTTAATTTTGTATACATTAGTTTATGTTATAATGTAGTTAGTCATCAAAAATTTAAGTAGGAGGTGTCACCAACTTATGACCCATTTTCTCAAAATTTGACCCCTAAAGTTTTCATAATTACAAAATATCCCCAAACTTTTGTATAATTACATCAAGGACCCAAAAATTATTCCAACCTCACTAATTTAATGAAATGACCCTAAAACATATACTGTCACTCATTTCATTATTTTTCATCACCAAAAATGTTAATTACATTTATGCCCCCAAAATTTTTCAAAATTACGAAAATGTCCCCAAAATATAAAAAAATAATTTTTTCCCCAAGATCTTTTTTAAGCTTCAATACCCTACTAACACGTGAGCATTACCCAAAATTACTGTCCGTTTATTTTTCGGAGCCCAGATGGCTATTTAACCGTCTCCCAAAGTTCACAATATTATAGTTGGTCACCGTCGTTTTATGTATATCCTCTAAGGCGAGAGATCCTCAAGAAAGGAGTCTATCTTTATGGTGTATGACAGTGACCACTACTGTGTAAGGATAAGCATAGCTCTTAATGGGTCCATAGTCCCTAACTATTGGGATGAGGTGTTCAGCTGCAGTACATTTCTTGATGGATAAACCTATATGTGTGTGAGCTTGAGCCGCCTCTATGGGACTTGGGTATGTCGCTAGAGCATTCTAGGCACGATGCATGGCCATTTAGCGTCAACCCGCTTGAATGACCCCAACTAGAGATATTATATGGGTGGTGAGTATGCGCACTTCACAAGAACGAAATCTAGTTAAAAGAGTATTCGTTCTACTGTCATATTTCAGTGAAGTCCTGCTCATTTATTCCGAAAAGTTTAAATCTACGTGATACCTTGCTGATGCATAGAGTATCCTCTTTCTTTATAGAGTCTGTGTGTTGAAACATATGGGGGATTCTTGTATTTTAATGGTTTTGTTTCAAAACACTTGCATGGATAGGACCTAAAGCCCCTTATTTTTGGGTCAAAAAGAAGCATGCTATGAAGCCCATCGCATCGAGCTTCTGGTTCCAGAGGGCGCGAAATAACCTTTTAGGACAAAGCTTTAGCTTGATTCTACAGATTGGTGAGATTGTTCTTATGTATTTTGTAACGTGATATTATTTATATTGTATTTTGATTTGGTTAATTTTGTGCAAGAAAGTGTGATTCAACTCAAAAAATTATTGTAAACTGATTTATATTTATATTCAACATTTTGGAACAAAGGTTGCTTGCCAAACTGTGGGCAGCAGAAACGAGGACTGGATTTATTAAGTGTTGTTATGCATCGGAAGGGATCCATGTACACCACTAACCTCACAGTATATTATATGTTGCATAGTTTGTGCACATATTTGTAAAACTTCTATCTATACATAATATTTAACCCTAAACCGAAGACACGAGAACTTAAGAGTTGAATGTTTTCGTCTATACTGAATAAATGGCATTCGGTTCTCCTATGTTCTTTGAGTACTTGTAGTCCCATTTCACATCCAAGATAACCAAAAACTAAAGGGAAAATTAGTTTTTGAGGGGTTTTGGAATGGAAAATTTAGGTTTTGATGGGTTTTGAGGTAAAAAGTTTGTAGAAGGTGGGTTTCATTTGAAAATTTGTGGAAAAGTGGGGCTTCTTTTTAAAATTTCTGAACAAGGGAATAGGTTAAAAAAATGGGTTTTTTAAATCAATTGTTTTGCTATTTCCAAATTACCCCTTCCCCTATCCTATTTGACCTTCATGATTTGGTTGCCCCCTTCCCCCAAGCCTGAGACCTTCCCCCACTCCCTCCTCTCCCCTTCACACCCCCACCCCACCCCTACCCACCCACCCACCCACCAACTCACCCAAGTCCTGCATCAAATATCCTCTACATTGTAGATTGATTTTTTGGATAAAATTGAGGATCGGGTGAGAGGATTTTCAAAGATTGAAGAGGGAGCGTCAACTGTTTGATAAAATGCCACTGAGAATTTTTAGATTTTCAGATATGGTGGTCGTGTACAAGTCTTACTCTGCAAAAAAAACAAGTAATTAGATGCAAATATTTTGGTCCGTTTGTATCGATATTCAACTACTCTGAAAATAAGCAAGAGTTTTTAGATTTTCCTTAGATCTGGACATTGAGAATTGATT
This sequence comes from Escallonia herrerae, assembly GCA_033070095.1. Classification (NCBI taxonomy): domain Eukaryota; kingdom Viridiplantae; phylum Streptophyta; class Magnoliopsida; order Escalloniales; family Escalloniaceae; genus Escallonia; species Escallonia herrerae. The sequence continues at coordinate 17,297 of JAVXUP010000033.1, read as the reverse complement.
TGTTGGATGAAAATAAGGATTAGGTGAGGGGATTTGTGAAGGTTGAAGAGGGTGGTGGAGATTAAAGGAGGGGTAAGAGTGGGGCACCAATTGTTTGATGAAATGCCACTGAGAAGATTTGGTGGGTGATTTGTATTGTCGTGACACAAGTCTTACTCTACAAAAAAATAAGTAATTAGAAGCAACTGTATTCGTCCGTTTGTATAAATATTCAACTACTCTGCAAAATAACAAGTAGTGTTTTCTTTTTATTATTTGAATATCTTAAAGTGAATTAGTGAAGTTGATCAATTTACTTTAAGATTACCTTATATACATATCATGGGCTGTTTTAGATACTAACATTTATGATCCATTTTCCTGTAGTTTTTCTCTCACTAGAGTGTCACATGGTCATAATGCAGAACTTTATAATGGAGGGACGCAGGTCCCCAGCCTTTATATTTCTGCATTTTGGCTGAAATCCGAATAGTCACTTTGTGGCATTTGTAAAGTGGTAAAGACATGAACTTGATAGCAACTGCAATCGGCCACCACAGACAGCATTGTCGAGTTTATTACTGCCCATTGGGGGATTTCAAAATGATGTAGGGTGCTTAGAATGAATCATATTTCTGGTCCTTCATCATCCCTACTGTTTGAAGTCATCTTTGAGAGAAGGAGATCCATAACCCGTTCGTAATTACCAAACACTGAACATAGAGAAGGGTAAGTCCAACCCAAAAAACTTGTCATACTAGAGTCTTTCAAGCTGTAAGCTCATTCAGCTGGATAAAGTTGTTTTTTTGGTAGTAGAAGTTTTGAAGTTCGAAGTTCAGTTCTAGTATCATCTCTTACATAGTCCATTTGCTACCAAGTATTGCCAACCAAACTTGCAGATTTCCTTTAATAGTAAACCAAATTTAACAGATCTGATCACGAGAAAGAAAACATTAGCCAACCAACTGCAACTATTACCGGTTAACCATGAAAAAGTCTATAGTATGTCGATAGAATTATAGCAATTTGTTAGTCCCGTCCTCTTTTTTAAAAAAATACTGCTTTCAAGCCAATACAGCTTCCTTAAGTTGAGCCTTCACCTTCTTTTACTCCAGACAAGGCACCTCCTGCATGATGTGAGACGGTGACAAAGGAAAGGGCAAAAAACCATTTAGTGTTATTAAAAATCCAAACGTGTGGCAAAATGATAACACATGATGCCTACAACTGGATATTGCAACGAATAGCAAAACTAACAGACTACACACTTAGAATGGTCTCACCCAATGAACTCGCTTTTGAGTATAGAATATTCAACCACTCCATATAAAAATCCCTTCACCTAATCCTTAATTTCATCCAACAAATTAATCCTCAATGTCTAGATCTAGGGAAAATCTGAAAACACTTGGTTTTTTGCAGAATAGTTGAATATTGATACAAATGGACGAAAACATTTGCATTTAATTACTTGTTTTTTTTCAGAGTAAGACTTGTACACAACTACCATATCCAAAAATCTAAAAATTCTCAGTGGCATTTCATCATACAGTTGGCGCCCTTCTTCAATCTCCGAAAATCCTCTCACCTAATCCTCAATTTCATCCAACAAATCAATCCACAATGTAGAGGAAATTTGATGCAGAACATGGGCAAGTTGGTGGGTAGGCATGGGGTGGGGGTGGGAAGGGGATAGGAATGGGTGGGGGGGGGGGAGAGGGCGACCAAACCATGAAGGTCAAAAAGGATGGGGGAGGGGTAATTTGGGAATAGCAAAATAATTGATTTAAAAAAAAAAACCCATTTTTTTAACTTATTATGTTGTTCAGAAATTTTAGAAAGAAGCCCCATTTTTTTTCACAATTTTTCAAATGAAACCCACCTACTACAAACTTTTTACCCCAAAACCTAATTTTCCCTTTCTTTTGAAAATTTGTGAAAAAGTGGGGTGACTTTTTAAAAGTTTTGAATAAGGGATCGACTTAGAAAAAAGATGGGTTTTTTGAAATCTTTTTATTTGGTTTTCCCAACTTACCCCTACCCCCAAAATTGTTGACCCATGTTCTGATACAAGTCTTTTTCTGTAAGAATACAAGTATGGTTATGCAAAAATGCTTGTCAGTTTGTGTAAATTTTCAAGTCGTTTCTTCTCTTTCAATTGATGCAATACTAAATTTGTCAAATATTGGTATGTAATCATTTTTTAATAACTCAAGGTGCTTTTTTGTTTTCCAGGCCGATCCATGATTCGTCTTGAACAGAAATCTACTAGAGGACTTTTTGAGAATAAGGTTTGAACCACAATGTTGCATTTGTTTGGCAGGAGTATCATTGAGTTGGTACTCACAGTACTTTTCCTCTTTCGTAGCAAATGAATTTAGATAGTATTATTATTTACTAATTGTAGAAGCAATCCTAAGTGTTCATCAAATATATTGTTTACTTACTGATCTGATACTTGTTCATTCAAATATAATTTGTATCTCATATGTCACATAATTCTTAATACAGCTTGATGGGTTTATTAAGCCTCTGTTACAAGGAAATATCCTTTTCCTATGTGAGTGGTAACGTGTGTGCAGGTGTATGTGCCTCCATATGTGTTCATCAATCGGTGATTAGAGATAATTTTAATAAAATTTTCTGTCCAAAAAATTTGTTGCTTCCCTTAACCCCTTAACCAAGAGTTAAGCTTTCAGACTGGACAGCTGAAGCTGAAAAGTGTACCTGGACAATAACATTAATTTTAAGGAGGTTTACACGACGTTTAGGTACGTCAGTGAGGATTGCTCGTCAATCTTTGTTACTTTTGACTAGGCTATGTGAAATCATTTATATGACTGTATGGTTTGTTTTCGGTATAAGAATCTAAAGAAGAGAAGCAAACCAAGAATGAGATATACTACTAACTTTATTGCAACCAACCAACTGTTGGAGTTTGGATGTTTTCGCTCCTCGTTTTTACAAATATTATTCCAGACGGATGGGATTTAGATAGTTTCTAATTTTTTCAATAGTTTGCATCCATATGTCTTCATGTGGAGTATCTAGAGCGGATCTGTTACTTCTTTTTCTTTACCAAAAACTTGATGTAGTAGTATTTCTGAATTGCTTAGAATGTACAATTATGTGACTTATATCCCATGTCTCATTACGTTCGGACCCTTAAAACAGTTGTCCGGCATAGACTATGTAAAAGAAGGATCTTTTTTTAGTATCTCCTGAGTGTAGGAATTGACGAGTTTATTTAAGGCGCAAGTGCTCTAACTTAGCCAACTAACGGGATACCGTAAATTATATATTAGACATTTTTTCACAAAATATGGTTCTTCTTTTAGTATCTCATATGTCCGCATCAGTAACTAGACAATATCTTCGACAAATATTTTGGATTGCTTCTGCTATTAGTAAATAATAGTATCTAAATTCATTTTCTACAAAAAAAGAAAAGTACAGTAAGAGTACCAACCCAATGATACTCTTGCCAAACAAAAGCAACATGTTGGTTCAAACCTTATTCTCAATAAGCTTCTCCGGTAGATTTATGTTCCAAACAAATCGTGGGTCAACCTCAAAAACGAAAAAGCATATTGAGTGATTCAGAAATAATTACAAATCAATGTTTGACAAATTTAGTATTGCACCATTTAGAATAGTAGAATCGACTTGAATATCGTCGCATAACCGTACTTGCATTCTTGCAGAAAATGATTTGTACTAGAATAGGGGGTCAACAATTTTGGGAAAAAGGGTAATTTGGGTAGACCAAGTTAAAGGATTTCAAAAAAACCCATTTTTTTTCTAAGGCCCCGTTTGACAAAAATTTTTTCCCTCTTTTTTTTTCAGTTTTAAAAACTGAAAAAAAAAGAGCGTTTGGTAACCATTTTTTTTTCAATTTAAAAAACCAGTTTTTAAACTGCAGAGTAAAAAAAAAAACTCCAAAAACTGGTTTTTTTTTCACTTTTGGTTTTTTTTTTTCGACCACCACCACCACCCTCCCACCGCCGGCAGCCACCTCAGGCGACCACCGCCGGAGACTGCCGGCCGCCGGCAGCCACCTCCGGCCGCCGGCGACCACCGCCGGAGACTGCCGACAACCACCTCCGGCTGCCCGCAACCGCCGGCGACCACCGGCAGCCACCTCCGGCCGCCGGCAGCCACCGCCGGAGACTGTCGGCAGCCATCTCCGGCCGCCGGCGACCACCGCCGGAGACTGCCGGCAGCCACCTCCGGCCGCCGGCGACCACCGCCGGAGACGGCCGGCAGCTACCTCCGGCCGCCGGCCACCACCGCCGGTGACTGCCGGCAGCCACCTCCGGCCGCCGGCGACCACCGCCGGAGACTGCCGGCAGCTACCTCCGGCCGCCGGCCACCACCGCCGGTGACTGCCGGCAGCCACCTCCGGCCGTCGGCCACCACCACCACCACCGTCGACCACCGCTACGCCCCACCACCGCCACCGCAAACCACAAAAAAAAAAAGTCAAAATAAAAAGGGTTACCAAACACCCAAAAAAAAAACCTCAAAAAAAAAAGGGGTTATCAAACACCCACTTGTTTTTATAAAAAAAAAAATTTAAGCTGCTCTTTAAAAAACTGCTCTTTAAAAACTGAAAACCAAAAAAAAATTTTTGTCAAACGAAGCCTAAGTCTATCCCTTGTTCAGAAATTTTAAAAAGTCACCCCACTTCTTCGTAACCATTCAAAACAATCCCACCCTTCCAGTAAGTTTTATTCTCACAATCCCTCGAAACATAATTTTCCCAAAAATAAACTCAAATCCACAAAGAGCCCAACTGTTCCAAATATGAGCAAATACGGATAGGAGTTGACAATTGTCCGTCATAACCCCTACGTGCAAGCATGGAACAGGCTGGTGTAATTGGCTTCTACCTTTGAGTTTTAATCCAAATATCTACTCCCATATCCCAATCCCGGCCCCTTACCCAAAAAAACAAGAAAGAGGGAGTGCATTCCATCGATTAATAGCTCAGTCATATGTAATTCTCCTTACTCTCTAAAGACGTGGTATCTACATCGAAATGGTACGGTACGACATGATCACACAAGTGGAGATCAGTCTGTTCTATCTCGAACTACAACCGGAAGGCCACCTCTCATAGTGGCGGTTAGACCTGCAGCGAACCGTGGAGTTTGACTGGGTCTGCTGACTTCCATATCAAACCGCCGGATCAGCGAAAGAGCCACGCTTTTCATCTCAACCAGTGCCAGTTCTTTGCCCAAGCAAACCCTAAGACCAGCTTGAAAAACTGGATACTTGAAAGGGCACTTTGGCCTAAAAACCCCATTTTCTAACCACCTTTCTGGCTTGAACTCTAGACAATCCGAACCCCATATATTTTCCATCCGACCCATTGCGTACGGATGATACGTAACCCTAGTACCCTTCCGAACAAACGTACCATCCGGAAGCACATCGTCTTCTTGACAAAACTTGGAATCAAACTGCACAGGTGGGTACAGCCTCATGCTCTCGTGCAACGCTGCATGTAGGTAATGCATGTCTCTCAGTTGATCAAAACTCGCTAGTGATCCTTCTGTCAAACGCATGACCCGATCAGATTCTTGGCGAATATTCAACACAACTTCCGGGTGTTTCGCCAGTAACATGAAGAAACTTGTCATTGCAGAAGCAACCGTGTCGCGACCCGCTAAAAGGAAGCTAATTACAATGTCTCTGAGGTACAAATCGTCATCAATAGAACCCATGAATTTGGAAAGAAGATCATTGTGGGTGGAAAATCCATTTTCTCGCTTATGCCTAATTACTTCATTGGAAAGGACGTTGACCAGCCTAATAGCTTCCTTCAATTTCTTCTCTGAACCTATATTCAGCAACCGTTTGACTTTCCAAATCAACGGTAATACGTTCATCGCCCTCTCTGCTGATAATTGTGAAGCAATATCAAATGCAACCGCGAGTTCTGAAATTGGTAGTGACAATTTTAAGCAACCGGGGTCTAATCCGAACGAAAATTTACAGATGGTATCAAAAGAAAATCTTCGAAAAACGTCCTGTAAATCAAGAGCAGTATTGTCTTTCTTGGCTGCAACCGATGACATTAGAGGCATCAGTCTATTGCGGATCTCAGACGAAACAACATCAAAGGCATATGAACGTATCGACACCGTTCCAAGTTCTAGACTCGCCATTTTTCGCTGAAACTTCCACGAATTTCCGTCAACGTTGAATATACCTCTGCCCAAAAGATCACCCAGTATGACAGAAAATGGTTTACCTTTCGGGTAGTTGTAGAAGTTTTTTTTGAGCATATACTCTACGTTTTCAGGGTTGGCTGTGATAGTGTTGCCTAAGACATGAACATGGACTGTCCCAGTTGGCGACTTTCGAAGGAGATGGGTGTACCAATCGCACAGATTGCGGTACTCTAGAGACCATGTGGATTTGAGGAAACCCTGGCAAACATGGCAGTTACACCATGGCTTTACTCTCACTATAAAGAGCAAAAGGGAGAAGAAGAAGAAAGTCAAAGTGAATGAGAAGAACAGGAAGCAAAACTTGGCTTCCCAATTTTGCAAGAAAAATGAAGCTTCAAACTCCATGGTTGACGTGTAAGAGACTGTAGAGAGAGAGAGAGAGAGAGAGAGAGAGAGAGGAGGAGGGAGGGTGGAGTGAAGGGAGGGTGGAGTGGTGGGTTTTGGTTTTATATTTGTGTGGCTTGTACTGTTGGAAAGTTGGCACACATGCACAGCCGTGTATTTCAAGTGGGCTTGTCTGTGGATTTTTCTGTTGATGACACCCAATCTGTGGACACGGGTGATACGTGGAAGGGGCCATGAAATACGCGTGCGCTAAATAAAGAACGTGACGGCGGTCATGATCTTCAGCCCACGTGTTCTATAAGGGTTAGGTTTTGCTGCAGTCACTCGTCCAGCTTTTCCAACTTGGAACCCGCCGCATATATTCCCATCACTTACTCCTGCTTTTAGTTTTTGTTTTGTATTCTCCTGGCCTATGTATATTATGAATAAAGATTATTTGCTTTAATAATAAGTTACAGCAGGGGATCTTGATCCGTATATTATGTATATAATATAAATATATATGAATATAAATATTATATTTAACTCAATTAAAATGTCATTTTTATCTTTTCAAATTTTAATATATTATTTTTAATTTTTTGATATATGAATTTTTATATTCAAATTAAAGAGTGATTTTAATAATACAATAGTAAACATTAAGTCATAATAAATTAATGTCTTGATCAGGTTGGGTTCTAAAATATTTAGAATTAATTTATAAATTATACAACCCTCATTTTTCTAGCAAAATTAATCATATTTAAAAATAGTAAATCTTAATTGTAACATTAATTTTTCTTATAAATGGAAAATATTTTTTCTTTTTTTATATAAATTAGCCTTTTGTATACAGATTTGAGAGTGATTTTGAAGAGACAATAGTTAATATTAAGTCCTAATAAGTTTGTATAATTATTAAGTTGAGTTTTAAGATGATTAGAATCAGTTTTTGAATTACATAGGACTTACAAAAAAAATTTCATTACTCCTGTAAAATTAATTAGATATAAAAATTTAAATTAAATATCATATCATGTTTTTATTCTAAATCTAATAAATAATTTTTTGGGTCTATGAATTTTAATTTTCATATTAGAAAACACTTTTACGGATATAATTGTCAAAATGAAGTCTTAATAAATTGGTATATTGATTAAGTAGAGTTTTAGAATGATTACAATTATTTTTTAAATTATTTTTTTCTCTAAATTGAAAGTATTATTTTTGTTTTTATATATATGAGTTTTTTTATTCATTCATATTAGGGAGTACTTTTGAAAATACAGTAGTCAATACGAGGTCCTAACAAGTTACTATAGTGATTAGGTTGAGTTTTAGAATGATTAGAATTAGTTTAGAATTTTAAGGACATAATTGTTAAAAAGAAGTCTTAATAGATTAGTATATTAATTAGGTAGAGTTTTAGAATAATTGAAATTAGTTTTTAAATTAAATAAGACTTAGTAATACAAAACTTAAATAAGAATCTAATGACGTGTCATATAAAGAAGCAATGATGTGTCGCGCAAAGAAGTTATCACTGTCTTTCTCGCTTCGCTATATATATATATATATATATATATATATATATATATATATATATATATATATATATGGGAGCTGATCCGTTGATAGCGCTAGCAAAATGGGGTATTTTGCTAGCGCGATCTGACCGTCCATCCTGAAAGATGGACGGTCCAGATCGCGCCTTTTTCCAAAACTGATCCCCGTCCGCCATACTGTCTCGCGGACGGGAGTTTTACCTTTTTGCCCTCCTCCCATGTCCGCGAGACTGTCTCGCGGACGCCTTTCTGTTCCTGACATGTGTCAGGAAAAAGGCGTCCGCCATACTGTATGGCGGACGATCTCTAGGCTGACACATGTCAGGGCCTGTCCTCTCGGTCGCCTATAAAGTCTCGGGCGTGAGCCCCGAGAACTGTCCCCTTGGTATCTGTATGGGGTCAACAGTGTCCCCTTGGTATCTGTAGCGGACGGCGTCCCTTCGTCAACTCTCTCCTGCTATAAATATTTAATCAGATCGGGGTATATATATTATTGTAGCGGACGGCGTCCCCTCTCTCGAACATCTAACCTAAAAGCCGCTACCCCATCTACGGCGACCCACATCTCCGGTCACCCACATCTCCGCCGACACCACCGTCCTCCCCTCAACGCCGATCTCGATGGCTTCTGGATCGGAGACCACCTACGCCTACGATTATATTGGCAACTTGCACCTGGTAGGCAAACACTTTTTCAAAGTCATGATGCCGGGATTTGAGCATGAACTTGTAGGCTATCCCTCTTTCTCTTTCTCTGTATTTTCGTGTGTTAAAAGTTTGATCTTTTGTTTTTCTTAACCAAAACTAACCTATTTTTTGTATTTTGTGTTTGGTAGGACATACCGGAAGCATTTACCAATCAATTTACAACAATTCATGATAGTGCAAGATTATATAGCCGCAAGGGGGCATGGCAGGTTGAAATCAAGCTGAAGCCCGGCCGATCCCAAAAAAAGGAATTCGCAGAGGGTTGGAACGTCTTCGTGCGCCAGCATGGCCTCGAACTCGGGGACTTTGTAGTGTTCGAACACCTTGGGTGGTGGGATTTTCAAGTTGTAATCTTTGAACGGAGCGCTTGTGAAAAGCTTTCGTACCCCATTTGTGAACCATAGTTTATTATAATAAAAAAATTTATGTTCTTGTTTATTATGTTTTCAAATTTTTTCTTGCTTAATTGTGCCTTTTTTTGTTGCCTTGATATATTGAGATCGTTGATTATGAATCGTACATTATTTTTTGGAAAAATTGAGATTGTTGATTCCGTCGCTAAAACAAGTCTTCGGGCGTCAGTTTATTAAAATAGCATTAACGTACTATGTCGCTAAAACAAGTCTTCGGGCCAATTTATTTCAATTTATTAAAACTGCATTACGGGCGCCAATTTATTCCAATTTATTACATTACGCTACATTGTATAGCTCTATATATATAGCGGATATAAGGCCCTCCGCTTAGGCCGGGGTTCGGGAAGGTCGGGAACTAAATGTCTGGTCCGTGCCAAACTAAATGTTTGGTCCGTGCCAACCATTTTCTGCGGTAAGTATATCCGCGATACTATATAGCGGACAGTTTGGACTAAGTGTAGAAAAAACTAAGTGTTGGAGAGGTGGAACTAAGTGTAGAAAAAACTAAGTAGTGGAGAGGGTATTCTGCGGGGCCGTCCGCTACATAGTATAGCGGACGTAGAGAAGACAACCAAAAAAATTCTGCCGGGCCGTCCGCTACATAGTATAGCGGACGTAGAGAAAACTACCAAAACAACCAAAAGTCTAGCGTCCGCGATACTATATAGCGGACGGCAAATATATATTGTCCACCGGACAGCAAATATATATATTCAAACCCAAAAGAAAGTCCTATAACTTCTACACTCTTCTTCTCCTTTCTTCCTACTCACAAATATTCCCAGCGGCGTTGGCAAGCAGATCTGCGCAATTTCTTCATAAGAGCAGCTTTAATACCCCCCCTAATAGATCACGTAAGTTCACAAAATCAATCCTTTACATGTTTCTAATCTATAGTTGTGATCAATATTGCGTTTTATGCGTGGTTTTGATTATGCATTGAGCATGTGCTAGCGATGATGAGGATTTATATATGTATGTATTTGTTCATGTGCTAGCGTTTGTAAAATCCAATTCCATAGTTTCAGTTGCAAAAAATGGAATTTATCCCTGGACCAGAAGATCCATCCGTGTTATACGACCAAGCCAACCATATCAGTACGCTCATATGGGATGGTGGAGTAAGATACATTATTTATCAACTTTCTTATTATTACGAACGTTGTTTTACCGTTCATTTTGCTCAAATTGTATTTATTAATAATTCGTAGGAAAGAGAACTTCTCACCACCGTAGAAGTATCTCGCGAGTTCACGAGATGGACCTTGAACAAGTCCCAGAAAAGAATACTGCGTGGAATTGGGTTTGGGATTTTCACGCATGGGCAGATCTTTCAACAGCTTGACCGGGCCTTGATAGGTGCCCTTGTTGAGAGGTGGAGAAGTGAAACGAATACGTTTCACTTCCCGCTCGGAGAGATGACGATTACCCTAGAAGATGTAGGGTTCATCTTGGGGTTGCCGGTGACGGGGCGGCCGGTAATTGCTCCTCCGTCAGACGCAACGAATAAGAGAACAGCGCGAGACTTCTTCACTTCGATACCCCAGGATCAATTTAGCACTGGTGGTATAAAGTTGAAGTGGTTGGTAGATACCTACGGGGTTTTGCCGGAAAACTATACGGGCCGTGAGCTTGTGGTGTACACAAAGGCCTTCCTCTTGTGGGTGATGGGAGCAATTTTATTCCCAACGACGTCGAAGAACACGGTCAGCGTGAAATATTTACCGTTGTTGGGTAACCTGTCGGAGGTTGGGGATTATGCCTGGGGTGCAGCGGTTCTTTCGTATCTGTACCGAGCATTGCACAAGGCAACGAGGCCCAACTCCAAAGCCATATGTGCATGTCTCTCGCTATTGCAGGTATATCATATAAATCATGTCTTCGTTATTGTGTTTTATTTTTGTTGAATCGACGATATAAATATAATTTTTTGATGTTCTCAGGTGTGGTCTTACGAACACCTTGCTCCCGGTGCACCAACGCGTAGGGATGGAACCGACAAAGTCTGGCCTCGGTTGTGTGCTTGGGAGTACAGCCGGAGGGCTAGCCACTACAAGAGGAGAGTCGATCCCCATCACAACATTACGTACTATCGAGGGGAGTTCGACCGTCTATCTCCGGGCCAAATGCGTTGGGCACCGTACATACGTTTGGCGCGACGGGTGGGAGAGTCGTTCGTCTTCACGCTCTCCGGGTTGCAGCGCACACCCCTGATCCATTTCGAGCTCGCAGAGTGGCAGCTGCCCGACCGAGCAATGCGCCATTTTGAGTTGGAGCAGGGTTTGCCAGTCGATGCCCCGGATATGAGGGTTAACAGGAACCCACCGGATGTCGGAGTGTTTGGCACCGCCAATGCGTACGAATTGTGCGCGGCCGAAATAGAGCTTTGGACTTCTTGGCAGGACACACTGGCGGCCATCGTCTCGGAGCCAGACCCCGTTATCAGCATCGATCAGTACGATGAGTGGTACTACCGCATCACGCGGAGGAGAGTAGCCCCTGTAAACTTTGAACGTGGGGAGAGGTATGCGCCTAGGGGTCAGATCGATGAGCGTATGGCATACAATCTCGTAAGTTGCCCAACAAGTCTGACTTGAACCAAATTAGTTGAATATAAATGTCTGATTGAAGTTACTTAATTTTTTATCTCTTTGGATGTAGGTTAATGCCTCGCTTGCATTCTTCCAGAAGTTGAGTGAGCGGAGGGATCTGGTGAGCGCAATGGGCGAGGATCTTTGCCAACAGGCTGCGACATTGGCTTTAGGCTGCGGGAATTTTTTGCGCCAAGCATCGGGCCAGTCTTCGGGAGTAAGCCCGGGAATGGGTTATACGGGCGTCAGCCAGGGATACGGTGATCCCTCTGGACAGGCTTCAGGGGTGAGTCAGGGAGTTGGTGGTACCTCTGAAGCGGGGATGGGACAGGCTCAAGCGTCGTGGGGCGATTACAGCGGCCCCTCCTTCAATTTGTTCCCGGAACCCCTCTCTCAAGTCACGCAAGACTTTCCTTTCGGAAACTACGGTTTCTCCGAGGCACTGCCCATTGTCCCGTGGGCGGGACCAGTTGGCGGCCCCGGAGGGGAATATCAGCCGGCCGAAGAAGGAATTGGAGGCCAATATCCCCCGATCGACCCCCGAGGGCAATATCCGAAAGGGCATCCAGCCAGGCCCCTAAAGCCGCATAAATGCGATCTAATCCGAGCCCGTTATTTTAGCGGGGCCCCCCAAGACGGAGCGTCGTATGACATGGATCACCCCGAGGGCTTGGATTACAATGCCTCTTGGACAGAGATCGCCTCGCTGGCGCCGGGAGCTTGGTTAGACAGCGGTGTCATCTCGCACTACGTGCAAATTCTGAGGCGAAGGTGTCGGGAGCATCCAAACATCGGTCCGCGCGTGTTTATCTTGGATGCTTTTTTTCATCAGCTCCTAGTACAAGAGTGGCACGACTGGGGCAATGCAAGGAAGGGGAGAGGCATGGCCCAGTGGAAACCGTCCCCTAACCTACAAGCATATCTTGCTAGGGATAGTCCAGTGAGCGCAAGTGTTGCCGACGTGTTTCTAATCCCCTTTTTAGGGAATGCCCACTGGTACTTGGTTTGCTACGAACCATTACAGAGCACGGTTTCAGTCGTCGACAGTCTCTACGATGATACCGACGTGATGCCTGTGATTGATATGTACCGAGGCATAGGCCAGTTGGATGCCATGGTAAGATTCTGTTTCCTTCTTGTTGTAACTTGCATATTATAAAACTGATTAATCTTATTTTGCTAGCTATGTTTAATGCTTATTATGGTTCTCGCAGAATCTTTTTGCTGCCCTGGTCAATGGTAGGCGTCGGGAGAAGGTATCGCGCAGGCCGGTCCTCATTTTCCGATTGAAGAGGAGTAGGCCCAAGCAACATAATTCCTCGGACTGCGGCGTCTTCCTCTGCATGTACATGGATTACATTTGCCGGTCTGAGAGCCTCAAGAAGACTGTCTGGAGCGAAGAATGCATACAAGACTTTAGGTATAGGATTGCTTGGCAAATTATGAATGGCCGGCCTAGAGCTATTAGGTTTATTGTAAATCCGTGTAAGGAACATCATTCCCGCGAGAGATGATGTTCCCCAATTCACATTGTAACGTTACAACACTTTTTTAAAAAAAATTTATTGAATGCGATTGATTTTATTGACCGATATGATTTAACGGTGGGAAACCAAGTGTTGGATATCTGTCTGTTGGATATCTGTCTATCTGCAGGGCAAGTGTTCAAAAAATAACCAAGTGTTCGATAATCAGTGTATCTGCGGGGCCGTCCGCTACATAGTATAGCGGACGCAGAGAAGTAAACCAAAACAAAAAAAAACTAAGTGTTGGAGGGGGGGTATTCTGCGGGGCCGTCCGCTACATAGTATAGCGGACGCAGAGAAGTAAACCAAAACAAAAAAAAACTAAGTGTTGGAGGGGGGGTATTCTGCGGGGCCGTCCGCTACATAGTATAGCGGACGCAGAGAAGTAAACCAAAACAAAAAAAACTAAGTGTTGGGGGGGTATTCTGCGGGGCCGTCCGCTACATAGTATAGCGGACGCAGAGAAGTAAACCAAAACAAAAAAAAACTAAGTGTTGTAGGGGGGTATTCTGCGGGTCCGTCCGCTACATAGTATAGCGGACGCAGAGAAGTAAACCAAAACAAAAAAAAACTAAGTGTTGTAAGGGGGTATTCTGGGGCCGTCCGCTACATAGTATAGCGGACGCAGAGAAGTAAACCAAAACAAAAAAAAACTAAGTGTTGGAGGGGGGGTATTCTGCGGGGCCGTCCGCTACATAGTATAGCGGACGCAGAGAAGTAAACCAAAACAAAAAAAAACTAAGTGTTGGAGGGGGGTATTCTTTAATACCTTAGGTTTCTAATGTTGTGCTGCGCAGTGTAGCGGACAGTGTAAGAAATCACGTATAAAAAAATGATTGTAAAGGTTATTACAAACGAGTCATTACTAAAATATTATTACAAAATGTCCGACACTTTTGATGGCTCATAAAAGATTATTACAAAATATTCAGTACACTAAAGTTCCACTGCAGCTTGTTCGTCCTCATCCTCGGCATCATCTTCTTCCCCGTCTTGCAAAGGCACTGGACTTATCCCCAGTGCCTTGTAATGGTTCCGCTTGTCGTGGTCTGTCATTTTGTTGCACAATGCACACCTTCTTAGCTTTTTTGGTTGAGTTGCCGTCTCAATAGAGCTTTTCATCCGCGTAGATCTCTTGCGGCCTTTCGTTTGCGATATAATTGGATCCGAAGGCCGGATATCATTGTCGGCTCCCTCCCCCGGCTCGTCATCTTCTGATCCCGTCGTAGGCTCGGTGTCAACCGCATTGCTGACTGAAGCTGCTTCCAATTGGTCGACGATGGGCTCTTGCTGCTGAGCTACCTCGAGGAGATGTTTATATCCGACCATTGTAGCAGCACCCTTTACGGACAAACGGGTGAACATCGTCACCAGATGATTATACCGCAACGTCTCTGATTCTTCAAAGTCAGTATACGGGTGCTCCGGAAAGGAAATGGTACCGTGCAACCTGTTTGCACCTTTCGTCCAACGTGGCAGGACGTATTTATCGGGGATTGTCCTGATATTCTTCTGTGTGAAAAACCGCAGAATGTGTCTACACAGGATGCCATGGAACTCAAACTTCTTACAAACACATGTCACCGAGTCCGTCAATGTGTCGTGGGTCACCGTATAAATTCTGCGCAGCTTCTCAGGGACGAGGTCATTCACGAGCGAATAAACCTTGTACTCACGCGACGACTTTTCTGCCACCTTATATATACTGTATCGGCCCGATTTTTGCAGCTCTACTTGGTATAGCAGGAAGATCTCCTTCGTATAGACTTTGGCACCGTTCAGCTCCAGCGGGGTCTCAAGCAACCTTCTCCTTTGCTTGTACGTGGTTGCAAAGTCTGCAGCCCTTTCTTTCACGAACAACGACGCAACCGCTTTTTGTGCTGATGTGACGAAACTCTTCAAATTGGTAGCTGTACCCACATAATTATCGAACGTGGCATTCATAGATTCACTCCTGCCCGTCGTTTTCATGCCCGCAGAAAAATGACTTCTCGTGTAAACACCAATCCATTGCTCTTTGAGCCCGTACAAGTGCTGGAGCCACTCGTTGTCTTGCAATGAGTAATCCCGAACAAGCTTTTCCCACCTCTCCTCGAATTCCTCAATCGTTAATGACTTGAGGACGCATTTGTCAAAATCCTGTTTAAAGTCTGGATACTTTGCGTACATGTGATGCAGACGTTCCGGGTATTTGTTGCTTATGTGCCAAGTGCACAAGTTGTGTCGAGTATCTGGGAAGACGGTAGCAATAGCCTTCTTCATTGCCAAATCTTGATCGGTGATGATAACAGTCGGTGCTTTGAAGTTCATTGCTTCCAGCCACACCCTAAACAACCATTCAAAAGAACTCTCGCTCTCGTCCCTTAACAAGGCGAACCCGAACAGGATGGAGTGATAATGATGATTGACGCCCGTGAAAGGAGCGAACGGCATCGAGTACTTGTTGGTACGGTATGTGGTGTCGAAAGTCACGACATCCCCAAAATGCTTATAAGCTAGCCTCGAACGACCGTCGACCCAAAAAATTGTGCTAACTCGATGCTCGTCGTCAAGTTTATAGTCGAAGGTAAACTGCGGGTCCTCCATCTGCATCCGTTTCAATAGGCTCATTGTCGCTTGCGCATCATTGAGGTCATACGCGGCTCGTCTATGGGTTCGGACCGCGTTACGAACGTCTGTCGTGTTAAAGTTTAAATTTTGAATTCCCCCAGCCTGTTCAGCAAGAACATTAATCATGTCGGTAGGTCCTAGCCGCGCATCGCTCATTGTGTGAATTAGGCTCCTCGCGACCTTACCCATCTTCTTGTGTTGATGCATCTGACTCACCTTAGAAGGGGTTACTAACGGGTGATTGTGTGCCAGTTCCAGGCTGGTAATAAGCCAATGATCTTGTTTGGCTTTATAGCTTACGAACATCTTGACCTGGCAATTCGTGCGCGCAAAGCAATCCCGTCTTCTCCGCGCATACCCTATTTCGTCATCATCACTGTCATCGTTGCCTACGCGTGTCTCATTTTGCACTGGGTTTCTGCCCCTATGACACTCGTATAAGCGAGAGCATATCCTTTTCGATACGCTGCTTGTTCTTGTAGTTTTTATTCTAATGCCAAAACCAACCCTCAATGAATAAGCTCGAAAACATTCTCCAGCTTCTTCCAACGTTTGAAAGGTTCGTCCTAGATACGGATCACTAGCATCTACGGGGGTGCTGGAGCTCGACACGAAATCAGACATTGTGAAAAAGACCTATGTAGAAATAGAATACGCTTATTATCTCAAAATTATCTTGACGATTAGACCGATTTAGGATACCATATACATAATCTCAAAAGTGTCTCCTATTTTGCTAATTATATATTTACTGAACATAACAAATTAAAATTACTAAGATAAACGGTAGCAAGATCACAAACTTTACCTTGCTTGAGTGATGCTTGAACCAAGTGTGTTACTCCAAGAAAAGCTTGAAGGGTGCTGAAAATGGAAGCAAGTGAATCTGAAAGCCCCGCAAAAATTTTGCTGAAAGAGCCGAGAATTAGGGAGACTTTCTAGGATACCGAGGGGACAGTTCTCGGGGCTCACGCCCGAGACTTTATAGGCGACCGAGAGGACAGGCCCTGACATGTGTCAGCCTAGAGATCGTCCGCCATACAGTATGGCGGACGCCTTTTTCCTGACACATGTCAGGAACAGAAAGGCGTCCGCGAGACAGTCTCGCGGACATGGGAGGAGGGCAAAAAGGTAAAACTCCCGTCCGCGAGACAGTATGGCGGACGGGGATCAGTTTTGGAAAAAGGCGCGATCTGGACCGTCCATCTTTCAGGATGGACGGTCAGATCGCGCTAGCAACTTAACTCCATTTGCTAGCGCTATCAATGGATCAGCTCCCTATATATATATATATATATATATATATATATGGTAGCTGACCGTCCGCCACACAGTG